>OZ014521.1:304248057-304890337 GCA_963966055.1 Lathyrus aphaca
CGAGGAACAAGAGGAGGCAGTAGTTGATGAAATGGTCAATGAAGACGAGGTTCCGGCCAGTCATGTATATCGTCCTCCTCCACACATGACAAACTTGAACTTGGGAAGTGAAGACCCATCTTCAGACATATTTTATGATCCGTATCCACAAAGGCAGGGTTCATTAAAGGAGGGCGACCATTTTCGAACAAAAGAAGAATGCGTTCGAGCTATAAAATATTACCACATGGATTTATCGGCTGATTATAGGGTAGACCGAACGAATCCTACACTATATATGATACGTTGTCGTAACGTGGCATGCCCGTTTCGATTGACAGCATCATACAGAAAAAGAAGTGAAGATTGGAAGGTTGCTTCAATGGGACCGGAGCATACATGTGTCATAACCAACTCACTGCAGGATCATCGGCAACTGAGCTCTCAGCTAATATGCAACGATATCCTATCAATCGTTGCTGACGATCCTTCGGTCAAGGTCAGCACGATAATTAAGCACATAGTTCAGAAGCACAACTATACTTCATCATACAGGAAAGCCTGGATTGCTAGAACTAAGGCTGTTGCCGTTGTATTCGGAAATTGGGAGGACTCGTACAAAGAACTCCCAAAGTTTTTGCTGGCCCTGAAGCACTATGCACCTGGGACCGTTGTCATCCTAGAGACCTTGCCGGCGTATACTTCGGAAAGTCATTGTGTCAGTGGAAATGGCATATTCCACCAGCTCTTTTGGGCTTTTGACCCATGTATAAAGGGTTTTTCCTTCTGCAAGCCTATAATCCAAATTGATGGAACATGGCTCTACGGGAAATACAAAGGAACTCTATTGATGGCAGTGGCACAGGACGGCAACAGCAATATCTTTCCAATTGCATTCGCTATCGTCGAGGGAGAGACTGCCGAGGGATGGAGTTTTTTCCTAAAAAATCTTCGCAACCATGTGGCTCCCCAGTCTAACTTATGTTTGATTTCGGACAGACATGCATCAATTGAGAGTGCATGGAAGAATGTTGATAACGGCTGGCAGGAACCGCCTTCAACACATGTCTATTGTATTAGACACATAGTGCAAAACTTCATGAGAGAGATCAAAGATAAGACACTGCGGAAGAAGGTCGTGAATGCAGGGTACTCATTAACCGAACCGTCATTCAAACATTATCGTGACGAAATCAGAATGGCGAATGAAGATGCATTCAGATGGATAAACCAGATTCCTTTAGATAAGTGGACCAGGGCCTACGACAAAGGACAACGCTGGGGTCACATGACAACAAACCTCGTTGAATCCATGAACTCTGTTTTCAAAGGAATCCGCAACCTACCGATAACCGCTTTGGTGAGGTCAACCTACTTTAGGCTCGGAGCACTTTTTGACACCAGGCGTTCAAAGTGGAGTACAATCCTACAGTCTGGTCAAGTGTTCAGCGATAGTTCTATGACATTCATCAAAGACGAAGCATCCAAGTCTAACACACATGTGGTCACTGTGTTTAACCGCATTAAGGGACATTTCAATGTTGATGAGATCATGGATCACAACGAAGGGAGACCGAGGGGATCCTATCGGGTGGAACTTGATAACAATTGGTGCGACTGTGGTAAATTTCAAGCCTTTCGCATGCCTTGCTCCCATGTCATAGCGGCATGTTCGAAGGTTCGGCTAGACCCTTCAGGCTTACTATCCCCTGTTTACCAAGTGCACAACCTTTGCAACGTCTACAACAAAAGCTTTCCGGTTGTTGCAAATGAGGACTACTGGCCCTCATACAACGGGGAAATAGTCTGGCACAACGAGAACATGCGAAGAAAGAAAAAAGGCCGTCCTAACAGCACGCGTATTCGCACCGAAATGAATACGGCGAACAAGATGGTGAGACTGTGTAGTTCATGTCGTCAGCCCGGTCACAATCGAAAAAAATGTCCCAACGTTGGACCAAGCTCAACATCGTAAATTAGGTCATTGTAACCGTATTTATTTTATATGGAAGCCTAGTTCGTTTAATTCATATCAGTAAAATCATACAACCACAAGGAAATACATGATTCAGAAAATGACCGTACATAAATAAAACGGAAAAATACATATATAAAACCACAACCACAAACACGAACATACATAAATAAAACCAGGAAATACATGATTCAGAAAATGACCATACATAAATAGAACAACTGCAAGATTCAACAAATCTAGCCTATCAGAACCATCAGGACAACTTCACCTCCACCTAGCATCATCGACAAAACATCTGCATCATTGACAATTTTTCTCCATTTCGTCACACCAAACTCCACAACCCTCTTCTCAATTTTAATTATCTTTTCTTTGTGGCCGATCTCTCCTTCTAACCAGTGGGTTAATTCTCTGTGCAAGTGTTCCAAAGTTTGGGGGTTCCATAACAGCATCTTCAGAGGAGGCTTTGTGGCCGAGAAAAACACTAAAGCATTTTTCTTCAAGATATCAAATTTTGGAAGCGGTTCTTCTGATGATGAGGAAGACGGTGCCGATGCATAATTAGATGGACGGGGAGAAGCCATATTGTGAGAGAGGGAGACTGAAAGGACTGAATGAGAGAGGGAGACTGAAAGGACTGAATGAGAGAGGGTTTGTAAGGATGGAGTGAGATGAATCTTATCTTTATGAGTGAGGCATATATATAGTAAAAAAAGTTGCAAACCCTAGGTATATATATACATGTATAAGTATATATATAAATATACATATATATATGTATACGTGTGTATATATATATAATATATATATATATATATATATATATATATATATATATATATATATATATATATATATATATATATATATATATAGACTTATATATATATATATATATATAAATATATATATATATATATATATATATAAGTCTATATATGTATATATATATATATATATATATATATATATATATATTTTCATATATATATATATATATATATATATATATATATATATATATATATATATATATATATATATATATATAAGTGAAGAATAAGATGAATATTTGAATTAAATTATGAATTAACAACGTGCAACAATCCATTTGGCGAATGCATGTTGAATTTACAACACATTCGCCAAATGGAATGGCGAATGCATGCAACTTTTTCATTCTTAGCCAAACCTTTTGGCGAATCAGTATGAATTAACACATATTCAGCATTTGATGTGGCGAATGTGTGTGTAAACTATGTTAGTTTGGTATTTTTTTTGAAAACAATGTTATATTGGAAATTAAATTATGAAACTATGTTATATTAAAAAAAAATCCGACTTTTGCAACTTGTCTATGTGCTCATGAATTTGTTTCAAATATCTTTTTGTAGTTTTAAAATGTAATATGATAGACTTAGTGAATGGGCTTCGCTAAAAAAAGTGTGAAACTGTACGAATAATCAAAGTGGTGGGGACATCCGTTTTTCGGTTTCTATATTATTTTTTTCTTTTTTTGTTTGTATTTTGTGTAATAATAATAGAAAAAATGGGCTTAAGAAAAATGGTATATGAATAAGGTGAATTTTATGGATATTAGAAAGAAAAAGAAATGGATGAAATAAATAATTAAATAAAAATAATGGTTATTGGAAAAAAGGATTAATCAGATGGAATATGACTAATGAGAAAACTCAGATGGTGGATGAACGTGAGAAATGGATAAGGAAATGGGTATGAACTGATCTTATATGAAATGGACCGAATACCACCAACATGCACATAACCATGAAACCTCGATTTCAATCTCCAACACAATCTTGCTCGCTTCCATAAAAATCATTGATTAAGAACAACACGACTGTCACTGAATAATTCACCGCTGAAGTAAACAAAACCCCGAATTAATCATCCAATGAACTTCTGACCAATTAATCTCTGAATCATTATGAATCTATCTGACAGAAACTATGCGACCATAAATACATAGATGAACATGACTGAACCTTGGATACACCCTGTATGAGAAATTAAAACACCAAAGCAAATAACTCGTACTTGAAGACATCTTCTGGTAGTTTGGCCAAAATTAGGTTAAACGTCCATCTGAATTTGGTCGCGAATGAATGACTCGTAACTGAAACCCGAGTTCTTTGAGAAAGAAAAATAGCCTGAGAGGCTGAGAAGAAAAGAATAGCCTTGAAACTTGATGAATACGAGAATAGCCTGATGATGGGCCAGATTTGCCAATGAATAATCCTTGCATACATAAAATCCTTGGATAACATCAACCAGGGAAATAAACCCTAATTCCTCAGATGATACTGATCCCATGCCTTATGCACATGAAATGAATTCTAAATGTTAATGATCTAATGGAAGATGTGTATGAATGCAAAACGAAAAACAGACAAAGAGATAGAAAAAACCAGAGGGAAAATTTAGGGTGTTACAGCTGCCCCTATTCAATCATCTGTTAATCTAAAAAGAACGATAAATTTTTGTTGTCGGCCGTTCGAGATGAACTATGGTTGAATACCAAGAATAACCAGAAATTTGAACTCTGCTGGAGAAATAAAAGAAATGGGAAATAAACCCAACCCACAAGAACCCATGTTGGGAAACTTTAACATGGTGAAAAGTAACTTAGAAGAAAATTGATATCTTGCGTAACTTTAAAGCAAATAGAGTAGACGAGCTCCTTTTAGACAAACCTATTACGCCATGTGAATGGTACCTAGGACAGACAAGCCCTCCTTATATACCTTGCCTATATATATGGCGCTTAAGACAGACGAGTCTTCTTCGGACAACCTGTTACGCCAGGAAACCGGTGAATATGCATATGTTCTACTGAACTGCAACATTTTGACATTTAATCCCACTGTCAGGACTACAAACCTCTTCAATACGGACGAGTATTGGATGATCATCAAGGAAACATGGACGAGTGCTACAAGTCAAAAGATACGGACGAGTATCAGACAATGATCAAAGAAACACGAACGAGTGCTTCAGGAAATGATACAGGCGAGTATCAGCTACTGATACAGACGAGTTTTAGAAAGATATCAAACACGAACGAGCGTCTTTCAAAAGATAACACAGACGAGTGCTAGAAACGATACGAACGAGTGTCAGGAAGATATCAAACACGGACAAGTGTTTGTCAAAAGATAACACAGACGAGTGTTAGAAACGATACGGACGAGTATCGGGAAGATACCCAACACGGACGAGTGTTTGCTAACAGATAACACAGACGAGTGTTAGAAACGATACGGACGAGTATCGGAAGATACCAAACACGGACGAGTGTTTGTCAAAAGATAACACAGACGAGTGTTAGAAACGATATGGACGAGTATCGGATACTTGATTTTCTATGAGAGGGGAAACTCTGCAGGGGAGAGTGATAACTGTAGAATATCAATGAGCAAGAGAAGGTCCTGACTTACATTCTACTGAGGAACAAGATCAAGATACTCTAACACTACCTGATCTGGCTGAGGAATGTGAGCAGCTGTCTGCATGAGCTTGTCACCCTGGCCAAAAATAAATTGGCAACTTCCTGGAGAATATTTCCATGATGGACAAATTCTAAACATGAAACTCTGTGAAGAATGACCATCTTCAGACTCGGTTGGGGAAAATGTTTGGTCAAATAACCCTTGTTGGGGAAAGAATTTTGACATTCTGAACTCTGTGGGGAAACGAGGCCTTCAGCTGCCTACTGGGAATACTTCACTGCTGATTCCGCTTGGGGAGAAGAACTAATCAATTAACCTTGAAGTTCTGCTGGGGATATCATCTATTTTAATTCAGTTGGGGAAATGTCAACCTTCTGTCTTGGCTGAGGAAAAGACTTGTTAATGCTCTGCTGAAGAGAGACTTTGCTGGAGAATGTTGATCAAGTCGAGCCAAATTATGCCTCAATTATAGTATGACGGTCATGTTGGGAAGATATGCCAATGAAAATTGGACTTTGAGAATAACCAACTCCTCATGAGGAAACCTTGTCGGCTGAAGGAAAATTTTCTGCTCAGGGAAGAATAAACTTACAATGCCCTGCTGGGAAAATAAATACCAGACATTCCCTAAGAATTAAGTCAGTGCTTCAAGCTAATGATCTTAACTATTGCATACCAATTATCATGAGTGAACAAGCATTCTGTATTCCTTAATTATGCCTCAAATTGCATCGTCTTCAAGAAGATTGTCTCTAGAGGATTTTACAGAAGACCTAGCATCCAGAATTGCCCCAGTGTCTTCAAACTCTCGCAGAAATTCAACAGATCTTGAGATAACTGTTCCAGAATGCGTCTTGTAATGATATAGCCTCACACTAGAAATGGAAATAATGCAGTATGAAGGTGCAATTCAAATGATGCAAGATGTAGAAGTGTAAGTATGCTCGGGCTACTGAGGATATGAAGATATGAGCGGGAGATGATGCAAGGATGGTTGGGAGGTTGGGCCAGGTTGATAGCGATTTTTTTTGGTTGCCAAGCAAATGGATTTTGAAGGTGAATTACCAGATGAGAACCGGTTTATTGAAGGTAGGCCAACAGACGAGAACTGATGGGCAAAGAATAAGTTGTCAGACGAGAACTGACTCCTTAGGTTCATTGTCAAACGAGAATTGACTCTGAAAAAGAATGACTACCAGACAAGAACTAGAGTCCAAAAGGCTAAATGAAAAGGTGACCAGACGAGAACTGGTTAAGAGGTTCGCCTACCAGACGAGAACTGGTATTCAAAGTTGGTTTGCCAGACGAGAACTGGACCTTTGGAATTGTTTGCCATACGAGAACTGGACTTTGAAGTGTTGAGTGAAATGGGATTACGAGGCCCTGATGTGAGATTGAAGGTTGACGGGTATGCCCGATGCATTTATGACGCGTATGCTCTATATGCTCGAGCGAAGCGACATGAATAACATATGCAAATTATTTATGCAATGATTATGAAAAGCTAGAAAAGCTCCCGAGGTGGGAAGAAAGGTCTTTGGTGACAAGGCTTCTGGTTGAGAAGGGTGACAATGGCGAGGGTGGGTAGCATGATTTCTCGAAACTCGTTTTGAACTCGGAGATTGTTGATATAACCTGTTCTGTATAGATGAAATTGCCCAAGTCTAGCGGGTCTTTGAACAAACTGCCTCCGATTATCCGATTCTTGGAATGGCAGACTTGGATGTTCACTCGAGGAGAGTTGCACTTGGTGAGCCCTGGAAATGTCCTTCCCCAGCATGAGCGTGGAAGCAACTTGATTCAATCTGACTGAGTGTTGGAAGAATTCACCCTTAGTCAACAGAAATTTCGGATGGCTTGCCCCTGTTTGGTAGATTCAGCTCTGATCAACTGACTCTTGTTTTACCCTGATAGATTCATTGGTCGATGAAATGACTGGATAACATGCCCCTGATTCATACGCTTACAAGATGCTCTTTATTCTGACCAACATTATTGAATGATCAAGTCCTCTTGTGATTGCTCTTTGTAAGAACTTCCTCGATGTCACAGACTGATTTGCAATTAAAATTGTTCATTTACAAATGGTAATTTTAATGCAGTGCACATGCAAGTTTTGAAAATTTATTTATTTGAATGATGTGATAGTGTGTGACGAATGGACCATTAGTCCAAACATAATGATGAATTAGCAAATCATTAGGAGTCAGTTTACGCAACCTTGTCGTAGTATGCTTTAAGAATTGAACTTGATTCAATTAGGACTTTCAAGGGTTATAACGTGGCCTGGTTCATGGTTTTAGAAAGAAGGATTTATGGCTCAAAGTTTATATGTGCCCGCCCATTCTCCTTGATGTTCTCCAGTCCTATGTTCAACTAAGTTGGCCTAAGCGCTCACCTCTCGAAAGGGTTTTGTGATTGTTGAGGAACCAATGACATTTACGGTTTAAGGCACCAATCAGGTTTTTGGAGTAACAGTCACCCCTTTTGTCTTTGTGTCTATAGTCACACGACTTTGTTCTTATGGAAGTTTTTCTTTCTGATTTTTTTTTATTCCCTAACTTTTGCCTGGATTGATTCTTTCTGAATTTTTCGATTTTTTTTTATAGTCCAGTGGGATGTCCTAACTTTTGCCTAAGTCATTTGTTTTCACACTCTTCTTTTTTTGACTTAGCGGGCTTTATTTCTCTTCTTTTTTTGCTTTGATTGATTTTTTTTTGAACAAATCATGTGACACTGGTTTGTCCAACTTGCTTGATAGGGTAGTGACTGCCTCATTCCTTTGTTGGCGAGGGGTAACCATTGTGGTTTCACGTCCCTTGACCTCTTGAGGTGTGATGAATACAGGTAATGGATCCTTGGATGCACACTCCTTTGGAAATTTGAACGCTCGATCAAACTAACTGATAACTACCCTGCCCCGGGTTGGATGTGAGGGTTTTTTCGCTCAGAAAAGAAACTCCTACTTCAAGGCTCAAAGGGGTTGATGAGGGTCTATCTCCCTTATATCTCCAGTGTTTGGGAATTGAAGCAATGCATGTACATCGTCAGCAGGTTCTAAACCGAAAGCATACCTTTAACAATTATGGGTATTCAATTGTCATCATCCTCCCTCAAATATCTGCTAAACAACAGTGAAATAAGTGGGAGGTATATGGATGCATTTTTTTGTTTTTTTGTTTTTCAATGCAAGTAAAGAAAAATGAGTGAATGTGACATAATTGAATCAAAAAGTGCATGGCCACTTCATTAACATTACCATTCAAAACGACAACGTTTAAAAGACAAGTAGCTACTAACAGGAAAGGAACTACAATGCAAATGATAAAAAGGATACAGTGATCACCAGCTCTGAGGATGTCTTCTTGTTTGAGCCACTGAAATCAAGAGACGCTCCTTCGAAGTCTTTGAACTTAATCAGGTGAGAGTTTGATATGCGCAGCCAAGCTTCCTTCTGGAAAGGATATGTAGCCCTTGTCGATCAACTGTTGTAATTTGGTCTGAAAAGCTTTGCAATCTTCAGTTGAATGCCCCATTGATCCACCATGATACCCACACTGCTCGTGAGGATTGTACTCTAGAGGGTACGGCTCTGGAAATGGCTTGAGAAGATTAGGAACCACCAAAGAGCTCTGAATTAGATGCGGCAAAAGTTCACTATACACCATGGGAACTGGATGATGAGGAGTGTTCCTTATTTCTAGATTGTTGTGAGGCCTATGCTGGATCTGAAGTTGATTCTAAGGTTTTCAACCATGAGCTTGCATATTTGGATGGGGAGGAGTCCAAGATTTCTGAAATAGTGCTTTGGGCATTGCCGAATGTCCATAAGAGTAGCCAAACACAGGAAAATATGACATCTGAGAAGATGTTGGTCCATAATGTTCGATATTATCCATGAATGCACTGATTCCATAATCGTCTTCCCCTTGGGAGCTACCAACAGATTCACTTTCACTAGCTGGCATATTCAAAGAGCCTTGGATCTTTCCACTTTTGAGCAGGCTCTCAATGTGCACTCCAACTATTATCAAATCAGAGAAGTTTGATGTCCCAATGCTACTCATTCTTTCCAGGTATGGACCTTGCAAGGTGCCCACGAACAGGTCAACCAATTCTCTGTCAGAAAGTCGTGGTTGCACCTGGGCTGCTAATTCTCTCCACCGTTGTGCGTATTCTTTGAAAGATTCACCAGTTCTCTGAGATAGGCTTTGCAGGTGCGTGCGACTGGGCGCCATGTCCACATTGTACTGGTATTGCTTTACGAAAGATCTGGATAAATCATTCCAAGATCGGATACAATTGCTTTCCAAATCCATATACCAACTTAAGGATGCCCCGCTTAAACTGTCCTAAAAATAGTGAATCATCAGCTTATCATTGCAGGCATGGGAAGTCATTTTTCTGCAAAACATCACCAAATGACGCTTCGGGCAAGTGACACCAGTGTACTTTTTGAACTTCAGAGTTTTGAAATCTGGAGGTATGACAAGACCAAGTACCAAACACAAGTTTAGAGCATCAAAACCAAAGACATCAGGATCCGCTAAGGCTTTGAGTTACTCATCCAACATACGAAACCTTTCAGCAGTCTCAATAGTTCGTGGATCTTTCGATTTCAACACAGAGGTTGCTCCTTGGAAGTTCGGCATATAGAAAGCAAAACTCTAATAATCCGTATCATCAGAAGAAGATGAAGGTCCATGATGCGTGTTTTTCGCAAGTGTACGAATCACGTCAAAGTAATATAAAAGATTATCGAATCCACAGAGACCAAGTGTCAATCTATCGTACCTGTTGTTATGGTGCTTATCTAAGGCAACTATTTTTAAGGGTTTTAATAAGGGTGCAATGGTAAATAAAATTATAATTTTAAATAATAGATAAAGGACAGGCTCGAATGTAATTCACGTAATCAATGATAATCCAGTACTTGTTAGTGGAACTACTTATGGGCAATGTTTTCTTCTTTGAAAAGAACTAATTTAACAGGAACTGTCGCTTTCGCGTATTCAGAACCGAGTTGTACTCTCTAATCAACCCCTCCTATTGTCACGGATAAAAAGGTGCGTACTGCGTTAGAGTAGTAAACCTATTTTTAAGAAATATAGTATCTTAACTAAGTTGAAAAGTACTTTAACCTGGATTTCTTAGCAAAAAGAGGTTCTCACGAACCAGACTCCAAACTTTTTTAACGCGTTCAAAAGTCGTTTTAAAATCTCCTTTCTTTTTAATCTAAAAACTCCTAATAAACTAGACAAAGCGCTTTTGACTGTTTTTGAAATAGTTAAAAACAATTACTTGAATTGAAAGATAAAATAGCCCTTAGGTGTTTCCACGAACAATTATACTGATTACTGGTTTAATTGCGATCCTTACATTCTAACCTTTATGGAATTAGTTAGACATGATAAAGTAAAGATTCTTTTTATAATTTTTCATAAAAGTAATTTAAAGCGAGTGCGGATAATAAACAAAGTAAATGTGCGAGTGCGGGAAATAAACAAAGTAAATGTGCGAGTGCGGGAAATAAACAAAGTAAAGTGCGAGTGCGGGAAATAAACAAAGTAAAGTGCGAGTGCGGGAAATAAACAAAAGTAAAGCAATGCAGAAAATAAATGAAAGTAAAATACGAACTTGAATTAAAATGGCGGCAGGATTAACTTCCTCCAGAGTGCTCCAAAACTCGATCGCACAGACGTATACAGACTCGATCACTCGATTGCAGTATCACCCCGATGTGGAATGATAACTGCTTTGAAACTGATATATGCCTAGAGAAATCTAATTTTGGATGAAGAAAAACGAAAAACTAAAGTCCTATTTATAGGAAAACTAAAAGCATGAAAAGACCGGGATGCCCCTCCACTAAAAAGTGGAGGTTACTGAATTTTGCCTTGTGGCGCCCGCCACAATGTCATGGCGCCCGCCATGGTGCTGATAGTGGATGAGAGAGTGGGGATCATGGGTGGTTTTCTCTAACCGTTTTTGACCGAAACCAATTTTGTGAATGTGGCGCCCGCCATGAGCCCATGGCGCCCGCCATGAGTGTTAGGTCCATTTTCCATGGTGTAGCTCTCTGTGTTAGCTTTCCAGTGCTTCGAACGGGGTGTCATTCTGATTTACGGATCAAAAGTTATGGTCAAAATCGTCGGACAACGTCTTGTGTGCAAATTGCTCTATTTCTCTCATTTTTCATCCTAATTTCTTCGTTTCTTCGCATGTGACTCTTAAATGGATAAATACCTGAAAACAAAGGAAAACATAGTAATAACATAACAAAATAGCAATAAAGGCTAAGAATGCATGCGAAATCGGAGTCAGAAATACGGTGAAATTTAGTGTGATCAAATTCTCCCACACTTAGACCTTTGCTTGTCCTCAAGCAAACATTAAAGCTCAAGAAAAAATGGTGTCAACACGTGTCTTCGGGCTAAAGGGCTTCTAAGTTCAAGTCAGAATGCAGTGACAGGTACTAACTAAGTGAACCAAGGGTGCCATAGTAACACAAACACAAACTTCAATCCTATATTAACCACTCCATGTCATCCCACAATACCTAGGCCTATCTTCTCATCTTTTTGGGTCCTTTTCATTCAGGCGCAATCACATTAAGCCCGTTATCCGTACATGCTTCATAGTAGAGTGACCGGTTAGTGATTCTGATCCATAACATAAGGTTTCTGGCACATAAGCATGTGTAAACCTGTTTTTATTTCGCCTAAATGTAGCTGCGGGGGATCGGATCGTAATCCGCCCTACCAAGTTCAGTGCCAGATACCTCTGAACCAACTAACAATAGGTGACTTGCAATTTTTTTCTTTTTGTGGCAAAAATTTTTTTCTTCTCTTTTTTCGGTTTAAATGACTTTGTGAGGGTCACCTATACCAGAGTTTGCCTTTTTTCTTTCTTTTTTTTTTCTTTTTTATTAGCACTGGATCATTCACTTATATTCATCGGCCCCCTACGTAGAGCATGCTTAGGCCGGAGCTGACTGCTAAAATAAACTACTTAGGACAAATTTTTAAATGATAATAAAGGCCAAGGTGGTGGGGTTTAGGAGTGATTCCTATATTCAAGAGGTCTATGGTGCTAAAATGGTTCTGATGTTTCAAAAAGTTGACCTAAGTCACCACATCCTAATCTAAACCTGTCTCAAAGCCCAAAAAAAACATGTGAAACAACATTATTTTCTTTTTAAAATTTTTCTGGTAAGGCTAAGGAAATGGGAAAAAAATGAAGATGAACTAAAAATACACTATACTGGTGACTCGTCAGACTCATGCATTATCTAAGAAAAATAAATTACTGAAAAGGGAAATAACTGAAAGGAAATAATTAAAAAAAGGGAAATGACAGAAAGCAATAAAATCCCCTCCCACACTTAAATCGAACATTGTCCCCAATGTTTCGAAATAAGATAAGGGGGGTAACCTGAAAAAGACTACTGAGGAGGAGCACTGGTGCCCTCGTCGTCCTGCTGTGATGGTCTGGAATGACGGGATCTACTACGATGCTGGTCCCTCCGGTCGAGTCGTGATGATAAAGTAGCCTGAGCACCCCGGACCTCTCGAAGGTTACCTAAGATGGAACCTTGAGTGGCCTCTACAAGCTGGTAGTGCCGGCGGTTGAACTCTCTCTGACGGTTCTGCTCTAATGAGATATCGTTCAAGGTACGGCAAACGTTGCTATAAGCACGATCCGAAACCAATCGCGATTGTTGCATGAAGCTCATGTTGTCCGTCAGTTGTTGTGAAATATTGGAGAGAAGGCCATCTCGCCTTTCCTCTCTAGTTTTCATAGCACGCCACATCTCCTCAGTGACATAGAATCCAAGAGCAGCACCTGCAACAGGGTTAGAGGAAGATGGTGCGGCGTGTGACTGTAAAAGTATTTTTGTTCCTTTTTTTATTTTTATTATTTTTTATTTTTATTTTTATTATTTTTTTATTATATATATATATATTTTTTTTTTATTGGGTATAAAATAAAAGAAAAAGAAAAAATGAGATTAGTGCATGAAATAATATATATGGTGAAATCAAAGTGCATGAAAAAGAAAATGTAATAGATGCAATAATGCATGGAGATGCGAAAAATAAAATAAAGCATATAAAAGGGAAATTAAATACTAGGGTAGTGCTGTCAGTGTAGAATGAGTCATGTGGTAGGCTTCTTTTCCTGGCTTGATCCACGAATCTCAGCTATCTCCCTCCGAAGCTCTTCAATCGCCTGATATAGAACATCGGCCTCTGAGGCATGAGTGAGATCAGAAACCTGCATCTGTAACTCCAAGTCTGCCACTTCCTGCTTGAGCAGGGCAGTCTCCTTGCGGAGCTCATAAATCTGTGTTTGTAGGTCAGGTGGCTGCAGAGACATATTGTTAGACATAACAGTGATTCGGGGAGTAAGAGGTGTAGGAGTGTACTCAGTGGCGGGAGGCGATTTCTGCTCTTCGACAGTCTCTCCATAACCCTCTAGAGCATAACTCCAATTTTCAGGATCATGGACACTGGTCATCAGCGGATCTGGTAATGTAAAATAGTGTATCGCTTCGCCATCGATCAGCAATCTAAACATGTTGGGCTCAAAAGAAGCCCTCCTCATCAGTCCTCTATCAAGACAAAAATCAATATCCAGGGTGGTGTAGCAGCAGAAGGTCTTGAGGTGCAATAATTTGCGAGACAGACCCAATGCAGTAGCTATCTGTGTAACAATCCCACCGACATGGATGATGCCTACTGATGATCTGGCAACACTAGCCAGGCCCTTCAACAGAAAGTTGCCGCAAGCAACTGAGCGAGACTGAGTCGCACAAAACAGTAGGAAAATCTCCTCTTCACTTAGCAGGGTTTCTGTATCTGGCAAACCTAGGAAAGAATGTGCTAGAATCATCTGGAAGTACCTCAATGCAGGGTTGTGGATTACCTGAGAAAACTGGGTAGAAGGATCTTGGCTCCCTCCACCTGATATTTTAGTCCAAAACTTTTCCACTTCTCTGCTCATAAAATACCTCATCGGTGTCTCTGGAATAGCATCAGGAGTAGTCTGGAAACCTAGCAAATCACCAAACTCTTTGTGAGAGAATGAGTAGTCAATCCCGAACAACCTGAAAACAGCGAGTCCATCGGGTCCAGCCCAAGGGTCATGATGAAACGAGCTGAGGAACTTAAGAGTCAAGTTCCTATAAGTGTTGTTCCTGTAGTCAAACTGGCCCCAATGGAGTTGATGGCATAAAAATCTGACGCTTGGCTCTATCCCCAAGGCATCCATGCAGTCATGGTCAGGGTACCTGGTAGGAGCCATAGGGCGTCTCATGTGGACATAGTAACGCCCTCTCTGCGTGTCGTCTCTAAAGGCCACGTGCATGTCATCAGGGTTCTGCATTCTGTACAAGGTTAGCAAACAAGTCCTGAAAGCACATAAAACATTCAATCGTTAGTCCTGACATAATTATAATATAAACTAATTGAAATAAAATAAAAATAAATAAAAAGTACATAAATAAGAAAACCATGGGTTGCCTCCCATGCAGCGCTTGTTTAACGTCATTAGCTCGACGACCGATTTTTAAACATCATTAGAAGGATATGGTGGATCACTCAGAGTATGGTAGGTGTATGTTGTTGGGATGTCACCTCCTTCGTAGGGCTTCAACCTCTGTCCATTGACGATGAACGATTTACATGTCTGGTTCTTGATTTCAATAGCACCGGATCTTAGGATCTTTGATACTTCGAAAGGGCCAGTCCATCTCGAACGGAGCTTACCTGGAAAAAGTCGTAACCTAGAATCGAACAGGAGAACAGGATCGCCTAATTTGAAGTCTCTTCTTATGATTCTTTTGTCATGCCAAGCTTTTGTTCTTTCTTTGTATATGATGGCATTTTCGTAGGCAAATTGTCCGAGCTCTTCTAATTTGTGGATATCAAGGATACGTTTTTCACCAGCAGTTAAGTAATCCAAATTCAAAGTTTTGATGGACCAATAGGCTTTATGCTCTAACTCAAAAGGTAAATGACATGATTTCCCATAAACTAGTTGGTAGGGGGTTGTTCCTATAGGGGTTTTGAAAACGGTTATGTAGGCCCATTTATCAAGCCATCTCACATATCCTTCACCTTTTCTTTTCTTCCTTCTGTAGGTTGGCTCATTCCTTTGAACTTGTGGTGGTGGTTCTGGATCTATGCTAAGTATTAGCTTTTCAAATTTGAGCTTAGTCATTTCATTCACCATCTCAAAGGTTAGCCTTACCCTCTTAGCACTAATGATTCCCCTAGTTTCATGGTCCTCAATTTTTCTCTTTTTATGTTGGAGCTCGAATAAGGGTACATTGGTGCGGGTACATTTTAATACTTCCACGTATGTTTTGGATTGGGATTCTACCTTATCTTCCACAAAACTTTGCGGGAAAGGAAATGGTGGGATACATGGAGGGGTAACAACAATAGTTGCTTCATTCTCTACCTTTATGACACCTTTCCTTTCGGATGGTTTCAATGGATTTTTCTCTACTCTATTCTCACCACAACTCTCATTATGCTCATTATCCCTCTCCTTAGGATTTTCGATATGTTCCTCACTACTAGTTGTTATAACATATGCATTCTCCTCAGGAGGTGGTCCTATAGGTGTTTGTGCAAGAAGGAAGATTTGAGTCCCCAATGCCTTAGTGCTATTCACGAGGGAATCGACCTTAGTGTTTAATTGCCTAAGGGTTTCATAAGTATCGAGATGTTGTCTTATAAACTCTTTATTCTCGAGGGTTTGTGTTACCATAAAGCGCCTTATCATAGATTCTATCCTAGAATTAGTTGTGGTTTCAATGAAATCCTCCACTAACCTTTCGAGGCTTGAATTAACAGATTCTAGCGGTTCCTCAAAATTTTGTGAGTGGTGATTTGGGTGAGAATAAGTTAGTGGTGCATAGAAATTCTCCCTTTGTATTTCGAGGTTGGACATATGTGATTCACGTGATCCCCCGAAATACTGGGAGTGATGATTGTAGAATTTATTTGAGTGAAACATAGTGATTTTTTTTTTATAAAATTTTTTGTAAAAGCCTTAGTCTATACGGTATAACTACAGGGTACGAAATTTGACGAAATTGGTCCCCGGCAACGGCGCCAAAAACTTGATGCGTGTTTTTCGCAAGTGTACGAATCACGTCAAAGTAATATAAAAGATTATCGAATCCACAGAGACCAAGTGTCAATCTATCGTACCTGTTGTTATGGTGCTTATCTAAGGCAACTATTTTTAAGGGTTTTAATAAGGGTGCAATGGTAAATAAAATTATAATTTTAAATAATAGATAAAGGACAGGCTCGAATGTAATTCACGTAATCAATGATAATCCAGTACTTGTTAGTGGAACTACTTATGGGCAATGTTTTCTTCTTTGAAAAGAACTAATTTAACAGGAACTGTCGCTTTCGCGTATTCAGAACCGAGTTGTACTCTCTAATCAACCCCTCCTATTGTCATGGATAAAAAGGTGCGTACTGCGTTAGAGTAGTAAACCTATTTTTAAGAAATATAGTATCTTAACTAAGTTGAAAAGTACTTTAACCTGGATTTCTTAGCAAAAAGAGGTTCTCACGAACCAGACTCCAAACTTCTTTAACGCGTTCAAAAGTCGTTTTAAAATCTCCTTTCTTTTTAATCTAAAAACTCCTAATAAACTAGACAAAGCGCTTTTGGCTATTTTTGAAATAGTTAAAAACAATTACTTGAATTGAAAGATAAAATAGCCCTTAGGTGTTTCCACGAACAATTATACTGATTACTGGTTTAATTGCGATCCTTACATTCTAACCTTTATGGAATTAGTTAGACATGATAAAGTAAAGATTCTTTTTATAATTTTTCATAAAAGTAATTTAAAGCGAGTGCGGATAATAAACAAAGTAAATGTGCGAGTGCGGGAAATAAACAAAGTAAATGTGCGAGTGCGGGAAATAAACAAAGTAAAGTGCGAGTGCGGGAAATAAACAAAGTAAAGTGCGAGTGCGGGAAATAAACAAAAGTAAAGCAATGCAGAAAATAAATGAAAGTAAAATACGAACTTGAATTAAAATGGCGGCAGGATTAACTTCCTCCAGAGTGCTCCAAAACTCGATCGCACAGACGTATACAGACTCGATCACTCGATTGCAGTATCACCCCGATGTGGAATGATAACTGCTTTGAAACTGATATATGCCTAGAGAAATCTAATTTTGGATGAAGAAAAACGAAAAACTAAAGTCCTATTTATAGGAAAACTAAAAGCATGAAAAGACCGGGATGCCCCTCCACTAAAAAGTGGAGGTTACTGAATTTTGCCTTGTGGCGCCCGCCACAAGGTCATGGCGCCCGCCATGGTGCTGATAGTGGATGAGAGAGTGGGGATCGTGGGTGGTTTTCTCTAACCGTTTTTTGACCGAAACCAATTTTGTGAATGTAGCGCCCGCCATGAGCCCATGGCGCCCGCCATGAGTGTTAGGTCCATTTTCCATGGTGTAGCTCTCTGTGTTAGCTTTCCAGTGCTTCGAACGGGGTGTTATTCTGATTTACGGATCAAAAGTTATGGTCAAAATCGTCGGACAACGTCTTGTGTGCAAATTGCTCTATTTCTCTCATTTTTCATCCTAATTGCTTCGTTTCTTCGCATGTGACTCTTAAATGGATAAATACCTGAAAACAAAGGAAAACATAGTAATAACATAACAAAATAGCAATAAAGGCTAAGAATGCATGCGAAATCGGAGTCAGAAATACGGTGAAATTTAGTGTGATCAGTCCACCTCGGACAACAAATGGTTCAAGTACATTCTGATTCACGATCGGGCTCTGCGCAGGCTGAGCTTGAGTGATATTGTTCACTTACGGAATATCCTCATCAGGAGAAAGAACATACAAAGCATTGGTCATCAAAGTGAAACCAGGTGGAAGATCAAAATTTTGAAGGTTGTTCTCTGACATGACTACCAATGGCTTCCAATCTGACCTTTTTAACTTCTTGACACTACTCAGTTCGGCTTCAAACACTCTGCGTCTTCCAACGGTTACCACTTGTTCAAACTAAGTACCGGGAAATCAACTGGCTGGTCATGGACAAAAGAGGAAGGATGAGCTCTCTGGAAGAAGAAATGCAATGCAGATGCAAATGCAATATGATGATGCTAGATATGCAAAGACATGGGATCAAAGTCTGGAAACTGTCTGGAATCTGGAATCCTGAGCCTATAATCGAGTGTCTGTAACCATAAGATCTTTATATAATAACCCAAAACAAATACCGAGAACCAAAGGATCAAGAACTCCAGAATCATAGTGAACAGATCAAAACATAGAACACACTGATAACCAGGGTATGTTGAGGTCAAGGGTTCCTGCAAACCTGTAAACCCCTCCCAATCTCACGGGTGTGCTCCGGGTCAAACATCACGAACTCTCAAAGCCGAATAGCAATAATACGTTCACCATTTTCGAGAAATGGCTCATGTCCAAATCAGGGAATCGGTTTGGCATTATGTATTACTCAAGGAGGTCTCAGCGTGAGTCCGGGAAAAACAAGCATCCCTTATAAGTCCCCAGCTTTGAGCGCTGAAATCGAGAAACAACAGTACATTTAGCCCGTAGGATACTGTACTATCGTCATACGACCAGATGCTTTGACTGAGTTCCTATAAGAGAACCAGGCCATCCTATGTGAGTTCCAAGTGTGCCCTCAGGTACGGATTGGTTTGCCACAAAATGTGGTATGCCACTGTCACCACTGTAGAGGGATGTTTCCACAAGGTTCTCAATGATCGGTCCCCAGCCGCACATAACTATCAAGGTTATGTAATTAAGTAGGGAAGATCCTTATATCAAGACACTTCCAAGACGGTCGCGAATCTGGGTGTGAACACACTAATACCCCCATGATAAGATATCATGGGGCCAAAGTGATTGTCCATGCTAAGTCCTATGGTGCACTCAAGCCGGGTATTTGGCTAGTCTCATCTCACAAATCACAAGTAACCCTTGAGTCCAGACAGTCCAGTATATATATATATATATATATATATATATATATATATATATATATATATATATATATGATGCATGAAAATAAAATGTTGAAAGCAGTAAATAGAGCTGTAAATAACTGTAAATAAAACAACAGTAAAATATACACACATCAGCAAACAATCAAAACCCAATGAAAAAGAAACACGCAAGCGCTAAGAGAAACTCTCAAGGGAACCAGAGATAACTCTGGTTAGGAGGTCCCCAGCAGAGTCGCCAGCTGTCGCTCCCTGGATTTCCATCCTGGTACAAATGCAAAAGTGGCGCGGAAAAGGTTAGAGTCGCCAGCCAGACATTTTTATCCCGAAGGAACGGGAATGGTAATGTTGCACAAACCAGAAGAAAAGAAAAGGAAGGACAAAGGTCCTAAAAATCAAAGAGACTGGGTTCGGGAGTCGGTTACGACCTGAGAAAGTATTAGCACCCCAGATCGTCCTCCGTACCCGACGGGATCCTTGCTTGCAAAGAAACTATTTCAAAGGGTGAAGAAATGAAAGTTGTTGCAAAAAAAAGGAACTGAACTGGATAATAAAAGAAAAGAAAAAGGGAAAATGTAGGGAAAATAAAAGAGTATGCTCGAACGGGCCCTACCCCGCTGTCTACGTACCTCATCAGGACAATGAGGATCAGAGTCGCCGTAGTTAGACGAAAGATGGCCTAAGCACATCTCAAACAAGATAAGAAAGCATAAAAATAAATGGAGGAAGAAGCCGAGATGTGGAAGCAATAAGTGTGCAAATGAAGAAAGAGCAACAAATATGAAATAAGAATGCAATATGACATTAATCAGACAATCGCAGACAGATCCTACACCAGTAGGACTTCAGATGCACCAGTATACTTCTAGCATGAAATCAGGTCTAGAATGAGGCACGAGAAATAATAGTTTCAGTGGTACCTAACGGAGAAGGTCAGTTGCCTCTTCAATATGCGCAAGAGAACTCAAGAAGGAAATATCAAGTTCAATAGTCAAGCATAAGTGTCCATTATCAGGATATCAGACAAAGGTCAAATATAAGCTTCGCACATCCGAGACAACCAACAAAGTGCAATTCGTATCCAGAGATCTCATCAGTCAAAAAAAATTATGAAGATAATAAAACACAAGGCCATCATCAAGTAGCATCCTCCATCATCGAAATCAAGCAATAAACCTACAAGATATCACACGAAAACTAAAACCAAGATCAAACAAAATCCTATTTAATTAAACCAAATTAATCAAAATTAAAGTCAAAGCTAAATAAAAATATAAACAAAGCTAACAAAAATTAAGATTAAAATAAAATTCTAATTTAAACCTAAAATTAGTTCTTAACAAATATTAATAAACTAAGCTTGAGGGTTGTTCATCAGTACCTCTGTCTTCAATTTCTGCTGGAGTAGTATTCTGGAATATTTCAACATCATCCACAACATCAGCTTCTTTGTTCAAGTCTTGATCATCAACAACAACATTTATAGAGTCCATCATTACTTTAGTTCTGGAGTTGTAGACCCTATAAATATTTCTTCATCACTCTTTGGATCTAACTTTCTTCTTTGTTCATGATTTGACGGGATGTAGCATTTGCTTCCAAAGACATGAAAGTATTTCTCAGTAGGTTTTCTTCCATTCCATAATTCATACAGAGTTGCTGAAATACATTTTCTCAAGGTGACTCTGTTATGAATTTAACATACAGTATTCATTGCTTCATCCCATAAATGATAAGGTAGTTGTTTTACATGTATCATGGCTCTAGCAGATTCCTGTATAATCCTGTTTTTGCATTCCACAATCCCATTTTGCTGAGAAGTAATGGGATATGAGAATTCATTACTAATTCCTTCAGAGGAGCAAAATTCAGCAAACTTGGCATTCTCAGATTCCTTCCAGTGATCACTTCTGATTTTGATAACATTGCTTTCCTACTCTCTTTGAAGTTTTTGATAGAGATATTTAAAAACTTCAAAAGCTTCTGACTTTTATCTGATGAAATTTATCCAGGTGTATCTTGAATATTCATCCACTAGAACATAAGCAGATTTCTTTCTTCCTAGACTTTCAACCTGCATAGGTCCCATCAAGTCCATGTGAAGAAGTTCTAAGACTCTTGAGGTGGTAAGATGTTGAATCTTCTGATGTGACATCTTAGTTTGCTTCCCTACTTGCCATTTTCCACAAACTTTTCCTTCTTCAATCTTGAGCTTAGGAATCCCTCTAACAGCTTCCATGGATATGATTCTCTTCATACCTTTTAGATGTAAGTGTCAAAGTTT
Source organism: Lathyrus aphaca (assembly GCA_963966055.1). Lineage (NCBI taxonomy): Eukaryota > Viridiplantae > Streptophyta > Magnoliopsida > Fabales > Fabaceae > Lathyrus > Lathyrus aphaca. The sequence goes on from OZ014521.1 coordinate 304,269,805, forward strand.
CTGATATCATAGTTTAACTTCATCTTTTTTGGAAAGCAAGCAAGGGGAGACATAACTTGATTCTTGAGATGCCCATAGATAACAGTTGTCCTTAGATCTGACTCCCTTCATGATTAATTCTCCTTTTCCATCTGTCACAAGACATTCAGATTTGGAGAAATTTACCTTCATTCCTTGGTCACATAGTGGACTAATGCTAATTAGATTGGCAGTCAGCCCTTTTATAAGTAACATATTGTCAAGTCTAGGCACTCCTGAGTAGTTCAGTTGTCCAATTCCCTTGATTTCACCTTTAGCAGCATCACCAAAAGTAACAAAACTAGTAGCATGAAGTCTCATATTCACCAGTAGATTAGTGACTCCTGTAATATGTCTTGAACACCCATTGTCAAAATACTAGTCATGTTTTTTGAAGCTCTAAGAGATGCATGAGATATTAAGCTGTTGGTACAAATCTTAAGAATCCATTTCTTTCTGACCTTAGATGTGTTCTGAATTAGATCATGTTGAGGGATAAGTTTGGGATATACATAGAGTTTGAAACAATAGGGCTTCAAGTGACCATACTTTCCACAATAATGACACCTCCATTTATGTGAATTTCCTCTTATGTAGGCAATAGGTCTTCTATTATGATGTTGAGACACCTAATGTAACATCTTTGGTTTGAACTTAGAGGAAGCAAGATTTGAAACATGTTCTTTCCTTTTGTAAAACCCTAAACCAGTCACATATCTAGATAACTTCCCAATTTGTAGAGTCTCATCTAAAGTCTCTAAACTACTGTTCAACATTCTGACAGACTTCATCATTTGATCAATTTGGGAGTTTAGTAATGTTACCTCATTTTCCAGCTTGGAGATGGTTTCCAAGTGCTCTTCCTTTTCATTCTCTAGTTGTGATATGATTTTATTCTGTTCTTCTCCTTGTTGGCAGACTTCTTCATTTTTGAGACTTAGTTCTCTATAGAAGGTGGCTAGCTCATCATATGTGACTTCATAATCACTAAAATCAGAATAGTATCTCCCAGTTAGGGAAGTAGGAGTCTTAGTAGATTCATCTTCAGTTTCACTTTAAGTATCTTCATCTGACCAAGCCACAGTAAGACCCTTTTTCTGATTCTTGAGATGTGTGGGACATTCAGATATGATGTGCCCATAACTTTCACATCCATAGAACTAGACTCCTTTTCCTTGAATAGAGTTCTCTTCAGCCCTTGTCTTTCTACCATAATCATTTGACCTATTGATGTCAGGTGAGTTGTTATTGACATTTGGTCTTGGCTTCCTATCCAACCTTTGCATAACTTTGTTGAAATGTATCCCAAGAAGAACTATAACATTAGATATACCTTCCTCAGTATTAATATTACAATCTTCTACTCCATCTTCAGTGTTGGAAGAGAAGACAATATTTTTGTTTTTCTTGTCAGATTTGTCACTTATCTCAATCTCAAAAGTTTGAAGAGATCTAGTAAGTTCATCTAATCTCACTTTGCTAATGTCATAAGCTTCTTCTATGTTTATTACCTTCATGTCAAATCTCTTAGGTAGAGATCTGAGAGCTTTTCTTACCAACTTCTCTTCAGATATTGGTTCTCCAAGAGCACTTGAAGCATTAGCTATTTCAAGGATATTCATATGAAAATCATTAACACTTTCATCATCTTTCATCCATAATGTAACACGATGGGAGAACTGGCTTTTTATTTATGTTGCGGGTAGAAAGAATCGCCACCGACTTTTATTTTATCCAATAGGAAAGGGTATAAAAGAACAGGAAAGACCTTTTTTTAAATTCTAAGTTCGGGGGGTAGGTTATATAAAGGGAAGGTGTAAGCACCCTTTATATCCATGGTTATCCATGGGCTCTTAGTTACTTGGCTCACTTGTTTGTTTAAAAAATGTGTAGTGTGTGTTTAGAAATTTTCATAAGTCTTTGTAATGATCCTCGCATGGATGTATACAAAGCTTTTAAGTTTGAAAATTGTTTGAAAAGTGGGGTGTGAATAAGAATTTTGAAGCTTGAGCAAGTAACTAAGAACTACCTACCATAAACTGGTCTTTCGTATTCTTTTATTTCCTTTCAAGGGTAAGACTGTCCTTACTATTAAGGAGTAGGTAGTCATTACCTTGGATTTTGTTAAGGGACATGCGTAGGGTCATCGTATGGTCAATGAAGGCAACTTATAGGGGTGTCTTTAGCAATTCGTAGGGACTATCATCATTTTTACCGAAGGGACAAGATCATTATATCGTAGGCAACCTCGTAGGGACTTGATCTTTTAAACTGGAAGGGACAATGATGATTTGTTTATTAAGGGACTTTGCTTAAGACACCCCCATTTTCGAGGGACCTGGCCATTTTTTTAAGGTAATTGAGAGGAGTAACCCTAGGAGGTGCAGATAGCGATCGTAGGACGATCGACTTACGTGTGTGAGTGATTGTTTTAAGATATTTATCTTGAATTTACTGGGCTAAGTCCAATTTATTTATCATACATGTTTTGCACTCCCTAAATTACTAACCACGCATTTAATATTTAACAGACTTTAAAAGCGGAAAAATAAAGTCCTACGCTATTACATCATGGGAGAGGGGTACATTTGTCTTTTAAAAGGGGATTGCAGAAAAATTAAATACGGAAATTTAAACCTAATTAACTATTACATAAGAGGAATAATTATATAATCGAAAAATAAATGCGAAAATATAAATTATTAATAAAAAATCAAATTTAAGAAAAAATAATTAATCGTTTTTTAGAAAATCAGGATTTATTAGAGAATTAGGTTTTTTTTAGGAAAAGAAATATTTTTTAAGAAAAGAAGGATTTTTTAAGAAAATTAGGGTTTATTGAAAAATATTTAACCTAATTACTAAATAATTTACAAATTAATTAAAATAAATGAATTAGTGAAAAAACCCTAAAAACAACTAAAAATTATTCACAATAATAATTTTTTTTATTAAAAATAATTTATTGAAAATATTATAAGTTTATAAAAATAAAAATAAATTTATTTACAAGAAAGTTATTATTATTATTTTTTAAGAAAATAAAATGATTAAGAATATTATTAGTGAGTTTATGAGGTTATTGAGTTAATTGGTTAATTAATTGGGTGATTAATCAATATATTATAATAAAATCATAATTAAAACATAAATATTAAAAAAAAGAAAGGAAACGCGCAAAAGAAATATGGGGAGGCCTGGATTCGAACCCAAGACCTCCCCCTTACCAGACCATAGGCGCATCCACTGGGCCAGCCATGTTTTTGTGAATTAAAATACAAATAATCAATTAAATAATAAAACCAAATTCTGAAATCAGATTTCGCGCGCAGGACTGTCTTCTTCGCTGGTCCGTCTAGTTAGGTTATAGCTACAGTCGTCCGTAGCTAAAGCTTGTAGTGACGGTTTTTTGTCCGTCACTTCACGTCCTGTAAGATCAAAAATTCATAACACGCAAAATAAAATTTGTTTTAATAATACAGATCAGTAAAAGGAGACCTTCTAAATCCAGATAGGTCATCAATTTCATAAAAAATCGCCTCTAGCCATGGATCCTAATTTCAAGCTTTCAAACCCTAAAAATGGCGCATCATTATTCCTGCACAAAAACTGCAATTAAACAATCCAGAAACGTTTAAAACATCATTACAAACAATATTATGTAATCAAATCGAGATTAAAACGCGTGTAAAATCCAAATCAAAAATTAAAGAAAATAAGCAAAAAATGAAATCGGTCAATGCTATTGGGCATGATTTTGGTAATGAAGATGATGTATTCACGTTCAGAACATCTCAAGGAATGCAATGCAACCTTCGAAATCCTTTGAAAACGGCTCTAGGTGTGAAACCGAATTGGTGTTTTCTTGGATAAAATTTGAACTTTGAACAATGCTTTTTGTGGTCTGAAATTCGTCTCCTTTGCTTGTGTTATGATCAAGGCTTTATAATGAAGCATTCTAGGTCAAAATATTGGGCTTTTTACCATGGATTTGCATTACTTGATGATGAAGAAATCTCCCTTCTATTTTTGTCCAAAAAATCAAACATCCTCTTACCATTTGTGTTTTGCACGAATTTGGATGGTTCCAATCATCTTAAAAGTCATATATTTGATCCCAAAATAACTTATGAGATCAAATATTTTATTTCTATTAAAATTAAATTTTAACAATTAAAATCTAAAATAATCTAAAATAAATTATAAAAATCAGAATGAATGGTCATTGGGTCGTGCATGACTTCATCTTCAAGTTTGGGTTTCAATTTTATGGGCCCATTTGGAATAAATTGAAGTTATGGCCTTTTTTGCTTCATACACCCCTTAAAAATCAACCAACTTTGACAAAACATAACTTCCTCAATTTTAATGCTATGAAGGTGTTCTAGGACTTTTTAGAAAGCTTAGATTATCCTATAACCAACCCTTTTGGTCCCATATCCATATCATTTACAATTTTCAAATTATGACCTTGGGAAGAAGTTGACTTTTTGTTGACTTTCAAAAGGACCTATAATGTTTTAGCTCATACCTTCCAAATGAAGCATTTTTAGGCTTGGCTTGTGAGACACAAAGTTGTAGAGAATTTAATTTTATTCAAAATGAGATTTGGATGGGAAATTGTTGATGAAGTATGTGAAAGTTATGGCTGGTCAAAGTTTAGTTGACTTTTCCTATGAAAACCCTAATTTAGAAACTTCTTGATTCTTGATGATCTGAGGTTTCCTTGATGAATCATGATCAAATCTTGATCAAATGATGAATTTCACCTCATAATCTTGATGTTGACCAAAAATCTTGAAGTTTGACTTTGTGTTGACCACGATTGACCTCAGTTGACTTTCTGACCAAGTTAACTGATTTTGAGGTATCTGAGCATCTGACTGACCAAGCTTGTTGGGAAAGCTTTAAAACTTGACATGAGGATTCTTTAAGGTATATATGATATCATGAAGTTCATTTGAGGCCTTGGAAGTTCAATTTTATTGAGGAAACTCAAAACCCTAGTTCTAAGATTCATTGTTCAGGAGGAGGCTTTGTCTGGTGAAACCTTCAATCCTTTTGACCAATTGAGAATCTTGTGACTATTAAGAGACCTATTGAAGTATATGAACTTGAATATGGGAGGGAAAATTTTGGGGTACAACACATAAGTTTTCATCTTTGGTAACAATGAAAGTATTGATCAATCTGAAGGTATTTTTGTCAATTCCATTGAATATGGCATTCAAGGCTTTAGAATTTCCCAAAGCAAGCCCATCTTCTTCCATAGACCAGTCCTATTCTGGCTTCAACTCTGCAATATCATTCCTATATTTGTCCTTAACAACAGGATGTTTCCATCCCCTTAGAACAACTTTCCAGGCCTTATTGTCCAAAGACTTCAAGAAGGCAACCATCCTTGGTTTCCAGTAATCATAATTAGTTCCATCTAGAATGAGTGGTCTATTCACAAACCCTATCTCCTTGTCCATTATGCCAAAAAGTAACTTCCCTAGATCTCACCCAGATACAGAGCAGGATGCCTGCTCTGATACCAATTGAAATTTTGGTATCAAATACGTGATGTCGAAGGTGAAGAAACCAAGTTGCCAAATTTGTCCAAAAATCATATTAAATCATTATTATTTGGTCTTACATGAATTTGGAACTGATCAATCAGTATAATCATCAAATATTTGATCCCAAAATAACTTTGGAATCAAATATTTGATTTTTTTATGATTTATTTCAATTAAAATTGAATTTAAATGATTAAAATTAAATATAATATAAAATAAATAATAAAAATCAGAAAATATGATTAATGGGTCATGAATAGTCTTAGAATTGAGTTTAGGCTGAAATATTATGGGCCCATTTGGAGAAATCTTGAGTTTTGGCCATTTTTGCTTCATACACCTCCTTAAAATTGCCCAACTTCAACAATGCATAACTCCATCAATTTTTATCCCATGAAGGTGTTTTAGGAATTTTTAGAAAGGTTAGAGTGTCCTATAAATTCTCCTTTTGGTCCCATGTCCATATCATTTTCCATTTTTAAGTTATGAGCTTTGGAAGAAGTTGACTTTTTGTTGACTTTTACAAGGACTTGTAATGTCTTGGCTCATATCTCTCAAATGAAGCATTTCTGGCCTTGGCTTGTGAGACACAAATTTGTAGATAATTAATTTTCCTTCAAAATGAGCTTTGGCGTGTGTCGCTCCCGATAAATGGGAACGGGCCCAGATAAAGGTACAGACGCGAACGGTCGGCGAGAGGGACAATGAGGACACACAGCAGTGAACTCACTGGAGATGAATAGAGTCGCCAGCTAGGCATTTTTATCCCGGAGGAAAGGCAATGCTGCATAGGCCTAGAAAGACATGGATAAGACGGTTGCGAACCAGAGAGACTGAGAAAGGGGGTTGGTTACAACCTGGGAAGGTATTAGCACCCAGATTGTCCGTCGTACTCGACGGGATCCACGCTTGAAAGATTTGTGTTTTAAAGGGGGAGTGTCAGTGCAATCTGTGTATAAATGAGCTGGAAAAGGATGTACAGGTGCCAGTGTGAAAGGAGTGAAGTGTATAAATGAAGTGTCAGTGCAGAACAAAGATGAAATGCTCATGATAATGAGGTTGAAAGAATAAAACTGAAAGAGGGGGGATATACAGAGACTTTTGTTCGATAACTGTTAAGTTATGCCTACGTATCCTCTCGTGCAATGAGGAAGTCAGAACACCGTAGTTCGACCCAAAGAGACTGAAAGATGAATTGACTTGTGAACTGCTTGCTTGTCTATGCTCAAGTGTATGATCTGTCTGGCACAGATGCAAACTGTCTTGCATTAGACGGAAGAAGCAAGTTCTCGTTTATGAGTGAAGGTGATGAGAAAAGAATCCCGAAGGAGACGATTATTGTTTGTTTTTGTGTTTTCAGTCTTTTATAGCTTTTGAAAGTTTGTCATAAGTTAATGAGCTTATGCCTAAACCAATGGGTTAGTAAACTCATCATATCTTCCATCTGATTAGGGGTAATGAGAATACATGAAAAGTTATGAAGTGCACATGGCATACAGCATGGCAAATACATGATGCAATGATCAAACATGCTTTCAATATGTCTTATGATGTCAAATGAATCAAATGGATGCTTGAAATGTCATGGCAAGTCATGTTATGCAAGAGAATGCAAGATGGGTGCATATGGAAGCCCAAATTAGGGTTTATGAACAATGCATCAAACAAAAATCAAAATCAGAAGCAAAACATAAGATAAAAAATTGAAAATGCCACTCAAAGGACCCCTAATCCTATACTAAACCAATGCCCAAAGGAGAAGCTTCAACTCCTAACCAAGCTCAAGTTATGATTTTTACAAGATTCTAGGGTTTTTAGGGTCCCCAAACAAGAAAATTGTCAAACAAAAAGAAAATTAAAGATCAAATCATGGCCATTTAATCTCATAAACTACATGCTAAACACAATGCAATGCAAGAATAATCAATGTCCAACTCTTCATGGATAGACAGAAATGATTTTTGGAACTTTGGATCAAATTAATACATAAAAATGATTTTTATTCAATGAAAAATTCTCAAAATGCATCAAGATCAAAAAATAAATTTGGTTTGAAGGTTGGACAATGTTTCTAAATGTCTTAGAACATTTCATGAATTTTTTGGTGATTTTTAAATACCTAAAAGTATTTTTAATAAATTAATTTCCATTAATCAATTAAAAATAAACTTTTAAATATTTAAAAATACATTTTAAATGCTAAAAATAAAAATGAAAATATTTTTGTGTCTTAAAAATTAGTGAAACTCTTGACAAAAAGTTTCATAATTTTTAAAACAATTTTACTATTTTTAATAAATTGTGGAAATTAAATGAAAGAAAATGAAATAAAAAATAAAATAAACTGAAGTATGCAGGATGGAAGGCCAGGATTCATTCTGGGCTTGGAAGCATTGACTGCGCGCCAGATCTTGTGGCCCACATTCAAACTGGGCTAAACTTAATTAATTAATTAAATTAAACCTAATTAAACTAATGACATGATCTGAGCCATTGGATGCGCGCGGGAAAAGACTCAGTCAACTCATCCAACGCCTGAAATTCAAATTGGAAGCCCTAACCCTAATTACATATTAATGACTTTCAGGCTGCCGGAGAAGACTTCCGGTCGTCTTCTCCGGCCAGCACCCTCCCTGAAAAATGCTAACTTTCACCCTAGCTCACTAAAACCTAATTTCTCTGCCCAGAAACCATCCCCAAACATCATAGAGTAAGAATCAACAGCCAAAACACATTTATTTTACATAATAAGGCTGAATCGAAGCAAAAGGGGTTTAGGTCAAAAATTTTCAGGAACACCATACATGCTCAAAACTCAATGATTTTCGAAACCAAACATATCATCATGATCAGTGGAACATAGAGAACCATTTAAGAACTTAAAAATAAGCTTCTGGAAAAAAAGTTCATGAAGCTCACCTGAACTGGAGCTTTGATCTCTGGCACTTTCTGGCTAGTCCTTTGGCTCAAACAGGCCCCAATGATCCCCCTTTGAAGCTTTGGATACTTGGTTGGAGTCTAAACAGCCTCTTGAGTGAGTTTGCAGAAGCTCTGACCAAGGGAGTGTGAAAATCGTGTTTGTGATATGGAGGGTCTCAGGACAAAACAAGGGTTGGTTTCTGGTCCATGAAGCAAGGTGAGTTGATATGTGGAATTTGTTTGAGTGTTTATGGCTTGTGGAAACAGATTCGAAGGCTTTTGCTCTATGGAGTGAAAATGGAGAAGTGATGCTATTGTGTGTTTCAGGCTGGCTTGATGTATGAAATGTCTAGTATTTGGATAGTATAAACAATTCCAATTGGTCAGATGATGTGACCTGGCCTGCTGTGATTGGGATGTCCACTTTTGCAAAAAGTCCACTTTGTTGTAAGAGAGGCATGGGCTTGGTTCTAGGCTAGTACAAGCATGGGGGCTGGCGCAGCATGGTGTGTGAGTGAAGCTAGAAAGGTTCAATAGCCAATGCAGCAAGTGGGTGAAGTGTGATCATGAGTTTTGCAACTTGCTTACTTTTGAAACTTCATGAAAATCCCTTGCCTTGCCAACCATGAACATGAGAAATCTTGGTCCAAATCTGATTTTTATGTCACATGTGATGTTTGTGCCTTGGTTTGATATGAACTAGAAGTTACAATTTGCCTTGGTTCATGATTTTGCAAATTTTCCAATTGGTGCATATCTTGAAAATTAGTGATTTTTGCCAACTTTGACACACCATAACTCTTGATCCAAAATGAATTAGGTCATGTTCTTGTACTTTTTGAAAAGGGAAAGATCTAATCTACAACTTTCATGACCAAAGTTTTTCCATTTGAAGCATTTTTGGATCAAAAAGTAAGGTTTGAAAAGTGACCTAAATTGACAAATTCCTTAAAAGTCAACTATGCCCTAAAAAGTCAACTTTGCAAAAACTTCAAATTCTTGAATTTTGTGAACTTCAACCTTCTTCCATGATCAAATAAAGATCATATACACTCAAAATGATGAAGATCACCCCTTGGTTGGGCCATTGGGGGCCTCAGATGCCCTGATTTTGCACTGACTTGTCTGAAAAGTCAACCCTTGATCAGATGACTTCCCCATGGAATTTCTTCATGAAAATTGATATGCATACTCCCTATACCATATAGAGACCAATGGAAACAAGAATGACCAAAAAATTTGGAGTTATGGCCTCTGAAACCAAAACCCTAATTTTAGGTCAACTGTGCAGTCAAACTTGGCTCTGCTTCCATACCAATCCCAGTTCTTGTGATTCTTTGGCATTTTTGACTTTGAGAGGATGTGATATGATACAAGAACACTCATGGATCCCTTTGGAGTTATTGATGGCCTTTGGAGTGGCTCAAGAAGCTCTTGGATTGTTCAGATCACAAACCCTATATGCAGATGACTTTGAATCTATGCAGTGAATCAAAAATGAGATATGAGGATGGTATGATTGTGTTTATGCATATGAGATGATCACCAGCCATGGTGAATGGGTGAGGGAAAATTTGGGGTGTTTACAGCTGCCCCTATTCAAACATGAGTTAGCTGTGCAGGGTGTAAGCAACGGCTTAACGGGCAAACAAGATAACTTGTGGTTGAATACCAAAGACAGTCCAAAATTTGAACTCACAGAATGAAGAAGAAAAGGGATATAGATTGTAAAAGAAAATAAAGTATATTGTAAAGTGTGGGCGACGGAGGACGACCGTCGAGTAGAGGACGACTGCTGGGTAAATAGCAATGACGGGGACGGCCGACATGCTGAGAAAAGTGTGTGAAGTAAAGCAATGACGGGGACGGCCGACATGCTGGGGATAAAAGGTAAAGCCAAGACGGGGACGGCCGACTAGCTGGGAAAAATAAGAAATTATGATGGGGACGGCCATCAAGGTAAAGCTGTAAAATTTTATGGGGATTGATAAAACATGACGGGGACGGCCATCAAGTTCACAAAGTAAAGTAGCCAACGATGGGGACGGCCATCGGGCTAAAAGAAAAGGGACCACAATGGGGACGGCCATCAGGTTAAAGAATAAATGAAATAAACAGATGATGGGGTACGGCCATCAAAGGTGAAGGACGATCACCTAGCAGGGGACGGCTGCTCTGTTGGGGGTAAGATGAGGGACGGTCATCTAAGGTGGAGGACGACCACCAGGCAGGGTACGGCTGCCGAAAATTAACGATGGGGACGGCCATCGGATGAGCATGATGGAGGACGACCATCAAGAGGTGGAGGACGACCACCTAGCAGGGGACGACTGCTCTCAAGGTTTGTCATGACATAGGACGAATGCCAGATAACCAAAATCAACAATGGGGACGGCCATTGGATAAAATGATGAAGGACGATCATCAAGAGGTGGAGAACGACCACCTAGCAGGGGACGGCTGCTAAATATCAACGATGGGGACGGCCATCGGATGAGCATGATGGAGGACGACCATCAAGAGGTGGAGGACGACCACCTAGCAGGGTACGGCTGCTCTCAGGTTTTATCACATCACAGGACGAGTGTTAGATAAAAAGAAATTTGTTAGTGATCTACTGGGGAGTAGTAAACACGGACGAGTATTTACATCCAAGAAACAAAAGGTATAAGTGTTTAGATGTTGTGTATAGATTAAAGATGCCGACGAGCATCCCTGAGACTACGATACGGACGAGTATCGGGTAGAAACAAATACTGATGCGTGTTCAAAGATGATGATACGGACGAGTATCAACTTCTTAACAGAGAACACGGACGAGTGTTGAATCTGAGAGGATAGACACAGGCGAGTATCTATATCCAAGAAGACAAAAGTGTTTGACACGGTGTATGGATTAAAGATGCGGACGAGCATCTTTAAGACTATGATACGGACGAGTATCAAGTAGAAACAAACGCTTGACGCATGTTCTGAGATGATGATACGGACGAGTACCAACTGGTTAACAAAGAACATGGACCAATGTCGAATCTGCGGGGATATGAATGGTATATACAAGATACGGACGAGTATCTGTGTGAGTGTAACATGAGTAGTGAGTATGAGCATCGTATAGATGAGTGTTTATCTGCTGGGGAGAGTGACACGGACGAGTGTCAAGAGAGAAAAGTATAATATGAACAAATATCTGATATACAAAGTGTAGGTGACTGCGCTGGGGATACGACACGGACGGGTGCCAAGAAAGTGTATATAGGTATATGTGAGTGCAAAGAGGATGTCTTTGGCTTTCTGCTGGGGTATGACACGGACGGGTGTCAAAATGAGTATATACTGGTGTTTGTGGTTGTGAGGCAGCTGCTTTTGCTGGGGACTCTGGTGGGGATTTTTCTGTACGTTGATGAACTGTCATTATTCACAAGTGCTGATTTAAAACATGGCTTATGATTATGCTATGTGTTGGATTTTTGCCGTAATGCTCCGTGTTAGACGGAATGCTACGCTTTATGGGCGAATATGATGCAAATGCTATGATTATGCAAAGCTACCAAACCGGGATTCAAATCCCGTTGCTGCGAAGATCTCTGGCCGATCTGCTTGAAATGGACATTCCAGCTGGGGGTGAGATCATTGGTAGATCTGATGATATGATATCTGCTTGGGGATATAGGTCATTGATAGACCTATCCTTATAAATGAGAGACCCAGCTGGGGTTTATAGAAGCCTTCTTCACTCTGTTGTGATTCCTTCGTGCGTTGCTCTTCTGGATAGAGGCTGGAACTCTGTGGGGAGATAGCTTCCTGACTCTTATACTCGGCTGAGGGCGAGATGGTAACTCGGCTGGGGAGAAAGAGAGGAATCACTGAAAGACCTCCCTAGAAATTCTGTTACAGTAGCTTCTTGACTCAGCCGGGGATATGGGCATCTTCTGTGATACCTGCCCATTCTGATGGGGATAAGTAATAAGTGGCCAACTCAGCTGGGAGGAGTCATGAAAGGCAACTCAGCTGGGGAGAGAGCACTTCGGGTGCTAAAATTGAGTGTGGATTTTCCAGCTTGCTGGGATAAATTTTTCATGCCCCAAGTTGCGTTCTGGATACCTGCAATCTTGAAAAAGAATAGAGAAACGCACAAGGTAATCCCGAGGTATCCCTTACTGGATTCCGTCATAGGAGTTTAGATACTTCTGAGAGTAAGCATATTTCCTGCAAGCATGTTTTTATTTGAAGATAAGCATCTGTATTCTTATGTAATCAGTTTTTTCTTTAAGACATCAGACATTTTTTGCAAATAAAAATGTACAAGACGAGACATGACTGAAAATCTGATTTTATTAATTCATATGCCCTGAATTGGCGAGATACAATCAAAGAAACAAATCCCCTGAAATGAAGAGATTGTTATAAATTGAGAAACAAAATGCTGGCAATGTTGATGACGCTTTAGGGAGCTTCCTCTCTCGCTATGACTCGTATGACTTTTGACGTTCTTCTCATCTTGCTTTCTGAAGAATGTTGATTCTGGCTGAGGCTTGATCCTTTCGAAGCTTACCAAGTTGTAAAAGATACAGACGAATTCAGAATGCAGTTGTTCGCTTATTCCCTTATTTTGCATGGATCGCCCTTCCGGGTTTTCAATCCATCGGGATACCCATTTTTGCCTGAGCTGTCCAATGCGGCTTTTCAACTCAGCGGGTGTACATTTTTTTTATTCATTTTCCCTTACTTTTGCCCGAGTCTTTTATTCTGTTTTTGACTCGCCGGGACGCCCTATTTTTGCCTGGACTTACATTCTGTTTTTATGTCCAGCGGGTCATTTCATGCGAAGTATTTTTTAACCGCATCTGAATTCACAGGGGACGGTTAACCATCCATGGTGCTGAGCATCAGTGCTCCACCCGAGAAAACTTTCTTTACTACAAATGGTCCTTCATAATTTGGAGTCCACTTGCCCCTGTGGTCTGTATGAGGAGGGAGGATTCTCTTCAGCACAAGATCTCCTACTTGGTACTCCCGGTGCCTGACTTTCTGATCGAAGGCTTTCTTCATTCTTTTCTGATACAACTGTCCATGACAGATTGCAGCCAATCTCTTTTCTTCAATCAGACTCAATTGCTCGTATCGGGCCCTCACCCATTCTGCTTCACTCAGTTTAACATCCATTAGTACCCGTAGAGAGGGTAATTCAACTTCAACTGGTAGGACTGCTTCCATACCATACACAAGTTGATACGGTGTTCCCCCAGTGGATGTCTTGATTGACGTGCGGTACCCATGCAAGGCGAATGGTAGCATTTCATGCCAGTCTTTGTAGGTGATTACCATCTTCTGCACAATCTTCTTGATGTTCTTATTAGCTGCCTCAACTGCGCCATTCATCTTTGGCCTGTAAGGAGAAGAATTGTGGTGTTGGATCTTGAAGTCCCGACATAGCTCAGCCATCATTTTGTTGTTTAGATTGGAACCATTATCAGTAATGATTCGCTCGGGAACTCCATACCGACAGATGATGTCTCTTTTCAGAAACCTGGCTACCACTTGTCTTGTAACATTGGCATAGGAAGCTGCTTCGACCCACTTGGTGAAATAGTCGATGGCGACCAAGATGAATCTGTGGCCGTTTGAAGCAGTCGGCTCAATCTTACCAATCATGTCAATACCCCACATAGCAAAGGGCCAGGGTGAAGACATTATGTTCAAAGGATTGGGAGGCACATGCACCTTATCCGCATAGATCTGGCATTTATGGCATTTCCTGGCATAGGCACAACAGTCAGCATCCATTGTGATCCAGTAATAGCCTGATCTTAGCAACTTCTTAGCCATGGCATGCCCTCCAGCATGGGTACCAAAGGATCCTTCATGCACCTCGTGCATTAACAAGTCTGCTTCCGTCTTATCAACACATCTGAGGAGTACCATATCAAAGTTCCATTTGTACAAAGACCCATCAGTGTTCAGAAAGAAACTACCAGCAAGCCTTCTCAAAGTCTTCTTATCATTGGAAGATGCCCCATGTGGGTATGCTTGATCCTCCAAGAAGCGTTTAATGTCATGGAACCAAGGCTTATCATCTTTAACAACATCTGCTGCGAACACATATGCTGGTCTGTCAAGTCTGGACACTGAAATCTGCGGTACAAAGTTAGCAGCTTGAACTTTGATCATGGATGAAATGGTAGCAAGAGCATCTGCAAACTGATTCTCGTCCCGAGGGATATACTCAAGCTTGACCGTTGTAAAGAAAGTCAATAACCTTCTTGTATAATCCCTGTAAGGTATCAGATGATCCTGGTGTGTGTACCATTTGCCGTTGGTTTGATTGATTACCAAAGCTGAATCTCCGAATACAGTCAATGTTTTGATCCTGAGGTCAATGGCTTCCTCAAGACCTATAATGCAAGCTTCGTATTCAGCTTCGTTGTTAGTGCAGTTGAAAGTGAGTTTTGCTGAGAAAGGCATGTGAACTCCTTTAGGTGTAATGATTACTGCACCAACACCACGACCATTCATATTAACAGCCCCATCAAACATCATAGTCCATTCTCCTTCCGGGTCGGGCCCTTCAGTGTGAATAGGCTCTTCACGGTCTTTTGATTTTATGAACATGATGTCTTCATCAGGAAAGTCAAATCTCATAGGCTGGTAGTCATCAATGGGTTGCTCAGCAAGATATTCAGATAGTACACTGCCCTTGATGGCTTTCTGAGAGGTGTACTGGATGTCGTATTCTGTGAGAATCATCTGCCATCTTGCAACCCGTCCGGTAAGAGCTGGCTTCTCGAAAATGTACTTAACTGGGTCCATCTTTGATATCAACAAAGTAGTGTGGGTCAACATATACTGTCTCAGTCGGCGAGCAGCCCACGCTAAAGCACAGCAAGTTTTCTCGAGCAGTGAATAACGTTGTTCACAGTCGGTAAACTTTTTGCTTAGGTAGTATATTGCATACTCTTTTCGACCAGACTCGTCATGCTGGCCCAGCACACACCCCATCGATTCTTCTAATACTGTCAAGTACATTATCAGAGGTCTTCCTTCAACTGGAGGCATGAGGATTGGAGGCTCTTGTAAGTACTCCTTGATCTTGTCAAAAGCCTTCTGGCAGTCTTCATTCCACCTGACCGTCTGTTCTTTCCTCAACAATTTGAACAAAGGCTCACAGGTCGCTGTAAGGTGAGATATGAACCTTGAGATGTAGTTCAATCGACCTAAGAACCCTCGAACTTCTTTCTCTGTCTTCGGTGCAGGCATCTCTTGGATGGCTTTGACTTTATCAGGGTCAACTTCAATCCCTTTCTCGCTTACAATAAAACCCAGCAGCTTACCAGATCGCACCCCGAATGTGCATTTGTTGGGGTTCAACTTTAATTGGTATTTCCTCAGACGCTTGAACAGTTTTAGCAGATTCACCAGGTGGTCTTCCTCAGTAAGGGACTTGGCAATCATGTCATCCACATAACATTCTATTTCTTTATGGATCATATCGTGGAATAATGTCACCATAGCCCGCTGGTACGTTGCACCGGCGTTCTTGAGCCCAAATGGCATTACCTTGTAGCAGAACGTGCCCCAGGGTGTGATGAAGGTTGTCTTCTCCATGTCTTCAGGTAACATTTTAATCTGATTGTATCCTGAAAATCCATCCATGAAGGAGAATACCGAGAACTGAGCCGTATTATCCACCAATACATCAATGTGAGGTAATGGGAAATCATCCTTCGGGCTAGCTCTGTTTAGATCCCGGTAGTCAACACACATTCTTACTTTGCCGTCTTTCTTGGGCACAGGTACTATGTTAGCAACCCACGGCGGATAGCTAGTTACGGCAAGGAATCCGGCGTCCCATTGCTTTTGTACCTCTTCTTTGATCTTCATTGCCATGTCTGGACGAGTTCGGCGCAATTTCTGTTTAACCGGTGGACATTCTTCTCTTAAAGGCAGCTTGTGCACAACAATGTCGGTGTCCAAACCCGGCATGTCTTGATAAGACCAAGAAAACACGTCCACATACTCTCGAAGCAGGTCAACCAGTTGTCTTTTCACTGAGTCTTGTAGGCAGGCCCCGATTTTAACTTCTTTCACGTCTTCATCTATACCAAGATTGACCACTTCAACCTCCTCCTAGTGAGGAGTAATAACCTTTTCCTCTTGCCTTAATAACCTGGCTAGCTCTTCAGGAAGCTCATATTCTTCTTCAACCCCTTCATCAGCTTGATTGATCGGATTGTCAAAGTCATACGAAGTCATAGCCGTGCTGTTGTCGGTGCTGTCTGAAAGGCACACTCTGCAAGGGTTCAGTTTGTTCATTTTAGTGATTTGATTTTAATCTTGTTTTAGAAAAGTGAAATAAAATTGTCATTTTGAAAACACTGCCATTTATTTTTTTTGTACAAAAAGAAAAATGGAAAAACAGTGAGCGGAAAAGAAAAAGACTCGTTTGCAAAAAGATGTCTGATATTTCATTGATTAATCTTGTTGCACAAAAAAGTACAGATGGCCCGATTACAAAATGAGTCTTGTCATCTTGGGCAAGATGCAAGACTTTGATGCATGCTATAAAAATACAGGAAATAATAATTACTTTGCATGAGTAACTCTTATAATTTCCTGGGAAGACCAGTTCGAGACACTGCTCCCCGGGATCTTTGGACGAATCCAGCTTTCCAGGTTGCGTTCTTCTTCCAGCTCGTCTTCCACATTGTTGACAGCATCAGGGGCGAGCATCCCCCCACTCACAAAGTTGGGCTCTTTCGCAGCCTCTGTCGGATCTTGTTGAGTTGGTCTGTAACCCAACCCAAATCTATCCTCTTTCTTCTCCACCGATAGCAGTTTGCCCCAGCCTTGGGCGTTTCCTCCCTCAACAACCTTCCGGGCTTGTTGGTATGATGATATTGAAGTACCAGGCACAGTAGATGTTTCATTGACATTCAAAGCTTCAAAACCCTGGCTCATTGTTTCATGGATCTCCCCATCCATCTCAATATACTTATAGGTAGCCAGGTGGCTGACAAAAATATCCTCCTCTCCACAGATTGTAACGACTTGACCCTCCCACTCATATTTTAACTTCTGGTGAAGGGTAGAGGTCACGGCGCCAGCGGCGTGAATCCATGGCCTACCCAATAGACAGCTGTAGGCAGGCTGTATATCCATCACGTAGAAGGTCGTTTTGAAGGTCTGCGGGCCAATCGTTATGGGCAACTCAATCTCTCCCAGAACCGATCTCTTTGAACCATCAAAGGCTCTCACCACCAGGTTGCTGGGTCTTAATGCCAACCCGTCATATTCTAGCTTCACCAGGGCCTTTTTAGGTAAGACATTGAGGGATGACCCCGTGTCTACCAGCACATGGGAAAGGACAGCACCTTTACATTCCATGGTTATGTGCAAGGCTTTGTTATGGTTGCGGCCTTCCGTAGTCAAATCAGTATTGGTGAACCCTAGTCCGTGACTAGCATTAACATTTCCAACTACAGCCTCCAGCTGATTGACAGTGATCTCTTCGGGCACGTAAGCTGCGTGCAAGACTTTGAGTAGTGCATTCCGGTGAGCTTCGGAGCACATAAGCAACGATAGGATTGAGATCTTGGAAGGCGTCTGGTGGAGCTGATCCACTATTTTATAATCACTCTTCTTGATGATTTGCATGAACTCATCAACCTCTTGGTCAAAGGGTGTTTTCAAGGCTTCTTTAACAGTCTGCTCTTCCTGCACCAAGCTTTTTCCTTTTGCTTTAGCAGCAGCTTCTGCTTCGGCAGTGGGTCTCTGAATTTGTGGAGCGAAAAGACGTCCGCTTCGAGTGAAGCCTCCGCCTCCTCCCACATTGTCAATTTGTGGTGCAGGGGTTGATGATTCAAAAGTGATTCTTTGTCCTTCGCGGTACAGGTCAGAGCCGTAATGCCAGGGGATGGCATTACTACTTTCATAAGGTACTGGTCCAGGCACCGTGATAGTGACTGGACTGGTTGCAGCTGCGGAAGGGATTGTGATAGTCTGTGGATCGTAATAAATTGTGACCGGTGCTCTGATGGGAGCAGCACTTTCTGAGTTGTAGACAGAGTTGTTTTCAGGATCATAAAATATTGTGACAGTTGAGACATCTTCATGATTTGTTGCTGGTGTTGTAGGAGACATTGGTGGAAGGATGGATGTTGTTGTTGTAGGAGTTTCAAAATGGAGTGATGCTGAAGTTGTAGAAGAAAAATTTGTTGATAACTGATCAGTTGAGATAATAGATGAAGTACTTGTTGATGAAGCCGAAGAATTGTCAGGAACAATGGTTGTTGCAGTTGTAGGAGATATCGGAACTGTTGTTGATGAGATTGCTGGATTTGTTGGAAATGATGTGGTGATCTGAAGTTGGCCACTCTGAATGAGACCATCTATACCATTCCTCAGGTTATCGCACCCATTTACCGAAATATTGCAGTAAGCACACCCTAACTCACACCCTGGGAACATGTGACATTCGAGGAGCTGAGCCTTAATTTCTACCAACGGTGTCCGGATCTGACCCACACTGGTTATTAAATAAGACGACTTGTCTTCTTCAATAGCGTTAATCCTGGGACCACCGTGGTTTGGCATGGGGTTCTTATTGACATTAGGTGGTGGTGCGAAATTCAGAGCTTTTGAGTCTACCAGGTCTTGTACCTTCATGTGCAAAGCTCTGCACTTTTCTGTACTGTGGCCAGGTGCATTTGAATGAAAAGCACATCTGGCGTTGGAGTCATAATTCCTGGGTAGACTGTTGGGATCTGGAGGTGCCAACGTCCTTAGCTCAACTAGGTTGAGTTTCAGGAGTTGTGGCAGCAATGTAGCATATGGCATAGGGATCGGATCGATTACCCTGTTAGCTTGAGAAGGCCTCTGTTGGAATGGCCTTTGCTGATTGTTGATGTTGGTATTGTTGTAATTCCTTGGAGGATACTGAGCTTGTTGATGGTACTGAGGTTGTTGCTGATAGCTGGGCTGCGGAGGTTGATAAACTGGTTGAGGATGGGCCGGAGCGGGAATGGTGACTGCTGCCACAGATCTATGGACATATTGGGGCCTGCCCCTGTTGGTGTGGATGGCATTGGTCTCGCCAGTTCTTCTCGGGCCTGCAAAAGGCTTCCTTGCATTGCTGGACGAGCTGGCACCGTTGTCAGATATCTTACCCATTTTCAATAGGCTTTCAATTCTCTCCCCGGCTATGACAACATCTGCAAAGCTAGTGGAAGAGAAAGCAGCCAGCCTGTCAATATATGTCCCCTGAAGGGTGTTCATAAACATATCTGCCATTTCCCTCTCAGACATAGGTGGTTGAACAGCAGCAGCCAATTGCCTCCATCTCTGGGCATATTCTCGGAAACTTTCCCTTGACGACTGTGACATTCCCATTAGGAGAGTCCTGTTGGGCGCCATGTCTAAGTTGTACTGATACTGTCTGATGAAAGCTTCTGCCAAATCCTTCCAACACCTGATGGTTGCCCTTGTCAGGTGAGAGTACCATTCTCTTGAAGCCCCTGTCAGGCTATCTTCAAAATAGAACATCCAGAGCTTCTCATCCATAGTATAGGCCTTCAGCCTTCCCAGAAATGATTGTAAATGAGTCCGGGGGAATGAAGTCCCGTTGTATTTCTCAAAACAAGGAGGCTTGAACTTATGGGGAATCCTGACCCCGTCTACCAAGCCCATGTCCATGACATCGAAACCCAAAGAGTTTTGAGACTCTAAGGACCTCAATTTCTCAGCTATCTCATCCAGCCTTCTATCATAAGCTTCCTCCCCAGCACCCATTACTGTGAACTGATCCTCTTGAGGGTCTTCTTGCAGTACCCTGCCTGTAGTGGCAGTCCCTTGAACATTTGCAGGAATATTGACCTCTGGATGGAGGTGGGGGCCAAATACAGGGGGGTTGACATGAGGTTGGACCCTCTCGTTATTGCTTGTGCCAGCAGTTCCTATATGTGGATCTTCTTGATTCTGCCTTTCCACCATGGCCCTCAATCTTTCCTGGCTCTGAGCCATGTTGTTCATCACTTCCATAAACTGAGTCATCTGGTTCCTCATTTCCAACCTCTCGTTGGTCATTTGGTTCCTGACCTCCGTAAGGTCCTGCTGCATTTGATCCATTTGTATGCCTGGAAGGTTGTTACGGGTTGGATAACGGTGCGGACGGTTGAGGGGAAATACTCGGCGTCGAGCAATAGTTCCTGAACATCACAACAGAGTTAGCAACAATAAAACAAAAACCTACAAAACAAACAAAAGGGTTAGCATGCAATGCAGTATGCTTATTTGTTTTCAAGGCATCCGGCTTGGCATTCAGTTTTGACCCTTCCAGACCCTTGAAGATGCTGTTGATGCTGCTTTCGAAGTAAACTCGGATGGAACAAACTAATACATATATTACAAAAGCAAAATGGTACATAGTCTGTTTACAAATACAAGCCCTCTGAGGGGTCAAAATACGTTACAAGAAAATAAAAGTACATGGAATGAAAGCAACAACAAACAAATGGTCAAACACCAAGACCAAACTCATCCTCACGAACTTCCTTGAGAAGTGCTTCGGTCACAGGATCAGCTGGACGCTCCGTGAGATTCCTGATGAGGAGATTCCGGGTCGTAACAGCTGCTGTTAGTTTCTTGTGCTGGCTTTGGTCCTTTGACCTCTTCACTCCAGCTTTGATCTTTAGCTCTGATATTTCCCTCTGGGCTGCTGCCAGGGCTTCCTGCTGCTCTTTTGCACTAGCTTCCATCTGCTCTATCTTGTCTTGGACCCTCTTGTCCTCCAGGGTACGAGCCTCGGTGATCCTGACCCACCGGGCCTGACTCTCCTTCAGATACAAGTCTGTCCTTGCTCTCTGGAACTGGGCTTCCTTGCAAGCATTCTTCAGAATTTGTTCTCCATCCTTAGACTTTTTGATATAATCCCCAGACTTCTCAATCTTAGTCAGATGCTCCACTCTCAACTTCTCTAACCTCTCAATATCCAACCTTCCATCACTCCTTTCCCGGAGAGTCTTCTGCAAAGCCTGAGTTAACTTCTCATTTCTTTCCTTCAAGCTCTCAAACTCCTCTAAACTGATAGTTGCAGGGGGTGGTGCTGAAGATGATTCAGGCATATCTTCTATGGTAAAGGGCATTCCAAAGAATTTAGCCCTGGCACGAGACCACTCATAATATTGTGCTGATGCCACATTGCTGTACTTCCCCAGAATGGTTACTCCCTTGGTTTGAACATTATCCCAGGCCCAGGCAGCCTGCCTAACAACAGCCAAATTAGGCTTGTTCTCGCAATAAAGAGTTTCAACCAAGTCCTGTGCCTTAGGAGTGTGGACCAGTGCATAGCCCAGTTGTCTTCTGAACAGCAGAGGATTGTAATTAATACTACCCTTAACTCCTATTAGGGGCACATTGGGAAAATGCCCACAGTTGGTGATGATATCCCTGCCTTTGGTGCTTTGGGTGCACCATCTGATATCTGCTGAAGTTAGAGCAGTGAGTCTCTTAGCCCAGTTTCTCTGCTGATGAGGATTCAAAAATGCATATGTCCTGGGTAGATGCCTGAGAAGCCAAGTGTGGAACAATGGAGCACAGCACCTCACTAATCTTCCCCTCTGCTTTTCATTCCTCTGATGCACTGAGTAATAGAGATCCCCCAATAAAGTGGGCACTGGGTTCTTCAGGATGAAAAGATGGATTGCATTCTTGCTAATGAATCGAGGCTCATCTGCAAACAATACAGTTCCATATATGCTCAGGGCCAATAAAGCACAGACATCTTTCCACTCTCCTAAAGAAGCTTTCAGGGTAGCTTGAGAGATCAAGAAATCCAGATGGAAGCCAGGGATTCCAGCTTTAGAAGTCATATGCTGCTCAATCAGAACGGGTTCCAGATGCAAAGCCTTTGCTACTTCTCCATTACCAGGAAAGACCATCTCAGGGTTGAAAGGGATTCCACCCCTGATAGGCATACCAACCAATGATGAGTATTCTTCTAATAGAGGGCCCAGCTGAAAGTCCTGAAAAGTGAAACATCTCAGTGGGGGATCATAGAACTGAATGCAAGTGTGGATCAGGCTTCTCTGTGAAGGGTCCAGATCCATAACCATATCAAGTATATCTCTGTAATGTTCCCTGAACAATGGTATGTGATCTGGAGTGATCAGGGTCTGAATCCTCCTGATGTCAGATAGCTCTGGCTGGAAGAAGTGGTAGGTGATGTTGCTCTTTTTAGGAGCCATGATGCTGAAGATGAGTAGAGACAGGTGCTGATGATAATACTGAAGAATGGGCCACTGATTGGCTGGTGCAGGTGACTGGAGTAGATAGCTGATAACTGAGGCAGATGCTGATGAAGATAGGTCAATACTGAAGATAGGGTCAAAAACCAAAACCAAATGAAGATGGATACCCTGAAACACAAATAAGCAAATGTCAATATGATGCAATGAGTATGTATGCAAATGATATGCAAGGGTTTGTGACTGAGCTGGATCTGATCAAGTGCCCTGGTATAGGTCCAAGTATGTCCAAGAAATCCAGATGGAGGTCTATAAATCCAGTAACCAAGGTGGGGGACTCAAATAAAGAGCCACATGTCCAGGGTTTAGAATCACAAGAACTGTCCCAAAATGAAGTATTCTTAATCAAATCAAAGTAACAGGGTATTCTGAGGTCAGGGTACCTGCAAACCTGTAAACAGCCCATCCCCCTCACAGGTGGTGTTCTAGAACAAGGATCCTCAGACTTGGATCAGTTATGAGAAGTGTAAACACTTCCAACCCGGAGGTACAGTGTTTACAATAACCATAAAAGTTCCTCCTCTAATTCACCTCAGTTTCTGAAGGTCAGTACTAAAAGGTCATCCAGACTTAGCAGGCTTCCCAGATAGCCCTAGCATTGCAGGAAATCTGCAACACAGAGTTCTCAAGAAGAAACCCATATCTGAACCGTGTTTCATGTTCCCGCACCAGACCGAGATGGAATGGGAAAGAATATGATTCACTCTAGCCTAGGTGTCACTCAGGTCCCAGGTATAGGACCTTAACTCTCAATGGAACACCCACCCACCAAAGCAAACAAACAGATCCAGCCAGCAGTACAGTATGACAATATGATATAATGCAAAGCTACACAGGAAGCAGTAAACAAAACTGTACATAAAGCAGAACACACACAAATATACAAACACAAATAAGCACATAACACCCCAGTAAACATAAATCAAACAAGCGCTAGGAGGAACCCACAAAAAGAACCAGAAGCCCTGGTTGCAGTATAAGGTTCCCCAGCAGAGTCGCCAAGCTGTCGCTCCCGATAAATGGGAACGGGCCCAGATAAAGGTACAGACGCGAACGGTCGGCGAGAGGGACAATGAGGACACACAGCAATGAACTCACTGGAGATGAATAGAGTCGCCAGCTAGGCATTTTTATCCAGGAGGAAAGGCAATGCTGCATAGGCCTAGAAAGACATGGATAAGACGGTTGCGAACCAGAGAGACTGAGAAAGGGGGTTGGTTACAACCTGGGAAGGTATTAGCACCCAGATTGTCCGTCGTACTCGACGGGATCCATGCTTGAAAGATTTGTGTTTTAAAGGGGGAGTGTCAGTGCAATCTGTGTATAAATGAGCTGGAAAAGGATGTACAGGTGCCAGTGTGAAAGGAGTGAAGTGTATAAATGAAGTGTCAGTGCAGAACAAAGATGAAATGCTCATGATAATGAGGTTGAAAGAATAAAACTGGAAGAGGGGGGATATACAGAGACTTTTGTTCGATAACTGTTAAGTTATGCCTACGTATCCTCTCGTGCAATGAGGAAGTCAGAACACCGTAGTTCGACCCAAAGAGACTGAAAGATGAATTGACTTGTGAACTGCTTGCTTGTCTATGCTCAAGTGTATGATCTGTCTGGCACAGATGCAAACTGTCTTGCATTAGACGGAAGAAGCAAGTTCTCGTTTATGAGTGAAGGTGATGAGAAAAGAATCCCGAAGGAGACGATTATTGTTTGTTTTTGTGTTTTCAGTCTTTTATAGCTTTTGAAAGTTTGTCATAAGTTAATGAGCTTATGCCTAAACCAATGGGTTAGTAAACTCATCATATCTTCCATCTGATTAGGGGTAATGAGAATACTTTAAGTGTGAAGTCAGATTCTCACACTTAATCACCTTTGGTATAGGATTAAGATCATTAACCTATTTGTGATTATTTAGGTGTTTTTGGTGTTTTTGTTTAGTGTTGAGTAATGAGGTTAAGCCATAATCAGGGATTAAACAGACTCATTACACCATCCTAATAGAAGGATAATAGATGAGAATGTTTAAGCTGAGGAAAGCTCCTCAACTTAATCCATGATTAGGGATTAAGCTCATGACAAAACAAGCCTTTGATTAAGTGGATTTTAGTTAATGGTAGGATGATGAAGTGGATTTTATGATTTGTAAGACAACTTGAGGGGGACTTGTCCATTAACACTAGGGTTAGTCCTTCTTAACCATTTAAGGAAGAATTAGAACCTTAATGCAAGGCCCAAGTTACAAGTATGATGTCTTGATGGTTATTATGTGAATTGATTAAGAGATTTAAACACATTAAGGGTTTAACACTTAGGATTAAAGTTATACACTCCATCCTAAGAGAAGGATGCAGGCATAAGCTTAATCACAAAGCCTTAAAGCCTTTAGGGTTTAGTCCCTGATTATGAGATGAGAAGAGGAGACTCAAAAGAGACACAAAGGTAAAACTAAGAGGGGAGACTAATCAAAACCCTAATCATTGTCATGCTTGGTTATTCCTAAGGTTTGTGAGGTTTGCAAAAGAAGTCTTCAATGGAACCACCAGGAAGCAGATGAAAGGATCAGGAGAAGCAAAGCAACTTGCTTCATTCAAGAAGTCAAGTCACTTGGAGAAAGAAAGTGGGAAGAGGAAGAATGAGCAAGCTCAAACTCAAACACATATAAGAATGCAGCATGGATGCAAGAGAGAGATGAGAAGAAAGTATGAGAAGTGAAGGCAAATCCACTTCTCAAAGTCACTTACCACCTGAAAGGTTAGAAAAGAAATGCAATGCAATGCAAAATGGGATGAGATGACATGATGAGGAACAAAACCAGGAACATTTACATGATTCTAATGATGCTATGAGATGCTACAAACATGAGGCAGCACATGGAAATGATCATACAAGTTCATGAATGCCAATGAAGCAAGTTAGGAACCATGAACATACATGAAAAGTTATGAAGTGCACATGGCATACAGCATGGCAAATACATGATGCAATGATCAAACATGCTTTCAATATGTCTTATGATGTCAAATGAATCAAATGGATGCTTGAAATGTCATGGCAAGTCATGTTATGCAAGAGAATGCAAGATGGGTGCATATGGAAGCCCAAATTAGGGTTTATGAACAATGCATCAAACAAAAATCAAAATCAGAAGCAAAACATAAGATAAAAAATTGAAAATGCCACTCAAAGGACCCCTAATCCTATACTAAACCAATGCCCAAAGGAGAAGCTTCAACTCCTAACCAAGCTCAAGTTATGATTTTTACAAGATTCTAGGGTTTTTAGGGTCCCCAAACAAGAAAATTGTCAAACAAAAAGAAAATGAAAGATCAAATCATGGCCATTTAATCTCATAAACTACATGCTAAACACAATGCAATGCAAGAATAATCAATGTCCAACTCTTCATGGATAGACAGAAATGATTTTTGGAACTTTGGATCAAATTAATACATAAAAATGATTTTTATTCAATGAAAAATTCTCAAAATGCATCAAGATCAAAAAATAAATTTGGTTTGAAGGTTGGACAATGTTTCTAAATGTCTTAGAACATTTCATGAATTTTTTGGTGATTTTTAAATACCTAAAAGTATTTTTAATAAATTAATTTCCATTAATCAATTAAAAATAAACTTTTAAATATTTAAAAATACATTTTAAATGCTAAAAATAAAAATGAAAATATTTTTGTGTCTTAAAAATTAGTGAAACTCTTGACAAAAAGTTTCATAATTTTTAAAACAATTTTACTATTTTTAATAAATTGTGGAAATTAAATGAAAGAAAATGAAATAAAATATAAAATAAACTGAAGTATGCAGGATGGAAGGCCAGGATTTTCTGGGCTTGGAAGCATTGACTGCGCGCCAGATCTTGTGGCCCACATTCAAACTGGGCTAAACTTAATTAATTAATTAAATTAAACCTAATTAAACTAATGACATGATCTGAGCCATTGGATGCGCGCGGGAAAAGACTCAGTCAACTCATCCAACGCCTGAAATTCAAACTGGAAGCCCTAACCCTAATTACATATTAATGACTTTCAGGCTGCCGGAGAAGACTTCCGGTCGTCTTCTCCGGCCAGCACCCTCCCTGAAAAATGCTAACTTTCACCCTAGCTCACTAAAACCTAATTTCTCTGCCCAGAAACCATCCCCAAACATCATAGAGTAAGAATCAACAGCCAAAACACATTTATTTTACATAATAAGGCTGAATTGAAGCAAAAGGGGTTTAGGTCAAAAAATTTCAGGAACACCATACATGCTCAAAACTCAATGATTTTCGAAACCAAACATATCATCATGATCAGTGGAACATAGAGAACCATTTAAGAACTTAAAAATAAGCTTCTGGAAAAAAAGTTCATGAAGCTCACCTGAACTGGAGCTTTGATCTCTGGCACTTTCTGGCTAGTCCTTTGGCTCAAACAGGCCCCAATGATCCCCCTTTGAAGCTTTGGATACTTGGTTGGAGTCTAAACAGCCTCTTGAGTGAGTTTGCAGAAGCTCTGACCAAGGGAGTGTGAAAATCGTGTTTGTGATATGGAGGGTCTCAGGCCAAAACAAGGGTTGGTTTCTGGTTCATGAAGCAAGGTGAGTTGATATGTGGAATTTGTTTGAGTGTTTATGGCTTGTGGAAACAGATTCGAAGGCTTTTGCTCTATGGAGTGAAAATGGAGAAGTGATGCTATTGTGTGTTTCAGGCTGGCTTGATGTATGAAATGGCTAGCATTTGGATAGTATAAACAATTCCAATTGGTCAGATGATGTGACCTGGCCTGCTGTGATTGGGATGTCCACTTTTGCAAAAAGTCCACTTTGTTGTAAGAGAGGCATGGGCTTGGTTCTAGGCTAGTACAAGCATGGGGGCTGGCGCAGCATGGTGTGTGAGTGAAGCTATAAAGGTTCAATAGCCAATGCAGCAAGTGGGTGAAGTGTGATCATGAGTTTTGCAACTTGCTTACTTTTGAAACTTCATGAAAATCCCTTGCCTTGCCAACCATGAACATGAGAAATCTTGGTCCAAATCTGATTTTTAGGTCACATGTGATGTTTGTGCCTTGGTTTGATATGAACTAGAAGTTACAATTTGCCTTGGTTCATGATTTTGCAAATTTTCCAATTGGTGCATATCTTGAAAATTAGTGATTTTTGCCAACTTTGACACACCATAACTCTTGATCCAAAATGAATTAGGTCATGTTCTTGTACTTTTTGAAAAGGGAAAGATCTAATCTACAACTTTCATGACCAAAGTTTTTCCATTTGAAGCATTTTTGGATCAAAAAGTAAGGTTTGAAAAGTGACCTAAATTGACAAATTCCTTAAAAGTCAACTATGCCCTAAAAAGTCAACTTTGCAAAAACTTCAAATTCTTGAATTTTGTGAACTTCAACCTTCTTCCATGATCAAATAAAGATCATATACACTCAAAATGATGAAGATCACCCCTTGGTTGGGCCATTGGGGGCCTCAGATGCCCTGATTTTGCACTGACTTGTCTGAAAAGTCAACCCTTGATCAGATGACTTCCCCATGGAATTTCTTCATGAAAATTGATATGCATACTCCCTATACCATATAGAGACCAATGGAAACAAGAATGACCAAAAAATTTGGAGTTATGGCCTCTGAAACCAAAACCCTAATTTTAGGTCAACTGTGCAGTCAAACTTGGCTCTGCTTCCATACCAATCCCAGTTCTTGTGATTCTTTGGCATTTTTGACTTTGAGAGGATGTGATATGATACAAGAACACTCATGGATCCCTTTGGAGTTATTGATGGCCTTTGGAGTGGCTCAAGAAGCTCTTGGATTGTTCAGATCACAAACCCTAGATGCAGATGACTTTGAATCTATGCAGTGAATCAAAAATGAGATATGAGGATGGTATGATTGTGTTTATGCATATGAGATGATCACCAGCCATGGTGAATGGGTGAGGGAAAATTTGGGGTGTTTACAGCGTGAAAATTCTTGATGAAGTATGTGAAAGTTATGGATGGTCAAAGTTCAGTTGACTTTTCCTATACAAAACCCTAATTTAGCAACTCCTGATTCTTGATGATTCTGAGGTTTCCTTGATGAATCATGATCAACCCTTGATCAAATGATGAATTTAACCTCATAATCTTGATGTTAACCAAAAATCTTGAAGTTTGACTTTATGTTGACCACAGTTGACTTATTGACCAAATTTACTGATTTTTAAGTATCTGAGCATCTGATTGACCAAACTTGTAAGGAAAGCTTTGAAACTTGACATGAGGATTATTTGAGGTATATGGGATGTCATGAAGTCCACTGGAGGCTTTGTAAGTCCACTTTTCCTTGAGAAACTCAAAAC
Organism: Lathyrus aphaca; assembly: GCA_963966055.1. Taxonomy (NCBI): domain Eukaryota; kingdom Viridiplantae; phylum Streptophyta; class Magnoliopsida; order Fabales; family Fabaceae; genus Lathyrus; species Lathyrus aphaca. Next base: position 304,298,954 of record OZ014521.1, read on the forward strand.
CCTAATTTCAAATCCATTGCTTAGGAGGAGGTTTTGTCTGATGGAACCTTGAATCCTTTTGAGCAATTGTGGATCTTGTGACCATTATGAGACCTTTTGAGGTATATTGTCTTGAAAATGTGAGGGAAAATTTTGGGGTACAACATGTGGTAATTGGCTTATTCATATGAGGATTCATGAAGGGGGTGATCAAACTATGGCATTTGGTTGATCTCAAAAGTGGATTCGAAGAATCAAGATAATTAGCAAGTGGCAGCTGGTTAGTATTGAGGTTATGTCTTGGAACAAGTTACTCTTGGGCAGAAGAGTTACAAGTTGAAGGATCAAGAAGATTTATTTTCTTCTTGAAGGTGGATGATAGGTTACTCTCGTTCTGAAGTTCTTATTCAAGCTGGTGGCGCAGTGATGAAGGTTCTTCAGTTCTTTGGATTACTATGATGTAGTAAGTCCAGTTGGTGGAGCATATCAATTTTTTTGTCTTGATGTGTGGAAGATGTTCTAAAATTTTGCTAGGCATTATCTAGGAAGAATATCATTGGTTAATGATGATGACTTCTCTAGTTCTAGGAGCTTTCTACCTACATGTCTACCATGGATGGAGAATGTAGAGAAGACTGAAGTATATCAAGTATTGATTGCTTGGAGATCTGCATGTGGATAATCAACAAATTATCAGGAGTATTCCATATTATCATACGAGAGAATGATAGGAATGACTGCCTTTGAAGATGTTGGGTGATTTTCTATTTCTTGAAATATTGTGGAAGGACTTTGTCTAGCAAGTCATGTTGTTCTATAACATGTGTCTAATATCTAACACTAATGAATTGAAAACAAACTAATTTAATGTTGTTCCAACAGTTTGTTACTATAAGGATGGTGATCCTTATGTGCTCATGGATAGCATGATGGTTTTCATATGTGAATGACTGTTATTTCTTGTCAGAAGGGATAGTGGCTCCAAAATGAATGTGTTTCAGCAGGCGGTTGAACAAAGGGTGCTGCTCTTGAAGAAATGAATATGCGCCTTATGTTTTTCATTCATTCCTACGTAGGTGCTCAGGGGGGCAGAAATTGTCTTAGATAAGGGGATTTTCCTCTTAATCTAAGGATCATTAACACCAAGCTTGTGGTGAGTAACAAATAGAGATTTTCCATCCATGAGGGATGAAGAAGTCAAGTGTTATATCTTAACATTGTATTGTTGCAAGTTGGGGGAGACTTAACTATACAGAATATATGATTCTTGTTGGATGCTCAAAGAATCATTAAAGAATTTGGGGGAACTTATTTTTCTCTAAAGATTAAAGTCATTATCTGGTGGATTGAGTTCTGACTATTACGCTGATATAATAAGTCTTGTTTTATCTAAAGAAAAGTGCATGTAAAGTGAAAACAATGTCTGACATGATGCCAAGACATTTTTGTAGAACATGTTTGCTTGTAATTGAATTTCTTTGGACGGTTCCTCAAAAGAAGAAATAGTAAATAGTCTTGGCCGGTGCGCATGGGGTGGAGTTATTTCCTAGGTTAAGGGTCAGTTGAATTGACCAGTGTTACTTCCTATGGAAATTCTCACCTATAAATAAGATTGTTGTGAGACTACTTAGTCTCATAATTATTTATCTTGAAGTGAGTGATCAAATGACGTTCTTCAAATACTTGGTGAGTTGTATCTGGGTTTGAAGTTGTATGGGTCCCTTTTGCCAAGTTTTGGCTAAAAAGAGGGAGAAGAATGTTGTTCTGGGTGTTGGGTTCATTCGAGCAGTGGTGGTGCAAGAATGTTGGAGAAAGATGTTATATCATCTTAACTTAAATCATTCTATTTGTTTGTGTCTTATGATCTGAGGTGAAAAACAAGTCATGACTTGTGACCTGAGTTACATATTGTATGTACTCATTGTCATGACTATTTAAGCTCTTTCTGGATTTCATAAAGGAGTTATAAAAAAAGGTAACTCTCAAGACGAAGAAGGCTTTCTCTCATTCTGCACAGGAAGAAGATGTTTTAGCCAAAATTTGTCAAAAGGGGAGATTGAAAGCTCTTGAAGTCTGACTAAATTTAGGTAAAACATTGATATGATAAAGATAAAGAAATCTGCTCAGGATTAAAGAAGTTACAGAAGATGTCTCAACAATATGACAGGACATCTTCCTAATATAGTAGGTTTCTATACTTACCAAATTTGTCAAGGATTTGGTGTGAATTTGCAGAGTGAATCAAGGAGCAAAGATAGAAATCCCAACAATAGAAGACTATATAAGGAGACTTGGACCTAGGATTAAATTAACCTTCTTAACTTTTGTATCACTTGTATATTTGTAACCTAAATACTTTGTAAAATAAGGGTCTAGGGTTTGAGAGTCATCGGTTCTCTTAGGAGTTAGAAGTCTCTAATCTACAATATGGGATGCAAGGAGGAAGGAAAAGATACAAGGGGCACAACCAGAAGCCTTTAGGTAATGGTTTTTGTAATGTTCTTGGACGAAGCTTTGAAGCAAGTCCAGGATAACTTGTAGGTCAAGAAACCGTAACAAGTTCTGGAGATCAGCAGAAGATAGAGACATCACAGGTGGTGATGAAGGATGTGAGTATGCTCTCTTATCAGAGTTGTAAACGAATAGAGTTTAGCTTTGGTAAAGATGTTCATTAGGGTAGTGATTAGGAGCCAAAGTTGTAAACAAGGGAGTTTAACTTTGTGATGATGTTACGATTTAATGGAGTCTTCATCCTGGATTGGTATCCCCCAGATATAGGTTTGTTAACACCGAACTAGGTCAACAATTATTGTGTTCTTTATATTCTGCAGATTATTAGTTTTGTGTTATATGTTCTTGACTGAGATGTCCCAACATGTTGTCTCGACATCTGCTGGTATTTATGGTGCACCACTTCAAAACAGCATCTGTGTTATTCTTCTGTTCAGTAAAGTGTAGTAATCATTGTTTTAACATTAAGATAGGACATTGGAGTATCTGAATAACCATAATTTTAGACCAGAATGCGGCAGGCGTCGAAGTGAGCCATCTTTTCCCTTATAAGCAAAGGTATGCTCGAGTTAGGGGATCCCCCAGGGAGCTCTTTCAGGAAGAAAGAGTTGGGGTTGGACTTTCCCCTAACTTTAGTCAATGTTTCCAACTGGTTATGAGTAGTCATCAAGAGTTCGTCGAACTTTCTCTTCACCGATGCCATGGCGTTTTCGTTGTTCAGCCCGCCACTGGAAATAACCATGGTCGTCAGAAAATTTTCCTAAGGGTTGTATGTCGCTAGGAGGGTTCTGCAACCTCTTCAGAAATGCAGAAGTCTTTTGGTCGGGATATGCAGAGGGAGACTTGAAAAGGAGCGCAGGCAGGCGTAGTGTCTTCTCGGGCTCTGTTGTTGGTGTAGTCGTCATGGCCCTTCTTGATGAGTATTTCAGTGGTCGTGACTTCTGTGAAAATAGAAGTATTTGAATTTGTCAATGTTGGGCTTGGCTGTTATCAGTTTGGGGAAGCGGACCTTGCCCTGCTTGAATTCAGAGTTGGCACACTCATCCAGTATACGCTTGCAGGGAATGGTTAGTAGAGTATACTTGGAGAAGCGGCCAATAGGTCCTCTTCCCTCGTGGAGCTCGCAAGGTTTGTCATCTTTTCTTCTTTCTCCGCCGCGTCGAGGGGCCGTATGGTCTTTGTACTTGGAAATCTATAGGTCGTCTTGGTTGCGATGGCTCCGGGCACTGTGGGCGGTCTGTTTTTCCTCATATTTGGTGTATTTATGTGCTTTTGCAGTAGTTCATCCAGCGAATGGGATGCTCGATCCCAATAGCCTTGGAGAAGTCACTATTAAGGAGTAGCCCCTTCTCGAGGAGATATTTCTTCATATAGTATGAGGTATTGACTTCGACAGCTTCTTGGTTGAATCTTTCAATGTATGCTTAGTGATTTTCAATTTTCCCTTGTATGATGGCCTCGAGCATGGCTTCAAACTTTGAATGATGTCTGGAGGTAGTGAAGTGTCTGGTGAGCGACGACTTTAGGTTTCCCCATAACATGATGGACTCAGGGGGCAGGTTTTTGTACCAGGCCATGACACCCTTACTGAGCGTCATGGAGAACAACTTTTATTTGATGGCTCCCCCGATGTTGCGGTAGTTGAGCATCATGCTAATGTTCTCGACGTGATCGTCTGGGTCGATTGTCCCGTTATATATCAAGAGGTTCAAAGCCTTCTTCATAGCTCCTTATTGGTGAAGTGGGGTCATGCATGAGGCTCTTGATGCGGCGATGAGAGTTTTTAGGCCGGCCCATAGGCCTATCGGGGCGCCCATTGGTCTTGTTCATCATGGGGTCGGGAGAGCGACACTCCTTGGGGGGGGGGGGGAGATCGATTGCGCTTCTTGTAACACCCCATTCTACCTGGCTTTATAATTTAAATGAGAGTTATAAAATAATTCACCAAAACATGGGATATTACATTTTTCAACTTAAATAATCAAATAACAAAACTTCATTAATAAAATACTTCGAAAACAACGCAACGGATTCAACATATTACAACTTTAAAATAACATTAATGCTTGCAACTTTAAAATAACATCAATAGCCTATTCTCTTACGCTTAACACCTACGTAAAAGTATCCAATGCGCGTAACTCAGATCTGTTATGCAAAATCCAATTCTTCACACTAGTCCATTTCTATGCTACAGATTCATCAATTCTCCTTCGATTCAAGCCTAAATGGGTTTCTACATCGATTTTAGACGTCAATTCTTTGTATACACTTCATCTAATAATTCTAACATTGATTTACGAGTCCTAAATATCCTTTCTACATGGATTCCTGCATCATGAACCAGTCTAGCTACATAACAACAAATACCACAAATAATCCAACAAAATGAACAATTTCATGACAGCAACACAACAAGAACATCATATTATACATATCAGATTCATACGAATTCCAGCAACAAATCATACGAAAACACAACAATAGTTATACAAAACCCCAACCTACATACATATTATCTAATCTCGGTTATGGAATTCGAACCCCACCCTTACCTTGGATTGAAGGCAGCTCGAATTCACAGCAATAATCTCAACGAAAATCCATAACCTAGCCTCTTGTTTCTCTTCAACACTTCCTCCTTCAACCTGCATTTCCAAATTTCCAGAATCCGGTGACCGGAGCTAGGGCTTCGGCACCGGAATATGCATGCTTTGAACAAAACCTAAGAGAAACAACTCAAACACTCCAGATCAACAAATCCAGCCACGATGAATCCAAATCCAGAATAAAAAATAACAAACAACTAACACATGGAGCAAATTGAAGCATAAAAAATCTATCATTCAAACTTCAAATCAATCATACAAGCTCAATACTCAAACAAATTCAATTCTAAAACCATCAGGATGATTAGTGAAACTCGCACAACGTAAAACACACAAGAAAAACAAATTCTAGATCTGTGAAATTAGGATATTACCTGAACTTGCATATCTTGAAACTCAACAAGGAATCCCTCCAGATGATGCAGATCTACTCTCCAACTCCTATATTTGCAAAATAAATGCAAATAGACCTTCAAAACTCCTTGGATCTTGAATTTCGAAGGTTTTTGCTTCTGAATTGCACTATACGAAATTCTTGCTCTAAGCTTAAACCAAAGGTGGATTTGTGTTCCTTAGCACTCACTGATCCAGAATATCAAAGAATTTCTCACTAAAACTCGATGAATGAAGAGCTTCAAAGAGAAATGCAATTTTGGCAAAATTTTTGAAGGTGAAGAATGAGAGAGTGTTGGGCTGCAAAATTCGTGCAACGCTCTTTTATATGGTGTATCTTGAATGCTGATTAGGGTTTTGTGCTTGGAGAGGGCAAGGAAAGTGTGATGAGGGTATTTTTGAAAACTTGCATGAAAATGAACATGGGGTGAATTGTGCGTGCAAGTCTCCTATCAATTTCACAAACTAATTCAAAATGAAGCCATAAGGACCCTTGGATTGATCTTTCAGCTTAGGATCAAGCGTATCATGCTTTCCTCGTGATTTTGCAAAAATGAATCTTATGAAATATTCCACATATAACCCAAAGTTCTTTGAATTTATTGGGAAAGAATGCTTCTCATTCATTTCCTTTGATGTTTATGATCACAATTAGCCCATAGGATAGCTTATAAATAAGTTACAAGGCAATTTGCAAAATGGTAGAAACTTGAAAAAGTGGTAAAACCCTAAAAATGTCCAAACTCCCAATGGCCATATCTTGAGTTCTACACATGCTATGAAAAAGTTCTTGTACTTTTTGGAAATGGGAGAGAAAGCCTTACAACTTTCATGTTTGATGAAAATCCATTTGGATTCGTCTTAGCCAAGTAAGAATCACTTGAAGATTAGGGCAAAAAATGCAAAAAATAGTAAGTTCTCACACATGCCACTTTCTAATTTTGGAAAATCCTTCACAACCTCTTGATTCTTGTTCCTTGAGATTTCCAAAGCTCTTATTTGACCTTAAGAAGGTCCATTGACTTGATAAACATGATTGGAGGCCTTGAAGTCCATTGGTTGACTCTTAAATTGCACAGTTGACCTTTTTCTTCATATGCAAGTAACTGAAGAAATATCTAACTTCCTCAAATCATTTTCTCATCAAACTTCATCCATGAGCTTAATATGTCATATAAGAGCCTTTGACCAAAATAATTGGTCAAAGTCATGAGGATATGAGGATCTGGACCAAAACCCTAATTAGGTTTTACTTGTGTAGGAGAAAGTTACACCATTGATCTTCTGATGATACCTCACCTTTTTAGGCCTTTGTGAATGACTTTAAGCTTGTACAAGATATGAAGAGAACTTGTGAGCTTCTTTCAATGTCACTTGGCTCTTAGATTTACCTAAAGAATCATAAACCTCCAGATGATTGATCATATGCCTTATGCTAACACCCATGGATGTCATGCTTCATTTTTCTATGCAATATGCTTGGATATGAGAGTGACATGATATATTATATGATATGTAAATGATGAGGAAAAGAGTGATCAAATTTTGGGGTGTTACAATAGGCTTACGAAGTCGGCTCATTTTATTCATGTTAACATCAGTTTTCTAGTATCGAAGTTAGCAGAGATTTATGTCAGAGTGATTGTGAAGTTGCATGGTGTTCCCTTGTGTATTGTGTCAGATTGAGATTCGAGGTTTACTTCCGAGTTTTGGAAGAGTCTTCAAGAAGCATTGGGTTCTAATTTGAGGTTGAGTTCAGCGTATCATCCTCAGAAAAATGATCAAACTGAGAGGACGATTCAGTCATTGGAGGATTTGTTGAGAGCTTGTGTACTTGAGCAGGGAGGTTTGTGGGATACTTATCATCCATTGATCGAGTTCACGTATAATAAAAAATACCATTCTAGTATCGGAATGGCACCTTTTGAGGCGTTGTATGGTCGGAGATGTAGGACTCTGTTATGTTGGCATGAATCTGGTGAGAACATGGTGTTGGGACCAGAGATAGTTCGAGAGACTACCGATAAGGTGAAGTTTATTCGAGAGAAGATGAAAGCTTCTCAAAGTTGACAAAAAAGTTATCATGATAAGCGAAGGAAGAATTTATAATTCCAAGCGGGTGATCACATATTCTTAAGAGTTACGCTTGTGACCGGTGTTGGGCGAGTGTTGAAATCTAAGAAGCTTACTCCTCGTTTTATTGGTTTGTATCAGATTTCAGATAGAGTTGGGAATGTTGCTTATAGAATGGATTTACCGCCAAATTTGTCAAATTTTCATGATGTGTTCCATGTGTCACAACTCCAGAAGTATATTTCAGATCCTTCTCATGTGATTAGTATGGATGATATGTAAGTACGGGATAATCTCACTGTGGAGACAATGCCGGTACGAATTGAGGATCATGAAATGAAGACTTTAAGAGGCAAAGAGATTTCTTTAGTGAAAGTTGTTTGGTTGGGAGCTGCTGGAGAAAATATAACTTGGGAGTTGGAAAGCAAGATGCAGGAATCATATCCTGAGTTGTTTGAGTGAGGTAAGATTTTTGAGGAAGAAAATGTTCTAAGTGGGGGAGAGTTCTAACGCCCGTATATAATTAATTAATTTAATTAAATATTATTGCGTATTTTCCCGATTAATGTTGTTAGGTGTTATTTTGTCGTTTGTGTCGTTAAGTTCTTTAAGTTGGTATTAAGTTGATGGTTAAGTCGTGTCTGAGTTGTTTAAATTAATTAAGTCGAATAATAAAATAATTGTTAATGATATAATATTAAGTTGGGCTTAGTTACAATGTGAGAATAGTAAAGTTGGGGGGGTACTATTTTAGACCCATTAGTAATTAGTTGATTATTGAGGTTTTAGTGATAATAAGCTGAAAAATCTAATTAGAAGACTAATCAGAATTTGTGAGAGGAGAACAAGTATTGAGGAGGAACAAGAGGCTAGATTGTGGATTTTCGTAGAGATTGTTGCTGTGAATTCGAGTTGCCTTCAATCCAAGGTAAGGGTGGGGTTCGAATTCCCTAACCGGGATTAGATAATATGTATGTAGGTTGGGGTTTTGTATAACTATTGTTGTGTTTTCGTATGATTTGTTGCTGGAATTTGTATGAATCTGATATGTATAATATGATTTTCTTGTTGTGTTGTTGTCATGAAATTGTTCATTTTGTTGGATTTTTTGTGGTATATGTTGTTATGTAGCTGGACTGGTTCATGTTGCAGGAATCCGTGTAGAAAGGATATTTAGGACTCGTAAATCAGTGGTAGAAGTATTAGATGCAGTGTATACAAAGAATTGACGTCTAAAATCGATGTAGAACCCCATTTAGGCTTGAATCAAAGGAGAATTGATGAATTTGTAGCATAAAAATGGACTAGTGTGAAGAATAGGATTTTGCGTAACAGATCTGAGTTACACACATTGGATACTTTTACGTAGGTGTTACGCGTAAGAGGATAGGCTATTGATGTTATTTTAAAGTTGCAAGCATTGATGTTATTTTAAAGTTGTAATATGTTGAATCCGCTGCGTTATTTTCGAAGTATTTTATTAATGAAGTTTTGTTATTTGATTATTTAAGTTGAAAAATGTAATATCCGATGCGGTGTTTCTCTTAGGTTTTGTTCATAGCATGAGTTTTCCGGTGCCAGAGCCCTAGCTCCAGTCACCGGATTCTGGAAATTTTGATGTTTGACTTGAGTGTTTTGTTTGACCTCATCCTGAACGTTTGATGAATCCTGCGTATGAGATTGTCTCCTGAATTTCTTTGAATTCCGTTGTAACTTGCATGTGATGTTGCTATGGACTTGGCCCTTTATGCTATGCGCACCCCCTATATTTAAAAGCCCAAGCCATTTGAATTGTTTCCTCTTGCTATTTGAACCCTTCTCATGTTCTTTTGTTTTTTATTCCTATTTTATTTTATGTTTTCTTTTAATTTTAAAAATAGTTAATCAGTCTTAAAAATCACAAAAACAATCATAGATGTTCATTTTAATTTACTTTAATTTTCTATATTTTTTAATTTGCATTTTCCATTATTTTTCGTGTCTGATTTAATTCTTGACATTATTTCTTTTAGTTTAAGTTTTTTTATGCATGACTTGTCTTGTTCATTTTCTATTTTAATTTTGGTAATAGGTATGAACTTAATTCTTTTTGCTACTGATTTCTAACACGTTGAGGATTGCTTGAGATTTATATCATGATTTTTAGAAGTTATTTTCTTTCCTTTTGCCATGTTGCTTTTTGATGAATATTATAAAACCCTAATTTTACTTTGAGCAATTATTTGACATATTTCTCTTTTGATTTGTATCTTGTGGATTTGGTATGTTGATCCTAAATATCTAAGGATTCTTTGTGCTTACTTGTGGAATTTTAGAAGTTGATTTCCATTTTATGAGGATTTTGTATTAAGCATGACTTATTTTGGGTGTTTCCTTGACTTTTGTTTGCTCATTAGGGTAGGAGGGCACTTGTGCCAACTCCTAGGGTTTGTTTTAAGGTCTTTTAACATGATAACATGTCTCTGGTCCTTGTATGTTAATTTCACTTTGGTTTTCTTTGAGTTTCTTATCCATTAAGTCTCACACTTGTATGAATTCCCACGACACTTCAAACTTCTCCATGCTTCTTCCATGTGTTCTTGTTTGAACTTGTTTGTTTCTAGTGATGATGATGCTTTGATCTCATTCTTCTCTTCCACTTGTTTTGGTTCTGACTTTGATGAGCTTGATCTTTATTTTTCTTATATGATGCTTCTTTTGTCATGTTCTCATTTTCTTTCTTCTTAGGTGTTTCACTTATGCCTTTGAGAGCTTTCTCATTTCTTCTTTGTTTTGCTTTGTGATAATGAGAAAATGTATCGATTATATTGTTATGTTTCAATACCGTTTTATCGCATAATTGTCGTTTTAACACCCGATTCCTCGAGTTTTCTTTGCCATTTTGCAGGTACATCATATACAGAGCTAAATCATGAGCCACAAGCAAAAGGAGCAAAAATAACCATTAAAAGATGAAGAAATGAGGAATTCTGCATAACCTGCATATTTTGTTACACTCACAGTCGTCACCTAGGTGTCACGACCGTGACACCCCAAAAGGAGCACTCACGACCGTGACATATCCCTCACGACCGTGACACTTATAATACAAGGAACACGAACGTGATGCCCTTGTCACGACCGTGACAAGGGAAAAATAGGTTATTTGACTGAAGACTTGGTCATGAACGTCACGCTGCATGAAGTGCCTATTTTCCAGCTGACCCAGTATCCACACGTCCCTGGATTCTCTCAATTCTCCTACGAGGCTCAAGCAACAATTCAACTACCAAGCCCATTTAGTTTTCTATAAATAGCTTAATTGAAATGAACAATTCACAGAGTTTAGTTTTATTAATTTCTTGCGGAAGCTCTGCCGAATTATTTTACACCCTTTATATTTTTCCAGCATTATTTTCATTGCTTTATTTTTCTTGTATCCAAACCAACCCTATAACAATTTCCAACATCAGGAAATTGTAATAAAATTTATTTGTTTCAAAGCCTTCAGAATTTTTAGAATTTATTTCCGATTCCGACAAATACTCCGAGCTTTCCAGCCTGTGGAAGAAGGAGTCTGCCACTTTTATTGTTAACCAGGTTTATATTAATTTGCAATTTTATATTTATGTTGAATATTTATTTTTCTGCCATGCATATTTCGTTTTATGTTTCTCTGCCTCTGTCTGGTTCAACAATAATGAGTAGCTAAATACCTTAGGGCGGTATGTAATTAAAACAAACTGAATCGGTAAAATCAACTCTAGGCTTAAAATAATTAAGAGCTTAATATTCTGGCTGATACTTTTTATTATAAAATCAATCTTTTTGTTATGAGAGTAAGGAAAGTGTATTAGGTTAGGTCAAGACCACGAGAGTGTGAGATTTTAACCAGATAGCTAAAGTTAGGCATTTAAATTAAACACAGCGAGAGCGCTTTAAAATAAATTAGAATTACTAAATTTCCAAAAATTATTTCTAAACACTTATGGGCTAGCGAGAGCAGGCATAGGGCTTTAGGGGTAAGATCTGAGATAAGACCACGAGAGTGTGAGTTAAAGATATTTAAGCTGGTAACCTCTACAGAATAGATTAAGTGAACCATCTTTATAAGCCTAGGTTAGATTGACCCGCCTAAGTTAGCCTAATTACATACCGACCGCCTTAGTATTATTTTATTAAACTTAAATTTAATTCCCGCCTTTAATCTTTAAAAACAACAAAAAAATTGTGACAACCCTTCACCTTAGCTAAACTAGAAGTTCCTCTAGCACTAAGTAACCATAGAGTCCCTGTGGATCGATAATCTTAAATATTACTTCGATAGGCTGTGCACTTGCAGTTAAGATACCGCTAGACACATAATTAGATACGTCTTTAGCCCATCAAGTTTTTGGCGCCGTTGCCGGGGACCTTAATTTAGTTACTAGTGCACTTTAGGTAGCATTGTCTAGACTAAGGTAACAACTATTTTCTTTTCTTAATCTAAATTCCCGAGTGTATGCCAAGTACTCGCTCTCAAGGCGAAGACTTGCAACCTCTAATCCCAGAATCGGAACGCTTCTTACACGTAAGAAGACGGATATTCGATTACGAACAAAATTACAATATTCCAGATCTTTAATTAGATCCACCTAAACCAGTCGTAACATCAAAGGACGCAGAGATGGCTGAAGAACAGAATCACCCACTCAAATATTACGCTAGTCCTTCGCAAGCTGAACCGTATTCCAGCATTGCCGCACCGGCTATCAACCGAAACGATTTCGAACTAAAACCTTCGTTGATATCAGCCGTGCAACAAAATCAATTCGCCGGAATTCCTACCGAGGATCCGAACCTTCATCTTTCGATATTTATGCAATACGCAGATACCGTAAAAGCCAATGGAGTTACCCAAGAAGCTATTAGACTACGTTTGTTTCCTTTTTCACTTCGAGACAGAGCGAGAGCCTGGCTTCAATCTCTGCCTTCGAACTCAGTAACTACGTGGGAGGAACTAAAGAGAGTTTTCTTAACCAGATATTTCCCACCTAGCAAGACAGCTATGCTGAGAGCTCAGATCAACGGATTTAAGCAAAGGGGAAACGAATCGCTTTTCGAAGCTTGGGAACGCTATAAGGATATGCTGAGACTTTGTCCACATCACGGATTAGTAGAATGGATGGTCATCCATACCTTCTATAATGGACTCTTGTACAATACAAGAATGACAATTGACGCTGCCGCGGGCGGTGCACTAATGGACAAGGAATATAATGATGCTTATGCACTTATCGAAAGTATGGCTCAAAACCATTACCAATGGGGAAGCGAGAGAGTCGCAACTGAGAAACCAACAAAAGGAGGTATGTACGAAGTGAGTAGTATGGACCAAGTCAATGCAAAGTTTGACCAACTAAACCAAAAGATCGACAACTTGGCCATAACACCAACAGCCACCGTGGCTGCAGTAACACCTAACTGTGAGTTATGTGGAGTTCCAGGACATGAAGTTCCTGATTGTCAACTATTAACAGGAATTCCCACAGATCAAGTGAATTATGCTCAAGGAAACCCATACTCAAACACATACAACCCAGGTTGGAAGAATCATCCGAACTTCTCCTATAAGAATAACAATGCTTTATACGCACCAGGTCAAGCACCAGCTACACCACCAGGATATCAAAAGACTGCTCCTAATGTCCCTAGAAAATCGAACCTTGAATTGATGATGGAGAACTTTATAGCTAACCAATCTCAAACAAACAAGGACTTCTTAAACCAAAACATACACACTAGTGAGCAGATTAAGCAATTAGTAAGCAAAGTAGATGCATTAGCTACACATAACAAAATGCTTGAAACTCAGATTTCACAAGTAGCTCAACAACAAGCACCTACCGCTGCACCAGCTGGAGTATTTCCTGGACAACCTCAACCTAATCCAAAAGGACAGGCCAATGCTGTGATATTATGAAGTGGCAAGGAACTTGACGGACCTACCGATCCAAGACTTGACAATCCAGCCATGTACCAAAAACCGGATAAACCGACTGAAATGGTGAATGATCCAGAAGAAAAGGAAGATGATAATCAAGAGACAGTGGAGAAAGAAAAGCCTTATGTGCCTCCACCACCCTATAAACCACCAATTCCGTACCCTCAGAGATTAACCAATTCCAAGACGATGGGCCAGTTTAAGAAATTTGTCGAACTTCTGAAACAGTTGAATATTACTATTCCGTTTACAAAAGCCATCACTCAAATGCCCTCGTATGCTAAGTTTTTAAAAGAGATCTTATCTAATAAGAAAAAGATAGAGGATAACGGAACAGTTACACTTACTGCTGAGTGTAGCGCCATAATTCAGAATAATATGCCTCCTAAGCTAAAAGATCCAGGAAGTTTCTCTATACCCTGTGTAATAGGAAAATTCGTCATTGACAAAGCACTATGCGATTTAGGAGCCAGTATCAGTGTTATGCCCTTAACGATTTGCAAAAGGCTAGACATGGGAGACCTAAGACCAACTAAAATGTCTGTTCAACTAGCTGATCGCTCTGTTAAATATCCTGTAGGCATACTAGAAAACGTCCCAGTACGTATAGGACAATTCTACATCCCTACTGATTTCATAATCATGGACATCTCTGAAGACTCCACTACACCTATCATACTAGGAAGACCATTCTTAGCTACTGTCGGAGCTATAATAGACGTAAAGAGAGGAAAGCTAACCTTTGAAGTAGGTGAAGAGAAAGTTGAATTTATTTTAACACAATTCTTACAATCACCAGCTATAGAGGATACGTGCTATCTATTGGACGTAATTGACGAATGTGTAAGAGAAATGGAAATGAAAGAAACTACCTATTCTGAAATTATGAAAATTCAAATCCCTCCGATTTTCGAAGATGATAATTGGCGTGCACCATATCAGGACGATAGTCTAAGCGAAAGTTTAGCACTTACACCAGATCCCATGCCAAGTAAGGATAAACCTACATTAGGATTAAAAACTTTACCTAATAACCTAAGATACGAATTCTTAGACATTGAATGTAAAAGACCAGTTATAATAAATTCCAGTTTAGGAACAATCGAAACAAAGAAACTTTTAGATGTCTTAAAGAAATATCTAACTGCATTAGGATATAACATATCTGATCTCAAAGGAATATGCCCTTCAATCTGTATGCATCGTATTCTGCTAGAAGAAGATTGCAAAACCTCCAGAGAATCTCAAAGAAGAATTAACCCAATCCTTAGCACTGTAGTAAAAGAAGAAGTTAAGAAACTACTAGATGCCGGAATAATATATCCAATCTCTGATAGTAAATGGGTTAGTCCAGTACATGTAGTACCAAAGAAAGGAGGTATCACTGTTGTGAAAAATGCTAAAGGTGAATCGATATCACAAAGAGTAGTGACAGGACATAGAGTGTGCATCGATTATCGTAAACTAAACAAAGCCACTCGAAAAGATCATTTCCCACTACCTTTTATAGATCAAATGTTAGAACGATTAGCCAAGCATTCTTATTTCTGTTATCTTGATGGTTACTCAGGATTTTTCCAAATCCCTATCCATCCAGATGATCAAGAGAAGACTACATTCACATGCCCTTATGGAACGTTCGCTTATAGACGAATGCCCTTTGGATTATGCAACGCTCCTGCAACCTTTCAAAGATGTATGATGTTAATCTTCGCAGATTTTATAGACAACATCATGGAAGTGTTCATGGACGACTTCTCTGTATGCGGGCAAAGTTTTGAAGGATGCCTATCAAATTTAGAAATGGTGTTAGAAAGATGTGTAAAAGTAAACCTCGTGCTTAACTGGGAGAAATGTCATTTTATGGTCAGAGAAGGAATCGTATTAGGACACGTTATATCTGATAAGGGAATTGAAGTTGATAAAGCTAAGATAGAAGTCATAAAATATCTTCAACCCCCAAAAACCGTTCGAGAAATACGAAGCTTTTTAGGACACGCCGGTTTCTACCGACGATTCATCAAAGATTTCTCGAAAATCACTAAACCTCTTACCGGTTTATTAATGAAAGACGCTGAGTTAATATTCAATGAAGATTGTCTTAAAGCATTCGAAACTCTAAAAACAGCCCTCATCACCACACCAATCATGCAACCCCCTGAATGGAGATTACCTTTCGAAATCATGTGCGATGCGAGTGACTATGCTGTAGGCGCAGTTCTAGGCCAGAGGAAGGAAAAGAAACTTCATGTGATTTACTATGCCAGTAGAACCTTAGATTCTGCTCAGATGAACTACGCCACTACTGAAAAGGAACTGTTAGCAGTTGTCTTTGCGCTGGACAAATTCCGTTCTTACCTAGTAGGAGCGAAAATAATCGTTTACACAGACCACGCTGCTATCAGATATCTATTGACTAAGAAAGATGCTAAACCAAGACTCTTGAGATGGATTTTACTCTTACAAGAGTTTGATCTCGAAATAAAAGATAAGAAGGGTACTGAAAACGTCGTAGCGGACCATTTATCTAGAATAGAAGGTATTAAGCCCGAACAAGTGCCGATTAACGATGATTTTCCGTATGAACAGCTGATATCACAAATAGGAAGCGACCCAGTTCAGTTAGACATAGATGAACCAGAACCCGTGGAAACAATCCAAACGACTGTAGGACTGCCATGGTACGCTGACATTGTTAACTACCTAGCCGCAGGAGCTTTTCCACCTGATTTAACCTATCAGCAGAAAAAGAAATTCTTTCACAATCTAAAACATTACTATTGGGATGAACCATTATTGTTCAAAAGAGGACCCGATGGAATCTTTCGTCGATGTATTCCCGAAGAAGAAATAGAAGATGTCATTGCTCATTGCCATTCATCTCCTTATGGTGGACATGCAAGCACTTCCAAGACTTGTGCAAAAATCTTGCAAGCCGGCCTATTCTAGCCTAATCTATGGAAAGATGTCCACATCGCTGTTATAAATTGCGATCGGTGTCAACGCACCGGTAATATTTCAAGAAGAGATGAAATGCCTCAAAAAGGAATATTGGAAGTAGAAATCTTTGACGTCTGGGGAATAGATTTCATGGGACCATTCCCATCATCTTTCGGTAATAATTACATACTCGTAGCTGTTGATTATGTTTCAAAATGGATCGAAGCTATAGCTTCTCCTACAAACGACACACGAGTAGTAATAAAGCTTTTCAAAAATATAATCTTTCCCAGATTTGGTGTGCCTAGACTCGTCATAAGTGACGGTGGCTCGCACTTCATTTCAAAAATCTTTGACAAATTACTATCTAAGTATGGAGTAAGACACCGTGTGGCAACACCATATCATCCACAAACAAGTGGACAAGTCGAAGTCTCAAACAGAGAAATTAAACAAATCTTAGAAAAGACTGTCGCCATATCTCGGAAAGATTGGTCATCTAAACTTAATGAAGCTTTATGGGCTTATAGGACCGCTTACAAGACACCCATAGGAACTACACCTTTCAAATTAGTTTATGGAAAATCTTGTCACCTCCCGGTAGAACTAGAACACAAAGCTTATTGGGCGATCAAAACTCTCAATATAAACTATAATGCTGCAGGAGAAAAGCGAATCCTAGATATTAACGAATTAGAAGAATTAAGGCTAGATGCTTATGAGAATGCTAAGATATATAAAGAAAGAACTAAGCGATGGCATGATAAACGCCTATCTAGGAAAGAATTTAGTGTGGGAGACGTTGTACTCATCTTTAATTCAATACTTAGGCTCTTTCCTGGAAAATTAAAATCTAGATGGTCAGGACCCTTTGAAATAACTAGAGTATTCCCGAGCGGAGCAATAGAAATTAAGGGTAGGAATAGTGAACCATTCACAGTAAACGGACAACGTTTAAAACATTATCATAAAGTTGAAAATAGAGATTATGCGAATAGTCTAAGGCTTTTAGAGTTGTCCACTAATTCCCCTGATTAATCTACACCTAAGCATTACGTCAGGCTTTAGACGATAAAAACAGAGCTTAGTGGGAGGCAACCCATTTAACCATTAAATCATTTAAATCATTTTCATCATTTTATTATTTTGTCATTTATCACTTTATTATTCATTAATTTGTTTTGTCATTTTATTATAGTTTTATTTCATTATTGCTATTATTGCTTTTAATTTATGCATTTTTTTTCTTATTTCTTATTTTTCCTTATTTTAATCTTAAATCACTTTTACAGATTTTCTAAAGTCTTTTCCACTTTCCTTCTCCCCCTGATTTGTTTCCTCCGTATTTGCACTAACTATGGCTAACCAACCGATAAACCTTATGGAAACCAAATTTAGAGGCAGGAACCAAAGAATGAAATTTGAAGAGTTATCACAGAGACCAATGGATTTGACTCTGTACCCGGATGATCTGACTATGGAAACCCTAGGTATACATGATAGCATCCTATACTTGTTTAACCGACTTGGATGGGAGAATGCACTGATTCAACATAAGTTTGTGACTTACCGCGAGCTCACCCTTGAGTTCCTTAGCTCCTTAGTTTACCTACCCGAGCGCGGTTTTGGATTCAGGAAAGGATTTATCAGTTTCCGCCTATTTGGAATAGAATATGACTTTAACCATAAAGAGCTAGCTGACTTATTAGGATTCCCTAGTGGACCCTTTGCTTTTACTACCACACAGGTAGAATTGATGGACATTGAGTTGGATTTCTTTTGGGGAACATTAACCGGAAACTACCACCCTGAACCAAATAGCATGAACAATGATGAGATACATAACCCAGCTATCCATTACTTCCATAAGATCCTTGCCCACACCTTCTTTGGAAAAGAAGAAAACCTTACTGGAGTATCTAAATATGAGATATTCATTATGTCTTGTTTCACTAATTGACAGCCAGTCAATGGTGTGCCTTTCATGATGCAAACCTTCACCCGAATCCAAGAAGAACCTGAATTACCTATATTAGTAGGAGGTCTTGTAACCATGATTGCTGATGCCTTAGGACTTAGATACCAATTGCACAGGTGTAACCGTTTAGGTACCATCTGTCCTATGAATCTTAACTTTTGCTTTAATCGCCATATCATAAGGAATTTAGGACATCCACCTTTCGAGTACCTAATCAGGAATGAAGTAGTAACCCTGTTCACACTACCAAACCATGCTAGAGTAATTGTTCACAATAAGGATAATTGGCTTTATGAGTTAACCCCACTTGACTATCCATCTACTCCTGAAACACCTCAATCTTACAAGATAAAGGATGATATAATGACCGATGTAGAAAGTGACCCTGAGACACCTCCTGGTTACCATGACATTGACCACACTGACGAAGTGATTGAAACCCCTGAAGTGAATCAAGTAGATTATGCTGACAACCTAAAGAATATCATGAACACTCTTGAAGCTTACCAAACTGACATAAATACTGTTAAAGATGAGATTAAGAGCATGCGATTGGACATTATAGGTCTAACTGACATAACATGTGAGCAATTCTACCACCTGAACTCCGCAATCGAAGATTTGAAGAAACACTTTTGAAAATGCTGTAGTGATCTAGCTTATTTTACTTATTGTTTTCGTTTCTAGTTAGTTTTACTTTTCGCAAACATTTTCGTACCGTATTTTCATTATTGTAATTTCATTTCAATTATCAAGCAAAACACTTCTAGTTTACAAATTTTTCCATTTTAATCAATTTATATGTTTTCAATCTATATACTGTTATGCTTGAATTGATTCATATTTTATACAATCTCTCGTGTGATGCAATTTACAAGTACTATGTTGATATTATTTATTATATGGTGTTTATATTTAATATTGAGTGAGAAGTGATCAAAAATATTATATAAATTATATGAAGCGTGAGAGAGATAATGCTTTCTGGAAATTATTCAAGGAATTAAGCCCTCACGGTCGTCACCCCCCTCCTAACGATCGTGACAAGCTAATTAGCGCGTCACGACCGTCATCCCCTTGTCACGACCGTGACGACCCTAATTATAGGATTCGTGAGAAACAGAAATGTTTCTTCTTCGAAACCTCTTCATCTTTCTTCTTCCATAACTTTCAAAACCACCCATTATCTCTTCCAACTTCCGTAACCTCCCATTACCAAATTAAACCCCATTAACCTCTCCATAATCACCACACCTATCACATTCTCACCTTGCAATATTAATCCGAACCATTATTTATCGCATTTTATCATTTTTTTTCACAAAAATCAAAACTCCTCATCTCCCACTCTTGTTCTTGCATGCAATGGAAGCTATTCAATTTAGAGATGGTGAGAATGGAGAAAACCAGAGAGAGGTTCATCCGATTCCAGAACCGTGGTGTGCAACCCACGCGATATGTCGATACTGTCTGTTTGAGAGAATTGGGAATGCTTAACAGTGTCAAGAGCCTGCTTCAAAAGGTTGGCCTGTGGGATCTTTGCAGTCAGCCCCAGCCCACATTCAAGCTTCTGACATTGGAATTCCTAAGCTCATTCCATTACATCGCTCCTACCGGTTCTCAGAGTCAACTTACCGGCTTCGCTAAGTTCAGATTGCTTGGCCGGGAGTTCGAACTTTCGCAAAATAGGATAGCCGAGTTGCTAGGCTTCGATCACAGGAATGAAGCTCACCTCCGCGTGCCGGACAATTTCAGTGAAACCGCTTTCACCCTATGGCACGACATAACCAACACCCTGCCTCAGCCTTTCAGAGCCTGAATGCTACACATATCCACAACTCGGCGATCAGATATTTTCATCGCATCATTTGCAACACCATCTTTGCACGAGAGTATCCACAAGCTCAACTCCAAGGAGCTTTTGTTCTTACACTGTGCTCTTAATGACGAGCCTATCAACGCTGCCCCGTTCATGCTATCCCATATCCAGGCCATTGCGCAAAGAGGCGCAACCCCCTTTTACATAGGCGGCATCGTCACCACCCTCGCCGTCCCGTGACCGCATCGATCCGTCTAGCTGAGCCAACTGGCTCTTTGCTTTACCGGATGCTGTCGGCCACGCCCCCATTCATGATGATCAGGCCGATCCCCCAGCGGACGAGATGCAAGACACTTTGGATGCAGCTGAGCCTGTCCAGGACATTCCTGAGACATCCACCCGACAACCTCCTGCACACGAATACACACTTGAGGAAGTCCTTCGTGCGATTCATCAGCAAAACCAGATGAATGTCGCACTGGAGCGAAGGCAGCAGGAGCAACATGATGCATTACTCCGCACTATTGTAACCAACCAGAGGTCCACTGATGAGAAGCTCGGCGAGATTTTTAGCGAGCTAGAGGCTATGCGCATTGATATCACTGCTGTCACCGGTACCGGTTCTGACCCTGAAGCGACTCCGACCAGACGCTCCCGCACCAGAAGCCGAGGCCGCGGTCATCAGCAACCTTAGTTTTAGTTTTTGTTTATGTTTTTCCGTTTTCATTGTTTGTATTGTACTTTACCGCTATTATATCACAACATTGAGGACAATGTCGGATATAGTGTGGGAGAGGTATCTTTCATTTTCCGCATTTTTCCCTTTTCGCATTTTTCCATTTCGTTGTATTTCCATTCCGTTGTATTTCCTTTTTCATAAGTTAATGAAACGAGCAATTTTTGTGCTATTTTCTTTAGTTTCGAACTTTCCCCGTTTATTTAGCCATACCAAAAAAAATCTTTAATTAATTCCTCGCATTACCCGACTTACCTACGAAATCATAATTAGGAAGCTGAGAACGATTCAACAAGATCAATACAGTCTTGACACCTTAGACTTCCCACTTAAGCAATCCCGTTCCGATGATTGTTATGACTACACCTTAAGTTTCAGTTCAAAAGTAACCCCTAGTAGTTTATACTAGCAGTCAGCACCGTCTGAACACAAACCACGTGGGGATCCGATGAATATAAGCGTTTGATGCCTAATCTATAATGATCCTTCATATCTCGATGCAAATGAAAAGAAATTGCACCAAAGTACACGGTCGCATATAAGAAACGAGAAATATGAGAAGGAGTCCATTGCGGGTTGGTTCAGAGGTACTGGTTCTGAACTTGGTAGGGCGTGCTACGGCTCGATCCCCCACAACCTCCAAATCGGATAATGTATATAGGGTTACCACATTCGTGTACCAGACCCCGTGCTTATAAAGGATCAAATTCGCTAACCGGCTACTCCACTACGTGCGTGCTAAGGCAAAGGGCTTAATGTGATTGCGCTAGAATGAAACCGGGCGAAATAAGATCGAAAGACTCTAGGTGAAATCGTAAAGCAATTACCGAATGTTTCGTTTAATGGGAAGTCGACGACTTAGCTTGTTGCTTGTGTCACTAGTGTATCGTTAGTGTTTTATCAAAGTACCGGTTTACCTGACAAAACGATCCCTCGTGCGGTTTGTTGTGTGTGTGCGTCGATAAAAACTTGTCCGACAATTTTCAACCGACTATTTGCTTGAGGACAAGCAAAGGTTTAAGTTTGGGGAAGTTTGATAACGAGAAAATGTATCGATTATATTGCTATGTTTCAATACCGTTTTATCGCATAATTGTCGTTTTAACACCCGATTCCTCGAGTTTTCTTTGCCATTTTGCAGGTACATCATATACAGAGCTAAATCATGAGCCACAAGCAAAAGGAGCAAAAACAACCATTAAAAGATGAAGAAATGAGGAATTCTGCATAACCTGCATATTTTGTTACACTCACGGTCGTCACCTAGGTGTCACGACCGTGACACCCCAAAAGGAGCACTCACGACCGTGACATATCCCTCACGACCGTGACACTTATAATACAAGGAACACGAACGTGATGCCCTTGTCACGACCGTGACAAGGGAAAAATAGGTTATTTGACTGAAGACTTGGTCATGAACGTCACGCTGCATGAAGTGCCTATTTTCCAGCTGACCCAGTATCCACACGTCCCTGGATTCTCTCAATTCTCCTATGAGGCCCAAGCAACAATTCAACTACCAAGCCCATTTAGTTTTCTATAAATAGCTTAATTGAAATGAACAATTCACAGATTTTAGTTTTATTAATTTCTTGCGGAAGCTCTGCCGAATTATTTTACACCCTTTATATTTTTCCAGCATTATTTTCATTGCTTTATTTTTCTTGTATCCAAACCAACCCTATAACAATTTCCAACATCAGGAAATTGTTATAAAATTTATTTGTTTCAAAGCCTTCAGAATTTTTAGAATTTATTTCCGATTCCGACAAATACTCCGAGCTTTCCAGCCTATGGAAGAAGGAGTCTGCCACTTTTATTGTTAACCAGGTTTATATTAATTTGCAATTTTATATTTATGTTGAATATTTATTTTTCTGCCATGCATATTTCGTTTTATGTTTCTCTGCCTCTGTCTGGTTCAACAATAATGAGTAGCTAAATACCTTAGGGCGGTATGTAATTAAAACAAACTGAATCGGTAAAATCAACTCTAGGCTTAAAATAATTAAGAGCTTAATATTCTGGCTGATACTTTTTATTATAAAATCAATCTTTTTGTTACGAGAGTAAGGAAAGTGTATTAGGTTAGGTCAAGACCACGAGAGTGTGAGATTTTAACCAGTTAGCTAAAGTTAGGCATTTAAATTAAACACAGCGAGAGCGCTTTAAAATAAATTAGAATTACTAAGTTTCCAAAAATTATTTCTAAACACTTATGGGCTAGCGAGAGCAGGCATAGGGCTTTAGGGGTAAGATCTGAGATAAGACCACGAGAGTGTGAGTTAAAGATATTTAAGCTGGTAATCTCTACAGAATAGATTAAGTGAACCATCTTTATAAGCCTAGGTTAGATTGACCCGCCTAAGTTAGCCTAATTACATACCGACCGCCTTAGTATTATTTTATTAAACTTAAATTTAATTCCTGCCTTTAATCTTTAAAAACAACAAAAAAATCGTGACAACCCTTCACCTTAGCTAAACTAGAAGTTCCTCTAGCACTAAGTAACCATAGAGTCCCTGTGGATCGATAATCTTAAATATTACTTCGATAGGCTGTGCACTTGCAGTTAAGATACCGCTAGACACATAATTAGATACGTCTTTAGCCCATCACTTTGCATGATTAATGTTAGAGGTCATCCTTGATCATTAGGTTCTGACTTAGATGCTTTGGTTTTCTTTAAAGTTGTTCCTTAATTATCGTGTGCATACTTAAAGTTCTTTCCCCATTTGTGAATACTTATAACACTTGCAGGGGTTTTTGGTAAGCAATGTGTGTGGGAAGGAATCTCACACACAACTTCTTCCCTTAACTTGTCTTTAATTTCTTTTATTTGTCTTTGAGATGTGCTTTAGACCATCACTTCACTTCTTTTCTTCCCCTTTTGAGTTCAACTTAACTTCTTCAAGAGAAGTAAGTTGAATCTCATTCTCCTTTCTTCTTTCTTTTTCTTTCCTTATTCTTCATTAGGATAGACTTCAAACCTCACTAACCTAGGACTAACCCTTTGCATGATAACTTCTAGGATTGTTAGATTCCCTTAGTTGTTTACCTTTTGCTCCTTTGGTTCTCTTCTCTTCTCATCTTCATACAAAAACTAAAAAAACACTTTAATAAAGTTTGAAGTGGTCTCTTGTGTTATGGCCTTATTCCATGGATACTCTTCTTCACCCCATCTTGGTGGTGGAATAAGTTTATCTATTATGCAAAAGTTCAATCATGATGATACCTTCAGAAAGAAAAGCATAGAAAAACATTTCCTCTTTTTAATTCAGAAAACACTTAATAATTTCAAGAAGTTAGTGAATTTAAACCCTAGTCTTAGGAAACATGTTTGAGGGTCTTCTTCATTCTTGGTGGACTTGTTACTCATTATGTTTAGGGATGTGGTAATAAGGACACATTCCTTAGAAAATAATTTGCCTTAAATTCCTTGTGCCACACTCATAAAAAACTCATAAAAAACACTGGACAAAGAATAAACGTCTCTCCTTCGGGACTTCTTTTCTCATCACCTTCATTCATAATGTAAGAACTTGCTCCTACTTGTCTCTTTGCAAGATGGTAATGCACTCGGGCCAGACGAGCCTGCAACACCTGAGCATTGACATAAGCAGATCAAACTTTTAAAACACAAGTCATTTCCCCCCTAGTTAGGGGAACTACGTCGACTTTTATCCTCATGTCCAGATGAGGTACGTAGGTAGCAGGGTAGGGCCTGTTCGAGCACTCTTTTATTTTCCCTACATTTTCTTCCTTTATTTTATTTTATCCAGATCTAATTCCTTTTCTTTTGCAACAGCTTTCATTTCTTCACCCTTTGAAACAGTTTCTTCGCAAACGTGGATCCCGTCGGGTACGGTGGACGATCTGGGGTGCTAATACCTTCCCAGGTCGTAACCGACTCCCGAACCCAGATTCCTTGGTTTAAAAGACCAGTGTCCTTCCTTTTCTTTTCTTCGGTTTGTGCAGCATTACCATTCCCGTTCCTTCGGAATAAAAATGTGTGGATGTCGACTCTACCCTTTTCCGTGCCACTTTCGTGTTTGTACCAGGATGGAAATCCAGGGAGCGATAGCTGGCGACTCTGCTGGGGATCGAACCCAGAATCTCTGGTTCCCCTTGAGAGTCTCTTTTAGCGCTTGCGTGTTTCTGTTTCACTAGGTGTTGATTGTTTGTTGTTGTGTGTTTATTTTACTGTTGTTTATTTACAGTTTTATTTACATCTTTATTTACAGTTTTCATTATTTATTTTCATGCATCATATATATTATACTGGACTGTCTGGACTAGTTTTTTGTTTGGCGGAACTTGGGGGTTATTGTGAGTGGTAAGACGAGGTTAGCCAAATATCCGGCTTGAGTGCACCATAGGACTTAGTGTGGGCAATCACTTTGGCCCTATGGCATCTAGTCATGGGGGTATTAGTGCGTTCACACCCAGATTCATGACTTCTTGGAAATGTCTTGATATAGGGTTTTTCTCCACTTCATTACATGACCTTGATAGTTATGTGCGGCTGGGGACTGATCATTGAGAACCTTGTGGAAACATCCCTCTTCAGTGGTGACAGTGGCAAACCACATTATGTGGCAAACCCATTCGCACCCGAGGGCCTACTTTGAACTCGCATAGGATGGCCTGGTTCTCTTATAGGAACTCATTTAAAGCATCTGGTCATATGATGATAGTATTGTACCCTTCGGGATGAATTTACTATTGTTTCTCGATTTCAGCGCTTGAAGATGGGGACTTATAAGGGATGCTTGTTTTCACAGACTCATGTTGAGACCTCCATGAGTAGTACATAATGCTTAACCGATTCCCTGATTTGTTCATGAGCCATTTCTCGGAAATGGTGAACATATTATTATTATTCGGCTTTGAGAGTCCGTGATGTTTGACCCGAAGCACACCTGTGAGATTGGGAGGGGTTTACAGGTTTGCAGGAACCATTAACCTCAACATACCCTCATTACCAGTGTAGTCTTATGTGTTTTGATATGGTTACTTTGATCCCGGAGTTCTTGAGTTTATCTAGCTCTGATCCTTGATCTGACTTAGTTGTGGCTATCTGAGTTCTTATTTGGGCTGATATCCAAAGGAATTGGGGTTTCTGTTCACTTGGCTCTGATATCTGGTTTCCAGACAGTTCCATATTGGTCATATGTGCCTTGCATTGCATTTGCATCATGACATAGCATATTAACATTTTTGTGTTTTCATTTCTCAGGTTGCATTTCTGTTTACACCCAGTTATGGTATCTTCTAGCTACTTACATCCAGGTGACAGGAATTACTACAGTGCCCCAGAAGAACAATATGCACTACACTTTTCCACAGCCAGAGGCAAAGAACCTACACAAGCTGAAAAAATTGATGAATGACAAAGTTTTGGGTGACTTCAAGACCAGGTTCGAGAAAATTATCAGATATATGGACAAGCCTACAGAAGAGCAGAGAAGCAATCTTCATACCCTTCTATAGTTTTATGATGCTCCACTACGATGTTTCGTATTTCCTGATTATGTATTGGCACCCACTGTGGAGGAGATCTCTAGCATGTTGCAGATACCTCTTAGGGGGAGGCAACCTTACTACATTTCTGGGAGAGTGCTCAAAGCAGAAGAGATTGCCAGGAGATGTCATCTTCCATTGAATAGAGTAGAGTTTGGTTTGAGCAAGAGCAACAGAAAAAGGTTGTCTTGTGATATACTTATTCAATAAGCTTTAGTCCATGCATAGGAAGGCCGGTGGGCAGACTTTAGTGTACAATTGGATTTGTTGATATATGGAACTAGCTTATTTCCATGTGATCAATGGAATGTCAGTGTTGAAGCTATCTCTATTTTCTTCAGAGGAAACCATACACTTACTCTGGTGGGTGACTTCTATTTTGGGGTCCACTATAGGAACGAGAGAAAAGGAGGGCATGTGAGTTGTTGTGCACCTTTGTTTGCTGACTGGTTCGCCAAGCAGTTGCCTAAGTCTGGACCATTTAAAGAACTACGAGGAGAATGGAAGTGTTCCCGGAGGTTGATGGGGATAACAACAGGTAACATAGCTTGGGGTTATAATAGAGATATGTTAAGAAAGGAAATGATTGTCAAGTGTGCTGGTTTCCCTAATGTCCCCTTGATAGGAAGAAAGGTATTTATTAATTATAACCCGGTATTGGCTAGAAGACAACTTGGGTATCCATTGAGAGAGTCTCCGTCTGAGGAAGAAGTGGCTGAATCTTTATATTTTCCTATTGAAGGAAATAGGGAAATGGATGTCAAGGTATTTCAAGCTTGGGATATCAAGACTCAGAAAGCGAAGAAAGAATTTGGGAGGGTAGACCCAAACATGTATGAACCCTTTGCAACTTGGCTGAAGGAGCGTGTAGGGATTACATTATTGCCTTTCTCAGTGGAGCCTCACCTATATCCCCAGGATGTGACACCCCAGATTTCTGTTGTGCGGGCTACTGTTCCCTTAGAAGATTACCAAAGGCTGGAGGCTCAGTTGCGAGGTTAAAAGTGGAGAACACATAAATGACTTGCTTATATCATCAGATGGCTCATTCCAAAACATGTATAGAGGAAAAGCTGCATAAAATACAGGTGGCTCAAGAAGCTAAGGAGAACGAGTTCGCAGAAAGAGAAGCCTACTTTCAGTGGAGAGGACTGATGGATATTAAAAGGGAAGAAGAGTTCAGAAAGACTAAGAAGACCCTCAGGGAGGCCAAGAAATCCATCACCTAGATGCAAGAACAGAGAAATCGAGACCAAGAGGAGTACAAGAAGAGAGAAGATGCATACAAATTGCATATTGCTGCTCAAAAGGAGGAACTGGAGAGTGCCTATAGGGGTCAGCATGAAACTTCTCAACAACTGAATGAAGCACTCCTAGAGATGGCAGACCTCAAGAGGAGAGCAGATGTGAATAGGGCTAGGATGGAGCCGGGTTTCACAGAAGAAGGGCCAGAGTCTTCCTGCAATTTATAGTTTTAGTTTGTTTTCTTTCTTGTATTTCAGATTACCCATAGGTTTGCTGTGGTAATCTTATTTATTTTGTGCTTAATGTTTTGTAAGACTTGTAACCCTACAGGGATGTTACTTTTTCCTTAGGGCCTTGTGTTTATGCAGTTGTCACTTCAGATCCTTTGAGTTTTGTGTACTTTAATACTGGTTGTGGAAAGGTGTGGAAGCTTTGAGGAGAGTAATCTCAAAAATAATTTCCTCAAAGGCCATCTGGATTCTTTAATAGATACCAGAACCGGGGCAAAAATATCCCGATAATGAAAACACAAAAGTTTTGCATTGCATACATATCACCCTTTGTTTGTTTTGCAGGTATAGTTCTCAGATCTCTAACGACTCTTCTGTTTCGGGCACTATTGTTGCATGAAGAGTGCATAGATATCCTACAAAAGAAAACAGAGTTAGAATCATGGATCAAATGTAAACTGAGCTGGAAGAGCTGCGTAACCGAATGGGCCAGTTCATGACGTTAGTGACTGGCATAAACCAGAACTAGGAATGGTTGCGAGAGATGATTGATAGGAATCAAGATGGAAACAGTGGAGGTGCTAGAGGTATTGGTTCTCTTGGAATGGGTGGTCCTCAACCCCAACCTGAATTTATTGTTAATGCTGGAGGGGGTCCTTAACATCAGATGGATAATCAAGATGACCAGTTTACTATCCTGAAAGACATGGAAGGTCAGGGTGCTGAGGTCAATCGTCGTTTCGAGGAAATGGCTGAGCAGATTCGTTCTATTCAATCTCAGAATTCTTTGGGATTTGACATTACTGACTTAGGTTTAGTCCATGTAGTAAGAATCCCTCATAAGTTTAAGGCTCCCTTTTTTGACAAGTATAATGGTACTTCCTGCCCAAATACTCACCTTCAAGCTTTTGTCGGGAGAATTGTTGCTCTCACCGACGATGAAAATTTATGGATGTATTACTTTCAAGATAGTCTCGTCGGGGCGTCCCAGGAGTGGTATATGAAATTGAGTAGGGTCTCTATCAGAAACTGGAAGGAATTGGCTGAGGCTTTTGTTAAACACTATCAGTACAACCTAGACATGGCTCCCAATCGCACCCAGCTACAGAGCACGTCACAGAGCTCGAAAGAAAGCTTCAAGGAGTATGCCCCGAGGTGGCGTCAACTGGATGCAAGGGTGCAACCCCCATTACTGGAGAATGAAATGGTTGATATGTTTATGGGTACTTTGCAAGGAGTGTTCATAGATCGCTTGGCATCGTGTTCAGGAACCAAGTTTAATGACCTTGTTATAGTGGGGGAGAGAGTTGAGAAATTGTTGAAGACAGGAAAAATTCAAGATACTGGTGCTAGTAGTTCGTCTAGGGCAAGGAAGCCTTTTGCAGGTCCTCAGAGAAGGAGGAATAGTGAAACCAATGTTGTTTTTGGTCGAGGAAGAGGCCGTGGGCGCATAAATTCATATGATTATGTGGCAGTTGTCACTATAGCTTCAAACCCTGCTCCTCAACAGCATCAGCAATGCAACAACCATTAAAGATCTTTCCAACAACGCCAGCCCAGGCACGTTGATCGTGTTATTGAAGCCATCCCAATGACATACACAACTCTGTTACAGATATTTCTAGATTTGAATATGGTCCAGCTGAGAACCTTGGCTCCACTTGTGGGTAATCCTCTTCCAGGTTATGATGTTAATGCCAGGTGTGCTTTCCATTCCGGAGCTCCTGGACATTCTACTGAGCAGTGTGGGGCGTTACAAATGAAGGTGCAAGACCTGATCGATTCAAAAGCAATCAATTTCTCACCACCACCGAATGTTACCAAAAACCCTATGCCTAATCATGGTGGGGCTAGGGTTAATGCTATTGAGAGCGGTGAACGTTTGAATTTAGTTTCATATGTTAAGGAAGTGCAGACTCCCCTCCTGGTTGTAAAAGAAAGGTTATTGAAAGGACAAGTGTTTCCCGATTGTGAATTCGACTGTGAAAAGTGTGTGATTTCTTCCAATGGTTGTGACAAGTTGAAAGCTGGACTTCAGGGTCTAATGGATGAGGGTTCACTGCAGTTTGACAGAGTGAATAACCAAAGTGACTACGTATCCACTGTGACAATATATTTTACCCCTGCTGATATTTTGGAGCCTCCCCATCCAGAACCTGTCA
This sequence comes from Lathyrus aphaca, assembly GCA_963966055.1. Classification (NCBI taxonomy): domain Eukaryota; kingdom Viridiplantae; phylum Streptophyta; class Magnoliopsida; order Fabales; family Fabaceae; genus Lathyrus; species Lathyrus aphaca. The sequence goes on from OZ014521.1 coordinate 304,329,117, forward strand.
CCATATATGTGCCACAAGACGTAAGTCCTGTTACCATTATTGTTCATGGGCTTGTACCGTACAATGATGATAAAGTCGTTCCCTAGCATTACAACTTTGATGTTTATGTACGAGGTCAGAAGGTGGAAGATAAACCAGTGAAGATCAACCCTGATGTTGTGAATGTTGGGGGTTTGGGTGGTTTTACTCGTAGTGGACGTTTATTCGCCCCACAAACTCTTAGGACAAATACTGAAGCCGAAGGAGCTGCCAAAGCCAAGGGTAAGCAAGTAGCCACTGAAGAAGTTGTGACTCCAGCCACTGAGCAGAGTGTGTTCGAGAAAGAGGTGGAAGAGTTCATGAGAATTATAAAGAAAAGTGATTATAAAGTGGTGGAGCAACTGAATCAGACACCATCCAAGATTTTTATCTTATCATTGTTGATGTGTTCAAAGACACATAGAGAGGCTCTTCTGAAGATATTACAGTTGGCCTATGTACCTCAGGAGATCACTATCAATCAGATGGAAGCAGTGGTGGCTAATGTAAATGCTAGTCATGGTATAGGGTTTACAGATAGAGATCTTACGTCTGAGGGGAGAAACCACAATAAGGCTTTGCATATCACTATGGAATGCAAAGGTGTTGTGTTGTCCCACGTCTTGGTGGATACGAGTTCCTCTCTGAATGTGCTCCCAAAGAAAGCTCTAATGAAGTTGGATGTAGAGGGTATAATTCTCAGGCCAAGTGATTTAGTTGTGAGGGTCTTTGGTGGTTCCAGGAGATCGGTCTTTGGAGAAGTGGAGTTACCAGTGAAAATAGGGTCACAGGTGTTCAAAAGTACTTTTTATGTAATGGACATCCAACCAGCATACAACTGTCTGTTGGTTCATCCTTGGATTCATTTTGCAGGTGTTGTGACGTCTACTATGCACCAAAAATTGAAATATGTGGTGGATGGTCAAGTAGTCACCGTATGCAGGGAGGAGGACATTTTTGTTAGCCACTTGTCCACGTTTAAGTATGTTGAGATGGATGGTGAGATTCACGAAATGTTATGTCATGCCTTCGAAGATGTGAATGTCAGTATAATCATTCATACTTCTACAATCAAGAGCAGTGAGAGGGTGGGGACTTTCATATCTTCTTACAAGCAGGCTAAAGAGGTAGTGCAGTCAGGACAGGCCCAGGGTTGGGGAAAATTGTTAGAGGTTGAGAATAAAGATGAAAATTTTGGCATTGGCTATCAACCGGGGCAAGATGGATGGTCTCAAAGTAGCCAAACATTGAGCTTCATTAGTGTTGGAATGATTGATCCTAACCAGGTGTGTGTTGTGGATGAAGATGTCGACAGTGATCGCGATCTGGAAAATTGGGTGCGCCCATGTGTTCCTGGGGAAGAGCTTCAGAACTGGTTTGTAGAGGATTTCATCCAAGTTACTTGTCAGCCAGAGTAATTTTTCTTGTTTTTCCATTTATCATTTGCATGCTAAGTTCTACACTATGCCCAAGGTGTATGGATCCATTGTAGAGCCACCTTGCATCTTATGTGATTAATTTTATCATGAATAAAGGACATTTTTCATTCAAATTGTGTTCCCTGTCTTTCTTTTCATATTTTTCACAAAAAACAATAAAAATGGCAATGTTTTTCTTTTGTTTTGTTTTGATTGTTTTCATAAAAATTAGATTCTGAAATAAGCACATCACTTGTGCATAACCAATCATTCGGATTTCTTTGATAACTCTTCTACTATGACCAAGTACGATTTTGATAATCTAATCTACCAAGTTGATGAATGGGTTGAGGAAGACTGTGAACTCCCTGAAGAATTGGTCAGGTTATTGAGACAGGAGGAAAGAGTAATTCAGCCTCACCAAGAAGAGATTGAGGTCATCGACATCGGAACGGAAGACGCAAAGAAGGAAATTAAGATTGGGGCCAGTCTGCAGTCCAGAGTAAAAGAAGAGTTAATTGGCATGCTTCGAGAGTATGTGGATATCTTTGCTTGGTCATATCAAGATATGCCAGGTCTGGATACCGATGTTGTTATGCATAAGCTGCCACTGAGGGAAGACTACCCTCCTCTTAAGAAAAAGCTTAGAAGAACCCGTCCTGACATGGCAATGAAGATTAAAGAAGAGGTTCAAAAGCAATGGGACGTCGGGTTCCTTACCATAACTAGTTACCCACCCAAGGTGGCTAATATTGTGCCAATACCGAAGAAGGACGACAAGGTCCGGATGTGCGTCGATTACCGGGATTTGAATAGAGCAAGCCCAAAAGATGATTTCCCATTACCTCACATTGATGTATTGGTTGATAATACGGCTCAATTCTCAGTATTATCCTTCATGGATGGCTTCTCCAGTTATAACCAGATTAAGATGGCTCCAAAAGACATGGAGAAGACAACTTTCATTACCCCGTGGGGTACGTTTTGCTACAAGGTCATGCCTTTTAGTTTGAAGAACGCTGGGGCAACCTATCAGCGGGAAATGGTGACCATGTTTCATGATATGATCCACAAAGAGATCGAATGTTATATGGACGACATGATCGCCAAGTCCCGAGACAAAGAAGAGCATTTGGTTAACCTCAAGAAATTGTTTGAACGAATGAGAAAGTATCATCTGAGGTTAAATCCTAACAAGTGCACCTTTGGGATGCGTTCCGGAAAAATGTTGGGTTTCATTGTGAGTCAAAGAGGGATTGAGGTAAATCCTACAAAAGTCAAAGCAATACAAGATATGTCTGCACCGCAAATAGAAAAAGAAGTGCGTGGCTTCTTGGGTAGATTGAACTACATTGCTCAGTTCATATCTCACCTCATAGCCACATGTGAACCAATATTCAAACTGCTAAGAAAAGAGCAGATGGTCAGGTGGAACGAAGATTGTCAAAGAGATTTTGAAAAGATTAAAGAATACTTGCAGGAACCTCCAATCCTAATGCCTCTGGTTCCGGGGAGGCCATTCATCATGTATTTGACTGTGCTAGAAGGATCAATGGGGTGTGTTCTAGGCCAACATGATGAGTCTGGTCAAAAAGAGCATGCAATACACTACCTTAGCAAAAAGTTTACCGACTGTGAATTTCGTTATTCACTGCTCGAGAAAACTTGTTGCGTTTTGGCATGGGCTGCTCGCCGACTGAGACAGTACATGTTGACTCACACTACCCTATTAATTTCAAAAATGGATCTTGTCAAGTACATTTTTGAGAAACCAGCGTTAATTGGAAGGGTTGCAAGATGGCAGATGGTGCTGATAGAGTACGATATCCAATACACTTCCCAGAAAGCCATCAAAGGAATAGTACTTTTAGACTATCTTGCACAGTAACCTATTGAAGATGATTATCAGCCAATGAGGTTTGACTTCCCTGATGAGGACATCATGTACCTCAGAGCAAAAGATTGTGAGGAACCACTTCCAGAGGAGGTGCCAGACCCTGAATCCAAATGGAAGTTGATGTTTGATGGGGCTGTCAATATCAATGGACGTGGAGTTGGTGTTGTTCTAATTACTCCTGAAGGTGTTCACTTTCCCTTCGCTTCCAGAATTACTTTTGGTTGCACCAACAATGAAGCGGAGTACGAGGCGTGTATTATGGGAATAGATGAGGCTATTAATCTTAGGGTTAACACCCTCAATATATTCTAAGACCCATCCCTCGTAATTAATCAAATTACCGGAAAGTGGAATACACACTAAGATCATTTAATTCCTTATAGGGATTATGCCAAAAGACTATTGACATTCTTCACAACAGTGAAGCTTCAGTATATACCACACGATGAAAATCAATTTTCCGATGCATTGGCTACGCTCTCTTCGTCTATCAAAGTGATGTGTTGGAATTATGTTCCCAAGATTGACATCTCCAGGCTTAATGTACCTGCTTATGTGTTCTCTGTTGAAGTAATATCTGATGAAAAGCCTTGGTATTATGATATTAAGCACTTTGTCCTTTTCCCTTTTCCATGATGGGCATTGACATGATCGGGAAAATAGAGCCTACTTCTTTGAATGGCCATCGTTTCATATTGGTCGCAATCAATTACTTCACCAAATGGGTCGAAGCACCGTCTTATGCCAATGTCACCAGACAGGTGGTGGCCAGATTTCTAAAGAAAGATAGCATCTGCAGATATGGAATTCCCGAGAGAATCATCATTGATAATGGTTCCAATATAAACAACAAAATGATGGTTGAACTGTGTCGGGACTTCAAGATTCAACACCACAATTCTTCTCCTTACCGGCCAAAGATGAATGTCACGGTTGAGGCAGCAAACAAGAATATCAAGAAGATTGTGCATAAAATGGCAGTCACCTATAAGGATTGGCATGAGATGCTACCGTTTTCTTTGCATGGGTATCGTACGTCAGTCAGGACGTCTACTGGGGAAACTCCGTTTTCCCTGGTATATGGTATGGAGGAAGTCTTACCTATTGAAGTGGAAATTCCTTCTTTGCGTGTATTGATGGATGTCAAGCTTGAAGATGATGAATGGGTGTGTTCCCGATATAACCAGTTATGCTTAATTAAGGAGAAGAGATTAGCAGCTGTATGTCATGGTCAGCTTTATCAAAGGAGAATGAAGCGAGCATTTGATTAGCGAGTATGCACTCGAGAGTACCAAGTTGGTGAGCTTGTGCTCAAAAGGATCATTCCTCCAGGTTCAGATTACACGGGCAAGTGGACCCCTAATTATGAAGGCCCATTCATAGTAAAGAAAGTTTTCTCTGGTGGAGCATTGATGCTCACTACTATGGATGGCGAAGACTTCCAGTCCCCTGTTAACTCAGACGTAGTTAAAAAACACTTCGCATAAAAAGACCCGCTGGACAGAAAACAGAATGGAAAGTCCAGGAAAAAAAAGGGCATCCCGACGAGCTAAAACAGAATAAAAAGGCTCGGGAAAAAGTTAGGGAAATAAATGAAAAAATGTACACCCGCTGAGTTGAAAAGCCACATTGGACAACTCAGGAAAAAAAGGGTATCCCGGTGGATTGAAAACCCGAAAGGGCGATCCATGCAAAATAAGGGAATAAGTGAATGACTGCGATCTGGGTAATCTGTACCACGCCATCATCTCAGTTAACCATGCAATCTCAGAAGGGTAGGGATCGTTCCAATATTTTTCTTCAAAAAGCAAAGCAGTAACAGAAAATCTTGAAGACATAATGGTCATAGCAGAAAGGAAACTCATTGAAATGTCGCGCGCATTGCCATTAGGATAGTTTCTTTTTCTCAATTTACAGTGATTACCTCTTTCCAGGTGATTACTTCCTAATGTAAATTTTTGCCTATTCAGGGGCTCATCAATAAAAAGAATATTCAGTTAAAAAAGCTTTATCTTTGTTTTGTTTTACTTGCTTTGTTTGCAAAAATGTCCTGAATTTTTGGTAAAAGAACATTGCATTTAAACTTGGTGGCTCTATAAATGACGTGAAAAAGGGGAAAACATTTAAAATCACTTTGAATGTCAAGTGATGTGGGAAGATTAACTCATACCATGAAATTTCCCGAGGCATATGTGTGTACTTTGCTGTTACAGGTGGGAAGCTAACGAGAGGTGCTATCAGATAGCATTTTCCAAGCAGGGTGTTTCTCCCCAGAGAGGGACACTTTATAATTTCTACTTCCAGCAGGAAGATGATCCACAACATCCTCAGTAGAGTGTCTGGAAGAGCATTCCTCAGCTGAGTCAGAGTAGGGTGGTATCCCCAGCAGAATGTCAAGTAAGTTGAACAGTTTTCACCTCCAAGCGGAGTCATTATGTCAAAGTGGGCTATTCCCAGCAAGCAGCTAAATGCATTGTCTCCCCAAAGAGTTAGAATTGTAATATTTCTATCCCCAATCAGGTCTTGATAGTTTGTTTCCCCAACTGAGTCAGAAGATGGGTATTCCCCATAGAGTTTCATGATCGAAAGTCAACCATCATTGAAATATTCCCCGAAGAGGTCGCCAATTTATTTTTGGCTAGTGTGAGACAATAATGTAGACGGTGTTCTCATTCCTCAGTTAAGGTCAATTATTGTAAGAATATCTTGATGTCTTTTCTTCAACAGAATGTTAGTCAGAACGTTCTCCCTCAACAGAGTTGCAAACAACATTCTCCCTTGCAGAGTTGTTACTCTCCTCAACAAACTTTTTGCTCAGTTCGCATTTGTCCAATGTCAACTGACTCCTTTTGCTCAGTTCGTGTTTTTCAGTGTCAACTGACTCCTTTTTCTCAGTTCGTGTAGCCCAGTGTCAACAGATTCCTCTTATTCAGACTCGCGTTTGTCCAGGGTCAACGAACTCCTCTCATTCAGATTCGCGTTTGTCCAGTGTCAACGGACACCTTCTATTCATCGCTTTGTCCCGTGTCAACGGACCTAGGTTTAAAGTCCTGACGGTAGAAATCGTCGAAATTTTGCCTTAGAATCATAAGCACATGTTAAGATGTGGATTCTAATTAGGGTCATTCCAGCGCAATTAAGGCGAGATCCTGACAGTGGGTTATATTGTCAAAATAGTGCAGAGAATCGTAAGCGCGTGTTAAGATGAAGATTCTCCCAGAAGCATGCATTCACCGTATAACCGACCAAAGGGTATATGAAGAGAATCGTAAGTTCATTTTAAGATGCGGATTCTAATCAGTATCGTAAGCGCATCTTAAGATGCGGATCCTGATCAGTGCATGTCTATCCCACAGATTCAGATGCACCAATGGGAAACGTAGGAAGACGTGAGATTCGTAAGGAAATCACACATTTTAAAGTCCACCGTCGTTGTGGCAAGCCAGTAGTCGTTTGGCGTCGTTCAAAAGACAAGTTTCAAAGTCCACCGTCGTTGTGGCAAGCCAGTAGTCTCCTGGCGTCGTTTAAAAGACATTTCTTTGGTTCATTGGTTACTTGTCACCTTTCCATGGTTTGAAGGAGCTCTCCTTTGGTTGGGTTTATTTCCCAGTTCTTTTCTTTAGCAGAGTGCAAATTTCAGAGTTATTTTGATATTCAACCACAGTTCATCTCGAACGGCCGACAGCAGGAGCTATTGTCTTTTTCAGATTAACAGATGTTTGAATAGGGGCAGTTGTAACACCCCAAAATTTGATCACTCTTTTCCTCATCATTTACATATCATATAGCATATCATGTCACTCTCATATCCAAGCATATGGCATAGAAAAATGAAGCTCCATGGGTGTTAGCATAAGGCATATGATCAATCATCTGGAGGTTTATGATTCTTTAGGTCAAGATAATAGCCAAGTGACATTAAAAGAATCTCATAAGGTCTCTTCATATCTTGTACAAGCTTAAAGTCATTCACAAAGGCCTAGAAAGGTGAGGTATCATCAGAAGATCAATGGTGTAACTTTCTCCTACACAAGTAAACCCTAATTAGGGTTTTGGTCCAAATCCTCATATCCTCATGACTTTGACCAATTGTTTTGGTCAAAGGCTCTTATATGACATATTAATCTCATGGATGAAGTTCGAAGAGAAAATGCTTTGAGGAAGTCAGATATTTCTTCAGTTACTTGCAGATGAAGAAAGAGGTCAACTATGCCATTTAAAAGTCAACCAATGGACTTCAAGGCCTCCAATCATGTTTTTCAAGTCAAGGGACCTTCTTAAGGTCAAATAAGAGCTTTGGAGATCTCAAGGAACAAGAATCAATAGGTTGTGAAGGATTTTCCAAAATTAGAAAGTGGCATGTGTGAGAACTTACTATTTTTGGTATTTTTTGCCCTAATCTTCAAGTGATTCTTACTTGGCTAAGATGACTCCAAATGGATTTTCCTCAAACATGAAAGTTGTAAGGCTTGCTCTCCCATTTCCAAAAAGTACAAGAACTTGTTCATAGCATGTGTAGAACTCAAGATATGGCCATTGGGAGTTTGGACATTAATAGGGTTTTACCATTTTTTCAAGTTTCTACCATTTTGCAAATTGCCTTGTAACTTATTTCTAAGCCATCCTATGGGCTAATTGTGATCATAAACATCAAAGGCAATGCATGAGAATAAATCTTGCCCAAGAAATTCAAAGAACTCGTGGGTTATGTGTGGAATATTTCATAAGATGCATTTTTGCAAAATCATGAGGAAAGCATGATACACTTGATCCTAAGCTGAAAGATCAATCCAAGGGTCCTTATGGCTTCATTTTGAATCATTTTGTGCAATTGATAGGAGACTTGCACGCACAATACACCCCATGTGCATTTTCATGCAAGTTTGCAAAAATACCCTCATCACACTTTCCTTGCCCTCTCCAAGCACATAATCAGCATTCAAGATACACCATATAAAAGAGCTTTGCACGAATTTGCAGCCCAACACTCTCTCATTCTTAACCTTCAAACTTTTTTCCAAAATTTCATTTCTCTTCGAAGATCTTCATTCATAGAGTTTTAGTGAGAAATTCTTTGATATTATGGATCAGTGAGTGCTAAGGAACACAAATCCACCTTTCGTTTAAGCTTAGAGCACGAATTTCATATAGTGTAAGTCAGAAGCAAAAACCTTCAAAATTCAAGATCCAAGGAGTTTTGAAGCTCTATTTGCATTTATTTTGCAAATAGAGGAGATGGAGAGTAGATCCGCATCATTTGGAGGGATTTCTTGTTGAGTTTCAAGATCTGCAAGTTCACATAACATCCTAATTTCACAAATCTATAATTTGTTTTTCTTGTGTGTTATGTGTTATGCGAGTTTCACTGATCATCCTGATGGTTTTAGAATTGAATTTGTTTGAGTATTGAGCTTGTATGATTGATTTGAAGTTTGAATGTTAGATTTGTTTTGTTTCGATATGCTTCGTGTGTTAGTTGTTTGTTGTTTTTGATGCTGGATTTGGATTCACCGTGGCTGGAATTGTTGATCTGGGGTGTTTGAGGTGTTTCTCTTAGGTTTTGTTCATAGTATGCGTTTTCCGGTGCCGTATTCTGGAAATTTGGAAATGCAGGTTGAAGGAGGAAGATGCAATCCCAACCTTCCAATTTTTTATCTGAGTGGTTGAAATGGTGACAACGCATTAAAAATACCCCATATTGTTCACGTGTTTTGTGTTTTATAATTAACCAGCATGCTTGGCAGTCCTTGGTAGTTATTGTGGTCGCGCGTGTGTGGATCTTTGGATGTTTGACTTGAGTGTTTTGTTTGACCTCATCCTGAGTGTTTGATGAATCCTGCGTATGAGATTGTCTCCTAAATTTCTTTGAATTCCATGTTAACTTGTGTGTGATGTTGCTATGGACTGGGCCCTTTATGCTATGCGCACCCCCTATATTTAAAAGCCCAAGCCATTTGAACTGTTTCCTCTTGCTATTTGAACCCCTCTCATGTTCTTTTGTTTTTTATTCCTATTTTATTTTCTGTTTACTTTTAATTTTTAAAAATAGTTAATCAGTCTTAAAAATAAAATAAAAAATCAAAGATTTTCATTTTAATTTTCTATATTTTTTTATTTTCATTTTCCATTATTTTTTGTGTATGATTTAATTCTTGACTTTATTTCTTTTAGTTTTAGTTTTTTTATGCATGACTTGTCTTGTTCATTTTCTATTTTAATTTTGATAATAGGTATGAACTTGATTCTTTTTTCTACTGATTCCTAACATGTTGGGGATTGCTTGAGATTTATTTCATGATTTTTAGAAGTTATTTTCTTTCCTTTTTCCATGTTGCTTTGTGATGAAGATTCTAAAACTCTAATTTGACTTTGAGCAATTATTTGACATATTTTGCTTCTGATTTGTGTCTTGTGGCTTTGGTATGTTGATCCTAAATATCTAAGGATTCTTTGTGCTTACTTGTGGAATTTTAGAAGCTAGTTTCCATTTTATGAGGATTTTATATTAAGCATGACTTATTTTGGGTGTTTCCTTGACTTTTGTTTGCTCATTAGGGTAGGAGGGCAATTATGCCAACTCCTAGGGTTTGTTTTAAGGTCTTTTAACATGACAACATGTCTCTGGTCCTTGTATGTTAATTTCACTTTGGTTTCCTTTGAGTTGCTTATCCATTAAGTCTCACACATGTATGAATTCCCACGACACTTCAAACTTCTCCATGCTTCTTCCATGTGTTCTTGTTTGAACTTGTTTGTTTCTAGTGATGATGATGCTTTGATATCATGTTTATCGTCCACTTTTTTTGGTTCTAACTTTGATGAGCTTGATCCTTATTTTTCTTATATGATGCTTCTTTTGTCATGTTCTCATTTTCTTTCTTCTTAGGTGTTTCACTTGTGCCTTTGAGAGCTTTCTCATTTCTTCTTTGTTTTGCTTTTCATGATTAATGTTAGAGGTCATCCTTGACCATTAGGTTCTGACTTAGATGCCTTGGTTTGCTTTAAATTTGTTCCTTAATTGTCTTGTGCATACTTAAACTTCTTTCCCCATTTGTGAATACTTCTAACACTTGCAGGGTTTTTTGGAAAGCAATGTGTGTGGGAAGGAATCTCACACACAACTTCTTCCCTTAACTTGTCTTTAATTTATTTTATTTGTCTTTGAGATGTTCTTTAGGACATCACTTCACTTCTTTTCTTCCCCTTTTGAGTTCAACTTAACTTCTTCAAGAGAAGTAAGTTGAATCTCATTCTCCTTTCTTCTTTCTTTTTCTTTCCTTATTATTCATTAGGATAGACTTCAAACCTCACTAACCTAGGACCAACCCTTTGCATGATAACTTCTAGTATGGTTAGATTCCCTTAGTTGTTTACCTTTTGCTCCTTTGGTTCTCTTCTCTTCTCATCTTCATACAAAAACTAAAAATACACTTTAATAAAGTTTGAAGTGGTCTCTTGTGTTATGGCTTTCTTCCATGGATACTCTTCTTCACCCCATCTTGGTGGTGGCATAAGTTTATCTATGATTCACTAGTTCAATCATGAGTCTACCTTCACAAAGAAAAGCATAAAAAAGATTTCCTCATTTTAATCCATAAAACACTTAATAATTTCAACAAGTTAGTGAATTTAAACCCTAGTCTTAGGAAACAAGTTAGAGGGTCTTCTTCATTATTGGTGGACTTGTTACTCATTCTGTTTAGGGATGTGGTAATAAGGACACATTCCTTAGAAAATGATTTTCCTTCACTTCCTTGTGCCACACTCATAAAAAACTCATAAAAAACATTGGACAAAGAATAAACGTCTCTCTTTCGGGACTTCTTTTCTCATCACCTTCATTCATAACGTAAGAACTTGCTCCTACTTGTCTCTTTGCAAGACGATAACACACTCGGGCTAGACGAGCCAACAACACCTGAGCATTGACATAAGCATTTCAAGCTTTTAAAACACAAGCCATTTCCCCCCTAGTTAGGGGAACTACATCGACTCTGATCCTCATGTCCAGATGAGGTACGTAGGCAGCAGAGTAGGGCCTCTTCAAGCACTCTTTTATTTTCCCTACATTTTCCCCCTTTATTTTATTTTATCCAGATCCAGTTCCTTTTCTTTTGCAGCAGCTTTCATTTCTTCACCCTTTGAAACAGTTTCTTTGCAAGCGTGGATCCCGTCGGGTACAGCGGACGATCTGGGGTGCTAATACCTTCCCAGGTCGTAACCGACTCCCGAACGCAGATTCTTTGGTTCGTAGGACCAGTGTCCTTCCTTTTCTTTTCTTCGGTTTGTGCAGTATTACCATTCCCATTCCTTCGGGATAAAAATGCCTGGCTGACGACTCTAACATTTTCCGCGCCACTTTCGCGTTTGTACCAGGATGGAAATCCAGGGGGCGACACCTATTAACAATCACCCAAATCGAATCATGTCCTCTCGAAGTATTAGGCAATCCTGTTACAAAGTCCATAGAAATGCTATTCCATTTCCATTATGGAATTTTCAACGGTTGCAAAAAATTAGCAGGCTTTTGATGTTCAAATTTTGACTTTTGACAAATCAAACAGGCATACACAAAACGCACTACATCATTCTTCATCCCAGGCCACCAAAACAAATTCTTCAAATCCTGATAAATCTTAGTCGTTGTTGGATGAATACTCAAATTACTTCTATGACTTTCCTTCATAATCATCCAATTTATAAGCTTCTCTAATATTATCCATAAAATCATGATTAATCTTCAGCATACCTAACATAACACTCTTCGGCGTTACTTCGCAAACCAAACTCATATCTCATAACTGCTCAATCAACTTTAACTCCTTAACCATCATTGCCGACATATGCAATGGCTGCAACATTAGCTTTACCCGGATGATAATTTAAACCAAAATCATAGTCCTTCAACAGTTCCAATCATCTTTATTGTCTCGTATTCAACTCTTTCTGATCAAACAGATACTTTAAACTCTTATGGTCACTAAACACTTCAAATCTAGACCCATAAAGATAATTCCTCCAAATTTTCAATACAAAAATAATTGCAGCAAGTTCCAAATCGTGTGTAGGATAGTTCTTTTCATGAACCTTCAACTGTCTCGACGCATAAGTAATCACCTTACCATTCTGCATAAAAACACCTCTTAAACCCATCAACGAAGCATCACAATATACAAAAAATGGTTCCTCTGAATTTGGTAATGTCAAAACCAGAGCCGATGTCAATCTCTTCTTCAACTCTGCAAAGCTCTCTTCATATTGGACATCACACACAAAAGCTTTGCTCTTACAAGTCAACCGATTCAACGGAAGTTCCAACTTAGAAAATCCATCAATGAACCTTCGGTAATAACCGACCAATCCCAAGAAACTTTTAATCTCAGTAGCCGACTTTGGAGTTTCCCATTGCAACACAACATCTATCTTAGAAGGACCCATAGCAATACCACTACCGGAATCACATGACCAAGAAAACTGACTTCCTTACACCAAAATTCACACTTGGACAACTTTGCATACAACTTCTTATCCTTCAAAACTTCTAATATTGTTCTCAAATGTTCTGCATGCTCCTCTTCTGACTTAGAACAAACCAAAATATCATCTATAAACACAACTACAAAATGATCCAGATAAGCATGAAAAATATGATTCATGTACTCCATGAATACTCCCGGCGCATTAATTACACCGAAAGGCATCACCAAGTACTCGTAATGTCCATATCGTGTTCAGAACATCGTCTTCTGAATATCCTCATCTTTCACCTTAATATGATGATAGCCCGATCTCAAATCATTCTTACTAAACACACGAGCATCTACCAACTGATCCATCAAATCATTTATTCTAGGTAACAAATACTTGTTCTTAATTTTCACCTTGTTCAACTGTCTATAATCTACACAAAGCCTCATACTTCCATCTTTCTTCTTAACAAACAAAACTGGAGCTCCCCACAGCGATACACTTGGTCTTACAAACTTCTTCTCAAGTAACTCTTCCAACTGCTTCTTTAATTCAGCCAACTCAGATGAGGACATCCTCTACGGTGCCATAGAAACAGGTCTAGTACCAGGTACAAGATTAATCGCAAACTCAACTTCTCTCTCAGATGGTACATCATGAATTTCATCAGGGAAAACCTCAGGAAACTCATTCACTACTTGCAATTATTCAATCTTAGATTTACTCTCTACAGATAACGACGCTATCAACGAAAACATTTGGGCATCCTCTTTCATCAACTTCTGCAACTCTCTAAACAACAACAATCCAACTCCTTCCTCTTCTGGAGTAGAAAACCTCACTGACTTACGAAATAAATTAATATGAACATAGTTATACTCTAACCAGTTCATACCTAGGATTACATCCATCCCAGTTAATGGTAAACATACCAAATCAACATACAAGTCTCTATCAAAGAGACAACGAGTAACTCAAACACACTAGAGAAGTAGTCACCGATCCTTTAGCCGGAATCTCTACGACCATTTCTCCTTTCATAGCAGACAACTCAAGACCCAATCTCTTAACACAATCAGCAGCAATAAAATAATGGGTAGCACCCATATCAATAATAGTAATTAAAGGCATACTATTAATGAAACATGTGCCTCTTACAAGCTTGTCCTCGTTAGCTGTCTGAGTCCCAGCTAAAGTGAACACTTTTCCTCCAGACTTTGCTTTCTTTGGCTTCTGGCACTGGCCACCAATATGCCCTTCTTCACCACAGTTAAAGAAGATCATCTCTTTATGCGTGCAATCAGATATCACATGCACAGCTTTTCCACAATGGAAATAACACTCACCTCTGCAGTACACACACTACTCTTATGTCCAGCTTGCCCATACTTGAAACAAAAGATACCAGCAGGAGCATCTCCCTCACTAGTTCTCTGACCCGAAGCAACTTTTTGCTTACCCTTACCAGCTGGAGTATCATAAGGCTTGCCACGGTTTGCTGATTCTTGTCCCTTCTATCAGTAACAATCTTGTAGTGAGAATTATTATCCTCTTCGAAGATCCTGCAACTATCAACCAGATCAACAAAAACACGAATCTTCTGATACCCTACCGCTTTCTTAATCTCGGAGCACAACCCTCGTTCTCAAACTTGATGCACTTCGAAAATTTAGCATTTGTTGCATCATGGTACGTATAGAACTTCGAAAACTCCATAAACTTTGTAGCATAATCAGTCACCGACATATTTCCCTGTTTCAGCGCACGAAATTCAATCTCCTTCTTACCACGCACATCTTCAGGATAATACTTCCTCATAAACTCTCTACGAAAAACAACCCAAGTGATCCCTTCACCTGCAACTTTCAACCTTTCTCTTGTTTCCAACCACCGATCATCAGCCTCAACTGCCAACATGTGAGTCCCATAACGAACCTTATGTACTGGAGTGCAATCCATCACATGGAAAATCCTCTCAATTTCTTTCAACCAGACCAATGCAGCATCAGGGTCATACTTTCCCTTGAAGGTAGGCGGATTCTCTCTCTGAAAATTCACAAAAGTATGAGACTCATCATTCCCACCAGTATTTGGTAAATTCTGCACAGCTTGAGTCATTTCTTGCATTGCAGCTGCCCTCGTAGCATCATTTCTTCCATCCATATCAACTTAACACTACAGCACAACAAAAGTTATAACCACATAACAATACTCGATTTTTAGACAACTACGACTCGACAACTTGGTCAAACAGACCGACCTGCTCTGATACCACTAATGTAACACCCCATTCTACCCGACTTTATAATTTAAATCAGAGTTATAAACAAATTCACCAAAACATGGGATATTACATTTTTCAACTTAAATAATCAAATAACAAAACTTCATTAATAAAATACTTCGAAAACAACACAGCGGATTCAACATATTACAACTTTAAAATAACATCAATGCTTGCAACTTTAAACTACTTCAACATGGTTTTCAACAAGAAACAACTAAAACAAATATTTCAATTAAATAGAAATCCAACATAAAATAAAACATGCGTTAGTCCCCTCAAAGTGCTATGTGTTAGAGCGACAAACACCAATTCGAAGCTACTACGTACTTGACTCTTGGTTACCTTCACGTTACCAACAAATGGCAACATTCAAACAGAAGGGTTGAGATATCGAATAACATAAACAGGAGTATGATCATTAATATGTTTAGAAGAAATCATACAATCACACCACTTCACACAACTAGCAACATCAACGTACATCTCGCAACTAATAAAAAATATCAACATAGATAAAATGCGAATCGAATGCGACTCAACTTATATATGCATGTGGTGACATTTGGAGTAAACTCCCAACTTGAAAATCTTGCCAGTTTATCGAGGCATCAACAACTTATTTGTCAATCCATGCCAACTTGAATCGAGCATTTGCTCCAACTTTAAAATATGCAAATGTAAACAACTATGAATCGCATACAATATGAACAACAACTTAACAACATGAATCAACATTGGTCAAAACACCTGCAAATTAATAATTTCCCAAGATCGAGACAACACAACTTATAACAACTCAATACAATCTCAACATGGAAAACGACTAATTATGGCTTAATCAATTAGATTTCTAAATTAATTATTTTTAGTCCCCAAATCTACTATGATCAACTTATTTTATTCCTACTTGAAGTCTAAGATCAGCTCAACTCGAAACGGATGCAAAACATGACGAATCGCCAAAAACTGCATTTTCTGCACACCACCCTGCCCATACGCGTAACACACCACCCATTACGCGTAACACCTTATGCCCAACTTGCCCATACACGTAAAGTCTTCCAATACGCGTAACTCACCTTTTCTCTCCCATTCTTACGCGTAATAACCTATTCCCTTACGTGTAACACATGCGTAAAAGCATCCAATACATGTAACTCAGATCTGTTACGCAAAATCCTGTTCTTCACACCAGTCCAGTTTTATGCTACGGGTTCATTAATTCTCACTTCGATTCAAGCCTAAATGGGGTTCTACATCGATTTTAGACATCAATTCTTTGTATACACTTCATCTAATAATTCTACCACTAATTTACGAGTCCTAAATCTCCTTTCTACACGAATTCCTGCAACATGAACCAGTTCAGCAACATAACAACAGATACCACAACAGATCCAACAGCATGAACAATTTCATGACAGCAACACAACAAGAACATCATATTATACATATCATATTCATACGAATTCCAGTAACAAATCATACGAAAACACAACAATAATTATACGAAACCCCAACCTACATACAAATTATTTAATCCCGCTTATGGAATTCGAACCCCACCCTTACCTTGGATTGAAGGCAGCTTGAATTCACAGCAACA
Source organism: Lathyrus aphaca (assembly GCA_963966055.1). Classification (NCBI taxonomy): domain Eukaryota; kingdom Viridiplantae; phylum Streptophyta; class Magnoliopsida; order Fabales; family Fabaceae; genus Lathyrus; species Lathyrus aphaca. The sequence continues at coordinate 304,345,811 of OZ014521.1, forward strand.
ATCTCTACGAAAATCCACAACCTAGCCTCTTGTTCCTCCTCAATACTTGTTCTCCTCTCACAAATTCTGATTAGTCTTCTAATTAGGCTTTTCATCTTATTATCACTAAAACCTCGATAATCAATTAATTACTAATGGGTCTAAAATAGTATCCCCCCCAAAAATTTACTATTCTCACACTGTAACTAAGCCCAACTTAATATTATATCATTAATAATTATTTTATTATTCGACTTAATTAATTTAAACAACTCAGACACGACTTAACCATCAACTTAATACCAACTTAAACAACTTAACGACAAACGACAAAACAACATCAAACAACAATAATTGGGAAAATATGCAATAATATTTAATTTAATTAATTAATTAATTAAATACGGGCATTACACTTCTTGGTGACCACGGGCTGATTTCTCTCTAGGCGTGGTCGGTGTCCTTGCTGACGGGGTGACAGATTATGGGACATGTCTCGTCATCGTCTCTGCGGGGAGACTGTGAACGGCGGTCACGTTGTCGCCGTGATAAGATGCATGAGTCCGCTCAGTGATGTATCTACGCGCGCGCACGGGGGTGGGGGGTAGTTCGAGTGTTGTTCAACTTCAAGTAGGGAGATCCTTTCATATTGTTGAAACAATATGAAGTTCGATTGGTTGAGGGAGTGAACCATGACCACTAGTATTGGGTCCCTTTGGCGGGTACAGGGATAGGCTCGAAGGAGTCGGGGACCATATACTGGTGGGCAGACCCGTTTTCTACGGGTTCAGGATTGGGAGTGGCGGTTTTCCCGTCCCTAGAGTCAGCCTTGTGGATGACCTGGAGGTTGTCGTCCTCGCCATCGGGGACGTTGACAAGGGCTTCGTGGTTGTTGCCGTGTTCGCTAGTCATGATGGTCGATTTATGGAAGTTGATGCTTTAGTCTTCCGTTCAAGGGAGAAAGATGGGGGAGCAGAAAGTTCCCATAGACGGCGCTACTGATCTTACCTGATCAGAATGGACCCTCCATGCTAGCGTAACTTCGGTGGTATGAGAGTAGAAGGGGGTGTACCTGCAACGTACTCCAATTCCAAAGTGAGAGTAAGATCAGAGAGAAAGCTAAGTACAAAGTAAAGGTAAAAGAAGTTTTGAATACTTGACCCTCTAATGAAAGAGGATATTTATAACGTGCCTCCAACGTTGAGCTAAGGTTCCCATTATGGACTGGATTGGCTAAGCCCACGATGGGTACTGCCAGGGTCTGTGAAGATATAGGGGAAGACCTAGCGTGTGGTCTTCATCCTGGACCAACTGCCCCTTGAATCTAGGAAGTGTGAGATCAAATGAGTTTCTATGTACTATATCTTTGATTAATTGAAATAATAGAATCTCCAAAGTACTCTAAGTGTTGTCAATTGGGATCAATAGAGAAATTAGTGAACTTTGAAGATATCAATTAATTTTATAAAGAGTCAAACCAATATTAATTAGTTCAAGAGAGGATATTTTGGTAACTCTAATAATTGGTCAATTGAAGTTAGATGACAAAATATCAATTGGAGATATTTTACCCTATTATATAATATAAGGATTATATATATATATATATATATATATATATATATATATATATGTGTGTGTGTGTGTGTGTGTGTGTGTGTGTGTGTGTGTGTGGAAAAAGAGAAATAAGGAAAAAGATAGTAAGAGAATAGAAAGAAAGAAGAATTAGAGAGAAGGAGGAGAAATAAGAGAAATAAGAAGGAAAACCTAGAAGTGAAGAAAAGTTCAGATATTCACCATTTCTTCATCAAATCATCTCATCATCATCTTGCTTTAAGGTGAGTTATAGTTAGATACCAATTTTGGTTAGAATGGAAAATATTAGGTTTTGATTTAATGATCCAAATGGTTAGAAAATATAGGTATAAGCTTATATTTTTTGATAAATATGATATGAATATATCTTCTAAGTATTTGATATATGAATTTGATGTTATGTTGTTGTCTATTGGTGGTTTGGATAATGGAGGTTTTGAGAAGAATGTGTGAGAAAAAAGAAATTTCGGATTTTGACATGTTTTAAGTTTTCTTCTATTATCCATGATAAATTTACTATGATTATTGTTGTTTATCATGTTCAAGTGTTGTTATAATGTTGCTTTCATGTTTCAATACGATTGAGTTTGGATTGGATTGGTTTGGTTGAAAAACCTAACTTTTTCATGTTTGAGATCATTGGTATTAATTTTGTAAATATGGTGGATGGCCTTTAATTGTGAAAATATTGTAGTGTGTTGAATTATGAGACCGGGGCTTTTTACGAAATCGAAATCGGAGGTCCGGAAGGCATTTAACGGTTGAAAACTGATTATTTTTTGCAAAAACTACGCAGTAAGCGTCGACCTCCAGGATTTTGCATCGACGCATGCAAGATCGAGTGTTGTAGAATATTTCCAATAGTATGCGTCAACGCATACCCTCGCTATAAGTCGATGCATAGCCTCCAAAATGTCAAATTTTGTTTTATTCATAACTTTTGAACCGTAAGTTCGTTTTGACCCCCGATCAAAACATTGGAAATATTGATTTAGATGTGTGATGAATTAATTGGTGACAATTAAATGTAGTAGTGTATTGATATTGTTTACTATTACATGTGTTATCATGTACGTTATTATGTTATGCTATATACATATGTTGTTTAAATGTGGGTAGGAGATAACATGCTTAAAAAGAAGTAAGAATAAGTGAGGAAACTTCACCATTAACCAAATGTTGTGACTTAGGCTATGACTAGGAAATGATATATGACAATGCTTGTGCATGTGATGCCTAGGTGTGCATCTGTGACAAATAGTTGTCTAGTGGAGGGTCAGACATTATATGGAACATGAGTGGATTTGTGTTTCTTTGTGAATAAGGCGTATATGTCCTTGTGATTGTCGAATACAATCATGCTTGTGTGAGATCATGCAATTGGAACCGTTTCTCTTGAGACTTGTTGTTTAACGAGGTGAGGCTTATATAAAGCTCCTCTAGAATGTATGCATGATTACTTGGTAGGTTTGATTTCTGCGTGGTATGAATGGAACCTACTGATAGAGACTTGTGATGGTTAACATGTCATGTGAAGTGAAGATTCGTAAGGTTGATAATATGTCCCTTTGAATCTGAATCCATTTAGTATGTCAAGTAAATTACAAGGATCAATGACTCATGCCGACTTCTAGACATATGAGAGGACGAGAAAAAGGGGGTGCCTTAATGAGGTTTCTGATTAGTGTTAGTTTGAGTTGTTGAACTCAAGAACATGTATCCATATAGTGTGAGATTGTGAACTCAAAGTCTTGTCCCTTTCCCTTGGACTTGAGTTAGGATTTGGCTAGTACAGTGTAAATCCGAGAGAATCCATAAGATAAGGAACTCACTGAGATTATTATCTCATCTGAATATTGTTGTTATCTTTCAGGTATTGTTTGCAGGTATGATTTATAAGTGGAGCTATGCTTGGATGTTTCAACATAAGCTTAGTTGAGTTTTCTGCTGTGTATTATTTTCTTGTAAAATGAAGGATATTGTACCTTGATCTTAGATGTTTTGTTTTGGCTAATTTACATGTCTTGTCCCATGGGTTGTTTATGTTTTAGTAATGCTCAAGTATGTGAATTATACTGATAGGCACTTATGATGGTGTCAGTACCAAATAAAAACACTTGTATGGTATTATTATATATATATATATATATATATATATATATATATATATATATATATATATATATATATATATATATATATATATATATATATATATTGATTATGGATAAATGTGGATTTCACAATCATAGACTACTTAAAGACTTAGATGATCATGACTTATTAGGTCGTTTAAAACATGATGAAAGACAATTTGTGAATGACATGACAAAATACAATATGACTCCCAAGTACATGGTTGCTTCTTTGAAAGATATATATCTAGAAAATCTCACGAGTGTTACCAGGTGTACAAGGCAATATCTACATACAAGACAATCAAGAATGATTCATTAAGCGAAATGCAACATCAGTTCAGTCTTCAAAACTTCTTTACTTGTCTCAATTTCCTTTTTTTACATCATTACATCAATGACACTTCTTTAATTGTCTCAAATTCCTTTTTTTACATCATTACATTGATGACACTGTTGACGTGGGTCAAGATGGAAATTGTGGTTTCCGTGTTATTAGAAATTTACTTGGATGAGACGAAGAGTCATAACCTTTGATTTGCACACAGTTAAATGTTGAAGTTTATAAACACTGTAAAATGTATTTCAATGTATTCTATGACATGGTCTTTGAAGCTAGGAGTTTGTTGCAAATAGATAACTTGGGTGTACAGGGTCATGACAAATGGATGATGATTTCTAATATGGGTTACCTTATTGCTTCTAGATACAATGTCATATTGGTCTTTTGTCCAGAAACCTTAACATCACTTTCTTTCCATTAATGATATCTCCCTCCATAGCTACGAATAGACATAAAATGATTACAATTGATTTTGTTAACAATCATTAAATCCAGATAAAGTTAAAACCCAATTATCCATTGTCTCATGTCACTTATCGGTGGAGACAAAATTATAGTGATGGTGCACTTACATGGAAGAAAAAAAAAAAAACATATGCAGAATACATAAGTACGAACACATAACACAAAGAAGTTAGAAAATCAACATAATTTGTTTTGTAATAATATTGTATAACATTTTGCATATATAGCTCATTGGATTAATTATCTAACTATTTTGTTAAAAATGTCAAAAACATTTATCAAAACTCACCACTGCCTATAGGTTATTCAAAACTTATTGGGTTAACTTTTCAAAACTTAAAGATTTTTTAAATATCCGATACGTAATATAGATTACCGGATTTTTTAAAACATCTGTTATGTAAGCACCAAATATTTTTTTAAAAATCAGTAAATAATTACCAAAAAGCAATGTTTTTTTACCACAATTTTAGAAATTTCTGGTATTTCTTCATCTAAACCCAAAAAATCCAGTATTTTTTTTGCAATAACCAGTATTTCTACGTGTATATATAAACACAAAAAATCTGATAATAGACAATACTTTAAAAAACAGAATTATTATACAAAAGCATAATGGTAAAAGCAATGCTCATGTGGGGTGTTAGGTTAAATTTGAGGTCGCAGGATAAATTCTCCTTTTCTAGCTACCATTGTTGTATGCCCAACATAGCATCAATCAGCGTTATATTCCTTTAGTCGTTGGTGTCATCAAGCAGCTTCCTTCATAAGATATTTATCTATATTATTGATCATCAACTAGCTTCACTATATTATCTTTATCCCCTAAGAAGTTAAACTATTGCAGCATTCAAAAATAACATTAAAATTTACACTTTCAAAGCTCTAGACACTCTTTATTAAATCTGAAAATGCTTCCCTCCTTAAGCATCTACTCCTTTATGACAAGTACATGGAATTCAATCATATGTTTACATTAACAGTAGATTGAAATAAGATGAACAATACTGCCATTTATGTATGCATTGCATAAACATTCGGACATCGAGTTAATGCAAGAAAGTTCGGAGACAAACCAGGGGTTGCGAGAAGTAGATTGAATTCCCATAAGATGAACAATACTGCCATTTATGTATGCATTGCATAAACATTCGGACATCGAGTTAATGCAAGAAAGTTCAGAGACAAACCAGGGGTTGCGAGAAGTAGATTGAATTCCCATAAGATGAACAATACTGCCATTTATGTATGCATTGCATAAACATTCGGACATCGAGTTAATGCAAGAAAGTTCAGAGACAAACCAGGGGTTGCGAGAAGTAGATTGAATTCCCATAAGATGAACAATACTGCCATTTATGTATGCATTGCATAAACATTCGGACATCGAGTTAATGCAAGAAAGTTCGGAGACAAACTAGGGGTTGCGAGAAGTACCATATTACCAACCCTGCAAATATATAGATAAATACATAGGGAAATAGTGCACTAGCAAGTTAAACTCACGACAGCAAAGCACCTTATACAAAGTAACATAATGCACTCAAATCATCCCAGAGCTGCAAATACCATTAGAGATAGCTGAACTCCATCACAAAACAAATCAGAAAATATAGTCTGGCAGCTGAAGAGGGAAACGTGCAACTGTAGCAAGGAATGGGTCTCCTCTTGGGTCTACCAATCTGAAATAAGACAAATAAAAACAGTAAACATTAGATCATCGAGTCATCGACAACAGCAATTGAACTTATTTAGTGTGAAATGAATCGAGTGTGAAATTCGCACCCCATACCAGCCTGGGAAAGATTAAGGTTTGAATAGTGTGCATATCCCAAATGTTACATTTATTTAAATTGAATCCATGACATCTCCGGCCAAGATAAATTCTCCCCCATAAACGAAAGGAAGAAAAAATATACGGATTTAATGATACTAAATACTGCTAATAACTAGTAATGAAATCCTGCTTATCATATAGTGAAGAAGCTAAACAAGCGATACCAACCCTAGTAGTTGACTTGACACCTTATGGATGTCGAAACATCATCGACCACAATCTTGTTTAACGGGTAAACACCATTAAAGCACATACTTCAAAATTTGGAAAATCTCATGCTTCCCAGTTCAATCCACCATTCATAACCAACTTACCCAAGCCTTCCATAAGTCCCTAACAAACAGCTATCTGGAATTTTCTTCCCGTGAAACTTTAATTTCATCCCAAGCGTTCAACCGGGTATATCTTCACCCCCTACCCACCCATGGCTCAACAACCACATGTAGACAATTTTTTAGTAAGCCTTAAAAAGTTCATGCATCAGACAAAAAGAGAATTACTCATCTCAGAATATGCAATTGTATTCTGTTTTTCATTGATTGTAAGAAAACAGTTACAAGAGTATATACAGGAGTTACTATCCTACACTCAACAACACGGGTTAACATACACCCTTGTAACTAATTCTAACAGAATACTAACTAACTCTAACAGACTAGACTTTATGGCTTTCGCGTCACACTTAAAGTAGCAAGCTAACTATTACTCTTACACATTTGCATGTCATAGAAAATTCTTAAAACCCCAACACATAGACTTCTATATTGTCTAACTAATCAAAGATAATGGAATCAAGCTATGAAGCACAAACACCATTATGAATAGGCGTGTCGCGGTGTCAGACACGCGTCGGTATCCGACACTTGTATGACAAACATACGACATATGTTGGAAAAGTTAAACAAGTATCGGAAAAGTGACACAAGTGTCCCCCAAAAAATAATTTTTTCGTTACTTTGACACCCTTTAAATCGGTGTCTATATTGTCTAACTAATCAAAGATAATGAAATCAAGCTATGAAGCACGAACACCTTTATGAATAGGCGTGTCTGACACGCATCGGTATCCGACACTTGTATGACACACATACAACACGTGTTGCAAAAGTCAAACCAGTGTCGGAAAAGTCAGACAAGTGTCCCAAAAAAATAGTTTTTTCTTTGCTTTGACACCCTTTGAATCAGTGTCTAACACGCGTATGACACTCATTCAACAAACTCATACAATAAGTGTCGGACAATTCATATAAGTGTTTCAAAAATATTTTGTTTTTTTCTTTGTTTCAACACACCCTAGACATCTTTTTTCTTTTGACAAATCTCACACGCATCAAAGAGAGTTAAACATATATTGAATCAATGTTATCAATGAAGAATTAAAGTCATTAATTTTGATTAGAATATTTTTAACATTTAATAATAGATTGATAAATGAAACTCAAATGCTATAATCATATATGTTGTAGTGTCGGTATCCTACACTTTTGACATTATCGGTGTTGGAGTGCCCGTGTCGAAATCCGTGTCCGTGTCGATGTCCATGCTTCATAGAAATCAAGTGGGAATGCCAGCGGTGATAATGATAAAAGAAAAGCATACCTTCCCGGGACAAAGGTAAAGGAACCTTCAACGGAACCTGATGATGTTGGTAGTGATGCACAACTCTGATATACAAATTCTTTATCACCTGGCCGCAAAAGTGGGTACTGCAAAGACATTAATAAAAGTCAGTAGTTTTACCACTTTATTCAACTATAAATACTTGCATTCAAAAAGATGAAGACAGTTTTCTTTGTTATCTAATAAAAGTTGTTAAGACGCACTTCCATAACTACAAATAGTAGACCTTAACTCTTTAGAAACTAGAACCACCAAATAATCAGTACAATGTTTATGAGCCTTGCAAGGTTGAACTTGAGGAAGACTTGTCAGCTAGCAAGCTATGAATCACCAATTCAACTGAGCTAACATTGAAGACAGTCAATCATACATGCACGGATGCACCAAACATCAAAGCTAGAGAATTTTACGAGTCTTAGGGTTGCAATATCAGCTCGTAGCAAGGCAACTATAGAGTGCCATTGCATAATTTTCTAGATATCTTAAAACGGATTCCCAGTTGGAAGAGAAAGTTAAACTTCTGATTGTATAACTCAACAGAACAGAATACAAGCAATTTTTTCACTAGAATCCAGCAATAAGAACTTGATAAGTTAGAATGAACTTGGATCAACTTTTTCATTTAAATTTTGATCTTAAAATGTGTAAAATCCAAGAGAAGCCAATGCAACTAAGTTAATGTCCAAGCATCGAGGACCAACATAGTTAATATCTTGCTAGACATTTCAAGACAATTGATGCTGCTGAAATATATGTATAAGAAACTAATCCTGGAAGATAAACTATGATAGTCTAACATAAAATCAAAGATATTTTAAATATTTTAAATAGGCAGTACCTATGAAGCACGGACTCCGACACAGACACCAGAACACAATACGACACAAAAACTCTGACACTGATAATATCAAAAATACAAGACACCAACACTGCTACATATATGAAGAATTTGACCTTCATTTATCAAACTATTATTAAAAATGTTAAAAATATTTTAATCAAAATGAATGTTTTTAATCCTTCATTGATAACATTGCTTCAATACATGTTTTATCTTTTTAGATGTGTGAGATTTGTCCAAAAAAAAATGTATTAGTTGTGTTGAAGCAAAAAAAAAACAATTTTTTTAAACACTTGTCTGAATTGTCTTGACACGTGTTGTATGAGGGTCAGACATTGATTCAGAAAGTGTTGAAGCAAAGAAAAAAAAAACATTTTTTGAGACATGTGTCGTACGAGTGCATACAAGTGTCGGACCCCACGACATACCTACTCCTAGAGGTGTCAGTAATTCACAGGGCAGTATGTATAAAAAATAAATACATCAAGGAAAATGATATATTGGAGGGAAAAGGAAATTATACCATTCCTATAACAGCTTCTCCATCGACATCAGATACTACAACATCATTAGCATGAATGATCCAGTGCCTCCAATAAAGCTGGCAAGAGCGGTAGGTCATTCCATTGATCACGCATCCTTGAGGTTGTAAGGACAAGCGGATGGAATAAGAAAATAGGTACTTCTCACTGTCATCTTGAAGATCAACCAACTCAGGGATAACCAATGCAGAGGCACGAACCTCAAGAAGTAAAAAATACTTGTAAGTTTTCACATGAAAATTAATCGCAAATAAGCAATACGCATAAAAGCATCCAGTGGTCATGAGAAATTGAGCAAGAACAAGTGAATTGGATTATCCCATGCAACGCCAAAAAGCAAAAATCATCAACTGTTCTCTAGTCAATGCAGCAGATCTCAGAAACTTTGATACAATATAAATGGTAAAACATCATGGAGGCATCTCAATATGACTAAGAAAACTCCATCAAGCATTATTGCATAATTGTTCTTTTTCATGCCCTAACAATCAAACCTAATAGTGCAAGCACGAGGATTAAAATATACACTCTCCTACCTGCACACCATTGGTTACTGCAGTTGAACAGAGAGGGGATTCTTCTGGGAAAAGATTAATGCTTCTGACATTTTCTTCTTCAATCAACTTGATAAAGCCGCGTTGTAAACGGCGACCATGTTCTTCTAACCACAGTAGCATGGCATCCTGTATCTTTTCGCTGTCCAACTCATGATGCAAACTAATCAAATCATGAGGAACACACGGAATCATATCTCTATTGGTAATAAGATTCCTAGTTCCAACATATAGTTGACCATTGGTACAGTTTAAGAAAAACAACTTCTCCTTATACGTAGACGAAGCAGCCACAAGAACATACTTAGATCTTCTTAAAAACCCTAAGTTCTGCGTAATTTGCTGAGTCTCTTGGATAACTCGACTAATAGGTAACAAATAAACATTCACCAAATGATCATAGAAGGAGTACCCTCCAATTATTCCCAAACTAGTACCAAAGGTATTGGTATCAGGATCCAGCTTTTCGATTTCTTGCCCATTATGAAAACGGTAAAGAATCCTCGTAGGAAGCGGCAATTTAACATGTAACACATCCTCCAACTCTTGAATCTCAGCTTCCGTCGAACCTTGACAAAGAGTATCATTAGCTTCCGGAAAATTATCGGTGAGCCACATTTTTATATTGTCCCAACACCTTTTTACGCGCTGAACAAGAGGCCAAGGATACATAACAAAAGCTTCTCTCCATGTCTGATAAGCTTCCTGCACAACAAAAACACGTATATCCAGAGTTTGACACCGATACGACACCGATTATCAGGAACTATTTAGCATACACAATACAAGATTTGTATATAATTATTGCAATTTGAAAATAATAGCAAGAAATAAAATGAAGAAAAAAGAAAAAGAAAGTGTGACCTTGAAGGAAGGGAGAGGGTTTCCGAGATGATCAATTGGTTGAGTGAGAGAAAGTTCAGTGGAGCAGATTTTGAACCAGAGAGCGTCATGGGAAGTGAAAGACCTAAACCTGTTGCTGACACAGGAAATTGTGGCAATGTCTTCGGGTTTTAGATTTTCCATAATCATCTGAATTGCTAAATCTCCAACCGATTCCAAATCCATCTTTTCTGATCAATCGCTCTTTCTTCGCCAAAATGTCTCTTACTCTCGCAACTGCGCTCAGCTTCTTCTGTGTTTGATTATGAAAATTAGAGATTATTGTAAACGAAATACTATTAAATCTAGAAATGGAAGATAAAAAAGTTTAGAAAAATTATAAGTACAAGTTGTCAAATTCAAAACGATCTAAATAAATACAGTAAATCAATTAAAAAAATTAAAAATCTTAAAAAATCAAATAATATTGAATTTGTTTGGATGTTATTTCTTAAGAATTATTAAGTTTGAATTGAATTTCGAAGTAATTTTTCAAAATCTAGAACTTGGGTAACTTTCTAAAGTATCACAACTTATTTAACTAAGTTTTTAAATTTGATGGATTCGAGTTTTTTAGGGTTGGATAAAAAAACTCATTTTTAATTTGGGTTCGAAAATTACTACTCGGACTCGACCCTAGATGGACTTCAAATTACTCGGTTCTAAATTGACTATTTTTTAATTAAAAAAATAAATAAAAATGTCATAATATTTATTAAAAATTAAATTATTTTAAACATAATAGATTTTTTAATACTATATTATCTTTTATAAATATTATAATATATTTTTAAATACAATACGTGTATAAATTATATAAAATAATACTCAAATATTTAATATAAGATAAACTAATAAAATATGAGAAAAGAGTGTTGATTATACTATGTATAATATTTAGGCTTAATTCATCTTTTTGTCCTTTAACTTAATTTGTTGTTTCTATTTAGTCTCACAATTCAAAAACGTTACATTGTAGTCCTTTTATTTCACTTCCGTTAGATTATTTGATCATTTCTGTTAACTTTAGGTGAAAAAACGTTAACAATGGGATATGTGGCATGGTTTTAATATGATGTAGCATTTGTTCTTATTATTTGATATATTTTTCGGTATACGATGGGTGATGTGGCATTGTTATAGTTTGTTGTTTTATTTTAGTAAGTGAAGCACTCTTTGTCTTCCATTTTCCCAGTTGTTCAGATGCTTCATAGACTACGAAGAACAAAATCCAAAACCCTAGCTGCGAAGAAGAACGATCTTGTGGTGAGCAAAGTTGCGAAGAAGAACGTTGCGAAGACGATAGAAGAAGAATGATCTTAAGGTATGTGTATGTATAAGGTTATTATTTTCGTTCATCTGCTCTCAACATGCATTGTCTCATTTCTTTTTTACTGGTTGTGTTTAGGTCATGAGTGATAGATTTGAGTGTGTTGTCCATCACAGGGTCTATTTCGTGAGTTTAACAGGTTAGGTTACGATGGGTTAGTGGAGACTTGGCAAGTGGACCCTGACTTTTGGAGTTATTTTGAGATTCTGGGTGGGTTAAAAGATCTAGGTTACCCAAAAGTAGAGAGCTTGTGGTATTATGATGCAATGGATGATAATGAATTAGTAATGTTGCAAGACAATAGAGGAACTTATAGAATGAGAAACATTGCACTTATCAATGGGAATTTGAATTTGTTTGTAATACATTCAATGTTTGGGGAAGAAGAAATATTTCCTATTGAGAACAATGTAAGTCCTATTGTGGTAGAAGAAGACAACTTGGAAGAAGGACATATAATAGGAACTTTTGATGATTTGGGGACCATAGAAGAACTGAATAATCTAGGTACGAAATTTGATGAAGGAGGACCCACTGGTGTAGAAGATTCAGCTGGAGTTGACCATGAAGGTTCTTTTGAGGAGATTAATGAGGATGGGAGCACTGAGAATGTTAACTTTGAGGGGGACAGTGTGACTGAGGAACCACAAGTGGATATAATTTTAGGTGGGACCACTGCTATTATAGTAAGTGAACAAGATGACATAATTGATGGCACACCTTACTTGGTAAGTGTTCAAACTAATATTGTTGAGGGACTTATTTGTAACCAAGAAGGTACTAAAGGACCTGACTGTAACAAGGGAGAAGAGGGATGTAACAAAAAAGGTTCTGAGAATAGTGAAGATGATAGTATTTTCAGACAGTTATTTGAGGATTCAGGTGATGATGGAATTTCTGTTGACCTAGATCAAGGTGATATTGACATAGATGTAGGTGATGTTGACATAGATGAAGGTGTTGTTGACATAGATTAGGGGGTTGTTAACAAAGATGCAGGGGTTGTTGACATAGATGAGGGGGTTGTTGACAAAGATGCATGGGTTGTTGACATAGATAAGGGTGTTGTTGACAAAGATGCAGGGAAAGAAAAGGGGAAGGGGAAGGGTAAAGAAAAAGTTAAGGGGAGGGGAAGGGCAAGGTGAAATCCAAGGCTGGGAGACCAAGAAAGAAGAAGGTGGTGAAAGAAACAAGTGAATGCAGTGGTGTATTTGAAAATGATACTGAAGATGAGGCTACCAAGGAAAACTTAAGAGGTTTGAGTGATGTTGAGAGGTATGATACTAATGAGATTCCTCCTGATTATGATAGTCAAGATGATGAGATTATAAAAGATAATTTTCCAACTTTCAAGCTGCCAAAAAGAATGGATGACTATAAGTGGAAATTATGAACTTATTTTGGTTCTAAGGAGGAGTTTAAAGAGGGAATTAGAACTTATGCAATTCATGCTTGTAGAAAGCTCCAATTTAAGAAAAATGACAACAATAGAATGAGAGTAATTTGTAAGAAATGTTGTCCATGGGAAACCTACTGTGCAATACTACAAGATACGAAAACATGGCAGTTGAGAAAGATTGTGGACAAGCATACATGCAGCAGAGAATACAAAGTAAGGTTTCTTAATTCCAAATGGTTGGGTAATAAAATTCAAACTAATGTGAGAGAGAATCCCAATTTAAAGTTGAGTGACATAATGGAGAAAGCCAAACAAAAGTGGAATGTTGGAATCAATAAGACACTTGCATACAGAGCTAAATCACTTGATGTTGACATTATTGATGGATCATTTAGAGAGCAATACACAAGGATCCATGATTATGGAAATGAGTTGTTATGAGCAAAACTTGGTTTTACTGTGAAAATTACAAGTCAACAAAGTCAGCCTAGTGAAGGTGGAGAAGAAAATACTGAGAACCAAAATCCACATTTCCAGAGGATTTATGTTTGCCTCAAGGTCTGCAAAGATAGTTTTTTTAAATGCAAACCCATAATTGGTTTGGATGGATGTTTTTTGAAAGGCTATTATGATGGACAAATTCTTGCAGCAATTGCCAGGGATCCTAATGACCAAATGCTACCAATAGCATATGTTGTTGTTGAGGGAGAAACCAAGGATTCATGGAGTTAGTTTTTGGACCTTTTGACAACTGATCTGGGAGGGCTGCTAATGCAAGTTATCCAAATGCTTGGGAGAAAATTATGCATGAAATGAAAGAGGTTATTGAAGAAGCATCCAAGCACCTTTGGAAGATCCCACCTAGGTTTTGGAGCAGATCAAGGTTTAATAATGGTCCAAGGTGTGACACTTTGGTTAATAATATGTCAAAAGCCTTTAACTCTGTGTTTGTAGCTGCAAGGGCCAAGCCCATTGTCACCATGCTTGAAGAGATTAGAATCTATCTCATGCAGAGGTGGGAGTATAACAGACAGAAGATTTCTAAATATGCAGACATTATTCTACCAAATATAAGAAAGAAGTTGGAAAAATAATCAAAGAACAAACCATTGGATTGTTAGGTAATGTTTGTTAAATATGAATTTAAATACTTGTTCAAAATGTTTGCTAAATGTGCATTTATATACATGATATAGGCGTGCAGCTGAGGTAGACTATGAGGTTAGGCATACATCCTTCATCGAAGAAAAACATTTTATAAACCTATCAAAGAAAGAGTGTTCTTGTAGAAGATGGATGCTGACTGGGCTACCATGTTGTCATGAACTTGCTTGTATAAAGGATCAGCACTTATTGATTGATGATTTTGTTCCTGAATATTATAAAACAGAATGTTATGCAGATTTCTACTCGTCTGTCATCTACCCAGTCAATGGGGCAGCTCTTTGGACCAAAACAAATGATGTTGATTTGCAACCACCACCAATCAAAAGGTAACTTGGTCGACCAAAGAAGAAGAGGAACAAAGAGGTTAGGTAACAAGTTATAAATGAAACTCAGCTTAAAAGGGCCAAATTTTCCATCAAGTGCAGTAGGTGCCATAAGGATGGCCACAATAAGGCCACCTGCAAACTGCCTACACCAACACAAGTACCTGCTGCTCCAACTCAAGAACCTGTTGTACCAGAAACTCAAACACCAACTCAAGCACTAACTCAAGCACCAATAGCAACACCAACTCAGGCATCATCTGTTACACCAAAAGGAAGCTTACCACAACAAGTTGCCAAAAAGAGAAAGAGGCTTCAGAAGGGTCCAAATCAAGTTCTGATCTAACCATGATGTTTTTATTTGTACTAGCTAATGTAGTTGATGACTAAGGCATATAATGCCCATTTTGTATAATATTTGACAATGTTTGCTTTCTAATGTAGTTTATGTACTACTTTTGTGTACTATTGTTGTTTAATGTTGTGATGTACTAATTATGTGTACTATATTTGTATAATACCCATTTTGGATCAAAGAAAACAACGAAATATTACTTATGAAATATTGTTGTTATGTATTGCTTTTGTTATAAAGGTTTCAATGCCATGTGAAAGAAAAATTTATGAAATAATAATTTATGTGAAATAAACCACGGTAATACACAATTTGTGTTATAAAGGTCTCCACTTTTCATTCATAATCAAACCACAATCTGTGAATACAATTTTCATTCATAAACAAAGCAACATAAAACATGATTGTTACAAACCATACTTCAACTTGTCACCAATCTAACCTAAAACATGATTGTTACAAAAATAACATTAAAAACTAAGCTAAATATTCCTATCATTATAGCCAATTTCAACCATCCATTTGTCTTCAATGATCTGATACTTCAATTTGTTTATCTTCTTCTTCTGCCTCAGAATCTTCACGTCCCTTTCATCAATAATGGCATCTTCAAACCATTTGAAGAAATTGCACCCCTTATTGATGTGATTTCTGAAATTTCTGCACCCCCAAAACTTTTTCCTGAAATTAACACTACTCGTGTCACCACTGTACAAAGCACACATTCTTCTTAGCAAAGACATTCCCTCCTCTTGTTTCTCCGAATAACCGACGCGGATGATCCAGTAGAAGCATTATTTGAAAATTGAGACATTGAGGAGAAGAGCTTGGTAGAGGTACGATGGAGAAGGAATGAGAAGAAAGAAAAATATGGAGAGGTACGAAGGATTGGGAGGTATGATGAAACCCTAGACTAGAAGAGATGAAGGAGGGATGAAGATGGAAACGTGAAAAAGAAAATCTGGAAAAATATTGATGAGTCATTGACAACATCAATTAAATAAAGCCATTTTGTACACATGGGATAACAACATGACCACATGGCACTCCACTGTGGCAGAAACAAACGGTAAAACCAAATAATCAACGGAATGGACTAACATTGTTAACGAAAGACATTTTATGGGACTAACGTGAAACGTTTTTTTATTTTGGGACTAAAACGAAACTCAAAATTATTTTACGTGACTTATGGACTAATTATGCCTAATATTTAAAAGAGAAAGATTGAATAGAATAGAGATAAAATTTAGTGAGTTAAGAATAATCAATGTGTTATTTTGGAGTAAGACAATATAAATATTAATCTAATTTTTCCAAATTTATTATGATATGTGTCTAATGGGCTACCCACGGTCCATATGGGCTAGCTCTAATGGTAGCAGACTTTTTAGGGTTGGGCTAAAAAAGCCCTGAAAAATATGAGCTCCAATTTTAAGGCCCAAACTCTATGATTTTTCGAGCCTGACGGGCCGGCCCATGTGAACTAGCCCATTTTGACAGCTCTAGTTTGAAGCACAAGGACATAAATCATAATTTGAAGAATTTCTTCTCTTTAAAAAAATATGATAATGGAAATTTTACCTTATACTCCTACGTTTGCCCCAATACCCCTACAAATATTTTTTTGGACGAAAATGCCCTCATATAAATAGTGTGTAATTCAAAAATTAAACTTTTTCTCCTCATTTTTACACCCTACGAATTAAGCAAAATTTTTGGAAAGTAGATTTCGCTCCCGGAACACTCAGCAACAAGACATTCAGTTTAGGTTTTTGCACTCCGAAACTAGCAAGTAAGCTAAATCCGGTTTATTAATTTTTTCGTTAACACACCAGAAGTAGCTGTATTGCTACTTCCAGTTTAATTTGTTTTTTCCAGTTACACACCGGAAGTAGCTATATTGTTACTTCTGGTTTACACATGTGTTGGGTTTATGTACCGGAAGTAGCCTATGTGCTACTTCTGGTTTTGTTTCATTTTTTTTTAATTGTTTTTTTTTTGTTAAATTTTTTATTTTATTTTTTTGTTTATATTTTTTTAATTTTATTTTGGTTTATTTTTTCAGTGTCTCACATTAGAGGACGCGACGAATATATTCATTGACGATTTCCTGATGGAAGGACAGTTCTGACACATCTATATCAGCAGGAACTTCAGGGCTACTAATCCTGTAGCGGCTCATGTTCCACCACATCCACCATTTCATGGAGGATCATCTGATACATCACTTTTGGTGAGGTATCAGAATCATGTCGCTCAACATTTCTGGGAAGGAGAAGTAAGTCAAACTATGACCTTTCAATGGTGAATAAATGTAATTTTAATTTTTAGTGTACAATGACATATAATATCTATCATTTTCAGGAGAGACGTAACAAGAAGGAGCTGAAGGTTATTGCACATGGCAGCAAACTTATTGGATGGGTTCCACATATGCTCCCACCTGAGATGGAGCAATGAATATCTGATTATGTTTTATCCTCTCTTCAGAGAACCCATCTATCGAGGATAGATATGAACCTTTTATCTGCATTTGCAGAGAGATGGCATCCAAAGACATCGTCTTTTCATATGCCGTTTGGAGAGATGACTATCACTCTGGACGATGTATCTTGCCTCCTTCATATACCTATTAGAGGGGAGTTATATAGCCCTGCAAAAGGGATTACTGACTCAGATTTTATTAGTATTGTTATTCGTCTAATGGGTATTTCACTAGAGGATGCAGCTTAGGAGATCTGTATATGCAGAGGCCTTTATTATAGAGTTGAGTGGTTGAAGATACAGTTTGTCCGTGTGCGATCTGGGGGCAGATTTGATTGTGCTGCTATGGTGTATATGTTGTTGTTACTTGGTTGCACTATTCTTACTGATAAGACCTTTACTATTGTAGAGGCAGAGTATTTACCGCTCTTCGAGGACTTGGAAAAATGTGGCAGATATTGTTAGGGTGTTGCTGCACTTGTCACACTTATAGATGCCTCAGAGATGCCTCGTTTTATTCTTGCAAACAACTTGGTGGATATGCATCTCTTCTACAGGTACAAATGTTTTATTTTAATTTACTTTAAAATTGTATTATGTAATTTATAATACTTTTAATTGATAATTTACATATTTTGTTGATAGTGTTGGATTCATGAGTATTTCCCAACCGTTGGGAAGAGATAATTTTTGAAGATTGTTGGTATTGGTAGTTCACTTCCGAGGGTGATTAAGTGGTGCTACAAGTAATCTACGATGAAGGTTGATGAGATCAAAGCTATATTGGATGGATTGACACCTGGTGATGTCATCTGGCTCCCTTTTGAGGATCATAGGCAGCACAAACCATTTGATGATATTAGTTTGTATGTGGGTTGTCTGCGATGGTACGATACAACTGTCCTTTATTTACCTGACAGATGCTTACGTAAGTTTGGATACCAGCAATACGTACAATCATATCCACCTGACATTGATGCACTGGACATAGTTTTCGATTGGGTTAGTTATCATGTGAGCGTTAGGCAAGTGGTTCAGCCTACGCAGTTTGCAGATGTTCCGTATGATGCAGTGGCAGAGTACCTGGCTTGGTACTACGCAATACCTCATGGTGGATCGGTAACTTATGTTAACGAGAACGAGGATACGTGATATTTTTATTTTATTATTCAGACATAGTTATTATCACAAATTTTGATGTTTAGTCGTCATAGGGAATAACGTCAAACTAAGAGCACTTAATAAGACAAAAACAATGTTATACCGATTTGTTATCACATAACCCATTTCTGGTAGTGTCATCCATTTATCATATGGTTGGGAACCTAAAGATGATATCAACAAGGATTCTATTACTTTTGATAAGTTCGTACCAAAGCCTCTCAATCGGTTCTCGCATATCATTCACAACATACTCCCTGCACTTTGCTTTCACATTCTTGGTTATGTGAAATCGACAAAGCATATTAATTGTCGTTGGAAATACAATTTCAATTGCTTTCATCAAAGAAATATCTTTATCGGTTAAAGTTACTTGGGGCCATAACTCTTATTTAGTGAATAATTGTTTCAGTTTATCTAGTACCCAACATAAAGTCTCAGTTTGCTCAGATTCCATATAGGCAAATGCAACAGCAAATGTTAAATCAGTTGATGTGACTCCAACTATTTCAAACAAAGGTTTCCTATACTTATTGGTTTTATAAGTACTATCCATAATCAACACAATCGGGAACATATTCAACAATCTCACTGAGTC
Source organism: Lathyrus aphaca (assembly GCA_963966055.1). NCBI lineage: Eukaryota > Viridiplantae > Streptophyta > Magnoliopsida > Fabales > Fabaceae > Lathyrus > Lathyrus aphaca. The sequence goes on from OZ014521.1 coordinate 304,365,425, forward strand.
TGGATGGGCCCAGAAGATATCTTTCACAACTTTTGACTCATCTTTTTTCCTACTATAGTAAACATAATTTGATTCCTCAATCAACTTAAGCAATTGTTGTATTTATGTTCTACTTCCCCTGATTTTTTTCTGAATCTTACTCCTGTATTTATATATTTGGGTGATTCGAGTCACATTGTTTGGATCTCGTTCTTGCAATGACAACAATATATGTCTTGGAGGAACATGACGTTTTGACAAATCTAAAATATGTTGTTGGTCATCATCAGTGAGCTGACTCACAAACGGATGACCTTCAAATCTATCAGGTAAACCATGGTTGTGAACTTCACATTTTACATCGATTTTCCAACCAGAACCATCCTTAGAAGGTGTTGATCTAACTTTGAAAGGACAATAACATCTTTTGGAAGCACTTTGTGTTTCACTTTCTCCTTCTTCATATTTTCCATCTCTATCGTAGCCAAATATAACTTTTTCACTTCTTCCTCTCTTACCAGTCTTTGTGTCCGAACGGGTAATTATAACAATGGCTTTATTTTTGAGTTCAACCTCCTTAATCCACCTAGTCACATCTTCTCTTGTAGGAAATTTTTGTGTAGTTGAGAATATCTTTGTTGTATCTACATTTGTGTGATCTTTTTCACATATCATCAAAGGAACATTCATGTCTCCTAAAAAAAAGTAACAACATAAAAATAAAATAAAAAATAAAAAAAACAAACCGGATAATCTAACAAGGTTACTTCCGGTTAAGGAAAATTATACAAATCGGAACACGTAGCTGAGCTACTTCCGGTTAAGAAATTTCCTAAACCAGATAACACAAACGTGTTACTTCCGGTGTAGGATTTGAGTGAATCGGATTTATGTCCCTTGCTACGTCCGGATTGCTAATTTTATCCATTAGATTTCTTTCCCTTGTTACTTCCGATTCTTGTCATGCACTGTTAAAAAGTAATTTTTACTTATCTGACTTCGCGGTTGTAAACACATATTTTCGACACCATGATTTGAAAGATAAAATGATGTTCTTTGACAGAGGAAGAAATTGGACAAAGGAAGAAAACTGAAGAAATATACTTGAAGAGATATTTCGACAGTTTCAGTTGATATGTTGTTTTCGACAATTCGACAGAAATTGGGTGACAATTGAAGCGTTCGACGTTTTGACAAGGAGAAATGATGCATTGTTTCTACAGAGTTGGTTGATATATTATGTTTCGACAAGTAGACAAGCCTGAAGGGACGCATCGCTTCGACATTAAGGATAAATTCAAATGCAGACAGTTATTTCGTTTGGCAGAAGAATGCGTGGAAGCTTTTGAAGAAAGAGGAACATGCAGAAAGCCAAGTGTCATTAGTCTGAGGATTTTTCCATTGATAGCAGTTATTTTATTTGTATATAAATAGGATAATGTTTGTTAGATTTAGTGTGTGAAAAACTTGTATAGAATTCCTGCAAAAATACTCTAAAGTACCCGTGTGAGAGAAAAAAGAGTTTTATCTGGAAAATGTATGTGTGAATAACACCATTTATTTAAGTATTTTTTTATTAATTTCAAAGTTCTTTACCAATTTTTTCCTTTACATTTACCAACCATTTATCCTTCATTATTTACTTTATGCAAATTTGTACCTTTGTCAAATTTACTTTAAAACGTTTACTTAAAATAACCTAATCAAAATCATTCATGTATGAAAGACATAACCAATCAAATAAATGATCAAAAGACTTCTTACTCTAAGAGTTCAGAATTTTATCTAAATTTGCACATGTGTCCTAGGATTTGTATGGTTGGTCCTGCAAGTAAACCAATTCAGTGAGATTGGAAAACCAGAGGTTGTTCGCCAAATTTCAACAGCGAACAAATTGGCACGCCCAGTGGGACCAGTGCAAAATATTGAAATTTTAATAGAATAACTCTTAGTTAAGAGGTTTATACTTTGTTGTATGATTCTAAGAAGCGGTAAATTAGCCGTAACCGACATAGAAAGCCCTAAACAAACAAGAGTAAGAAGAATGGCAAATCCGCCACATAGTCAAAATGAGAATACTACGGTGGTTACCCCCACTCCTTCGACTGGAGGAAATACGGGGTCAATTTTTGTATCATAAGCCATACCCTCTTCGTCAGGGTCAACACCTGCATTTGCAGTATCTCAAAATGCGCCTAGTTTTTCTTCCATGGGACACCAAATTTCCATGGGAACGCCTCCCCCTACAAGGAACGTTCATAGGCCCTTTTCGACGAACTTTACAATGTCCTTGTTTGGTAGGGAGCTACCTTATGGGATGCCTACTACCACTATAGCAAGTTTCCAAAACGCATCCTCAGTCTATTCTGATTCCTTGTTAAATAGGTCATCACCATTGCAAGGATCAGGATCTGGTGGGAATATGAGATTGAATCAGCCCCTACCAGGCTTCCAAATGCCAACAATTACGAATAACTTTGCGCAAGTAATACGACAACAAATGGATGAAAGTAATCATGATATGGTCCAAATGTTGACACAACAAATGGGAGTAGTTTTTAATACTTTTATACAAAACACTACCCAAACAAACCAACTGTTGGCAGCATAGATGACACATATTGCCGACTTTTTTGGTGTCCCTCAAATTCAACAAAGAGAACAAATAATTCGAAACCCAGTAGTAAACATCTAAGAGGAACCCACAATAAATCAGAGGCCTTTAGACGATCCTCATCCCAACCCTAGGAACCAAGGAGGAGTGATCAAACAGCCTCGTGTCGAAATCCCTATCCAACAAGAGCCTAGGAGGGTAATAGTCCAGAGAGGTCAGGATGTTGATGATGTGTTGCAACTGCGAATACGGTATAACAACTTGCCTGCCGGAAACAATTTGGAATCCATGGTCGAAAGGATAATGGCGCAAAAATGGGGTAAATACAGGATTGCAAAGGCCTAGTTATGCTTCCCCATTATCTGAATATGTTCTACAACAGGAATTACCCCCAAGGTGGAAAATCCCCAAATTTACCAAATTTTCAGGGGATACTAGCGAATCCACCATAGAACATGTAGCACGTTTTGATCGAAGTGGGGTAAATAGCCCACAACAAAAATTTAAGAATGAAATACTTCCCAAGTTCTTTAACAAAAAATGCATTTACTTGGTTTACATCATTGCCTACAAACTCCATATATACATGGACCCAGTTAGAAAGATTGTTCCACGAACAATTTAACATGGGACAAACTAAAATAAGTTTGAAAGAACTAGCCAGTGCCAAGAGGAAATTTTCAGAGCCCATAGATGATTACCTAAATATGTTTAGATTGCTAAAAGCAAGATGTTTCACACAAGTTCCAGAACAAGAGTTGGTCGAAATGGCTGCAGGAGGTCTAGATTATTCTATAAGAAAGAAATTAGACACTCAATATTTGAGATACATGGCACAACTAGAAGATATAGTGAGATAAATCGAAAGGTTAAAAGCTAAAAAATTTAGAGCAAATAAAAGTAAAAAAGAGAGGGTGGCCTATGTAGGAGTATGCCAAGATGATGATTATGACGAAAATGAATCAGTTAATTTCGACGAACAAGAAAATGATTTAGTAGAACTAAAGCAAGGCCCACCATACTCTTGTAAAGTACTGGTTCTGTCGAACGGAAAGAATCCAGTCAAACCAGGAAAGAATGATAAGTTTCCTAAAAGAACTTATATGTTCGATGTCACCAAGTGTGACGAAATTTTCGACGTATTGGTTAAAGATGGTCAGTTAATAAAACAACCAAGCGCTAAAGAGCCTCCTGTTGACCAACAGAAAAAGAGAGGTTTTTGTAAATACCATAACTTTTTAGGTCATAAAACCTCTCAATGTTTCCTTTTCAGGCATCTTGTTCAGAACGCAATCCGTGATGGAAGACTGAAATTTGGAGACAAATCAAAACAATAAATGCGGATTGATTCAAATCATATGCAGATTGTCGAAGCCAATTATGTTGAACCATTCATTATGAATATGGTCGAAGTTGAAAAGGCGTATGAGGATAGTTTTGAAATGATAGAAGCCACTAAAGGTTTCGACACCCACATTAACATGGTGGGGATTGTTGATGATCTCCTAGACCAACCTGAAGTGGAAGAAGTATCCAAAGACTGTATGACCCTGCCAATAATGATCAAGGTAAATGTAGATGTTTAGAATTGGCAGAATTTTTGACCAACAAGAAGTGTTGAATTTAGTTCAGGATGTCACACCAGATGTTGTGACATTATCAAACAGAGTATAAGTAAATGAACTTAATTCAGGATGTCACATCAGATGTTGGGACATTGTATCAGTTAATGAAATAAGTTCAGTTTACAGGATGTCACACCAGATGTTGTGACATTGTATCAGTAAATGAAGTAAGTTCAGTTTTCAGGATGTCACACCAGATGTTGTGACATCTCAAACCTGCTACCAGAATTAATTAATGACTAACAGAACTGAGCAAATTAAGGGAAGTTATCTGGAATTAATTATGGATGAATGAAACAGAATAAGGCGCATCTGTAGGGAGTTTTGTTATGTGACTTCAGCATAATCAGAAGAACTGAATCACCTAGAATCTAGGAAGTAACAAACCCTAATTCATGGTGATGACTGCATGCGTATCAGGATTGGATAAACCTACAGAAAGCCCAAAATCCAAACACCTATTTAAGCAACAGAAACTCTCAGAATAGAGTACGAAATTAAGAAGACAAAATAGGGAGTTTGTGTTTTAATAGCAGGTTGTTTAAATTGTACCACTTTATGAGCTTTTAAGCAAAAGTGTATTTGTGTCTTGATTGAAACTGTGAAGTAAGATCAAGCTGTTTTGTTTGAAGTATGACTTAAATTTTATTAAACTTGTAAACATATCACTGTGTGATTGAGGGGGAGTGAGTTGGTACTCATATCTAAGTTGTGTCTTAGGTAGAAATTGCATTGGGTAGATATTAAGTGAAAGATTAAACTGGGTGGTTTAAGTCTAGAATTAATATTACTTATATTGGATTTCCTCCTGGCTTGGTAGCCTCCAGATGTAAGTGTGGTTATACACTGAACTGGGTTAACAAATTCCTGTGTTGTTTAATTTTCCTGCACTTTAAGTTTTAGTTAAGTCTTCAAGTGTTTAAACATCTCATTCGACATCTCATACCTGATCACAGAATTTCAATTGGTATCAGAGCAGGCACCCTGCCTGTTTATACTGGGTGAGATCTAGGGACTGCAAATTCTGGAAACATGGACAGAGATGTAGGATCAGTAAATAGACCACCTATATTGGATGGATCTAATTATGACTACTAGAAGCCAAGAATGGTTGCATTCTTAAGATCACTTGACAATAGGGCCTGCAAAACTGTCAACAATGGATGGGAGCACCCTGTCCAAGACACCAAAGATGGAGAAAAAGTGTTGAAACCTGAAGAAGAATGGAGTAAGGAGGAAGAAGATTCAGCACTTGGCAACTCCAAGGCCTTAAATGCTTTATTCAATGGCATTGATAGGAACATCTTTAGACTTGTGCATCACTGTGAGCTGGCCAATGATGTTTGGGACACTCTCAAAACAACTCATGAAGGAACATCAAAGGTGAAGATGTCAAGACTTCAACTTCTCACCACCAAGTTTGAAAACTTGAGAATGAAGGAAGATGAGACAATTCATGAATTCTACATGAACATCTTAGAAATAGCCAATACTTCTGGAGCTTTGGGATAAAAGATGACTGATGAAAAGCTTGTAAGAAAGATTCTCAGATCTTTGCCAAAAAGATTTGACATGAAGGTCACAGCAATAGAAGAAGCTCAAGACATATGCACAATGAAAGTTGAAGAGCTCATTGGTTCCCTTCAAACATTTGAGATGGGAATGAATGACACAATTGTAAAGAAGAACAAAAGCATAGCCTTGGTGTCAAATACTGATAAAGAAGAAGAAAATAATGAATCAGAACCTGAAGAAAATTTATCAGAAAACATTGCTATGCTTGGAAGACAATTCAAAAAGATTCTCAGAAAGATGGAAGACAAGGCCAGACCAAGTGGAAGATACACAAACTCTTCTAAGAACAAAAGACCTTATGATGCTAATAGAAGGTCAAATTATGATGAAAAGACCAGTCAAGAAAAAGGGATTAAATGCCATGGATGTGAAGGATATGGACGCATCAGAAATGAATGTCCTACCTATTTAAAAAGACAAAAGAAAGGTCTCTCTGTAACCTGGTCTGATGAAGACTCAGGATGTGATTCAGAAGAAGAATCAGCTAAGCATATCACTGCTCTAGCTGGATTATGTGAATCTGAAAGTGAATCCAGTGATGGGGAGCTTAATTTTGAAGAACATGAGCAATCATACAGAGAACTGGTTAAAAGGAGTACTGAAATATGCATGGAGAGTATAAAGCAAAAGAAGCAGATTGAGGCACTAAAAGATGAAAAAGCAAGTGATCTAGAGATCATTGACACCTTGAAAAGTGAAGTAAGTCTTCTCAACTCCAAGTTGGAGCATATGTCCAAATCTGTTAGAATGCTGAACAGTAGCTCAAGCACACTGGATGTTATTCTCAACAACAATAAGCATTCAGGGGATAGAAGTGGACTGAGATTTAACAAAATCCATAAGGTTGAAGCTAGCACCAGCAAAACTACTTCAAATTCCATGCAGTCAAACAAGATGTCCCAACAGATGTCTCAACATCATGAAAGGAACATAATGAAGAAGAAGTATCAAAGATGGAAATGTCATCATTGTGGAAGGTTTGGACATATTAAACCTCATTGCTACAAGTTGCATGGATATCCAAATCAGATGTATCAGCAACCTCCTAAGCAGAAGATAGAGGTTACCAAGAAAGTGCTGCATAGACAGCAATCTCAAAGATATAAGCAACCCCCTAAGCAGAAGACAGAGGTCATCAAGAAAGTATGGGTACCTAAAGCTAGTCCTCATGCTGATCAAAGCTACATGCCCAAGAACAAGTTCAACAAACAACCTTGGAGCTCTACTAATGGACACTGCACAGGGCAGAGGTATCAAAAGAAACCTCAATACAAATGGTCAAAGAAGGGTGTTGCATATATAGCTCATACATCCCTAAGAGTATCAGCTAAAGAAGACTGGTACTTTGACAGTGGATGTTCAAGACACATGACTGGATTGAAGAATCTACTAGTAGACTTAAAGTCATATTCATCCAGATATGTAACATTTGGAGATGGAGCTAAAGGTGAAATCAAGGGAGTTGGGACCTTGGACTGTCCAGATGTACCAAGACTAAATTATGTGCTGCTGGTAAAAGGATTGACTGCTAACTTGATCAACATAAGTCAATTGTGTGATCAAGGTTACAGTGTAAACTTTACCAAAACTGAATGCATAGTGTCTAATAAAGAACAGAAGGTTGTCATGAGAGGAGCCAGATCTAAAGACAACTGTTACATGTGGGAACCTCAAGACTTCAGTCTCACTTCAACTTGCTCTTTAGCCAAAGAAGAAGAAGTGAAACTATGGCACCAAAGACTGGGTCATCTTCATTTCAGAGGCATAAAGAAAATCATATCTATGGAAGCTGTGAGAGGTATTCCTAAACTGAAGATTGATGATGGCAAAATATGTGGTGAATGTCAAATAGGCAAGCAAACCAAGATGTCCCATCCAAAGCTCCAACATCTGACAACTTCCAAAGTTTTGGAATTATTACATATGGATCTTATGGGACCTATGCAGATTGAGAGCCTTGGTGGAAAGAGGTATGCCTATGTGGTGGTTGATGACTTTTCAAGGTATACATGGATAAATTTTATCAAAGAAAAGTCTGATGTATTTGATGTATTCAAAGATTTATGCCAAAGAATACAAAGAGAAAAAGCTAGCTGTGTGATCAGAATAAGAAGTGACCATGGAAAAGAATTTGAGAATAAAAAATTCTTAGATTTCTGTTCTTCATAAGGAATAAATCATGAATACTCTTCACCAATCACTCCTCAACAGAATGGGATTGTTGAGAGGAAGAATAGAACTATCTAAGAATCAGCAAGAGCTATGATCCATGCTAAAAAGTTATCTTTGTACTTCTGGGCTGAAGCTATGAACACAGATTGTTACATCCACAATAGAGTCACTCTAAGGAAAGGAACTTTGTCCACAATCTATGAAGTCTGGAAGGGCAGAAAACCCACAGTTAAGTACTTCCATGTGTTTGGAAGTAACTGTTATATTCTGGCTGATAGGGAGCAAAGAAGAAAAATGGATCCTAAAAGTGATGAAGGGATTTTCCTTGGATACTCTATAAACAACAGAGCATATAGAGTATTTAACTCTAGAACCAAGGTTATCATGGAGTCCATAAATGTGATAATTAATGATGCTCCTGCAGATGTTACAGAAGATGTTGGAACATCTGTTGACATACAAACTGAAACTGAAGAAAAGAGTGATCATCCTGACTTCACTCAAATTGATGCAAGGACAGAACAATCCAGCAAACCTCCCTCCATCAGAATCCAGAAGGATCATCCCAAATATTTGATAATTGGGGATCCCAACAGAGGTGTAAGCACTAGGTCAAGAGAGGTGATTTCAGGTTCTTGTTTTGTCTCAAAAGTAGAACCTAAAAACATCAAGGAAGCTCTTACTGATGAATATTGGATTTGTGCTATGCAAGAGGAATTAGGTCAATTCACAAGGAATGAAGTGTGGAATCTTATTCCTAAACCTGATGACATAAATGTGATTGGCACTAAATGGGTGTATAAGAACAAGTCAAATGAGCAGGGAGTTGTTACAAAGAACAAAGCTAGACTTGTAGCTCAAGGATACACACAAATTGAGGGAGTAGACTTTGATGAAACCTTTGCACCAGTAGCAAGGCTTGAATCAATCAGATTACTTTTAGGAATTGCTTGTATCTTGAAGTTCAAGCTATTTCAAATTGATGTGAAAAGTGCTTTTCTAAATGGATATCTTAATGAAGAAGTATATGTAGAACAGCCTAAAGGATTTGTTGATCCAAGCTGTCCAAATCATGTGTACAAACTAAGGAAGGCTCTTTATGGACTGAAGCAAGCTCCAAGAGCTTGGTATGAAAGGCTGACTACTTTTCTTATCAAGCAAGGGTACAGGAAAGGTGGAATAGACAAAACCTTGTTTGTTAAAGATGAAGAAGGAAATGTCATGATTGCTCAAATATATGTAAATGACATTGTTTTTGGTGGGATGTCAGACAGGATGGTGAAACATTTTGTCACTCAAATGGAATCTGAATTTGAGATGAGCCTAGTAGGAGAATTAACCTACTTTCTTGGACTGCAAATAAAGCAAATGGAGGACTCCATGTTCATTTCCCAAAGCAAGTATGCTAAGAACATTGTTAAGAAATTTGGGATGGACAATGCTACTCATAAGAGAACTCCTGCCCCCACACACTTAAAGCTGACTAAAGATGACAAGGGTGAGAATGTAGACCAAAGCCTATACAGAAGTATGATTGGAAGCTTATTATATCTAACTACTAGCAGACCAGACATAGCCTTTGCAGTAGGTGTATGTGCAAGATATCAAGCTGATCCAAAAGTTAGTCATCTAAACCAAGTCAAGAGAATTCTGAAATATGTCAATGGTACTTGTGACTATGGCATAATGTACTTTCATGGATGCAAACCAATTCTCACTGGCTTCTGTGATGCTGATTGGGCTGGAAGTGCTGATGACAGAAAAAGCACATCAGGAGGATGCTTCTTTCTAGGAAACAATTTGATTTCTTGGTTCAGTAAGAAACAAAATTGTGTATCCTTATCTACTGCTGAAGCTGAATATATTGCAGCTGGAAGCAGTTGTTCACAGTTGGTTTGGATGAAGCAAATGCTCACTGAGTACAATGTCCCACAAGATGTCATGACATTGTACTGTGACAACTTAAGTGCTATTAACATATCAAAGAATCCTATCCAACATAGCAGGACCAAGCATATTGATATCAGACATCATTTCATCAGAGATCTTGTGGAAGAGAAAGTAATCTCATTGGAACATGTAGCTACAAATCTACAATTGGCTGATATATTTACTAAAGCTTTAGATGCTACCCAATTTGAAAACCTAAGGGGTAAATTGGGAATCTGCTTATGTGAAGTTTAGCAGTTATGGAGATGTGCCAACATGTCATATGACATCGTGTGGCATGATCACCAGATGGCAACACCAGTCTGGTCAAGCACTTTGTGTATTCCACTCCTAGAAATTCTCCAAGTAACGGTTCCTATAAGAATATCAGCTCACTTTCAGCTATTCATCTTCTCATCATTCTCTCCAAACAACTTGCATGCTATAGCTAACTTTCTGAGATCATCAAACTCAACCAATCTTAATTTCTTTCTTCACCACATTCGAAAATGGCTCAACAACAAAACCCTAACCTCTCTGAAGAAATCCTCAACAAGGAAGATGTGGTACATGCAACCCCCATCTCTGTGGTACCCATGGATTCAACTCCAATGGACGAAATCAGAGGAAGTGTTCCTCTTGCTCAAAAGCCAAGAACTCCTACTGTAAGAAGGGCAAAGGAACCTGTATTCAGCAAAGCCAAAGGCATGCCTTCATCATCAAACACCAATCCAAAAGCTTCAGAATATGTTGATGATTCTATAAAGGAACTGGTGAACAGGATCTTGTCTAAGCAAAGAGTTGTGAGTGGCATCTCTATCCCTCTGAACACCATGCCAGCTCCACAGGAAGAACAGCAAAATCAGGCTGAAGAGGACACTCCTGCTAAACAGGATGTCCCAATAGATGTTGAAACATCTGAGGACCAGCAAAAGGCCTCCTCAAATGATGTTGATGAAACATCTGAGGATTAGCAAAAGGCCTCCACTGATAGTGATGATGAAACTTCTGAGGACCAGCACAAGGCCTCCACTGAAGATCAAGCTTCTGTTGATCCACCTGCTGAAGAGGAGACTGCTCAACCTCCTTCTGTTGTAAACATAGAGCATGATTCTGATACAGAAATCATTGCTTCTGTAAACCCTAGCATAGCCAAAAGGCTTAGGACTAGGAAGGAAAAGATGAATGCAGGACATGCAACTCCTGAGAAGAAGCAATCTACACCAAAGAAGGACAAAGCTAAAGTTGTTTTTGGTCCTACAAAACAATGGAGCAAGGTGAATACACAGAAGAGGAAAGCTGTCACCCCTCCAGATTCAAATGTTGAAGAAGATGTCCCAACATCCCCTCCAAAGAAGAAACCGGCACCCTCAAGGTCCTCAGCTGCTGTTCCAGAAGCTCCTCTGGACAACATCTCTTTCCATCATGTGTCAAGTGTGAACATATGGAAGTTTGTATATCAAAGAAGGGAAGCACTTGAAAGAGAGCTGAGCAGTAATGCGCTTGAGTGCACAGAGGTAATTGATCTCATTTCTTCTGCTGGCCTATTCAAAACTGTATCCAACTTCTCTCCTTGCTATGAGCTGCTAGTCAAGGAATTCATTGTAAATCTTCAAGAAGACTGTGCTGATGGTAAGTCAGCTGACTTCAGAAAAGTATATGTAAGAGGGAGATGTGTGGAATTCTCTCCTAGGGTTATCAACCACTATCTAGGAAGAGAATCTGATGGTCCAAATGAGTTAGGGAAGACTGATAACCAGGTTTGCAAGGTTATCACTGCTAATCAGGTCAAGACTTGGCCAATCAAGGGGAAGCTTTCTGTTAGCTTGCTAACAAGAAAGTATGCAATGCTGCATAGGATTGGGACTGCAAACTGGGTTCCTACCAACCACACCTCCTCAATAGCAACTGGGTTGGGCAGGTTCATATATGTTGTAGGCACCCAAACAAAGCTGGATTTTGGGGCCTATATTTTTGATCAGACATTGAAGCATGCTGGAACATCTGCAACAAAGCTGCCAATTGCCTTCCCTTCCTTGCTGTGTGGAATTATGCTTAGTCAATATCCAGGTATCCTCACTGAAAAGGACTCCATCTGCAAAAGAGAAAGCCCTCTGGCCTTCCACTACAAGCTGTTCTTGAGTCATCATGCAGCTGATGTTGAGGCTCCCTCTGCTGGATCTTCAAAGACAAAGACTCCAATCTCCAAAGCTGCCTTGATTGTTGAGCTGGAGATTACATGCAAAGAGCTGGATGCTAGGAAGCAGAAGCTTGAGGAGATTATCCAAAGGTTGGAGATTGAAGAGAATGCTCATAAAGATGCTGCTTCTGATGAAGAGACTGAGGAAGAGGAAGACACTGAATATGAGGAGTATGAGTGAAACTTGTATGTGAGGAATATGAAATGTCTGCATCTGCATTGTAATTTTGAATTAGTAACTTTGGCCCCAATTTATGTCTAACAAGGGGGAGAACTGAACAACAACAACAATGTATGATGCTAATTACTGATTAATGAAAAACTTTTGTTTGCTTCTGAACTAAAGCTGTGATTTTAATGAAAAATTTATGTTGCAACAAGACTGAATACATGTATGTTTGAGGGGGAGTAAACTCACACATGACTCAACAGAAAAGAACTGATGTACTCTGATAAAAGAAACTCTGCTGCACTCTGATAACCAGAAAAAGTATGTTAGCCAAAAATTAGCCAAAGGGGGAGTTTGTAGATGTTTAGAATTGGCAGAATTTTTGACCAACAAGAAGTGTTGAATTTAGTTCAGGATGTCACACCAGATGTTGTGACATTATCAAACAGAGTATAAGTAAATGAACTTAATTCAGGATGTCACATCAGATGTTGGGACATTGTATCAATTAATGAAATAAGTTCAGTTTACAGGATGTCACACCAGATGTTGTGACATTGTATCAGTAAATGAAGTAAGTTCAGTTTTCAGGATGTCACACCAGATGTTGTGACATCTCAAACCTACTACCAGAATTAATTAATGACTAACAGAACTGAGCAAATTAAGGGAAGTTATCTGGAATTAATTATGGATGAATGAAACAGAATAAGGCGCATCTGTAGGGAGTTTTGTTATGTGACTTCAGCATAATCAGAAGAACTGAATCACCTAGAATCTAGGAAGTAACAAACCCTAATTCATGGTGATGACTGCATGCGTATCAGGATTGGATAAACCTACAGAAAGCCCAAAATCCAAACACCTATTTAAGCAACAGAAACTCTCAGAATAGAGTACGAAATTAAGAAGACAAAATAGGGAGTTTGTGTTTTAATAGCAGGTTGTTTAAATTGTACCACTTTATGAGCTTTTAAGCAAAAGTGTATTTGTGTCTTGATTGAAACTGTGAAGTAAGATCAAGCTGTTTTGTTTGAAGTATGACTTCAATTTTATTAAACTTGTAAACATATCACTGTGTGATTTAGGGGGAGTGAGTTGGTACTCATATCTAAGTTGTGTCTTAGGTAGAAATTGCATTGGGTAGATATTAAGTGAAAGATTAAACTGAGTGGTTTAAGTCTAGAATTAATATTACTTATATTGGATTTCCTCCTGGCTTGGTAGCCTCCAGATGTAAGTGTGGTTATACACTGAATTGGGTTAACAAATTCCTGTGTTGTTTAATTTTCCTGCACTTTAAGTTTTAGTTAAGTCTTCAAGTGTTTAAACATCTCATTCGACATCTCATACCTGATCACAGAATTTCAGTAAATGAATGCCTTGATGTGAAGGAATTGAATGACTACATCAACAAAGTTGAGACTGCTGAAGGTTTCGACAATAAAAACAAAGTTGAGACTACTGAAGGTTTCGACATTCAAAACAAAGTTGAGACTACTAAAGGTTTTGACAGTCAAAACAAAGTTGAGACTACTGAAGGTTTCGACAGTCAAGACAAAACTGAAGTTACTGAGGACTCTGATAACTAGAAAAGGGTGGAAACTGCTGAAGGTTTCAACAAAGGAAATAACAACAACATTGTTGAAGATGGAATAATATGGGATACTTTGGGGGAGCCAAGTGGAAAATTCGATTATCTTGTGAAATACACTGCTCCCATAAGCTCTCGCATTGACATCAACAAAATCCAACCAACTGGATGGGAAGATGTTCCTGTAAGCACTAAGGAAAAGATAACTAACAATTTCCTTAGCGTCAAAAAGAAGGCTTTTGTAGGCTTCATCATTGGAGACAAGGCTGCTTAGGGTCTCGACCTTGACCAAGTAAAGATAAGTAATGCTGCAAACTACGTCAACACTGTGGGACCTGTCAATAAGGACATTACAAGAATCAAGGCAGAAGATGTTGAAGGCCCTGTAAAACCTGCCACTTATGGGATCCTGCGCAGAACAATGGAGGATCCTAAAGAGCAACAAATCAAGGAAAAAAGTTTCCACCTGACAAAGAACCAGATTGAAGTCGAAGGAGCTCTTGTTGAAAAAATGAATAAATTAAGTATTACTGATGGACAGAAAATAGACATCAACATGGTGGACTTGTCTCAGAGAATCCAAGAGAAAGTTGATGAGGGTCATTGTCGAGAAGAGCACCAGAGGCTGGCATATCCAAAGGAGGATAAGAATCTGGAAGAATTCATCCAGAGGTGTCAAAGGAAGAAGACTGAAGTGATGTTATGTCCACGTTGCAGTGCAATCTTTGACAGGAAGGAAGCAGCAAATTTAGAAGCAGTGTATAAGTCCCAGAAAAAAGGAAACTGAGGGACAATCCCAACAATCAAAACTGGAAGATATGACTCAAGAAGAAGTGAGCACCACATCCAGAGGTTTGGAGAAAGACACTACAACACCTACGAACCATCTAGCAAAGTTGTTGACGATAAATGGGTCCAGCCTATTAGGGACGCTCAAGGACCAATTAAGTGGGGAAATTTTGAAATTTAGAGAGGATCTTCAGTAGAAGGAAAGAATGAAATTGAAAGACCAAAACCAAGACCATACCCATCAGAGAACTACAAAGGGAAGAACCAAATGTCAAGATCCCAATGGAGAAGATTCCAAAGGCAGAAGAGGGCAGAAAAAGAAGCTGCAGAAGGAAACATGATCAGAAAGGAAAGTATAAACAAAAACAACGCAAAATCAAGCAAAACTGCCCAGGCCCTAGGTAAAGAGGAACCTTCCTAAAAGAACAAACCAAGCAGCATGTTAGAGATGTTGAAACTCAACAACAAAGTGCCAGAAGACGATGAACTAACTGATGATTTCAAGTCTGACTCAGAGGGCTCATTCGATGTGGTCTGCAATGTGGTGTTTGTCCTTCCTATGGATTACGACAGGACTATGGAGCTCGAAGATGAAGAAGAGAACATGGAAGACAATACAATGGGACCTAGGCTAGTGTGTTATTATGTAATGAATAACGGTTGCGTCGAAGAGCAAAATGCTTTCTTTAAAAGGCCAGATGACTCAATGAAAGGACACCTGAAGCCTTTATTCATCAAGGGAAAGGTCAAAAATGTTGGTATAAATAAGATACTAGTGGATGGTGGAGTTGCAGTAAATTTGATGCCCCACTTCATGTTGAGGAAGATTGGGAAGGATGATTCTGACGCAAAGCCTCACAACATGGTGCTATCGAATTATGAAGGGAAAATAGGAACTACCATGGGCGTTACCCAGGTGAACTTGATTGTTGGAACCATAACAAGACCAACAATGTTCATAGTCATTGCTTCAAGGGAGATTTATAACTTACTACTTGGAAGAGAATGGATTCATGGAATAGGAGTCGTACCTTCTTCAATGCACCAGCGAATAACTATCTGGCGTCCTGATGGGATTGTAGAGAATACGGAAGCAGATCAAAGCTATTTTATGGCTTACATAAATAGTGCAAACAGTCAAAGTTTCGACAAGAATTTGGCTCACATACCTCTTTGCAGTCCAGCAGAATTCGACTTGAAAGCAACTGACAGCGCCTATTGTTCCATGTATCTTCACCCAACACATGGTTTTCAGTGGGACAAAGAAGTAATTGGCAAACCAAGTCACATATGGGGAACTTCTCCTTTTGAGCCAACAGGTTGGGGAGTGAATTTGATAATGATTACTGAAGAAAAAGCTCTTGAAAGAATCACGGCTTATATAGCCGAAAATAAACTCAAAGCGGCTCTCGGAGTCGAAGTGAAATATATGGTCGTCAAAGCCAACAAAGAAAATTTTGACGAACAATGTCCTCCAAGGGACGTTAAAAAGATTATGATGACAACCAGCTAGGCGAATGGCAACACCAGAAGCTTAACGCCATTTATGATGATGAACCTCTGGGGTTCGAAAAAGATCCAGTGTCAACTAACATGAAAATGGTGGCGTAAGATCCATTGGAAGAAATAAATATGGGACTGGGGGCAGAAAGAATGCCAACTTACATAAGTGCCAAGATGGATCCTCAGTTCAAACTCGAAATAGTGCGTTAGTTGAAAAAGTTCAAAGACTGCTTCGCATGGGACTATGACGAGATGCCTGGTTTAGATAGAAGTTTGGTCGAATTGAAGCTACCAATAATGGAGGGAAAAAAGCCAACAAAACAGACTCCAAGACGTTTCGCACCAGAAATTCTGTCTAAAATAAAAGAAGAGGTCGAAAGACTTCTAAAATGCAAATTCATCCGCACAACCAGGTATGTCAAATGGATTGCAAATATAGTTCCTGTAATAAAGAAAAATGGCAAGCTAAGGGTATGTATTGACTTTAGAGACTTGAACTCAGCTACCCCAAAGGATGAATATCCTATGCCAGTAGTAGAAATGCTAATAGATTCTACAACAGGCCATGAGTACTTAAGTATGTTAGACAGATACTCTGGCTATACTCAAATCTTTATTGCAGAAGAAGATGTTTCTAAAACAGCATTCTGTTACCCTGGAGCAATAGGGACTTACGAATGGGTAGTAATGCCCTTTGGTTTAAAAAATGCTTGAGCAACTTACCAACGGGCTATGAACTCAATCTGTCATGATTTTATTGAAACTTTAATGCAAATTTATATTGATGATATTGTAATAAAGTCTGTTTCAGGAAAAAATCATTTAAATCATCTTCGATAATCCTTTGAAAGGATGAGGAAGTTTGGTTTAAAAATGAACCCCCTTAAATGTGCTTTTGGTGTGCAGACGAGTGATTTCTTAGGTTTTGTGGTCCACAATCGAAATAAATGAAAACAAAGCCAAAGCCATAATGGAAGCGAAAGCGCCATTAACAAAAAAGGGATTGCAGTCTCTGCTAGGGAAAATCAACTTTCTTAGAATGTTTATCTCCAACCTTAGTGGAAAAACGCTAGAATTCTCTCCACTACTTCGACTAAAGAAGGAAAACTTTGCATGGGGGCAAGAACATCAAGATTCCTTCGACAAGATCAAGGAGTATCTAGCTAGTCCTCCCGTTTTGATGTCCCCTTGTAGAAGAAGAAGTATGAGGTTATATATCTCAACATCAGACAAAACTTTGGGAAGCATGATGTGTCAAGAGGATGAAAATGGCTTCGAAAGGGCCATCTATTATCTCAGCAGAGTCTTAAATGATGTTGAAACTAGATATAATGTGATAGAGAAATTATGTTTGTGTGTATATTTTTCTTGTACAAAGTTAAAGCATTATATAAAACCAGTTGATGTATATGTTTCTTCTCATTTCGACGTAGTAAAATATATGTTATCTAAATCTATATTGCATAGTCGAATTGGGAAATGGGATTTGGCATTGGTAGAATATTCCTTGAAATATATGCCTTTAAAGGCTGTTAAAGGACAAGTGGTTGCTGACTTCATAGCTGACCACTTAATAAAAGAAAATGAAATTGAATATGTCAAATTAGAACCATGGATGTTGTATTTTAAAGGTTCCAATCATAAGAACGGAACTGGCGTTGGGATACTAATTATTTCTCCTGACAAAATTCCAACAAAATTTAAGTACAAGATTAAAGGCTTATGTTCAAATAATGAATCAGAATATGTGGCTCTGATTGCTGGACTTAAAATCTTGTTGGAATTGGGGGCAACTAGAGTCGAAATAATGGGTGACTCTGAGTTAGTAATAAAACAATTGACAAAATAATATAAATGTGTCAAAGAGAACCTGATTATGTACATCATAATAGCTAACAGACTCCTTAAAAAATTCGACAACATAGCCATTAAACACATCCCTAGGTTGAAGAAGCAAGAAGCAATGATTTGGCTCAACTTGTATCAGGCTACAAAGTGACGAAAGAAAACTTGGAGAAAACTATTGAAGTAAGGGGAAGAGTTATATCCACCAAATTGTCCTCATCAGATTTGGAGACAATAAAATTAGGTTATGGGGATAAAGAAAATTTTGAAATCTTCAATGTAGGTTATTTAGAAATTGAAGACTGGAGAAAACCTATTAAGGATTATCTACAAGACCCAAATCAGAAAGTCGAAAGAAAGGTAAAGTACAGAGCCTTAAGCTACATGCTTTTTGGAAATGAATTATATAAAAAGACTGCAGAAGGAGTTTTACTGAAATGTTGGGTGAAGATGAAGCTTACATTGCTTTGTCGAACGTGCACAATGGTGCATGTGGCGCGCACCAAGCAGGCTACAAAATGAAATGGTTATTATTTCGACAAGGTATGTACTGGCCAACAATGTTGAAAGATTATGTCGAATTTGCAAAAGGTTGTCAGGAATGCCAAGTACATGCAGGTATACCACATGTCCCTGCAAGTCAGTTGCATTCAATTATAAAGCCTTGGCAATTCAGGGTTGGGCTTTGGATTTAATTGGAGAAATTCGACCAGCCTCTTCAAAAGGACAGAATTACATTTTAGTTGGAATAGATTATTTCACTAAATGGATTGAAGCTATACCATTGGTAAATGTGGATCAAGAGGCAGTTATAGAGTTTATCCAAAAATATATAATCTATAGATTTGGGATACCAAGAACAATAAATACTGATCAAGGATCTGTATTTACTGAGAAAAACATGCAAATGTTTGCAAAAGAAACAGTTTTTAAACTCTTAACTTCGACACCTTATTATGCCCAAGTAAATGGACAAGTCGAAGCAGCAAACAAGGTTGTGATAAATTTGATCAAAAAGCACATAGGTAAAAAACCTAGAAACTGGCATAAGACTTTGGATCAAATTTTATGGGTTTATCGAACGTCTCCCAAAGAGGTAACAAACTCTACCCCATTCAAATTGACTTATGGACATGATACAGTGCTACCAGTCGAATTTTATTTACAGTCGATACGAGCTCAAAGGCTTCATGAAATCCCATCAGAAATTTATTAGAGCATGATGATGGACGAATTAGTTGACTTGGACGAAGAGATGTTGCGTGCGTTAGATCTGATAAAAAGGCAAAAAGAAAGAGTCGAAAATTTTTACAATAAGAAAGTGAAATTTAAGACCTTTTTAGTGGGTGATCTTGTTTGAAAAGTAATTCTTCCTATGGATCAAAAAGATAGATTAATGGGAAAATGGTCTCCTAAGTGAGAAGGATCTTTCCAAATTTTAAAGGTTTTTTCAAATGGCGCATATAAGGTCGAAGAGATGGACAGAGATAAAAGAATACTAAAGATAAATGGCAAGTATTTGAGAAAGTATAAGCCAACATTACAAGAAGTTAAAATAGAAATAGAATAATTATATAAAACAAAATGATATATTTCGCCAGACAATTGGCTTCAATGTCATTACAAAGAAAGGCCTCAAAAGCTGCCAATAAATAAAAATTTACTCCTATTACAATTTAATTTTTAAGAAAAGACTCTTTAAGCTCTTCAAATTTCCTCTTTTGGATCTGGAGTCGACATTCACAGAGGCTCTTGTTATGAGAAAGATTGTCGATCTCCTGACTTAATTATTGAGCTTTATTTGCATGGTGAAGTCCCACTTTAATCTCTTCGTCAATTTCATCCTGTTTGGGTTGCTAGAGGCTTGCTTTGCGTTGTTTTTCTTGAGAAATATTTTGTTGAAGCTTGGCTATTTGCCTTTCCAAATTGTGGATGTTGGTGTCACATTCAACAACATCTTTGGAATAAACTTCAGAAAGTTTTTGTAGCTCTGAAACATTATCAGTCGAAGCAGCCACGACATCCCACTCGGCAGTTTGAATCTCAGACTTTGAAGAAATTTGTTGGGAGAATTCTTTTTGACGATTTAGATCTGCACTCACCATGTCAATCATGTAGGTTAGATCCATCACCAGGCGACTTTCTTCAACAGAAGCCTCCAAAACATTTACTTGTTTGAGGAGTTTCTTCAGGTTGTACTGGGCAGTGGGATTTTCGCCCAAAACCTTAAATAAATCCACACCAAGTATTTTGGTTTTAATTTCAGTTATGATGGCATCAAGTGACCTAACCTCAGAGGTGGCCCCAGAAGTAGTCGAACTGTTGTAGGAAGAGTCTTGAAAGTTGTAGCGAGCGCTGAGCATAACCTTCAGATAGTCTAACGGTTTTTCACCTTTAAGCTCTCAAGATCCTCACGAGAGAGATTGGTCGAACCAGTTGATGGAGAAGTCCCTTGAGTTTGGGCAGGAATTGGTTGACCACTTAGTCCAGAAGTCAGTCCAGCATTTTGTTGTTTCGACTGGTCTTCCTCTTCCTCAACAGTCTTCTCTTCATTGCTTTCTCCAACCTCAGCATCTTGGTCTTTTTTCTGATTACCTTTATCCTCGGCAGTTTTTCCTTCATTAACGTCTTCGACCTTATCATCCATGGGAGCATCATCATCCTTCTCAGTATTTAATCTTGGATGAGGAGGAGAATTATCACCAGATTGATTATCCATGTTGGTGTCAAAATCTGCTATGGTTTGTGGTTCTGGTTCGTCATCTTTGGGGTCGGCCTCCTCTTGGACTTTCTATGTCAAAATTTTCTTAGCTTCAGGATTGGTTTCTACCTGATCCACTTCTGCCCCTGACTCTTTAGTCGAACCCCTAGGAGAATTGGGAGTAGAACTAATAGCCTTAAAAGCAGAAGCACTATGAAGTTGTGGTGCTCCTTCTGCTGCAGGTTGTTCTTCGACCATAACCTGGACGTGAGAACAAGAAAAAGTCAGAACAAAGAAAGAAATACAAGAAAAGTGAATACCATTTGTCGAAATTACCTGAGGGATCTTAGTGTGGAAACTAGAATTCCCATTCTCTGCATATTTTGTATGAGTTTTGGTAATTGGACTGGTGGGAGGAGTCCTCATGGATTTGACAAGAGACCTCTAGGAGGCGACCGTCTTGATCTTCAGGGCTTTCTTTCTTTTAAGAGGTTGTTGTTCTGGAGATTCGTCCCCAGATTCCTCAGTAATCACCTTTGCCTCCTCTTGTTTTCTTTTTTGGGAAACTGGTGGTTTTCGATTCACCTAAAACACCAAAAAGAGATTTGGTTAGTATGGGCAAAATAAATCTACTAAAAAAAGAGAGGTTGATGTTTTGTTGGAACCTTTTTTACAGTTGAGGTTGGTTTTTCGACCACTTTTCCAGGGCTACTTTCGACAGGGGCTTTCTTGGCAGTAATCTTTACAACTAAAAACAAAGAAATAAATAAACACAAAGGGAAAACACATAAGAATGAAGTTAGAACGAAATAGAAAATTGTTTTAACACCTTCAAGAATGGGAGATTCCATGCGAATGTGTTTTATGTAAATATGAAGGTGCCCTGGGAAATTGTCCAAATGATACTTAGTCGGAACCACACGCTCAGCAGGTTTTTTTTGCAAGATTCACGAAGCAGTTTCAGATCAGATCCACAAATGAACCAATCTGGGAATGGAGGGCTCAAAGCCACACCAAATTCAGGAGAAGGTGGAGGGGGAAACTTTGGTGGATAATAGTTGTATGCCAAATCATAACGTATTTCTGGTCGAACATACGAAGACAATGTCAGCTTCCCCAGTTTTTCTGTGAATTTGTGTTTCAAAGTCACGGATGCTTCGCCTATGGTTCAACTAAGATTATTTGGCCTGTATATGGTTTCAAAATACTTTTGAAATCTTTGGATTTCTTTAATGTGTTGTTGAGTACCTTTCTTTGTTCGATCCTGCACAAAAGCAAAAGCGTTCGTCAGAAGAGTTGTAAAGGTTGTCACGTCGAAAAATCTGTTGAGATAATAATCTTTCCACCAAATGTCAAATTCTTGGGTACAGAGGAAAGAAGGTCAAAAAATCACTGGCCGAATCTCCAGGGTTTCATCAGTAAACTTCTCTGACAACTCCATGCTTTTTTCGGCGCTGTGGAAAGAATTGTGGAAGATAATGGAGCCTTTCTTTGGGTAGATGGATTTTGGTTTTATTTGAATCAACCCAAACTGTCGAGAAACAAGGTTAGGCTGATAAACAATAAGAGCAATCTTGGTGTTGTTCATATTGTGGTGGGAGAAAAGGAACATTGGTGCCAAAATTGATTCCCAGATAACCAAAAAGGTATCTTCGTCTTTTTGCATTTCAAAAGGGAGTTGTTTAGTGAACCATTTTGGTCTAACAGCTCTGTTGGCGAAGGGTGCCATGGTTGAAGTAAAATTGTACCTCTTGGAAAACATCATCATGTAATTGCTGAAGGAGCGTCGAAGGCTAGTTCCCTCATCAGATGGGGTTAGTTGTACTAGCCTAGGCCATTCGATAGTCATGTTCTTTACTCCTTCCTCATCCACCTTGTTCTTAACAGGAAGAGAAGCTTCAAAAGTGGCATTAAGCCATAATTGTAGAAGCCAAAAGGGTCCTTGCAAGCTTAACTAGCCTTTTTCTTTAATGGTTTTCAGGAATTCCACACTCAAACTAAGTGATTCGTAAAGGTTTGCTAAGACCATTTCACTTAAGCAGGGGTTGTTCCTAGCATGGAGTTGGTTAGCTATGGTCAGGTATTTCTTGGCAACTTGAAGGGAGCGGGAGCAGAAAACAAACTTCGACAACCAAAGGGTCAAAAATGCTATGTGCTTTATATCAGAAACTTCAGTGGTATCTTGATCATGATAGTGAGCTATGAATAGAGAATATGAGGCAAAGCTAGTGTCGAAGGCTATAGTATTGTCATCCAAAATAGTAGGGTCGAAGTTTATTCCTACAGGGCTAAGGCCAATTATGGAAGCTATGTCGAAGAAGGTTGGGGTGACCATCCCACAAGGAAGATGGAAGTTGTTATAGGTGTTATCCCAAAAGTAAAGAGAAGCTAAGATTATGTTTGGGCAATAATTGGGGCCTACCTTCGACAGTTGAATTAAGTCGAAAATGCCAGCGTGTTTCCAAAATTTTCCTTTAATTTTTTAGACTTTAGTTAACCAAGCTAGATAGTCATAAGGGTCTTTCGTTAAGGGACAACTCTTAAAAATTCTAGTTTGGTTCAAGTAAGTTAAATCTATTTCTGCAGAAGCATATGCATTTTCAGGATTTTCAGTAGACGTTCCACTAGGTTTGGATTTTACTCCAGCACCTATGGGTCTTGAGTGGGAATATGTGGGAAAGAACTTTTTTAAACGAGTTTGATCAGTATTTGGGTTATGGAGTGGACCTAGCATTGCATGACAAGTACCAAAAATAAAAACTGTGATTAATACCTGGGATTGATAAATACTTGTTTTCTCTCTTTCATTTGGAGGCTCAGGAACATACTGATTGTTGCCCACAGTCACTGGTCCAAATAATTTGTGTGCTGGAGGAAGAGAAGTTGTATCTTTAATCTTCTTGTTGCTTGAAGACGCCATTGTTGAGAGCAAGAAAAATTTGTTTTCAGAGAAGATGAATGAGATTTGGAAATAGATTGAGAAAAATAAGTTCAGAAGTGAAAAAGTTTCATAAAAGAAGAAATTGGGTATTTATAGAGAGGAAGGTGATGAAAACGTTTGATTGATCATGGGACACGTGTAAAATTTCAACGGTGATGATGAAAAGAAATGGAAGTAGAAAAGATCGTGACTAGCTAGGTTTTTAGGGTGATGGGGGTCATGTCCAAACGTGGGCTAGATAAGACATTTTAGGAAAAGTGTAATGATTAATTTGTCTTGTGATCTGACAAAAGCAAAATCTTGAAAACCAACGTAATTAATGCAGGTAACATGGCGTTGAAAGTTGTTCGACAACAAATGATGATTTCTCCAGAGATAGTCGAAATATCTTTGTTGGGGGCAATTTGTAGACACATATTTTCGACACCATGATTTGAAAGATAAAATGATGTTCTTTGACAAAGGAAGAAATTCGACAAAGGAAGAAAACTGAAGAAATATACTTGAAGTGATATTTCGACGGTTTCAGTTGATATGTTGTTTTCGACAGTTCGACAGAAATTGGGTGACAATTGAAGCGTTCGACGTTTTGACAAGGAGAAATGATGCATTGTTTCTACAGAGTTGGTTGATATATTATGTTTCGAAAATTCGACAAGCCTGAAGGGACGCATCGCTTCGACATTAAGGATAAATTCAAATTCAGACAGTTATTTCGTTTTGCAGAAGGACGCGTGGAAGCTTTTGAAGAAATGGGAACATGCAGAAAGCCAAGTGTCATTAGTCTGAGGATTTTTCCGTTGATAGCAGTTATTTTATTTGTATATAAATAGGATAATGTTTGTTAGATTTAGTGTGTGAAAAACTTGTACATAATTCCTGCAAAAATACTCTAAAGTACCCGTGTGAGAGAAAAGGAGTTTTATCTGGAAAATGTATGTGTGAATAACACCATTTCTTTAAGTTTTTTTTTAATCAATTTCAAAGTTCTTTACCAATTTTTTCCTTGACATTCACAAGTCATTTATCCTTCATTATTTACTTTATGCAAATTTTTACCTTTGTCAAATTTACTTTAAAACTTTTACTTAAAATAACCTAATCAAAATCATTCATATATGAAAGACATAACCGATCAAATAAAGGATCAAAAGACTTCTTACTCTAAGAGTTCAGAATTTCATCTAAATTTGTACATATGTCCTAGGATTTGTGTGGTTTGTATTGCAAGTAAACTAATTCAATGAGATTGGAAAATCAGAGGTTGTTCGCCAAATTTCGACAGCGAATAACAGTAAAAGTTAAAAATAATTAAATAAAAAATAAAAAGGATAAAATTGAAATATTATAAAATATGTAGGGATATTGGGGCAAACATAGGGTACAAGGTAAAATTTCCTATATTATAATATATATTTAAATGTTCAAGAGTTTAAATAATGTACAATTTATTGATGATTGAAAATTATTGATGTAGTCATGATTGTGTTTTTTTTTTTTTTTATTTACAGAATATACTCATGATTATTGGAAACAAAAGAGTTGAAAAAAGAAAAATTGTTTTATTGAAAAATTACAAGATGGTTTGTCTTGGTGATATAGTTAAAAACTTATATATAGAATCTAGGTCTCTAGTTCGAACATGTTTTAGTTCTAACTTTAAATGGAATACGGTTAATGGAAAGCGAAATTGATCCTCTTAAATCAGTCGATATTAAGGCTGAAAATCGAGTTTTCAAATAAATAAATAAATCATTCTTTTATAATTGTTGTATCGGTTGAATTTAGTTCGTAAAGTATCAATCACATTTCATTTCTTTTTGGTGCAGTTTAGCACAATTTAATTTGGTTTGGTTATTGATTTTTTTTCAACGGTCATAATTATAAGTTAATGATAAGTACCTATACTGCCCTTAGTTTCAACCAATGATTTACCATGGCTTATTCGAACAAATCAAAATGCAAATTCAGTCGTTTTCTCATTTGGAAATTGCGTCAATCCAATTTGAAAAAACTAGCACTAGCTCTTGAAGCTACAATGAGACCTTTCATTTGAATTATATATTTATACTTATTATTTAATTAAAACAATTATTTAATTAAAACAATTCAAATTCAATTTAAAACAAATTCAGAACCAGTTTTTTTTTATAAACTGATTTAATTATAAAATTTAATTAGTTTTAAATAAAAATAATAAAAAATTAATTGAGAGTAAAACTAATTTCTAAAAATTAAAAAAAAAATCGAAAATTAAAAAAAAAAAAGTCTAAAAAATATATTTTTTACTTCTAGTAAATAATTTTTCAAAAATACAAAACATTTGGGAGATACTATAAATTGATTTTTTTTCAAAAATACAAAAACAAATCGAGTTTTTTCCAAAAATATAAAAAAGAATCAAGTTTTTTCTGAACTATTCACTTGTTTTTTTCCTTCTGTTTTCAAATATTTTTATTGCTAAAATATTGTTGTGGTTGTTATTATTATTTTTGTCGTTTAGTTAAGTGTTCATTAATTAATTGAGTGCCCAGTGGTTTTTAGGGTCGGGTTTGCTTAATTATCATTAACTAATTGTCGGTTTGTAATGAAGTTCATTTTTGGATAATTTCTAGAAACTTTTACTCAAATATCCCCACTTTTTCAAAAAAACTCCATAAATAACCCACTTTTCAAAAATATTTTCAAAATATCCCAGTTTTGAAAAAAAATAAGTGCAGTCTCCAGATGAATTGGCGACTGTTTTGGTTGCTTATGAGGTGTCGACAATTGGATTGGAGACATCATATGCAGACTCCATTCCAATTAGCGAATGTATGTTAATAAAGGGAAGGCTCGCCAATTCATTTGGAGACAATGTGCATTTTCAAAATTTATTTTAAAAAATAAAAAACTTAAATAATTGATGAAAAATAATATTATATTAATAATTAATTAAAAATAAAATTACATAATTTAACTATCACAATCGGGTTAGGCATACCGACCACCGGTTCCACATCCCTAGGTACCCTCACTCGCTGTCCTCGTTGTTGATTCACTTCAGGTATTTGTGGAGTTGAGGTCTCGGGAACATCGCTAGACTCCCTCAGTAATTCTTGAATTTCTACAATGTCTTGTGTATGGAGAGACGACATGCCGTAATTGAGGTCGTGACCCATGTCAGAGTAGTTTGGATGTGATGATGGGGTCATTGGTGTGCGACCTGGACGATTGAAAGGGGACATTGGAGTGAAAGCTTCGTTGATGAAAGGTTGAAATGGTAGTGGTGTTTGAAAGTCATAGGGTGGTTGTGATGGTTGTGCCTGTCGGTTGTTGTGTGATGTTTGTGTGTATCGGCTGTGATGTTTGAGCGTTTTGGCTATGATACGACGTTTGGGAGTTTTGGCTTAGGTTATATGTAGTCCAAACGAATGCATCTTCATCTATGACTTGGTGATCATGGTTCATTCGTTAATGAACGACACACAAGAAGACGTGGATTGCAAGAAGAAAGACCATTGAACAAGTGTGTGGCAATTAGAAGGATTCATATAAAGAATTACCACAATTTTTGATGGCGCTTAAGACACACACACACCGACGACTATTGTAATCATGCAGATAATTCTGACACGTAGGCTGATGGATCTATTGTTGATGGAAATGTAATATTTCACCGACTCTTCTGGACATTTCAACCATGCATCAAACATTTTTCATTCTGCAAACCTATTATTCAGATTGATGGAACATGGTTATACAGAAAATACAAGGGTACATTAGCGCAGTTGCACAAGACGACAACAATAATGTATTTCCCAAGTATTTGCTCTAGTTGAATGTGTGACTGCTTCTCCTTGGAGTTTCTTCCTTAAGAATCTCATAATACATGTTGCTCCACAAGCCAATCTTTGTTTGATTTCAGATAGGCATGATGATATTAAGAGTACTTACAATAATCAAGATAACGGGTGTCATAATCTTCCATCTACCCATGGTTATTGCATTAGACATATCGCACTAACTCATGGTATGCTCATAATCTTCGCAAAAAACATGTGAATGCAGGATATGCTCTAACTCAACCATAATTTTAATACTACTGTGACGAAATTAGATTGTCAAATGAAGATGTAGGAAGGTGGTTGGATAACATTTCGGTGGGCAAGGGCATTTGACAGTGGATGTCGTTGGGGCCACATGACAACAAACCTTGTGGAATGCATGAACGGCGTCTTCAAAGAAATTAAAAACCTACCAATAACAACATTGGTAAGATCAACCTATTATAGGTTGGCATCGCAATTTGGATCAAGAGGAGAAAAATGGAATACTGACCTTCATACCAAGGGGACATAGTTTGGCACAACGATTAGATGCGAAGAAAGAAAAAAAGATCGTCCAAACAACACGCGTATAAGAACAAATATGGATATGGTTGATAAAATGATAAGATTGTGTAGTATATGTCGTTAGCCCGGACACAACAAGAAAAAATATCCAAATGTTGGATCCACCTCTGCACCATAAATAAGAACTTGTTATAATCTTATATTTTAATATATTAAGAACTTTTTGTTACAATAATGTTAACAACAAATATCACAATGACTTAAATAAACTTAATCTAAACAACACATACATCAGATAAACACAATATTTCTAACTGATTACAACAATCAACCTAATTTCATTAGGTCCAAACATCATTTTCCTTGCTTCCATGTCAATCGTAACTCGCACCCACACACGCATCCTATCAAATCTCTCAATACTGTGAATTTTTTCACCATCACCAATTTCTCCCTCCAACCACCAATTCAACTCCCTCTGCGGTTGATTGAAACTTTGGATATTCCAGAAGAGCATATCGACCAGAGGCTTCTCTCTTGAAAATATCACTTTCTCATAGCAGCGCATATACATGGTATCATTATTACTTGTATTTCAAAAGAAATATGAGAATAGATGTGAAACTAACTGACCACACCACTACTATTTATAGCAAAATTCACTTAGAACCATGTCTCCAAATGAATTGATGACCCTTCCCTAAATTAACTCACAGTCGTCAATTGGATTGAAGATTGCATATTGTTCTCCAGTCCAATTGGCGACACCTTTATACCCTTGTATAGGGTCACCAATCCATATGGAGACTTCTCTTAAAATCGTTCAAAAGTGGGGAAGATATAGAATTAATTTGAAAAATGAATTATTTGGAGAATTTTTTTTGAAAAAAAAAATTTGAGTAAAAACTTCTAATTTCTAGCTTTTTCATTTACAAAAATGCAAATCTACTATTCAAATTGCAATGTTAAATAATAATAATAATAATTGATCTTACCTGATCAGAAGGACCTTCCAGTGACTTGATGTAACGTTCGTAGGATGGGAGGAGAGAAAAAGTGGAGGGTGTACCTGCAAGGGACTCCAATGCTTAAGTGAGAAGAGGTACAGTGAAAATGGTTTTTAGTATGGTGAAATCAGAATACCTGACCCTTTAATGAAAAAGGGTATTTATAGTGTGCCCTCAGCGCTGGACCAAGGTCCCTCTTTGGGCCTAGATCAGCTAGGCCCAAGGAAGAACTGCCAAGGAACGCGTGAGAAGCGTGAGGACCTAGCTAAAAGGTCTGATCCTTGGTCCAACTGCCCCTATCTTTCAGGAGATAATAAGGGACAATTGGGTGACGTGGTAAGTGACCGGGAAGACTTGTTCTTTGCCCGTCCTGAGAGTTTGCCAATCGTACAAGAAGCTTGATTGACTGTGAGGTGCCCTTGCCCGTCTGCTAGGTGTCTCTGCGCGGGTATATGGGCCTCTGCTCGACCTGTTGGGTCGTAGCCTGATACATTCTTGAGGCCCAGTCCAGAACAGGAGCCCCCCAAGTCGAGTCTCTGAGTCGGAGCGATGATTTGTAATGTAGACGGACGCAAGTGCAATGGATAAAGCAGCGGGCACGTGACGCCCAACAGAGTCGAGGATGTTTCACGGGGTCGAGGACGTCTCGTAGATTCGAGTACGAAAGTCCTTGACGGACACGTGACGTTTAAGAGAGTCGAGGACATCTTATGGGGTCGAGGATATTTCATAGAGTCGGGGAGGTGTATGGTTGCTCGGCGTTCAAGATTCCTTATGGATTGACGTGTTTCAGCATTAATGGTGCGTCGCTTCGTTTATTGTGCAAACGGCAGCGTAGGCAGTAGGTAATGATGACTTGACGCGTTAATCCACGCGCCTGTGGCTATAAAAAGGGGGTGAATTATTTCATTTGAACTTTTTCGCTCAGACGTTCACCGGAAGCTCTGAAGAAATTTCCTATCTCCGCCCGTCTCACCACCTGAAACGTTGTTTGCTGCCCGAGCGCCACCGTCCCATTCTCTTATTTTCACTATGTCAGGTACTGATCTTACTTCTAACCCTCTGTTTTTCATGTTTTCTGCGTTTGGTAGCTAGGATTGCATGATTTTACTTATGTAGAGTAGGTAGAATTAGTCTAGAAACAGTTTAAGAGGTTATAAATGTGAAAATTTTCATTAGGGTTAGATTATCCCGGGCAGAAATTTCATATGTGTATGAATGGACCGGGCAAAATTTTCATATGCATATGAATGGCCCGGGCTAAAAATTCATATGTCTATGACTGCTGCGAGCATATGTGTGTGAAATTTCCCAAATGAGGCCTGGTGGTAGCGGGTAGAGTCTGCGTCGGTGTCGTTTCGCGGGCCAGGGTTTCATTTGCTCGCGAATGTCGTCCCTACGCCCTTTCACTTGACTTGCGGTGGAAGGGTGGATTTGATACGATGTCGAATTCACTCTTTATGTCTGCGTTTCAGGTGCAATCGGGCGTCTTCAACCCAGAGGAGAAGATACCGAACCGCGGCCCGTGGAAGCGGATGTCACGCGCTTGAATGTCGAGGAGGGAAGTGCCGGGGGGGGCACTGAACACGTCTCCTCGTCTGGGCAAAATGACCTTTCCTGGGTTGCGGACGAACCCTTGGACGAGGAGTCCTATTTTTGTGATGAGTCGACCCGTGCTCATGTCGTGGTGGAAGATCGGAGTCCCGAGGATCCTGAAAACTAGCAGTGTCGTGATCCTAAAGAGGCGGACCAGATATGCCATCGCTTCTCGGGGAAGCAATTCGCCATGTACGAGTTTTCTTTTTGAGAGGCGAGGGTTAGGCTGCCCTTCAACTCCTTTCAAATGTCGATCTTCAAATGGCTTCGGCTGGCGCCGTCACAATTGCACCCCAACACCATTGCTTTCATGCGGGCGTACAAGCTAGTTTGCCACTTCCTCGGCATTGGGTGTACTCGGGCCCTCTTCTTCCACATTTTTCACCTCCAGCGGTCCGGTCTTCGGGGGCGTCATAGCTGGGTTTTCTTCAAGCAGCCAGTGAGGCTGTTCAAGACGTACGTGGATTCCGCTTGACACTTCAAAGGGCGATGGTATATAGTGAGGCTGATCACCTGTGCCGCCCTGCATTCTCTTTATTATTACAAGCGGGATGCGGACGGGGAGGAGAAGCTCATGTCGAGGATACCATTGAGATGGCAGCCCGACCACTTTGACCTTTCCACCAGCCATTACCGGGTCAAGTTCTCGAGCCTGGGTGTTGAGGATAGACTCGCTTACAAGAAGCTAGTGGAGTTCGTGCAGAGTTTCAACCTAGCGGTCTGGGTTGACCGAAAGGGTGTGCCTTATGTTGATGAGGCCGGGATGCCGCTCTGTAAACCTCGTCTTATCAACACTAAGGCTCTGCTCGAATGTAATACTGACGACCAGGCCATGTAATTATTGAGTAGGTGTTACTTTTATTCCTATGCTGTTTTGTCTTATGTTTTTGCCCGCTGATGTTTGTATCTTTGTTTTGTAGGTGCCATGCCTTCTGCTCGCGATCGAGTCCTTAAGTTGGCCAATCAGGCAGGTGCCCCGGACAGGGTCCCCAGGAAGAAAAAGAAGACAGCTCCCCGTGTCCAGGAGGTAGCTGGTGATTCAGGGGCCGGGACCTCTAACATGGCAAGCCCAGTGCCCACTTCTCCTCCGCGCTCCTCTCCGATCGACATCCCAGATAGCCCGCCTCCATCGGCCTCCCCTCTCCACAAGCGGAAGAGCCCGAATTGGACACTTGCCAATTCTGTTCCGGCGGGGAGCAGCAGTCCGGGTGGCCCCGGGAGCTATTTGCTGCCTCCCTGCTACATAGAGCAAGATTTTTTCAAGGTTGAAGATGCTATTGATGTGCCAGCGCCCGAGGCGAAAGCCATTCTAAGCCAGGAGGCTGGTGTCCGGCGAAAAGAATTGTTGAAGGATCTGGCTGCCGTCATCAGTGTGATGGAGACGGCCATGGTTCTGACCGATACTTCTGTGTCCACGGCTTCCTTGGAGGATTCCCTTCTGAAGGTCCGTTCTAAAAATGACAAGTTGTCGAAGGACTTGTCGAACTACAAGGAGGAGCATCAGCTGCAGGAGAGGTTGAAGAAAGAGCTGGACGAAGTGAAAGGGGAGCGGGATACGCTGAAGGTGGAAAAGGCGAGCTTGGAGGAGCAAGCTGCTGAGCATAAGAAGGTGGATGAGGAGAATGCTACGCTCCATGCTCATTTGGCTCTGCTCGAGGATACTATTTGTCCCTTGGCGGATGAGAGTGAAGAGGAGCTTGCCCTCCGTTCCCGAAGTGAGCTGGTGGGACACATCCGTTCGCTCAACCAGGATCTGGTGGTCGTGTTTAAAGAAGGGTTTGACAACGCTGTCGAGCAACTGAGGATACTGAACCCTGAGTTGGCGACGGAGGGGTCAGCTCACAATTACTGCGTCCAGGTGTCATACCCCAAATTTGTCCTACCCGCACCATTTTATTTTTACTGTACAACCATTATTTCAAAAAAAATCCAAAAATATGTCTTTTTATCGTCCAAGTTCGGGATTTCTGCAAAAAAAATCAGAGTTCATTTTGAGATTATCGGGTGCGTGTGTGTGGTCGGTGTTATGTGGAAGTTTTTTTGTCTAAATTATTATATGCATTATCCATTAATATTTTTTATCACAAAATTCTATAAATATTTCCATTTATTTATTTATTTATTTTTATTTCGGTTATTAAATTCATTTTTTTATTACCACTTTTTATTATTTACACAAATTACAAGAAAACTTCATTTTTAATTGATTTATTATTATTACTTTTTATGGTCCTTTGATTTTCCCATCTCATTTTATTTCTATTATTAACTTTTTATTTATGATCCATTGTTTTTATTCTCTATTAATTACTCAAAAGTACAAAAAAAAAATTTCACTTTTATTTTCATTGTTATTTTCTTATTATAACTATTATGTCCATTATTATTATTATTATTATTATTATTATTATTATTATTATTATTATTATTATTATTATTATTATTGTAGATGTTTAGAATTGGCAGAATTTTTGACCAACAAGAAGTGTTGAACTTAGTTCAGGATGTCACATCAGATGTTGTGACATTATCAAACAGAGTATAAGTAAATGAACTTAATTCAGGATGTCACACCAGATGTTGTGACATTGTATCAGTTAATGAAGTAAGTTCAGTTTTCAGGATGTCACACCAGATGTTGTGACATCTCAAACCTGCTACTAGAATTAATTAATGCTTAACAGAACTGAGTAAATTCAGGGAATTTATCTGGAATTAATTATGAATGGATAAAACAGAAGAAGGTGCATCTGTAGGGAGATTGGTTATATGATTTCAGTATAAACAGAAGAACTGACTCACCTAGAATCAAGGAAGTAACAAACCCTAATTCAAGGTGATGGCAACATGCGTATCAGGATTGGATAACCTACAGAAAGCCCAAAAATCCAAGCATCTATTTAAGCAACAGAAACTCTTAGAATAGAGCACGAAATTAAGAAGACTAAATAGGGTGTTTGTGTTTTAATAGCAGGTTGTATATGTGTATCACTTTATGAGCTTTTAAGCAAAAGTGTATTGTGTCTTGATTGAAACTGTGAAGTAAGATCAAGCTGTTTTGTTTGAAGTATGACTTCAATTTTATTAAACTTGTAATCATATCACTGTGTGATTGAGGGGGAGTGAGTTGATACTCATATCTAAGTGGTGTCTTAGGTAGAAATTGCCTTGGGTAGATATTAAGTGAAAGATTAAACTGAGTGGTTTAAGTCTAGAATTAATACTACTTATATTGGATTTCCTTCCTGGCTTGGTAGCCCCTAAATGTAAGTGTGGTTATACACTGAACTGGGTTAACAATTTCCTGTGTTGTTTAAATTTTCCTGCACTTTAAGTTTTGTTCAAGTCTTCAAGTGTTTAAACATCTCATTCGACATCACGTACCTGATCCCAAATTTCAATTGGCATCAGAGCAGGAACCCTGCCTGTTTAACTGGGTGAGATCTAGGGACTGCAAATTCTGGAAACATGGACAAAGATGTAGGATCAGTGAATAGACCACCTATATTGGATGGATCTAATTATGACTACTGGAAGCCAAGAATGGTAGCATTCTTAAGATCACTTGACAATAGGGCCTGGAAAGCAGTCAACAAAGGATGGGAGCACCCTGTCCAAGACAACAAGGATAGAGCAAAAGTGTTGAAACCTGAAGAAGAATGGAGCAAGGAGGAAGAAGATTCAGCACTTGGAAATTCCAAGGCCTTAAATGCTTTATTCAATGGCATTGATAGGAATATATTCAGACTTGTGCATCACTGTGAGCTGGCCAAAGATGTTTGGGACACTCTCAAAACAACTCATGAAGGAACATCAAAGGTGAAGATGTCAAGACTTCAACTTCTCACCACCAAGTTTGAAAACTTGAGAATGAAGGAAGATGAGACAATTCATGAGTTCTACATGAACATCTTGGAAATAGCTAATACTTCTGGTGCTTTGGGAGAAAAGATGACTGATGAAAAGCTGGTAAGAAAGATTCTCAGATCTTTACCAAAAAGATTTGACATGAAGGTTACAACAATAGAAGAAGCTCAAGACATATGCACAATGAAGGTTGAAGAGCTCATTGGTTCCCTTCAAACATTTGAGATGGGAATGAATGACACAATTGTAAAGAAGAACAAAAGCATAACCTTGGTGTTAAATACTGATAAAGAAGAAGAAAATAATGAAGCAGACCCTGAAGAAAATTTATCAGAAACCATTGCTATGCTTGGAAGACAATTCAACAAGATTCTCAGAAAGATGGATGGCAAGTCCAGACCAAGTGGAAGATATTCAAACTCTTCTGAGAATAAAAGACCTTATGATGCTAATAGAAGATCAAATTATGATGAAAAGACCAATCAAGATAAAGGGATTAAATGTCATGGATGTGAAGGATATGGACACATCAGAAATGAATGCCCTACCTATCTAAAGAAGCAGAAGAAAGGTCTTTCTGTGACCTGGTCTGATGAAGACTCAGGATGTGATTCAGAAGAAGAATCATCAAAGCACATCACTGCTCTAGCTGGAGTATGTGATTCTGAAAGTGGATCCAGTGATTTGGAGCTGACTTTTGAAGATCTAGAAGAATCATACAAGATGCTGGTTAAAAGGAGCACTGAAATATGCATGGAAAGTATAAAGCAGAAGAAGCAGATTGAGGCACTAAAGGCTGAAAAAACAAGTGATCTAGAGATCATTGACACTTTGAAAAGTGAAGTAAGCCTTCTCAACTCCAAGTTGGAGCATATGTCCAAATCTGTTAGAATGCTGAACAGTAGCTCAAATACACTGGATGTTATTCTCAACAACAATAAGCATTCAGGGGATAGAACTGGACTGGGATTTAACAAAGCTCAAAAGGTTGAGGCTAGCACCATCAAAACTACTTCAAATTCCATAAAGTCAAACAAGATGTCCCAACAGATGCTCCAACATCATGAAAAGAACATAAAGTCAAACATAATGTTCCAACCGAAGTCCCAACATCATGAAAAGAACATGATGAAAAAGAAGTATCAAAGATGGAGATGTCATCATTGTGGAAGGTTTGGCCATATCAAACCTCATTGCTACAAGCTGCATGGATATCCAAATCAGATGTATCAGCAACCCCCTAAGCAGAAGATAGAGGTTACAAATAAAGTGATGCATGGACATCAAAATCAAAGATATCAGCAACCCCCTAAACAGAAGACAGAGGTCATCAAGAAAGTATGGGTACCTAAAGCTAGTCTTCATGCTGATCAAAGCTATATGTCCAAGAACAAGTTCAACAAACAACCTTGGAGCTCTAAAAATGAACAATACATAGGGCAGAGGCATCAAAGGAAACCTCACTACAAGCAAAAATGGTCAAAGAAGGGTGTTGCATATATAGCTCATACATCTCTAAGAGTATCAGCTAAAGAAGACTGGTACTTTGACAGTGGATGCTCAAGGCACATGACTGGATTGAAGAATTTGCTGGTAGACTTAAAGTCACATTCATCCAGATATGTAACCTTTGGAGATGGAGCTAAAGGAGAAATCAAGGGAGTTGGGACCTTGGACTGTCCAGATGTACCAAGACTAGATGATGTGTTGCTGGTAAAAGGATTGACTGCTAACTTGATCAGCATAAGTCAATTATGTGATCAAGGTTACAGTGTAAACTTTACCAAAACTGAATGCATAGTGTCTAATAAAGAACATAAGGTTGTCATGAGAGGAGCCAGATCTAAAGACAACTGTTATATGTGGGAACCTCAAGACTTCAGTCTCACTTCAACTTGCTCTTTAGCCAAAGAAGAAGAAGTGAAGCTATGGCACCAAAGACTAGGTCATCTTCATTTAGGGAGGTATAATGAAAATCATATCTATGGAAGCTGTGAGAGGTATTCCTAAACTGAAGATTGATGATGGCAAAGTATGTGGTGAATGTCAAATAGGCAAGCAAACCAAGATGTCTCATCCAAAGCTCCAACATCTGACAACTTCCAAAGTTTTGGAATTATTGCATATGGATCTTATGGGACCAATGCAGGTTGAGAGCCTTGGTGGAAAGAGGTATGCCTATGTGGTGGTTGATGATTTTTTAAGGTATACATGGATAAATTTTATCAAAGAAAAGTCTGATGTATTTGATGTATTCAAAGATTTATGCCAAAGAATACAAAGAGAAAAAACAAGCTGTGTGGTCAGAATAAGAAGTGACCATGGAAAGGAGTTTGAGAATAAAAGATTCTCAGATTTCTGTTCTTCAGAAGGAATCAATCATGAATACTCTTCACCTATCACCCTCAACAGAATAGGATTGTTGAGAGGAAGAACAGAACTATCCAAGAATCAGCAAGAGCTATGATCCATGCTAAAAAGTTACCATTGTACTTCTGGGATGAAGCTATGAACACAACTTGTTACATTCATAATAGAGTCACTCTAAGGAAAGGAACCTTGTCCACAATCTATGAAGTCTGGAAGGGCAGAAAACCCACAGTTAAGTACTTCCATGTGTTTGGAAGTAATTGTTATATTCTGGCTGATAGGGAGCAAAGAAGAAAAATGGATCCTAAAAGTGATGAAGGGATTTTCCTTGGATACTCTATAAATAGCAGAGCTTATAGAGTATTTAATTCTAGAACCAAGGTTATCATGGAGTCCATAAATGTGATAATTGATGATGCCCCTGCAGATGTTACAGATGATGTTGGAACATCTGCTGACAGTCAGACTGAAGCTGAAATAAAGAGTGATCATCCTGACTTCACTCAAACTGAAGTAAGGACAGAACAATCCAGCAAACCTCCCTCCATCAGAATCTAGAAGGATCATCCCAAAGATTTAATAATTGGTGATCCCAACAGAGGTGTAAGCACTAGATCAAGAGTGGTGATTTCAGGTTCTTGTTTTGTTTCAAAAATAGAACCTAAAAACATCAAGGAAGCTCTTAATGATGAGTACTGGATTTGTGCTATGCAAGAAGAATTAGGTCAGTTCACAAGGAATGAAGTGTGGGATCTTGTTCCTAGACCTGATGACATAAATGTGATTGGCACTAAATGGGTGTATAAGAACAAGTCAAATGAGCAGGGAGTTGTTACAAAGAACAAAGCTAGACTTGTAGCTCAAGGATACACACAAATTGAGGGAGTAGACTTTGATGAAACCTTTGCACCAGTAGCAAGGCTTGAATCAATTAGACTACTTTTAGGAATTGCTTGTATCCTGAAGTTCAAGCTATTTCAAATGGATGTGAAAAGTGCCTTTCTAAATGGATATCTTAATGAAGAGGTATATGTAGAACAGCCTAAGGGATTTGTTGATCCAAGCTGTCCAAATCATGTGTACAAACTAAGGAAGGCTCTTTATGGACTGAAGCAAGCCCCAAGAGCATGGTATGAAAGGCTGACTACTTTTCTCACAAAACAAGGATACAGAAAAGGTGGAATAGACAAAACCTTGTTTGTGAAAGATGAAGAAGGAAATGTCATGATTGCTCAAATATATGTAGATGACATTGTCTTTGGTGGGATGTCAGACAGGATGGTTAAACATTTTGTCACTCAAATGGAATCTGAATTTGAGATGAGCCTAGTAGGAGAACTAACCTACTTTCTTGGACTGCAAATCAAGCAGATGGAAGATTCAATGTTCATATCCCAAAGCAAGTATGCCAAGAACACTGTGAAGAAGTTTGGGATGGATAGTGCAAGTCATAAAAGAACACCTGCCCCCACTCATTTAAAGCTGACAAAGGATGACAAGGGTGAGAAGGTGGACCAAAGCCTATACAGAAGCATGATTGGAAGCTTATTATATCTGACTGCTAGCAGACCAGATATAGACTTTGCAGTAGGTGTATGTGCAAGATATCAAGCGGATCCAAAAGTTAGCCATCTAAACCAGGTCAAGAGAATTCTGAAATATGTCAATGGTACTTGTGACTATGGCATAATGTACTCCCATGGATGTGAATCAATTCTCACTGGCTTCTGTGATGCTGATTGGGCTGGAAGTGCTGATGATAGAAAGAGCACATCAGGAGGATGCTTCTTCCTAGGAAACAATTTGATTTCTTGGTTCAGTAAGAAACAAAATTGTGTATCCTTATCCACTGCTGAAGCTGAATATATTGCAGCTGGTAGCAGTTGTTCACAGTTGGTTTGGATGAAGCAAATGCTCACTGAATACAATGTCCCACAAGATGTCATGACATTGTACTGTGACAACTTAAGTGCTATTAACATATCAAAGAATCCTATCCAACATAGCAGGACCAAGCATATTGATATAAGGCATCATTTCATCAGATATCTTGTGGAAGAGAAGGTGATATCATTGGAACATGTAGCCACAAATCTGCAATTGGCTGATATATTTACTAAAGCTTTGGATGCTACCCAATTTGAAAACCTAAGGGGTAAATTGGGAATCTGTTTATGTGAAATATAGCAGTTATGGAGAAGTGCCAACATCTCCTATGACATCGTGTGGCATGATCACCAGATGGCAACACCAGTCTAGTCAAGAACTCTGTGTATTCCACTCCTTAAAATTCTCCAAGTAACGGCTCTTATAAAAGTTCCAACTTGCTCTCAGCTATTCATCTTCTCATCATCCTCTAAAAACAAATTGCATGCTATAGATGATTTTCAGAGCTCATCAAACTCAATCAAACCTAACCTCTTCCTCCACCATATTCGAAAATGTCTCAACATCAAAACCCTAACCTCTCTGATGAAATCCTCAACCAAGAAGATGTGGTGCATCCAACCCCCATCTATGTGGTACCTATGGATTCAACTCCCATAGAAGAAATCAGGGGAAGTGTTCCTCTTGCTCAAAAGCCTAGAACTCCTAATGTGAGAAGGGCAAAGGAACCTGTATTCAGCAAAGTCAAAAGGAAGCCTTCATCCTCAAACACCAATCCCAAAGCCTCTGAGTATGTGGATGCTTCAATTAAGGATCTTGTGAACAGGATTCTGTCTGAGCAAAGAGTTGTGAGTGGAATATCTATTCCTCTGAACACCACGTCAGCTCCACAAGAAGAACAGAGTAATCAAGCTGAAGAGGACACTCCTGCTCAACAGGATGTCCCAATAGATGTTGAAACATCTGAGGACCAGCATGATGGGCTAAAGATGTGATCTAATATGTGTCTAGCGGTATCTTAACTGCAAGCGCACAACCTATCGAAGTATTATTTAAGATTATCGATCCCACGGGAACTTTATGATTACTTAGTGCTAGAGGGTTTACTAGTTTAGCTAAGGTGAATGGTTGTCACGATTTTTGGTTGTTTTTAAGGATTAAAGGCGTTAATTAAATTTTAGTTTAATAATAAAAATAATAAGGCGGTCGGTATGTAATTATGTTAACTTAGGCGGGTCAATCTAATCTAGGCTTATAAGGATGGTTCACTTAATCTATTCTGTACAGGTTATCAGTTTAAATATCTTTAACTCACACTCTCGTGGTCTTATCTCAGATCTCACTCCTAAAGCCCTATGCCTGCTCTCGCTAGCCCATAAGTGTTTAGAAATAATTTTTGGAAACTTAATAAGTCTAATTCATTTTAAAGCGCTCTCGCTGTGTTTAAATTAAATGCCTAACTTTAGCTATCTGGTTAAAATCTCACACTCTCGTGGTCTCGACCTAACCTATTACACTTTCCTTACTCTCGTAACAAAAAGATTGATTTTATTATAAAAAGTTACAGCCAAAATTTTAAGTTCTTAATTATTTTTAAGCCTAGAATTGATTTTACCGATTCAGTTGATTTTAATTACATACCGCCTAAAGTGTTTAGCTACTCATACTTGTTGTACCAGACAGATGCAGAAACAGAGGAATACAAAATAAAATATGCATTATAAAGAAATAAAAATAAATTCTTAACAT
Organism: Lathyrus aphaca; assembly: GCA_963966055.1. NCBI lineage: Eukaryota > Viridiplantae > Streptophyta > Magnoliopsida > Fabales > Fabaceae > Lathyrus > Lathyrus aphaca. The sequence continues at coordinate 304,405,871 of OZ014521.1, forward strand.
TAATATAAATACGAATTAATTAAAAACCTGAATAACAAATATAATGTTAGACTCCTTCTTCCACAATTTGGCAAGCTCGGAGTGCGGACCAGAATCATAAATAAAAATTACTAAAAGAAATGCTGAAGGCTTTGAAAGAAATTAAACAATAATAATTTCCTGATGTTAGAAATTGTTATTTGATTTGGTTGGGATATAAAGAATTAAAACAAGAACAAAATAAATGCTGGAAAAATAAATGAACTAGGGTGCAATGGAAATACGGCAGAGCTTCCGCAAGAAAAATTAAAATAAAACTCTGTAATTTGTTCTTTGAAACTAAGCTATTTATAGGATCATAATTTGGGCTTGACAGTTGGAATAATGCATGGGCCTCGTAGTTGCTGAGAGAATCCAGGGAAAAGTTGAATTACTTGGTCTGCGGAAGAATAGGAAAACATTGACTTCACGTAGCACACGTACATGACCAATTCTCAGCAAGTTAACCTAAATTCCCCTTGTCACGTTCGTGACAAGGGTGTCACGCTCGTCTCCCTTGTAATTAGCGCGTCACGGTCGTGAGGGATTGGTGACGACCGTGACTGCTCCTTTTAGCGTGTCACGGTCGTGACTCCTAGGTGACGGTCGTGACAACTTTAAATTATGCAGATTATGCAGAATTCCTCTCTTCTTCTTCTTTTCATGGATGTTTTTGCTCATTTCACTTGTGGCTCATGATTTAGCTCTATAATTGATATACATGCAAAATGACAAAGAAAACTCGAGGAATCGGGTGTTAAAACGATAAATGTGCGATAAAACGGCATTGAAACATAGTAATAAAACGATACTTTTTCTCGTTATCAAACTTCCCCAAACTTAAACCTTTGCTTGTCCTCAAGCAAATAGTCGGTTGAAAAATGACCGGGCAGGTTTCCATCGACGCACACACATAACAAACCATACGAGGAATCGTTTTGCTAGATAAACCGGTACTAGAATAAAACACTAACGATACACTAATGACACAAGCAACAAGCTAAGTCGTCGACTTCCTGTTAAACGAAACATTCGGTAATTGCGTTACAATTCCACCTTGAGTCTTTTGATCTTATTTCACCCGGTTTCATTCTAGCGCAATCACATTAAGCCCTTTGCCTTAGCACGCACGTAGTGGAGTAGCCGGTTAGTGACTTTGATCCTTTATAAGCACGGGGTCTGGTACACGAATGTGGCAACCCTACATATATTATCCGATTTGGAGGTTGTGGGGGATCGAGCCGTAGCACGCCCTACCAATTTCAGAACCAGGTACCTCTGAACCAACCCGCAATGGACTCCTTCTCATATTTCTCGTTACTTATATGCGACCGTGTACTTTGGTGCAATTTCTTTTTATTGGCATCGAGATATGAAGGATCATTATAGATTTAGGCATCAAACACTTATGTTCATCGGCTCCCCACGTGGTTTGTGTTCAGACGGTGCTGACTGCTAGTATAAACTACTAGGGGTTACTTTTGAACTGAAACTTAAGGTGTAGTCATAACGATTATCGGAACGGAATGCTTAAGTAGGAAGCCTAAGGTGTCAAGACTGTATTGATCTTATTGAATCGTTCTCAGCTTCCTAGCTATGATTTCATAGGTAAGTCAGGTAATGCGAAGATAAAATTAAAAATTTTTCGGTATGGCTAAATAAACGGGGAAAATTCGAAACTAAAGAAATAGCACAAATATTACTTTGTTTCATTAAATACGAAAGGGAAAATACAACGGAATGGAAAATGCGGAAAGGGAAATGCGGAAAAAGGAAAGGTATCTCTCCCACACTATATCAGACATTGTCCTCAATGTTGTGATATAATAGCGGGTAAAATACAATACAAACAACGGAAATGGAAAAACATAAACAAAAACAAAAACTAAGGCTGCTGACGACCACGGCCTCGACTTCTGGTGCGGGAGCGTCTGGTCGGAGTCGCTTCAGGATCAGAACCGGTGCCGGTGAGAGCAGTGATATCAATACGCAAAGACTCTAGCTCGCTAAAGATCTCCCCAAGCTTCTCATCAGTCGTCCTCTGGTTGGTGGCAACAGCTAAAAGTAGTGCATCATGTTGCTCTTTTTGCCTTCGCTCTAGTGCGGCATTCATCTGGTTCTGCTGATGAATCGCACGGAGGACGTCTTCAAGTGTGAATTCTTGTGCAGGTGGCTGTCGGGGGGAGGACTCAGGAATGTCATGTACAAGCTCAGCTGCATCCATGGTGTCTTGCATCTCGTCCACTGGTGGATCAGCCTGCTCATCAATAATAGGGACATGGCCGGCAGCATCCGGTAAAGCAAATAGCCAGTTGGCTCGGTTGGACGGATCGATGCGGTCACGTCACAGCAAGGTGATGTGGTGATTAACGGTGCCTTGGATAACAGGGCTGAACCTGTCATCCTCTCTCTGAGAAATCAAGTGGGCGGACCTGCAATAGTTCTTTGTTAGCAACTCTGCGGCTCTGCGAGGCAAATGGATAATCAAGTCACCAAGCTCCAGCTGAATGGCAAGGGTGGTGACAATCCCGCCTATGTAGAAGGGGGTTGCGCCTCGTTGCGCTACAGACTGGATATGTGACAAAAGGAATGGGGCAGCATTGATGCGCTCGTCATTTAAGGCACAATGCAAGAACAGGAGCTCCTTGGAGTTAAGCTTGTGATTGCTCTCTCTTGCAAAAATGGTGTTGCAGATGATGCGATGAAAGTATCGGATCGTCGGGTTATGGATGTGGGTAGCATTTAGGCTCTGAAAGGCAGTAGCACGGGTGTTGGTGATGTCGTGCCATAAGGTGAAAGCGGTTTCGCTGAAGTTGTCCGGCACGTGGAGATGAGCATCGCCGTCATGATCGAAACCTAACAGTTCGGCGATCCTTGTTTGTGTAATTTCGAACTCTCGGCCGAGCATTCTGAACTTAGCAATGCCGGTGAGTTGACTTGATGAACCGGGAGGTGTAACATATTGAAACGAACTCAGAAATTCCAACGTGAGGAGTTCGAATGTCAGCTGTGGTTGACTGCACAAGTGCCACAGACCAACCTTCCTAAGTAGGAGCTTCACATCGTTGAGCAGTCCCAACTCCCTCAAACAGTCAGTGTCGACATACCGAGTGGGTTGAACGCCACAGTTCTGAAACCTGATGAACTTTTGTCTCTGAGTTTCTCCATGTTCACCATCTCTAAATTGAATTTCTTCCATTGCATGCAAGTACGGGAATGGGAGATGAGAGGTTTTTGAGTTTTGTGAGAAAAGTAAAAAATGTGAAGAAATTGGTTCTGATTATAGTGGAAGAAGTGAATGTGAGAGGTTTGGAATAAATGGAGAGGTTAATGGAATTTATTTAGGGTAATGGGAGGTTACGGGATAGTGAGGAGATAATGGGGGGTTTCTAAATTTAGTGGAAGTTGAAAAAGAGGTTTCTGCGAAGAAAAACAATTTTGTTTCTGAGAATTCATATAACAGGGTCGTCACGGTCGTGATGGGTGAGTGACGGTCGTGACGTGCTAATTAGCTGGTCATGATCGTGAGAGGGTGATGACGACCGTGAGGGATTAAAGTCTTATAATATTTTCTTCACAGAATGCATTATCTCACACGTTCAATACAATTTCTCTTTTTATTATCACTCCTCATATTATTTCCAACACAAACAATATATATATTTTATTAGGTCAACATAAATTAGCAAATTTCATCACACGAGAAATAAAAATATTAATCAATTTAAATATAACAGTAATTAATGGAAAGCATAGAAATTGATTAAATTGGAAAATGGTAAAACTAGAAGTGCTTTGCTTTTGACATAATTTAAGGAAAATTACATTAATAAGGTACGAAAATGTTTGCGAAATGTGAAAACTAACTAGAAACAAAAACAAGAAGTAAAATAAGTTAAATCACTACAGCATATTTCAAAAGTGCTTCTTCAAATCTTCAATTGCAGAGTTTAGGTGGTAGAATTGCTCACACGTTATGTCAGTTAAACCTATAACGTCCAATCTGCTTTTAATCTCATCTTTAACAGTATTAATATCGGCTTGGTAAAATTCAAGAGTATTCATAATTTTCTTCAAGTTGTCAGCATATTCTACTTGATTCACTTCAGGGGTTTCAATCACTTCATCAGTGTCTGCAATGTCATGGTAACCAGGAGGTGTCTCAGGGTCACTTTCTACATCGATCATTATATCATCCCTTATCTTGTAAGATTGCGGTGTTTCAGGAGTGGATGGATAATCAGGAGGGGTAAGCTCATAAAGCCAATTATCTTTATTATGAACACTGACTCTAGCATGGTTTGGTAGTGTGAACAGGGTTACTACTTCATTCCTGATTAGGTACTCGTAAGGTGGTTGTCCTAAATTTCTTATGATATGGCGGTTAAAGCAAAAGTTCATATTCATAGGACGGATGGTACCTAAACGGTTACACCTGTGTAATTGGTATCTAAGTCCTAAGGCATCAGCAATCATGGTGACAAGACCTCCTACCAATATGGGTAGATCAGGTTCTTCTTGGATTCGGGTGAAGGTTTGCATCATGAAAGGTACACCATTAACTGGCTGTCCATTAGTCAAACATGACATAATGAATATCTCATCTTTAGATACTCCAGTAAGGTTTTCTTCTTTCCCAAAGAAGGTGTGGGCAAGGATCTTATGGAAATAGCGGATAGCAGAGTTATGTATCTCATCATTGTTCATGTTATTTGGCTCAGGATGGTAATTTCCGGTTAAGGTTCCCCAAAAGAAGTCCAGCTTAATGTCCATCAATTCTACCTGTGTGGTAGTAAAAGCAAAGGGTCCACTAGGGAATCCTAATAAGTCAGCTAGTTCTCTATGGTTAAAGTCATATTCTATTCCGAATAGTCGGAAACTTATAAATTCTTTCCTGAATCCAAAACCGCGCTCGGGTAAGTAAATTAAGGAGCTTAGGAACTCAAGGGTGAGCTCGCGGTAAGTCACAAACTTTTGTTTTATCAGTGCATTCTCCCATCCAAGTTGGTTAAACAAGTACAGGATGCTATCATGTATACCTAAGGTTTCCATAGTCAGATCATCCGGGTACAGAGTCAAATCCATTGGTCTCTGTGATAACTCTTCAAATTTCATTCTTTGGTTCCTACCTCTAAATTTGGTTTCCATAATGTTTCTCGGTTGGTTAGCCATAGTTAGTGTAAATATGGAGGAAACAAATCAGGGGGAGAAGGAAAGTGGAAAAGACTTTAGAAAATCTGTAAAAGTGATTTAAAAATTAAAATAAGGAAAATAAGAAAATAAATGCATAAATAAAAGCAATAATAATAATAATGAAATAAAACAATAAAACAATAAAATGACAAAACAATAAAACGATAAATTGATAAAATGATAAATGATTAAATGATTAAATGATTAAATGATTAAATGGGTTGCCTCCCACTAAGCGCTGTTTTTATCGTCAAAAGCCTGACGTAATGCTTAGGTGTAGATTAATCAGGGAAATTAGTGGACAACTCTAAAAGCCTTAGACTATTTGCATAATCTCTATTTTCAACTTTATGGTAATGTTTTAAACGTTGTCCGTTTACTGTGAACGGTTCACTATTCCTACCCTTAATTTCTATTGCTCCGCTCTAGAACACTCTAGTTATTTCAAAGGGTCCTGACCATCTAGATTTTAGTTTTCCAGGAAAGAGTCTAAGTCTTGAATTAAAGAGGAGTACAACGTCTCCCACACTAAATTCTTTCCTAGATAGGCGTTTATCGTGCCATCGCTTAGTTCTTTCTTTATATATCTTAGCATTCTCATAAGCATCTAACCTTAACTCTTCTAATTCGTTAATATCGAGGATTCGCTTTTCTCATGCAGCATTATAGTTTATATTGAGAGTTTTGATCGCCCAATATGCTTTGTGTTCTAGTTCTACCGGGAGATGACAAGATTTTCCATATACTAATTTGTAAGGTGTAGTTCCTATGGGTGTCTTGTAAGTGTCCTATAAGCCCATAAAGCTTCATTAAGTTTAGATGACCAATCTTTCCGAGATATGGCGACAGTCTTTTCTAAGATTTGTTTAATTTCTCTGTTTGAGACTTCGACTTGTCCACTTGTTTGTGGATGATATGGTGTTGCTACACAGTGTCTAACTCCATACTTAGATAGTAATTTGTCAAAGATTTTTGAAATGAAGTGCGAGCCACCGTCACTTATGACGAGTCTAGGCACACCAAATCTGGGAAAGATTATATTTTTGAAAAGCTTTATTACTACTCGTGTGTCATTTGTAGGAGAAGCTATAGCCTCAATCCATTTTGAAACGTAATCGACAGCTACGAGTATGTAATTATTACCGAAAGATGATGGGAATGGTCCCATGAAATCTATTCCCCAGACGTCAAAGACTTCTACTTCTAGTATTCCTTTTTGAGGCATTTCATCTCTTCTTGAAATATTACCGGTGCGTTGACACCGATCGCAATTTATAACAGCGATGTGGACATCTTTCCATAAATTAGGCCAGAATAGGCCGGCTTGTAAGATTTTTGCACAAGTCTTGGAAGTGCTTGCATGTCCACCATAAGGAGATGAATGGCAATGAGCAATGACATCTTCTATTTCTTCTTCGGGAATACATCGACGAAATATTCCATCGGGTCCTCTTTTGAACAATAATGGTTCATCCCAATAGTAATGTTTGAGATTGTGAAAGAATTTCTTTTTCTGCTGATAGGTTAAGTCAGGTGGAAGAGCTCCTGCAGCTAGGTAGTTGACAATGTCAGCGTACCATGGCAGTCCTATAGTCGTTTGGATTGTTTCCACGGGTTCTGGTTCATCTATGTCTAACTGAACTGGGTCGCTTCCTATTTGTGCTATCAGCTGTTCATACGGAAAATCATCGTTAATCGGCACTTGTTCGGGTTTAGTACCTTTTATTATAGATAAATGGTCCGCTACGACGTTTTCAGTACCTTTCTTATCTTTTATTTCAAGATCAAACTCTTGTAAGAGTAAAATCCATCTCAAGAGTCTTGGTTTAGCATCTTTCTTAGTTAATAGATATCTGATAGCAGCATGGTCTGTGTAAACGATTATTTTCGCTCCTACTAGGTAAGAACGGAATTTGTCAAGCGCAAAGACAACTGCTAACAATTCTTTTTCAGTAGTGGCGTAGTTCATCTGAGCAGAATCTAAGGTTCTACTGGCATAGTAAATTGCGTGAAGTTTCTTGTCCTTCCTCTGGCCTAGAACTGTGCCTACAGCATAGTCACTCGCATCGCACATGATTTCGAAAGGTAATCTCCAGTCAGGGGGTTGCATGATTGGTGCGGTGATGAGGGCTGTTTTTAGAGTTTCGAATGCTTTAAGACAATCTTCATTGAATATGAACTCAGCGTCTTTCATTAATAAACCGGTAAGAGGTTTAGTGATTTTCGAGAAATCTTTGATGAATCGTCGGTAGAAACCGGCGTGTCCTAAAAAGCTTCGTATTTCTCGAACGGTTTTAGGGGGTTGAAGATCTTTTATGACTTCTATCTTATCTTTATCAACTTCAATTCCCTTGTCAGATATAACGTGTCCTAGTACGATTCCTTCTCTGACCATAAAATGACATTTCTCCCAGTTAAGCACGAGGTTTACTTTTACACATCTTTCTAACACCATTTCTAAATTTGATAGACATCCTTCAAAACTTTGCCCGCATACAGAGAAGTCGTCCATGAACACTTCCATGATGTTGTCTATGAAATCTGCGAAGATTGACATCATACATCTTTGAAAGGTTGCAGGAGCGTTGCATAATCCAAAGGGCATTCGTCTATAAGCGAACGTTCCATAAGGGCATGTGAATGTAGTCTTCTCTTGATCATCTGGGTGGATAGGGATTTGGAAAAATCTTGAGTAACCATCAAGATAACAGAAATATGAATGCTTGGCTAATTGTTCTAACATTTGATCTATAAAAGGTAGTGGAAAATGATCTTTTCGAGTGGCTTTGTTTAGTTTATGATAATCGATGCACACTCTATGTCCTGTCACTACTCTTTGTGATATCGATTCGCCTTTAGCGTTTTTCACAACAGTGATACCTCCCTTTTTTGGTACTACATGTACTGGACTAACCCATTTACTATCAGAGATTGGATATATTATTCCAGCATCTAGTAGTTTCTTAACTTCTTCCTTTACTACAGTGCTAAGGATTGGGTTAATTCTTCTTTGAGATTCTCTGGAGGTTTTGCAATCTTCTTCTAGCAGAATATGATGCATACAGATTGAAGGGCATATTCCTTTGAGATCAGATATGTTATATCCTAATGCAGTTGGATATTTCTTTAAGACATCTAAAAGTTTCTTTGTTTCAATTGTTCCTAAACTGGAATTGATTATAACTGGTCTTGTACATTCAGTGTCTAAGAATTCGTATCTTAGGTTCTTAGGTAAAGTTTTTAACCCTAATGTAGGTTTATTCTTACTTGGCATGGGATCCGGTGTAAGTGCTAAACTTTCGCTTAGACTATCATCCTGATATGGTTCACGCCAATGATCATCTTCGAAAATCGGAGGGATTTGAATTTTCATAATTTCAGAATAGGTAGTTTCTTTCATTTCCATTTCTCTTACACATTCGTCAATTACGTCCAATAGATAGCATGTATCCTCTATATCTGGTGATTGTAAGAATTGTGTTAAAATAAATTCAACTTTCTCTTCACCTACTTCAAAGGTTAGCTTTCCTTTCTTTACGTCTATTATAGCTCCGGCGGTAGCTAAGAATGGTCTTCCTAGTATGATAGGTGTAGTGGAGTCTTCAGAGATGTCCATGATTATGAAATCAGTAGGAATATAGAATTGTCCTATACGTACTGGGACGTTTTCTAGTATGCCTACAGGATATTTAATAGAGCGATCGGCTAGTTGAACAGACATTTTAGTTGGTCTTAGGTCTCCCATGTCTAGCCTTTTGCAAATCGTTAAGGGCATAACACTGATACTGGCTCCTAAATCGCATAGAGCTTTGTCAATGACAAATTTTCCTATTACAGAGGGTATAGAGAAACTTCCTGGATCTTTTAGCTTAGGAGGCATATTATTCTGAATTATTGCGCTACACTCAGCAGTAAGTGTAACAGTTCCGTTATCCTCTATCTTTTTCTTATTGGATAAGATTTCTTTTAAAAACTTAGCATACGAGGGCATTTGAGTGATAGCTTCTGTAAATGGAATAATAATATTCAACTGTTTCTTCAGTTCAACAAATTTCTTAAACTGGCCCATCGTCTTGGAATTGGTTAATCTCTGAGGGTACGGAATTGGTGGTTTATAGGGTGGTGGAGGCACATAAGGCTTTTCTTTCTCCACTGCCTCTTGATTATTATCTTCCTTTTCTTCTGGTTCATTCACCATTTCAGTCGGTTTATCCGGTTTTTGGTACATGGCTGGATTGTCAAGTCTTGGATCGGTAGGTCCGTCAAGTTCCTTGCCACTTCTTAATATCACAGCATTGGCCTGTCCTTTCGGATTAGGTTGAGGTTGTCCAGGAAATACTCCAGCTGGTGCAGCAGTGGGTGCTTGTTGTTGAGCTACTTGTGAAATCTGAGTTTCTAGCATTTTGTTATGTGTAGCTAACGCATCTACTTTGCTCACTAATTGCTTAATCTGCTCACTAGTGTGTATGTTTTGGTTTAAGAAGTCCTTGTTTGTTTGAGTTTGGTTGGCTATGAAGTTCTCCATCATCAACTCAAGGTTCGATTTTCTAGGGACATTAGGAGCAGTCTTTTGATATCCTGGTGGTATAGCTGGTGCTTGACCTGGTGCGTATAAAGCATTATTGTTCTTATAGGAGAAGTTCAGATGATTCTTCCAACCTGGGTTGTATGTGTTTGAGTACGGGTTTCCTTGAGCATAATTCACTTGATCTGTGGGAATTCCTGCTAATAGTTGACAATCAGGGACATCATGTCCTGGAACTCCACATAATTCACAGTTAGGTGTTACTGCAACCACGGTGGCTGTTGGTGTTATGGCCAAGTTGTCGATCTTTTGGTTTAGTTGGTCAAACTTTGCATTGACTTGGTCCATACTACTCACTTCGTATATACCTCCTTTTGTTGGTTTCTCAGTTGCGACTCTCTCGCTTCCCCATTGGTAATGGTTTTGAGCCATACTCTCGATAAGTGCATAAGCATCGTTATATTCTTTGTCCATTAGTGCACCGCCTGCAGCAGCGTCAATTGTCATTCTTGTATTGTACAAGAGTCCATTGTAGAAGGTATGGATGACCATCCATTCTACTAATTCGTGATGTGGACAAAGTCTCAGCATATCTTTATAGCGTTCCCAAGCTTCGAAAATTGATTCGTTTTCCTTTTCCTTAAATCCGTTGATCTGTGCTCTTAGCATAGCTGTCTTGCTAGGTGGGAAATATCTGGTTAAGAAGACTCTCTTTAGTTCCTCCCACGTAGTTACTGAATTCAAGGGTAGAGATTGAAGCCAGGCTCTTGCTCTGTCTCGAAGGGAAAAAGGAAAAAGACGTAGTCTAATAACTTCTTGGGTAACTCCATTGGCTTTTACAGTATCTGCGTACTGCATAAATATCGAAAAATGAAGGTTCGGATCCTCGGTAGGATTTCCGGCGAATTGATTTTGTTGCACGGCTGATATCAGCGAAGGTTTCAGTTCGAAATCGTTTCGGTTGATAGCCGGTGCGGCAATGCTGGAATGCGGTTCAGCTTGCGAAGGACTAGCGTAATATTTGAGTGGATGATTCGGTTCTTCAGCCATCTCTGCGTCCTTTGATGTTCCGACTGGTTTGGTGGATCTATTTGAAGATCTGGAATGTTGTAATTTCGTTCGTAATCGAATATTCGTCTTCTTACGTGTAAGAAGATTTCCGATTCTGGGATTAGAGGTTGCAAGTCTTCGCCTTGAGAGCGAGTACTTGGCATACACTCGGGAGATTAGATTAGGAAAATAAATAGTTGTTACCTTAGTCTAGACAATGCTACTCTAAAGTGCACTAGTAACTAAATTAAGGTCCCCAGCAACGGCGCCAAAAACTTGATGGGCTAAAGACGTGATCTAATATGTGTCTAGCGGTATCTTAACTGCAAGCGCACAGCCTATCGAAGTAATATTTAAGATTATCGATCCCACAGGGACTTTATGATTACTTAGTGCTAGAGGGTTTACTAGTTTAGCTAAGGTGAATGGTTGTCACGATTTTTGGTTGTTTTTAAGGATTAAAGGCGGGAATTAAATTTTAGTTTAATAATAAAAATAATAAGGCGGTCGGTATGTAATTATGTTAACTTAGGCGGGTCAATCTAATCTAGGCTTATAAGGATGGTTCACTTAATCTATTCTGTAGAGGTTATCAGTTTAAATATCTTTAACTCACACTCCCGTGGTCTTATCTCAGATCTCACTCCTAAAGCCCTATGCCTGCTCTCGCTAGCCCATAAGTGTTTAGAAATAATTTTTGGAAACTTAATAAGTCTAATTCATTTTAAAGCGCTCTCGCTGTGTTTAAATTAAATGCCTAACTTTAGCTATCTGGTTAAAATCTCACACTCTCGTGGTCTCGACCTAACCTATTACACTTTCCTTACTCTCGTAACAAAAAGATTGATTTTATTATAAAAAGTTACAGCCAAAATTTTAAGTTCTTAATTATTTTTAAGCCTAGAATTGATTTTACCGATTCAGTTGATTTTAATTACATACCGCCTAAAGTGTTTAGCTACTCATACTTGTTGTACCAGACAGATGCAGAAACAGAGGAATACAAAATAAAATATGCATTATAAAGAAATAAAAATTAATTCTTAACATTAATATAAATACGAATTAATTAAAAACCTGAATAACAAATATAATGTTAGACTCCTTCTTCCACAATTTGGCAAGCTCGGAGTGCGGACCAGAATCATAAATAAAAATTACTAAAAGAAATGCTGAAGGCTTTGAAAGAAATTAAACAATAACAATTTCCTGATGTTGGAAATTGTTATTTGATTTGGTTGGGATATAAAGAATTAAAACAAGAACAAAATAAATGCTGGAAAAATAAATGAACTAGGGTGCAATGGAAATACGGCAGAGCTTCCGCAAGAAAAATTAAAATAAAAATCTGTAATTTGTTCTTTGAAACTAAGCTATTTATAGGATCATAATTTGGGCTTGACAGTTGGAATAATGCATGGGCCTCGTAGTTGCTGAGAGAATCCAGGGAAAAGTTGAATTACTTGGTCTGCGGAAGAATAGGAAAACATTGACTTCACGTAGCACACGTACATGACCAATTCTCAGCAAGTTAACCTAAATTCCCCTTGTCACGTTCTGTAGATGTTTAAGAATTGGCAGAATTTTTGACCAAACAAGAAATGTTAAATTCAGTTCAGAATGTCCTATCAGATGTTGGGACATTAGCAAACAGAGTATATGAACTTATTTCAGGATGTCCTACCAGATGTTGGGACATTGTGTAAATAACTTAAGTTCAGTTTTTCAGGATGTCCCAACAGATGTTGAGACATCTCAGACCTGCTACCAGAATTAATTAATGATTAACTGATCAGAGATATTTAAGGAGAAGTATCTGGAATTAATTAATGATGGATAAAAACAGAACAGGGCGCATCTGTAGGGTGTTTTATATTGAAGATTCAGATTAAAACAGAAGACCTAAATCACCTAGAATATAGGAAGTAACAAACCCTAAATTCAAGGTGACAGCTGCTGCACATTAGGGCTGGATCATTCTACAGAAAGCCCAAAATTCAGATACCTATTTAATCAACAGAAACTCATAGAATTGAGTACGAATTTCAGAAGTTAAAATAGGGTGTCTAGTGTTTTTAATAGCAGGTTGTTTTATGTATCACTTTATGAGCTTTTAAGCAAAAGTGCATTTGTGACTTGATTGAAACTGTGAAGTAAGATCAAGCTGTTTTGTTTGAAGGATGTCTTCAATTTCTGTAAACTTGTAAACTTGATCATTGTGTGATTGAGGGGGAGTGAGTAGGGTACTCTTATCTAAGTGAGTCTTAGGTAGAAATTGCATTGGGTAAGTATTAAGTGATAGATTAAACAGGGTGGTTTAAGTCTAGAATTAATATTACTAATAGTGGATTTCCTCCTGGCTTGGTAGCCTCCAGATGTAGGTGTAGTTATACACTGAACTGGGTTAACAAACTTCTGTGTTGTTTACTTTTCTTGCTGCTTAAGTTTTGGTTAAATTTGTCAAATGTCCTATTAAGTGTTGGGACATCTCTTAGGACATCTCATACCTGATCACAGAATTTCAATTGGTATCAGAGCAGGCACCCTGCCTGTTTATACTGGGTGAGATCTAGGGAATACAAATTCTGTAACATGGACAGAGATTTAGGGTCAGTAAATAGACCACCTATTCTGGATGGATCTAATTATGACTACTGGAAGCCAAGAATGATTGCATTCTTAAGGTCACTTGACAACAGGGCATGGAGAGCAGTCAATGTTGGATGGGATCATCCTATCCAAGACACCAAAGATGGATCTAAAGTGCTGAAACCTGAAGAAGAATGGAGTAAGGAGGAAGAAGACTCAGCACTAGGCAACTCAAAAGCCTTAAATGCTTTATTCAATGGCATTGATAGGAATATTTTCAGACTTGTGCATCATTGTGAGCTGGCCAAAGATGTTTGGGATACTCTCAAAACAACTCATGAAGGAACATCAAAAGTAAAAATGTCAAGACTTCAACTTCTCACCACCAAGTTTGAAAACTTGAGAATGAAGGAAGATGAATCAATTCATGAGTTCTATATGAACATCTTGGATATAGCCAATACTTCTGGAGCTTTGGGAGAAAAGATGACTGATGAAAAGCTTGTAAGAAAGATTCTCAGATCTTTGCCAAAAAGATTTGATATGAAAGTCACTGCAATAGAAGAAGCTCAAGACATATGCTCCATGAAAGTTGAAGAACTCATTGGTTCCCTTCAAACTTTTGAGATGGGAATGAATGACACAAATGCCAAAAAGAACAAGAGCATAGCCTTAATGTCAAATACAGATGAAGAAGAGGATGATGAATCAGCAAATGATAAAAGCTTATCAGAAAACCTTGCCTTGCTTGGAAAACAGTTCAAACAAATTCTCAGAGGAATGGAAGGCAAATCCAAACCTAGTGGAAGAAACACAAACTCTGAGAACAGAAGATCTTATGATGCTAACAAAAGATTAAAGTATGCTGAAAAGACCAGTCAAGATAAAGGAGTCAAATGTCATGAATGTGAAGGATATGGACACATCAAGTTTGAATGTCCTACCTACTTAAAGAGGCAAAAGAAAGGACTCTCTGTGACCTGGTCAGATGAAGACTCAGGAGAGTCAGAAGAAGAATCAGCTAAGCATATTACTGCTTTAGCTGGACTGTGTGAATATGATAGTGATTCCAGTTGTGAAGAACTTACTTATGAAGAACTTGAGCAAGCATTCAAAGGTCTATACAAAAGAAGCTCTGAAATATGCAGTGAAGTTATAAAGCTAAAGAAGCAGAATAAGACTTTAGAAGATGACAAAGCAAATGATCAGGAGATCATTGAAGCCTTAAAAAGTGAAGTAAGCCTTCTCAACTCTAAGTTGGAACATATGTCCAAATCTGTTAGAATGTTGAACAGCAGCTCAAACACACTGGATGTTATTCTCAGCAATAATAAACACTCAGGGGACAAAAGTGGACTGGGATACGACAGAGATGAAGCAAGCTCTAGCAGAACTACTTCAAAAACTACACAGTCAAACAAGATGTCCCAACAGATGCTCCAACATCAGAACACAAAGACAAACATAATGTTCCAACAGATGTCTCAACATTCTGGAAAGAACAAAATGAAGAAAAAATATCAAAGATGGAGATGCCATCACTGTGGAAGGTTTGGGCATATCAAACCTCACTGTTATAAGCTTCATGGATATCCAAATCAGATGTGTCAGCAACCTTCCAAGCAGAAAGTAGAAGGTACAAAAAAAGTGCTGCATAGAAATCAGCAACCTCCTAAGCAGAAGACAGAGGTCATCAAGAAAGTTTGGAGACCAAAAGCTGACATTCAGACTGATCAAAGCCACATACCCAAGAACAAGATCAACAATCAAGCTTGGAGATCAGCTGAACAACACTCAGAGCAGAGGCATCAAAAGAAATCTCGTCTCATCTGGTCAAAGAAAAGTACTGCATACATAGCACATACATCTCTGAGAGTATCAGCTAAAGAAGACTGGTACTTTGATAGTGGATGCTCAAGACACATGACTGGATTAAAGAATTTGCTAGTAAACTTAAAATCACATTCATCCAGGTATGTTACCTTTGGAGATGGAGCTAAAGGAGAAATCAAGGGAGTTGGAACCTTGGATTGTCAAGATGTTCCAAGACTAGATGATGTGCTGCTAGTTAAAGGTTTAACTGCTAACCTGATCAGCATAAGTCAACTATGTGATCAAGGATACAGTGTAAACTTTACCAAATCTGAATGTATAGTGACTAACAAAGAACAAGAGGTTGTCATGAAAGGAGCCAGATCTAAAGACAACTGTTACATGTGGGAATCCCAAAATCTTAGTCTCACTTCAACCTGCTCTCTAGCTAAAGAAGAAGAAGTGAAACTGTGGCATCAAAGACTAGGTCATCTTCATTTCAGAGGCATAAAGAAGATCATATCTATGGATGCTGTAAGAGGTATTCCTAAACTAAAGATTGATGATGGCAAAATATGTGGTGAATGTCAAATAGGCAAGCAAACCAAGATGTCCCATCCAAAGCTCCAACATCTGACAACTTCCAAAGTTTTGGAACTTCTACATATGGATCTTATGGGACCTATGCAGGTTGAAAGTCTTGGTGGTAAGAGGTATGCTTATGTGGTGGTTGATGACTTTTCAAGATATACATGGATAAATTTTATCAAAGAAAAGTCAGATGTATTTGATGTATTCAAAGAATTATGTCAAAGATTACAAAGGGAAAAATCCAGCTGTGTGATCAGAATTAGAAGTGATCATGGAAAGGAATTTGAGAATCAAAAGTTCTTAGATTTCTGCTCATCAGAAGGAATCAATCATGAATATTCTTCACCTATCACTCCTCAACAGAATGGGATTGTTGAAAGGAAGAATAGAACCATTCAAGAATCAGCAAGAGCTATGATCCATGCTAAAAAGTTGCCTCTATACTTTTGGGCTGAAGCTATGAACACTGCCTGTTACATCCATAACAGAGTTACTTTAAGGAAAGGAACTTTGTCCACAATATATGAAGTCTGGAAGGGCAGAAAACCCACTGTGAAGTACATTCATGTGTTTGGAAGTAAATGCTATATTCTGGCAGATAGGGAGCAAAGGAGAAAAATGGATCCTAAAAGTGATGAAGGGATTTTCCTTGGATACTCTATAAACAGCAGAGCATATAGAGTATTTAATTACAGAACAAAGGTTATCATGGAGTCCATAAATGTGATAATTGATGATGCTTCTACAGATGTCCCAGAAGATGTTGGAACATCTGCTGATATCAAGATTGAAGCTGAAGAAAAGAATGATCAATATAACTTCACTCAAAATGATACAAGGTTAGAAGATTCAAGCAAACCTCCCTCCATCAGAATACAGAAGGATCATCCCAAAGACTTAATAATTGGTGATCCCAACAGAGGTGTAAGCACTAGATCAAGAGAAGTGATTTCAGGTTCTTGTTTTGTTTCCAAAATAGAACCTAAAAATGTCAAGGAAGCTCTCACTGATGAATACTGGATTTGTGCTATGCAAGAGGAATTAGGTCAATTCACAAGGAATGAAGTGTGGAATCTTGTTCCTAGACCTGATGACATAAATGTGATTGGTACAAAATGGGTGTATAAGAACAAGTCAAATGAACAAGGAATTGTTACAAAGAACAAAGCTAGACTTGTGGCTCAAGGATACACTCAAATTGAAGGGGTAGACTTTGATGAAACCTTTGCACCAGTAGCAAGGCTTGAATCAATAAGACTACTGTTGGGAATTGCTTGTATCTTAAAGTTCAAGCTATTTCAAATGGATGTGAAAAGTGCCTTTCTTAATGGTTATCTTAATGAAGAGGTATATGTAGAACAGCCTAAAGGATTTGTTGATCCAAGCTGTCCAAATCATGTATACAAATTAAAGAAAGCACTTTATGGTCTGAAGCAAGCTCCAAGGGCATGGTATGAAAGACTGACCACATTTCTTATCAAGCAAGGATACAGAAAGGGTGGGATTGATAAAACCCTGTTTGTTAAAGATGAAGAAGGAAATGTCATGATTGCACAAATATATGTTGATGACATTGTGTTTGGTGGGATGTCTGATAAGATGGTCAAACATTTTGTCAAGCAGATGGAATCTGAATTTGAAATGAGTCTAGTAGGTGAATTAACCTACTTTCTTGGTCTGCAAGTAAAGCAAATGGAAGACTCAATGTTTATTTCCCAAAGTAAGTACTCCAAGAACATAGTGAAGAAATTTGGAATGGAAAGTGCTTCTCATAAAAGAACTCCTGCTCCCACACATTTAAAGCTGACTAAAGATGAAAAGGGTGAGAATGTAGATCAAAGTTTATATAGAAGCATGATTGGAAGCTTGTTATACTTGACTGCTAGCAGACCAGACATTGCATTTGCAGTAGGAGTTTGTGCAAGATATCAAGCTGATCCAAAAGTCAGTCATCTCAATCAAGTCAAGAGAATCCTTAAATATGTTAATGGTACTTGTGACTATGGCATAATGTACTTTCATGGTTGCAAACCAATTCTCACTGGCTTCTGTGATGCTGATTGGGCAGGAAGTGCTGATGACAGAAAAAGCACTTCAGGAGGATGCTTCTTTCTAGGAAACAATCTGATTTCTTGGTTCAGTAAGAAACATAATTGTGTATCCTTATCTACAGCTGAAGCTGAGTACATAGCAGCAGGTAGCAGTTGTTCTCAGTTGGTTTGGATGAAGCAAATGCTCACTGAGTACAATGTCCCACAGGATGTCATGACATTGTACTGTGACAACTTAAGTGCAATCAACATATCAAAGAATCCTATCCAGCATAGCAGGACCAAGCATATTGATATCAGACATCATTTCATTAGAGATCTTGTAGAAGAAAAGGTGATTTCATTGGAGCATGTAGCTACAAATCTGCAGTTAGCTGATATCTTTACCAAAGCATTGGATGCTACACAATTTGAGAACTTAAGGGGCAAACTTGGAATCTGTTTATGTGATATTTAGCAGTTAATGAGATGTGCCAACATGTCATGTGACATTGCATGGCATAAGGTCCAGATGGCAAAATCAGTCTGGACAAATTCCTTGGGAATTCCATCTCTCATCATTTGCACTGTAACGGTTACTTATTTAGTAACTATTTATAAGCAGCCATCAAGATTCTCATCATACTATCACAAGCGAATCACATTAACCAGCAATCCTTCAGAAATCATAAACCCTAAAGCTGCACATTCATCTTCCTCAACAATGTCTCAAAACCCTAAAACAGCTGAGGAAATTCTCAACAAGGAAGACGTGGTTCATGCCACTCCAATCTCTGTTGTGCCAATGTCATCAACACCATTGGACGAGCTCAGGGGAAGCGCCTCTCACACTAAAAAGGCAAGAACACCAAAGAGATGTAAAGATCAAATCAGAAGCAAAGCTAAAGGCATTCCCTCTCCTGCTAACATGTCCTCAAAATACTCCAAATATGTTGATGATTCCATCAAGGCGATTGTCAACCAAGTTTTCTCTGAACAAAGAGTGGTGAAAGGGATCTATGTTCCTTTGAACACCATTCCTGCACCTCAAGAAGCTCAAGATACAGAGGACACTGCTGCAGAACAAGATGTCCCAACAGATGTTGGAACATCTGAAGATAAGAAAAAGAACTCATCTGATGTTGATCTGGAACAAACTGAGGACAAAGCCTCAAAAGAAAATGATGAAGAGGTCTCTGAAGAACAGGCTCAAGGCTCAAATGAAGATCAAATCCCTGCTGATCAACCAGCTGAAGAGGAGGCTGCTCAATCTCCTCCAGTGGTCAATCTGGAGCAGGACTCTGATGCAGAGATCATATCATCTGTGAAACCCAGCATTGCTAAAAGACTAAGGTCCAGGAAAGGAAAGATGCAAGCTGAACCTGTCATCCCTGAGAAGAAGAAGGCTAGTCCAAAGAAAGGCAAAGCTAAAGCTACCTTTGGTCCAACAAAACCCTGGAGCAAAGTCCAATCCCAGAAGAGAAAAGCTGCCACACCATCAGATTCAGATGTTGAATCAGATGTCCCAACATCTCCTCCCAAGAAAAGACCAACACCAGCAAGAGCTTCAACTGCTGTTCCAGAAGCTCCCTTGGACAACATATCATTCCATCTTGTCTCTAGTGTCAACAGATGGAAGTATGTGTACCAAAGAAGGGTTGCCCTGGAAAGAGAACTGAGCAGCAATGCACTTGAGTGCACAGAACTCATTGACCTAATCTCTGCTGCAGGACTATTCAAGACAGTCTCAGAGTTCTCTCCCTGCTATGAACTTCTTGTCAAAGAGTTCATTGTAAATCTTCAGGAGGATTGCTCAAATGGTAAGTCCTCAGAGTTCAGAAAGGTATTTGTGAGAGGTAAGTGTGTTGAGTTCTCTCCCCAAATCATTAATCAGTATCTAGGAAGGGACACAGATGGACCCAATGAGCTAGGCAAGACAGATAATCAAATCTGTAAAGTGATCACTACAAACCAGGTCAAGGCTTGGCCTGTGAAGGGAAAGCTCTCTGTGAGCATGCTTACCAGAAAGTATGCCATGCTTAACAGGATTGGAACTGCTAACTGGGTGCCTACCAACCACACTTCTTCAATCTCAACTGGTCTGGCCAGATTCATCTATGCTGTGGGAACTCAAACCAAGATGGATTATGGAGCATATATTTTTGATCAGACTATGAAGCATGCCATCTCTAATGCAACAAAGCTGCCAATAGCTTTTCCATCATTGTTGTGTGGTATTGTTCTAAGTCAATACCCTGGAATCTTAAATGAGAAGGACACAGTCTCCAAGAGAGAGAGCCCCCTGGCTTTTCACTACAAATTATTCCTAAGTCACCATGCTGCAGATGTTGAAGCACCTTCTGGGACATCTGCTGGTCCCTCCACTGCTAAGAATCCAATCTCCAGGAAGACGTTAATTGCTGAACTCAAAAGCACCTGCAAAGAGCTTGAAGCTAGAAAGCAGAAGCTTGAGGAAATCATCAAAAGGTTGGAAAGTGAAGAAGATCAGAATGTTGCATCTGGTGAAGACAGTGAGGCTGATGAAGAAAGTGAAGCTGATAAAGATGAAGACACTGAGGTGGAGGAAGCAACTGAGAGTGATGAATCTGAGTGATCAATGTATGTGAGGCAAATGTATTGACAGCAATGTAATGACAGTAGTAGTGTCTTTGGCCCCTAATTTTGTGTCTACCAAGGGGGAGAACAACATCAAATGTAATTGCTGTTTTAAGTATGAATGAAAAAATCTGTTTGTTTGCTTCTGAACTGAATATGTTTTTTTTCTGTTGCAACAAGACTGGATACATATTTGTTTGAGGGGGAGTAATCTCAAATAAGAATCAACAGAAAAAATAATGATATACTCTGATAAAAAGATCTTCTGCTGCACTCTGATAACCAGAAAAGATGTTAGCCAAAAATTAGCCAAAGGGGGAGTTTGTAGATGTTTAAGAATTGGCAGAATTTTTGACCAAACAAGAAATGTTAAATTCAGTTCAGAATGTCCTATCAGATGTTGGGACATTAGCAAACAGAGTATATGAACTTATTTCAGGATGTCCTACCAGATGTTGGGACATTGTGTAAATAACTTAAGTTCAGTTTTTCAGAATGTCCCAACAGATGTTGAGACATCTCAGACCTGCTACCAGAATTAATTAATGATTAACTGATCAGAGATATTTAAGGAGAAGTATCTGGAATTAATTAATGATGGATAAAAACAGAACAAGGCGCATCTGTAGGGTGTTTTATATTGAAGATTCAGATTAAAACAGAAGACCTAAATCACCTAGAATATAGGAAGTAACAAACCCTAAATTCAAGGTGACAGCTGCTGCACATTAGGGCTGGATCATTCTACAGAAAGCCCAAAATTCAGATACCTATTTAATCAACAGAAACTCATAGAATTGAGTACGAATTTCAGAAGTTAAAATAGGGTGTCTAGTGTTTTTAATAGCAGGTTGTTTTATGTATCACTTTATGAGCTTTTAAGCAAAAGTGCATTTGTGACTTGATTGAAACTGTGAAGTAAGATCAAGCTGTTTTGTTTGAAGGATGTCTTCAATTTCTGTAAACTTGTAAACTTGATCATTGTGTGATTGAGGGGGAGTGAGTAGGGTACTCTTATCTAAGTGAGTCTTAGGTAGAAATTGCATTGGGTAAGTATTAAGTGATAGATTAAACAGGGTGGTTTAAGTCTAGAATTAATATTACTAATAGTGGATTTCCTCCTGGCTTGGTAGCCTCCAGATGTAGGTGTAGTTATACACTGAACTGGGTTAACAAACTTCTGTGTTGTTTACTTTTCTTGCTGCTTAAGTTTTGGTTAAATTTGTCAAATGTCCTATTAAGTGTTGGGACATCTCTTAGGACATCTCATACCTGATCACAGAATTTCACGTTCGTGACAAGGGTGTCACGCTCGTCTCCCTTGTAATTAGCGCATCACGGTCGTGAGGGATTGGTGACGACCGTGACTTCTCCTTTTAGCGTGACACGGTCGTGACTCCTAGGTGACGGTCGTGACAACCTCAAATTATGCAGATTATGCAGAATTCCTCTCTTCTTCTTCTTTTCATGGATGTTTTTGCTCATTTCACTTGTGGCTCATGATTTAGCTCTATAATTGATATACCTGCAAAATGACAAAGAAAACTCGAGGAATCGGGTGTTAAAACGATAAATGTGAGATAAAACGGCATTGAAACATAGTAATAAAACGATACTTTTTCTCGTTATCAAACTTCCCCAAACTTAAACCTTTGCTTTTCCTCAAACAAATAGTCGGTTGAAAAATGATCGGGCAGGTTTCCATCGACGCACACACATAACAAACCATACGAGGAATCATTTTGCTAGATAAACCGGTACTAGAATAAAGCACTAACGATACACTAATGACACAAGCAACAAGCTAAGTCGTCGACTTCCCGTTAAACGAAACATTCGGTAATTGCGTTACGATTCCACCTAGAGTCTTTCGATCTTATTTCACCCGGTTTCATTCTAGCGCAATCACATTAAGCCCTTTGCCTTAGCACGCACGTAGTGGAGTAGCCGGTTAGTGACTTTGATCCTTTATAAGCACGGGGTCTGGTACACGAATGTGGCAACCCTACATATATTATCCGATTTGGAGGTTGTGGGGGATCGAGCCGTAGCACGCCCTACCAAGTTCAGAACCAGGTACCTCTGAACCAACCCGCAATGGACTCCTTCTCATATTTCTCGTTTCTTATATGCGACCGTGTACTTTGGTGCAATTTCTTTTTATTGGCATCGAGATATGAAGGATCATTATAGATTTAGGCATCAAACACTTATGTTCATCGGCTCCCCACGTGGTTTGTGTTCAGACCGTGCTGACTGCTAGTATAAACTACTAGGGGTTACTTTTGAACTGAAACTTAAGGTGTAGTCGTAACGATTATCGGAACGGAATGCTTAAGTAGGAAGCCTAAGGTGTCAAGACTGTATTGATCTTGTTGAATCATTCTCAGCTTCCTAGCTATGATTTCATAGGTAAGTCAGGTAATGCGAAGATAAAATTAAAATTTTTTCGGTATGGCTAAATAAACGGGGAAAATTCGAAACTAAAGAAATAGCACAAATATTACTTTGTTTCATTAAATACGAAAGGGAAAATACAACGGAATGGAAAATGCGGAAAGGGAAATGCGGAAAAAGGAAAGGTATCTCTCCCACGCTATATCAGACATTGTCCTCAATGTTGTGATATAATAGCGGGTAAAATACAATACAAACAACGGAAATGGAAAAACATAAACAAAAACAAAAACTAAGACTGCTGACGACCACGGCCTCGGCTTCTGGTGCAGGAGCGTCTGGTCGGAGTCGCTTCAGGATCAGAACCGGTGCCGGTGAGAGCAGTGATATCAATACGCAAAGACTCTAGCTTGCTAAAGATCTCCCCAAGCTTCTCATCAGTCGTCCTCTGGTTGGTGGCAACAACTAAAAGTAGTGCATCATGTTGCTCTTTTTGCCTTCGCTCTAGTGCGGCATTCATCTGGTTCTGCTGATGAATCGCACGGAGGACGTCTTCAAGTGTGAATTCTTGTGCAGGTGGCTGTCGGGTGGAGGACTCAGGAATGTCATGTACAGGCTCAGCTGCATCCATGGTGTCTTGCATCTCGTCCACTGGTGGATCGGCCTGCTCATCAATAATAGGGACATGGCCGGCAGCATCCGGTAAAGCAAATAGCCAGTTGGCTCGGTTGGACGGATTGATGCGGTCACGGCACGACAAGGTGATGTGGTGATAAATGGTGACTTGGATAACAGGGCTGAACCTGCCATCCTCTCTCTGAGAAATCAAGTGGGCGGACCTGCAATAGTTCTTTGTTAGCAACTCTGCGGCTCTGCGAGGCAAATGGATAATCAAGTCACCAAGATCCAGCTGAATGGCAAGGGTGGTGACAATCCCGCCTATGTAGAAGGGGGTTGCGCCTCATTGCGCTACAGACTGGATATGTGACAAAAGGAATGGGGCAACATTGATGCGCTCGTCATTTAAGGCACAGTGCAAGAACATGAGCTCCTTGGAGTTAAGCTTGTGATTGCTCTCTCTTGCAAAAATGGTGTTGCAGATGATGCGATGAAAGTATCAGATCGTCGGGTTATGGATGTGGGTAGCATTCAGGCTCTGAAAGGCAGTAGCACGGGTGTTGGTGATGTCGTGCCATAAGGTGAAAGCGGTTTCGCTGAAGTTGTCCGGCACGCGGAGATGAGCATCGTCGCCGTGATCGAAACCTAACAGTTCGGCACATAAATCATTGCCTCTGTGGAATTTATTGTCAACCTTGCTATGAGCTGCTAGTCAAGGAATTTATTGTCAACCTTCAAGAGGACTGTGCTGATGGTAAGTCAGATGAATTCAGAAAGGTGTATGTAAGAGGGAGATGTGTGGAATTCTCTCCTAGGGTTATCAACCACTACCTAGGGAGAGAATCTGATGGACCTAATGAGCTGGGGAAGACTGACAACTAGGTGTGCAAGGTCATTATTGCCAATCAAGTCAAAGCTTGGCCAGTCAAGGGCAAACTTTCTGTTAGCTTGCTAACAAGGAAGTATGCAATGCTGCATAGGATTGGCAATGTAAACTGGGTCCCTACCAACCATACCTCCTCAATAGCAACTGGATTGGGCAGATTCATATATGCCGTGGGCACCCAAACAAAGCTGGACTTTGGGGCTTACATTTTTTATCAAACATTGAAGCATGCTGGGACATCAGCAACAAAGCTGCCTATTGCCTTTCCATCTTTACTGTGTGGAATAATCCTCAGCCAGTATCCTGGTATCCTCAATGAAAAGGATTCAATCTGCAAAAGAGAGAGTCCTCTGGCCTTCCATTACAAGCTGTTCTTAAGTCATCATGCAGCTGATGTTGAATCTCCCTCTGGGACATCTGCTGGACCTTCAAAGGCAAAGTCTCCTATATCCAAAGCTGCTTTGATTGCTGAGCTGAAGAACACATGCAAAGAACTGGATGCCAGGAAGCAGAAGCTTGAGGAGATTATTCAAAGGCTGGAAATGGAAGAGAGTGCTCAGAAGGCTACTGATTCTGATGATGAAACTGAAGAAGAGGAAGACACTGAATATGAAGATTCTGAGTGAAAAATGTATGTGAGGAATGTGTAATGTCTGCTTCAGCATTGTATTTTGAATTATTAATTTTGTAATTCTCTCTGTCTATGTAAAATTTGGCCCCAATTTATGTCTAACAAGGGGGAGAAGAGAACTGAACAACAACAACAATGTCTGCTGCATCTTACTGATTAATGAAAAATGTTTTGTTTGCTTCTGAACTAAGTTGTTTTTAATGAAATTTTTTTGTTGAAACAAGTCAGAACACATATAGGTTTGAGGGGGAGTAAACTCACACATGACTCAACAGAAAAGAACTGTTGTACTCTGATAAAAGAAACTCTGCTACACTCTGATAAACCAGAAGATTATGTTAGCCAAAAATTAGCCAAAGGGGGAGTTTGTAGATGTTTAGAATTGGCAGAATTTTTTACCAACAAGAAGTGTTGAACTTAGTTCAGGATGTCACATCATATGTTGTGACATTATCAAACAGAGTATAAGTAAATGAACTTAATTCAGGATGTCACACCAGATGTTGTGACATTGTATCAGTTAATGAAGTAAGTTCAGTTTTCAGGATGTCACACCAGATGTTGTGACATCTCAAACCTGCTACCAGAATTAATTAATGCTTAATAGAACTGAGTAAATTCAGGGAATTTATTTGGAATTAATTATGAATGGATAAAACAGAAGAAGGCGCATCTGTAGGGAGATTGGTTATATGATTTCAGTATAAACAGAAGAACTGACTCACCTAGAATCAAGGAAGTAACAAACCCTAATTCAAGGTGATGGCAGCATGCGTATCAGGATTGGATAACCTACAGAAAGCCCAAAAATCCAAGCATCTATTTAAGCAACAGAAACTCTTAGAATAGAGCACGAAATTAAGAAGACTAAATAGGGTGTTTGTGTTTTAATAGCAGGTTGTATATGTGTATCACTTTATGAGCTTTTAAGCAAAAGTGTATTGTGTCTTGATTGAAACTGTGAAGTAAGATCAAGCTGTTTTGTTTGAAGTATGACTTCAATTTTATTAAACTTGTAATCATATCACTGTGTGATTGAGGGGGAGTGAGTTGGTACTCATATCTAAGTGGGGTCTTAGGTAGAAATTGCCTTGGGTAGATATTAAGTGAAAGATTAAACTGAGTGGTTTAAGTCTAGAATTAATACTACTTATATTGGATTTCCTTCCTGGCTTGGTAGCCCCCAGATGTAAGTGTGGTTATACACTGAACTGGGTTAACAATTTCCTGTGTTGTTTAAATTTTCCTGCACTTTAAGTTTTGTTCAAGTCTTCAAGTGTTTAAACATCTCATTCGACATCACGTACCAGATCCCATAATTTCAATTATTATTATTATTATTTTCTTCCCAATGTTAATTAACCTACACTTCATTTTTTTTACAATACAAGTGTTCTACTCCATGCTGGCCACTATTACATTTACACCAAATTCAACAGGAGTGTAAACGTTTTTTTTCAAATCTCACAATACATTCACATAGTACAAGCCGTGCCCCACACTACCACTCACAAATTTTTTTGTTGCAAATCTTGTACGAATATTCCTTCCACTACTCAACAAACTTTCCACTTTATAACAAATTACACAACATACATAATCCGTAGCAACCATATGCACAAACTAGCTAGAAAGAAAAACGAAATAACCTCTTAATACCTTAACAACAGAAATCACTCTTCAACCTTTTCTTCATTGCAACTTCTATAATTTCTTCTTACACACCTCATTCATACTCTGCTCTTTCTTCAACGATACCACAACATACCTTTAATTTTTCTCAGAACCAAAACCTCCCCAATATCATCACCACAACAACCGAAATCCACACCTCTGCATCTTTACACATACAAACGCAAATCTTTGCACTATCCCTTCCAAACTCAGCTAAAACCAGAAAAATGATAATCGAGACGAAGAGAGTTTGAAGGAGAAAACTCAAAGCCAATACCAAGAGAACCAATCGCGAGTGAGTCAGTGAGCAAACCTTGAAAGTGAAAACCGCAAACCGAGAAGTCTCAACTCGCATTGCAAACCACAAATCACAACCCAAATCTTCCACCGTTTCGGCCACCACCGAGTGAGTCACAGCCACCGCAAAAAAACAGAAAAACCAAACACGTCCAAGCGAAAAATACACTGTCAAAGCTCACAAACCATAAAAAAACTGAAAAAGCCACAAATCATAAAAACAGAGATAGAGAGGGATTCTTTTTTGACCAAATCACTGAGAACTCGGAACCAAAATCCAGTGAAACATCGTGAGCTGAGCGAGAAAAATCCCAAAACCCCTTTTCCGTGAAATCCTCACCGCGCGAACCTTCAATCAAAATAGATCCAAAAACCGCCGTCCCTTCATCATCAACACTCAAACCACCACCTTCAACCACGTCGATCACAACTGCAAACCACTTTCACTCGCTGAACTAAAGCCGCACAAACCTGAGACGAAACAGAAGCATCTGAGACCAAATCGTAAAACACCACAGAGTCTTAATCACAGACAGACCAGAAGCGAAAAAACTCAGTGAGGAAGAACCCGCGAAGCCAAACCAACCGAGCCACCTTTAATCGTCAACCACCGTGACTCAGATTCGCCGTTAACCACCGATAATCTGCTGAAAAACCTAAGCGCGAGTCTGAACTAAAGGCAGAAATCAGAATCGAGTGAGAGAGATGAGGAGACCCACCGCGAACGAAATCAAGAACGCAAAACCGTGAGTCCCTTCTTGCCGTTCACCACCTTGAATTCATCGCCGCAAACCGGCCAAACCCGACGCCGCCGGAGGGAGAGATTCGCGAAGGAGTGCCGCCGTCAATTTCAACAGGGATAGGTTCCTTTTTCGCTGTGTTTTGTTTATGAATGAGGAACAAGCATGTTTTTTCCATTTTATTTATTTATTCAGCTTCTCATTTAAATATTTGATTTTTTATTTATTTATTATTTTTATTTTTATATTATGTTATTATTTAACATTGGGCTAAGCCCATGTCTGTTTTCTATCCACACATAGAACCTGCGAACATCATCTTTTTCTTTTCAATTATTTAGTTTCTTTTTTTTTGGTTTATTTATTATTATTCTGGATGCCACGGTTGTATGAGATGGACTGTAAAACTCATGGACCAAACTCACTCTATTTTCCTAAACACACACCTGGGCCTGCGATGCACCCTTCCTCTTTTATAGAATTTCGTTTTGTTTTATTATTTAATTTTGATTTGGTTTTGTGAGCTCTTGATACATTTCCATTATTATTTATTATTTTTCTTGATCCATTTCTCTATCATTTATGTTTTTTTAAATACTTTTTGGGCCAATGACATAACAAAAGGCCGAGGCATTGCCCGATTTTGTTAAATCGGTGATACTCGGTCAATATGAGGCCCTCCTTGTAATTGTTTTTTTTATTATTTATTTTTTTATTATTTTGGCAAACAAACATGTAAATTAATGTAATTTATTTTATTATTCTTAATATTATTTGATTGATTTAATTATTTATTTTATTATTCTATTTATTTATTTATTTTGCAATTCATTTGTTTATTTATTTCCGCATTTCAAAAGTAATGTTTCGACTCCTTATAGAATGATTCCAATTTTGAATCGATTCTAAGGTAGTTCACGAACTAAATTTCGACGCGTCCCAAAAAGGTCCAACGCCTTCGAATAGTTGTTCTCGATTAAAAGGTCCAACACCTTCGAATAGTTATTTCTGATTAAAAAGGCCGAACGCCTTCGAACCGTTCAAAACACTGCACACACGCTTCCTCTTGGGCAAACTACAACGAGACCTCTTTATTTATCGCAATCCCCTGTATTTATTTTGTATCCCTCTCCCATTACTTTGTACGCACTTTATTTTCCGTATTTTATTTAATTCTGAATCCTTGGTCCAACGCCAAGCGATTGCACTTGCACACTCGCACTTTATTATTCAGTTATTGTTTACTAGGATCCACCTTACCTTTGCGAGCCGAGCGCTTCGTGCCTCGCTAAACAAACTACAAAATAAAACCTCATTTGCATTTACCCGTTAACCTCAAAAAAAAACCAAAACGATTCTTTTTAGATCCAAACCCTTGATCCAACGTCAAGCGGTCTTAGGAAAATAAAACACATTAATAAAACGAGAAGAACTGTACGCCACGAGCCTTAAGCGGTAGAAAGGAGGATAACGAGCTCTCGTTACTCGCTCCGATTATTTCAACGCAAGACGCTCGTCTTGTTGGACGAGATAAACTATCCATAGTCTTTAGTGCATTTCAACTCCTAAACCCTTTCATCGACGAAAGGTAATAAAATCAACAACCATTACCCTTAGTAGGCCGAACTACGAGGCTCTGACTTTCCCATTGCACACGGGAGTACGTAGGCACGAGGATCTCAATCCTTGCCGAGCACCTAGGATCAATCTGACTTATAATTCAACTCTTTTCCCTCTAGCAAGCAATTCGTTTAAGCATAGACATCCTTTCGCGCGTGATAACTTAGATGGTTCCCATCGAGTACGATGGATGTAGGGGGTGCTAATACCTTCCCCCTGCATAAACGACTCCCGAACCCGGGCAATGGTTCCGTTGACCTTTGTCCTCATCCTTTCCTTCTCGGGTTGTATCTATATCTTCCCTTTCCCTCTTCGGGAATAAATAGAATTAGGTGGCGACTCTTCGGTCCGTCCAGCGTGCGGCTCCCGTCCATTTCGGATCGTGTGAGGTCGTATTTTTCGGGGTACGACAGCTGGCGACTCTGCTGGGGAATGGTTCACCCCTATGCGAGTCAAGCCTAGTCTAGGTTCCCTTGCTTGTTTGGATGTTTGCTTTTATGCCTTGCTTGTTTATTTATCTCTTTCTTTATCGCATTCCATTTTATATATCTTGTGGCTCCTTGGTACTATAATTTGGATCGATACTTTGTAAAAGAAACTTGAGGGAAAGGCTTTATACCCGGGATTTCGAGTACAAACTTAAGTTAGCGATGTTGTGTAGTATGGGATCCCGAGAGAACCACTCTCGTGGGTTGTCGATACGAAGTCCTCACTTGGAGTAGATTCTGATGAGAATACTGACAACCGTCAAGTCCTTGACGTGTGTGCTCAATTGCTTTCATTAGGGTCATTAACTCTGAGGACCTTTAGAACCTTTTGGTTAAAACATCGGTTGATGGTTGCGTAGTATGGGGCACCAGGGTTCGCCCTCGCGTGGCTCGATACGAAAACCTCACTTGGAATAGACTTACTCAATGGAGTTAATTGACTGTCAAGAATGTATGAAATTGACACGTGCATCAAACAGTTGAGAAAGTTCCATAACTCCAGGACTTTGTTTTAAACCTCGTGTCGATGATCACGTAGTATGGACTCCCGAGAAAATTTTCTCTCGTGGGTTGTCGATACGAAGATCTCACCCAAAATAGATTCATATGGCGGAGTCAGTCAACCGTCATGCTTATGGCGCGTGTGAGGAACAACCATATGAATTGATAACTTTGGGATCCCTAAAACCTTAGAGTCTACCCAGTGAGTTCCTGATCAGAGTATCCTCCATTTTTACCTTGGACTCGTGAGACTTCGATCTTGTGATCCTGGATTCTGACTTTGCATATCATTTGCATTTGCATCATTTCTTGCATTTCATTCCAAAAAGTCGAAAAGTCATTTCATGTTCCTCCATCTTCAGTAAATCAAGCTGGTTTCCCGACGCCCGTATCGAGCTAGACGACTGTATTTAACTAGAGCCAACACTAGAAGACTGATGGACGTGATTCAGGAAGAACAAACTGCCATGAGGGAGGAGATTAACTCAGTCAATAGTAATATCGACCATATTTATGAGACTTTACAAGCTTTGGCAAGAATGAAAGAGCGTCGCGAAGCTGCTGCTGCAATGAACAATGCTCAAGTGCAAGGATCTACATCACGCGCAATGCCTTCAGTTCCCGTTCCAAATCCTTTGGTCTACGGTTTACCTCCAGGTTTCACTCCTGCTGTTGAAGAGGTCACTTCCCAACCAATACCTGCTTCTGGCGTTACTATTGGTGCTATTCCTCAAGCTCAACCTATTCCAAATCAAGTCCAGTTTCCTCAAGCTGAAGAGAATCATCAAGTTGAGTATGAGATGCATACTGCTGTTCCAATCACTAATCCTCATGCTGTTCAAGAATCTGAAGCTATGAAGATGTGTCGCGAGTTAGCTGAAAAACTCCGAATCATGGAAGGACACAACTCAACTTCTCTGAGTGCCTTAGACATGTGCTTAGTTCCAGATGTTGTGATGCATACTAAGTTCAAACTGCCAGAATTCGAGAAATACAAAGGTCTCAGCTGTCCTGAGCTTCATTTGAGGATGTACTGTAGAAAAATGGTCGCTCATGCCAAAGATGACAAGCTCATGATCCATTGTTTCCAAGACAGCCTGTCTGGAGCGTCTCTAGAATGGTACATGCAGCTCGAGTGCAACAATGTTCGTACTTGGCTTGATCTATCTGATGCATTCAAAAAGCAGTGCAAGTACAACACTGACCTTGCTCCTAACCGTACTCAACTTCAGAGTATGTCTCAAAAGGAAAGCGAATCCTTTAAAGAGTACGCCCAACGCTGGAGGGAGTTAGCTGCTAGAGTGCATCCTCCTTTGGTTGATCGTGAACTAATCGACATCTTCATGGGTACCCTACAGGGGCAATACTACGAAAAGCTGATCAGCAGCGTATCTTCTGGATTTTCGGACATGGTGATGGTCGGAGAAAGAATTGAAGAAGGTTTGAAAAGCGGAAAGATCCAAGGAGGTTCTAGCAGCCAAGCTGGAACCAAGAAGCCTTTCAACGGGAACAAGAAGGGTGAAACAAATGCCGTTTCTGCTGCAAGTGGGAATCCTCAACAGAGTGCACCTATTCCAATTCCCTACTATCAGTACCCGTATATTGCTGCTGCGCAATATGCTCCTATGCCATATCAGCCAGTTCCTCCAATGCCTTATCAGCAGGCCATTCAAGCACCATTTCCGCCTCAGATGGCTTATCAACCACGTCCACATCCTATGATTGCAGCTGCGCGGTATGCGCCCAATCCGTACCAGCAACCGGCTTATCCCCAACGGCCTGGTCAACAACAACAACGCGCTCCTCAACAGCGTCCACCATATCAACAAAGAGGATATGATAGGCACATTTATCCCCTACCTATGTTATACACCGAAATCTTTAAACAACTGATAGCAAAAGGACCTCTTACTTTGAGAGATATGCCACCTCAGACTGGCAACGCCCGGAACTATGATGCCAATGCTCGCTGTGAGTATCACAAAGGCGCTCCAGGTCACACCATCGAGAACTGTCATGCCTTCAAGCACATGGTTCAAGACATGATCAACTCTAAGGATCTCACTCTCACTCCGAGAAATGCAAATGTCCAGAACGATCCAATGCCGCCACACAATGCCAACAAGTAAATACATTTGAAGGGGTTGTTGAAGACCAAGCTGAGTAGTCTCCGACGTTGAATCATTCAATCAAGAGAAGTTCATTCCTCAAATCAAGGCAGCCAGTGCCATTTATTATTTCCGCATTCCTGTTATTTTGTACTGTTTGTTAAGTACTGTTTGCGTTGAACATTGTTATTCGTACTTGGTTTTGTTAATATTATGTTTATGCATGTTTTTAATTAGTCTATTCGCATTCGCTCATTATTTATCATTTATCACAAAATCACAAAAAATATTTCCCTCACTTCACTTTAGCAAATATTTGAGGGAGAATGATGAAAACGAAATACCCATAACTGTTGCGGTATGCTTTCAGATAAAACCTCGTCAATGATGTACAGGCATTTGTTCAAATCCCCAAACACTAGAGATATAAGGAGTTAATCCCTAGTCAACCACTTCAAGCCTAGAAGTAGGAGTTTCTTTCGGATACAAACCCTTACGTTAACCCGGGGCAGGGTAGTTGTTCAGTTAACATGACTACACTTTCAAATTGCAAGATGAGACATCCCGTCAGAGGACCATCAACAAATGACTTGGCAGTCACAACATTCAAACAAAAAAGAAAAGAAAAAAGAAAAAACACTGAGTTGAGCACCCGAAGGGAGACTTAGTAAAAAAAAAAGAGAAATCAAAAGAGGAGCTCAAATCCTCAGCAAAAAATTTATATCAGTGACCACCAAATCAAGAATCAGAGGGTCACCAACAACAAAATAAGATGACTACCACTTTCAAGCGAACTTTAAAGCTTCATCTTCACTCTTGCAAAGTCAAAACGAACGCATGTGCAGAGCTAACTGAACGTAGGACTGGAGAATAATACGAAGAAGGGTTGGGTACAAATAAAACTTTGAGCCTTATATCTTTGTTTCTCAAACCATTAACCAGACCACGTTACAACCCTCAAAAGTCCTAATTGAGGCAGGGTTTATTCTGAAAGCATGCTACCAACAAGGTTGCGTAAATTGACTCCCATATATTTGCTAATCTTCAATCTTGATTGCACATTATTCTTGTTGCATCCTTTACGCACTTTCTAAATCAGCACCTCGTTTGGGCTAATGGTCCATTCGTTACACTATCACAACATTTAAATAAATTGACTTTTTCAAAACTTACATGAACTTTACATTAACACTACCATTTGTGTATTGAATAATTTAATTGCAAATCAGTGCTTGACATCAGTACCATCCCAACAAGGCACAATCAAAAGAGGAATCTGAATCAATACTTCTTCAAAATCAGCTCAATCAGGGGCAAAATCATCTTCAACAGCCCAATCAGGGGAAAGTTATCTTCAAACAGCTCAGTCAGGGGCAAGATCATCTTCAAAGGCTCAATCAGGGGCAGGTCATGTCACGGCCATTGTCAAAGCTTCCCCAACCAGAATTTTGTCAAAAACCCTACAAGCAGGGGCAAGCAAACAAGGAGCAAATCTTCCTCTCTCTTCTCCCCAGCTGGACAAGCAGATCTTGCTAGACATTGGCAATCATTCAAAGCAAAATTAGTCTTCATGTGTCAATTAAGCCGCTTCGCTCGCCAGCAAGTGACCAAACTTGGAGCTTTCAGATCCATCTTCTGATCATACATCGTCGAAGATCGAGTGTCGGGGAATCAATCCCTCCACCCACCCAAAGTCCAATCATTATTGGCAACTACCAAACCAAAAGTCCACCAAGCTGGCATCTTTCATTCCAATCACTCATATGCATCATTATGCATCATCAACGCCATACGCATCATTTACATCAATCATTTACAACATATGCATTATATGCATACCGTAAATAAATCAGACCTTTTATTTTCCCCAGCAGTTTTAACTTACATCTCAGTGCATAAACATTTGCATCGTATCTCCATCGTTATGGAATACCATTTCAAAAACAGTCAAGCATAGTCGCATAATTCAGGATCCAAGATCAACGCAAGTTTCTAGTCCTGTCCCCGGCAGAAGTCAGGATCATATCAATCGAAGATTCCAGGCATCTCCTCGTTAGATTCAATGGCCGTATTTAAATTTCTTTTGCCTTATCATCCTCTGGTGATAAGTGATTTTATTTTTCCGTCATTTGCCTTATCATCCTCTGTTGATAAGTGATTTTATTTTTCAGTCATTTGCCTTATCATCCTCTGGTGATAAGTGATTTTATTTTTCAGTCTGTTGCCTTATCATCCTCTGTTGATAAGTGATTTTATTTTCAGTCGTTTGCCTTATCATCCTCTGGTGATAAGTGATTTTATTTTTCAGTCTGTTGCCTTATCATCCTCTGGTGATAAGTGATTTTATTTTCAGTTATTTGCCTTACCATCCTCTGTTGATAAGTGATTTTATTTTCATTCTGTTGCCTTATCATCCTCTGTTGATAAGTGATTTTATTTTCATGTCTGTTGCCTTATCATCCTCTGTTGATAAGTGGTTTTATTTTCATGTCTGTTGCCTTATCATCCTCTGGTGATAAGTGATTTTATTTTCATGTCTGTTGCCTTATCATCCTCTGGTGATAAGTGATTTTATTTTCATGTCTGTTGCCTTATCATCCTCTGGTGATAAGTTGATTTTATTTTCAGTCATTTGCCTTATCATCCTCTGGTGATAAGCGATTTTACTTTCAGTCATTTGCCTTATCATCCTCTGGTGATAAGTGATTTTATTTTCAGTCATTTGCCTTATCATCCTCTGGTGATAAGTGATTTATTTTGTTAATTTGTTTCTTGCTGTGTCACCCATCCTTTCCAGTTTATTTCATTTTTTATTTTCGCAATTTCTTTTCGGACAAATTTGGAGTCTGTTAATATCTAATTATCTTATACCTTGAAAGATTGAACGCGAGCCAGTTCATTTTACTCGGTCTAAGCCAATTCGATAGGGGCATCTGTCATACCCCAAATTTGTCCTACCCGCACCATTTTATTTTTACTGTACAACCATTATTTCAAAAAAATCCAAAAATATGTCTTTTTATCGTCGAAGTTCGGGATTTCTGCAAAAAAAATCAGAGTTCATTTTGAGATTATCGGGTGCGTGTGTGTGGTCGGTGTTATGTGGAAGTTTTTTGTCTAAATTATTATATGCATTATCCATTAATATTTTTTATCACAAAATTCTATAAATATTTCCATTTATTTATTTATTTATTTTATTTCGGTTATTAAAGTCATTTTTTTATTACCACTTTTTATTATTTACACAAATTACAAGAAAACTTCATTTTTAATTGATTTATTATTATTACTTTTTATGGTCCTTTGATTTTCCCATCTCATTTTATTTCTATTATTAACTTTTTATTTATGATCCATTGTTTTTATTCTCTATTAATTACTCAAAAGTACAAAAAAAAAAATTTCACTTTTATTTTCATTGTTATTTTCTTATTATAACTATTATGTCCATTATTATTATTATTATTATTATTTTCTTCCCAATGTTAATTAACCTACACTTCATTTTTTTTTACAATACAAGTGTTCTACTCCATGATGGCCACTATTACATTTACACCAAATTCTACAGGAGTGTAAACGTTTTTTTTCAAATCTCACAATACATTCACATAGTACAAGCCGTGCCCCACACTACCACTCACAAATTTTTTTGTTGCAAATCTTGTACGAATATTCCTTCCACTACTCAACAAACTTTCCACTTTATAACAAATTACACAACGTACATAATCCACAACAACCATATGCACAAACTAGCTAGAAAGAAAAACGAAATAACCTCTTAATACCTCAACAACAGAAATCACTCTTCAACCTTTTCTTCATTGCAACTTCTATAATTTCTTCTTACACACCTCATTCATACTCTGCTCTTTTCTTCAACAATACCACAACATACCTTTAATTTTTCTCAGAACCAAAACCTCCCCAATATCATCACCACAACAACCGAAATCCACACCTCTGCATCTTTACACATACAAACGCAAATCTTTGCACTATCCCTTCCAAACTCAGCTAAAACCAGAAAAATGATAATCGAGACGAAGAGAGTTTGAAGGCGAAAACTCAAAGCCAATACCAAGAGAACCAATCGCGAGTGAGTCAGTGAGCAAACCTTGAAAGTGAAAACCGCGAATCGAGAAGTCTCAACTCGCATCGCAAACCACAAATCACCACCCAAATCTTCCACCGTTTCGGCCACCACCGAGTGAGTCACAGCCACCGCAAAAAAACAGAAAAACCAAACACGTCCAAGCGAAAATACACCGACAAAGCTCACAAACCATAAAAAAAACTGAAAAAACCACAAATCATAAAAAAAGAGATAGAGAGGGATTCTTTTTTGACCAAATCACTGAGAACTCGGAACCAAAATTCAGTGAAACATCGTGAGCTGAGCGAGAAAAATCCCAAAACCCCTTTTCCGTGAAATCCTCACCGTGCGAACCTTCAATCAAAATAGATCCAAAAACCGCCGGCCCTTCATCATCAACACTCAAACCACCACCTTCAACCACGTCGATCACAACCGCAAACCACTTTCACTCGCTGAACCAAAGCCGCACAAACCTGAGACGAAACAGAAGCATCTGAGACCAAATCGTAAAACACCACAGAGTCTAAATCACAGATAGACCAGAAGCGAAAAAACTCAGTGAGGAAAAACCCGTGAAGCCAAACCAACCGAGCCACCTTTAATAGTCAACCACCGTGACTCAAATTCGCCGTTAACCACCGATAATCTGCTGAAAAACCTGAGCGCGAGTCTGAACTAAAGGCAGAAATCAGAATCGAGTGAGAGAGATGAGTGTAGCGGTAAAATCGTGAGTGTAAGCTATTGATTAACTTAACTCGATGTACACAGAGTCGCCACCGCGCTTTTATTTATTTCCAAAAGGAAAAAGGTAAAAGAACGAATAAAAACCTAAGGATCTAAAAGCAAAAGCTAAAAGAAACAAACAGAGAATGGGTAAGGGGATTGGTTACAAATCGGGAAGGTTTGATGCACCCGACTCGTCCGTGGTACTCCACGGGAGCCCTTTGAAATATTTATTGCTTTTTTGGTTTGAAATTGGTTTGCTTAAAAATGATTGAAGGGGCGAGGAGAAGAATGTTTTTTAATGATTTTGTGTTTGATGAGGTTTTAACGCCTCATGCCTACGTACCCACAAAGTGCAATGCGAGATTAAAACCTCGTAGTTCGTGGTACAAAATTTGAAAAGAAACATTGAGTTGCATTAATTTTAAAATGTAGAGATAAGTCATCATTCTTTAGCGAATAATTCCGCTAGAAAGAATGAATCATATCTAAACATATGAAAAGAAAAAGTGCACAAAGGCACAAAACAATTGAGTGAGTTTTTGGTTTTTTTAATGTTTTTTAAGAAAAGAATTTCGATATATTTACATGTATTAACATTTATTAAGAAAATAAAGTGAAAAGGATAAAATCACTTGACCTAAGTCAAGGTTTGATTGCGAAAGCTTTTGAAGTTTGAAAACCAAGAAGATTTTTGAAATAGGGAGAAGTTTTGAAAATTTAAGAATGGGGAGGAGATGAAGGGACTATCCTAATACTTGAATTAAAAGTTAAGAGAAGAGCTACCAAACCATATTATGAATGATTCTTCAAAGTAACCGGAATTCCATCTTCAAAGACCCATGAAATAACTTGAGGCCAAAGTTTCCAATCCATCACAATTTGAGCAAGGGGAGAGATCCTAAAATCTATGTCCATACTCCAATGCTAAGGATAGTAACCATAGTCCGAAATTAAAGTCACAAGTTTTTTAGAGATTTAATCCTTTATTAATTTTTTGTGTCCAAATGGACAAATAGAAAATCAATCAACAAATAAAAAGGGCAAATAATAAACATGATATGGATGAATAAAGCAAAATAAAATAAAAGTAATAATAGTGCAAGAAATTAAATGTTAATAACAAGAGAAATAAAAATGCAAGAATCTAAAATATTAATAGTAGTAATAATATAATAATATTTACATAATGATGGTATGGTGAACTTAATCAACCACAACCAAAAAAAAAAAGTAACCAAAAATCGAAGGCAACCGGATCCGCTTAGCATCTTACACTATAGCGATTAATCAAGGCAAACCGAATCGAATTCAATAAAATTTGAAAGGAGATTGGGAGACCCAAAGCACCTACGCATCAAAAATTCACAAGTCTCGATTCTTGATGCAATATGATTAACCACTTTGGGATTACGCGATCAACAAGAGATCCGGTCCACGAAAGTGCAAGTACCCAATTAGATTTTTATTTCGAAGTCGGGACACATTTAGGTCTATGTTAAGCAATCGCCGAGTAATTTACGAAGTAATTACCCTACAAATGAGGCCGGCCACCACCAATTAAGGTGCATAATATTAGTGCTAATGCATGCGAGATAAACGATATATAAATCGTTATCCGAACGCGATACCGCACAAAACTAAAGATGAATACCAAATTGAGTTATACTTATGGTATTCTTCCATCCTTAAGTTCAATCACTTATCTTGGTGGATTCAAGCATGAAAATGTATCACTAATGCAAAGTACCTTAAATGAATTGAATAATCCACTTAAAGGTAGTTTCGAATTAATGAACATTAACTACTCTAATCTACACCCAAAGTCCATTGAAATTAAGGAGGAATTATTCCCAAAAATACTTCCCAAGGTAAAAATAAAAGGGAGGAAGAAGAAGAAGAAGGAGGAACCAAAAAGGGGCTTAAAATAAGCCAAAAACACAATTCTGACTTGTGTTAACCGGTTAACCAATTGGTTAGCCGGTTAACGCAAGCAGATTTTGAATAGTTTGCGCTGTTTTTAAACTGGTTAACCGGTTAACCAAATGGTTAACTGGTTAACGCTGTACCAGAAGCTGAAAAATGCAGAAAATTCAGCATGATCCATTTTGAAACCTTTTCTCAAACATTGGATGATCATGATCTGAATTTGCACGAATTTTAAAACCAAAATACAGTGGAATCCCTGCAATCAAACAATAAATAAAGATCCAAAGGATCTAGAAACAAGAGCACCAAAGATCTACATCTTGAATGTTGATGGTGAATATGGGTTTATGGAGGAAGATGAATTACCAAAAGCTTTTCTTCAAATTGAACCAACACAAGCTTAGATCTACTGAAATTGATGAGCAAGAGAATGAAAGAATGAAGGTTTAGCTCAAGTTAATCAAGAATTCAATGTGAATTCTTGATAACTTCAAAAGAAAGAAAGATGAGCTTTGGAGAATTTTGGTGTTGGGGGAGTAATTTGCAAGAGATTTTTTGGCTATCAAAAGCTTGTGGAATGAATGAAATTGAGGTCCTATTTAAAGGCTTTAGGTATGGAAATTTGGTGGGATGGAGCTTGCTTTGGTAATTTGAATTTAGGTTTGGTAATTGAAAATTTGGTGGGAAATGGAAAAGAGTGGTAATTAGTGAGGGTTTTTGGTAGGAAATGATCAAAATGATGTAAAAAATCAGAAACCAATGGATCTAGAATATTCCAATTAAATCAATGATCTAAGGGTGCTGAAATTGAATAAAAAATTCAAATTTCGCACTGGTTAACCGGTTAACCATTTGGTTAACCGGTTAACCAAGCTGAATTTTGAATTTCTTATTCAAAAAAAAAAGCTGCTTGGTTTTTTCGGCCCGATTCTTGTGTACGTCGAAGAAATAAACACGTGAACCTTGGAAATCCTTTGAATGAATCAATTAACTTGGGAAATCCTTGATCTGATAATTTTGAATTATTTGCGGATCGTCTTCGACTTTTGTGAAATTTACTCGAGCTGCAGGACTGCTATTTTTTTGGCGTTTTATATGGTTCCTCTTCCTGGAAAAAAAATTAGCAAAAGAAAACAAAATATTTTTGGATTTTAATTAATGGTTAGTAAACACAATCAAATAAAACAATTAAAGACAACGGTGATCCCCTGCGAGGCATAATCCTAACCCGAGAAAAACCGTGCAACCAGTGCGATCTTGTTTGTATGCAAAATGCAGATGAAATGCGAAGAAATCTTAGGGTAAAAATTAGGGTGTTACAGCTGCCCCTATTTAAGTTTCTTCAATCCGGAGATATGAAGATTGACATCTTCGTCTCTACAAGATGGGAGAGACTTAAATACAGAATACCCAATTTTTGTCCTAAGAGAACAAGATATGATATGAATATGATATGCAAACCCAAGATCT
This sequence comes from Lathyrus aphaca, assembly GCA_963966055.1. Lineage (NCBI taxonomy): Eukaryota > Viridiplantae > Streptophyta > Magnoliopsida > Fabales > Fabaceae > Lathyrus > Lathyrus aphaca. The sequence goes on from OZ014521.1 coordinate 304,446,482, forward strand.
CTGTGGGGAAAATATGACCACCAGAGAAAAAGCAAAAACTTGGGGACACAGAAGAAAATCCCGTTGGGGAAACAACAACAGACATACACAGAGTTACCAGGAAAATAAATCACTGGATAGCTGACTCCACTTGGGAAAAGGTATGATATAATCAAGGACAAAATTCAACAAGGGAAGATAAACACCTTGTCAGGAAATATCAAACAAACAAAATATTCGAGTCCAGAAATGGAGAAATACTGAGTTGGAAAAGAATCATCAACTACCTGTTTACTGGGTAGGAAATACAACAGACTCGACTATCAATTTACTGGATAGGAGCAAAATAAAGAGGAATAACCTCCACTACCTTTTTACTGGGCAGAAAAATATATGGGACTCGACTATCGATTTACTGGATAGGAGTGAAATACAGAGGGATAACCTCAATTACCTTTTTACTGGGTAAGAAATATTCTCAACTACCTGATTTAATGGGTAGAGAATATAAAAGACTCGACTATCGATTTACTGGATAGGAGTATGATCAACTACCTGATTTACTGGGTAGGAAAAAAATATCTCGACTACCGGATTTACTGGGTAGAAAAATTCTCAACTACCTGATTTACTGGGTAGGAGCTTAAGCAAAGGAAAACAAACTCTATTACCTTTTTTACTGGGTAAGAGGATAAAATCTCGACTACCGAATTTACTGGGTAGGAGTACAAGTAAAAGAACTTGATCAATTTGGTAATATTACCCACTATCGATTACTGATAGCTTAGTTCCAAAGTAATATACTCAAGCTAGAGAAAATGTTGCCCACTATCAAACAATGATAGCTTAATTTCAAAGCAATATTACTCACACAAAGGGGACCCAAGTTCAATCCAAGAACAAATTGGAGAGAAACGGTCAAACAAGACTCATCCCGAGGAGGAAATATCTCAACTGGGGGAAATTCCATCCAGATAATAAACTGGGGAGGAAACTGAATCAACATCGTCCACGAGAAACAAACTCAGTGGGGAATTAGAAAGGATAAACACTTTCTGCTTAATGGTCGACACTCTAAACTTGAGAGGAAGACGACACACACACTCTGTGGGGAAAGTCCACACCAAAGAGCAGATAACAATGATAAATGAAAAAATGCAAGCAAACGATGCTATGCTTATGCGTATGAATATGCTTATGAATATGCTGACAAAACAGACATAAAGATAAGAAACAGGTGACATGAACACCACAACAATCGGATACTCGGCTAATCCCAAGGCAACAATGCAGGGAAACATGCTGGAGATTCAACTTGAAATACTGCAGGGGACTGTCATAAGCCATCAAAGGAATAAAATCCTACTACAAGGCTTGAATCATGATAAGACATCATCTGCTAGGAATATCATCCTGTTGAGAAAAGGTAATAATCTGCTGAGGATGAAAGTATTCTTGATAAAAATCAAACTTCACGAGGAATAACTATCATACCACTCCTGCTCCACTTGGGAATAGAGTGCTAGACCTGATAAAAATCACATAGGAACCTGCCGGAAATCAACACATGCAGACCTAGTGGGGATCCATATGAGGATATCAGAAGTTAACATCACAACAAAAACACAGTTACGAGGGATTTTAAATCAATACCCACCATTGGGTAAAAGAAAACCTCTAAACTGACTGCTATATCAATAATTCTATATTCAAGGATGCAAACAATTCGAGCTGAGGAACAAGAGCTCAGCTGGGGATTCCCAATGCTTCTCAAGTTAAAGATAACTTGTTGAGGAAGAGATCAAAACTCAGCTAGGGATTCTTAAGAACATCCCTTCCAACAACTCTTTTGGGGAATACATACAAACTCCGTTCATGTTTATTGTTGGGGAACAAAACATTATTAACATCAACCTGTCAAGACTATCCAGGAACTTCGCATGGACACAACCGAATCAAACCCTGCTTTGGGAGAGACGAGTTACCCACATCCAGACTTTACCATTCTTGGAATCACTATTGATATCCTTTCTTTATTCATATATCAAAAGAAAATTGTTTTTTAAAAATCTTCAAAGGTTAAATTTATTAAATTTGTTTCAAAAATCATCATCAACAATAAATTGAAATTTTGTAAACAGAAACAATATAAAGAATTGCAAACAATTGGATAAAAGCTCAAATTCATTGATAGAATGGTAGTCAGCAAATGGCATGACTCCATGGATCATTACAAGTTTGAAAAATGGTAAATACATGGAAAAGGGCTACACTGAGATACAATGATCACTATTCTCCCTATCAACTTTGAACTCCACTGTGTCCGAAACTTCAGTCAAGGATGAGTGAATAAGAATCTTTGATGGGAAATTCTTCTGAGGGATAGAATCTGAAATCCTCGGTTGCTACAAGTGATCCAGTCTGTCGACGCAGTTACTTGCCATGATCCCTAACTTTTACCTAGATTTCCCTTTCGGGTTTTCAATCTACCGGGATAATTATTTCTGTTTTTGTCTCTAATTTTTGCCTGGACCGCCCTTTCGGGTTTTCAATCCACCGAGACGCTCATTTTTGCCTAAGCCGCCCTTTCGGGTTTTCAACTTAGCGAGCTATTCTTTTATTTTTTTAGGCGAAGTATTTCTTGACTGCATCCGCATTCACAGGACGAGTGATCTCCTCACCATCCATAGTTGCAAGAATTAATGAACCGCCAGAGAAGGCTTTCTTAACAATATATGGGCCATCATAGTTCGGAGTCCACTTGCCCCGAGAATCTTTAAGGAAAGACTGAATCTTTTTGAGCACGAGGTCGCCTTCTCTGAATACACGAGGTTTGACCTTCTTGTCAAAAGCTTTCTTCATTCTTTGTTGGTACAATCGACCATGACACAAAGCTGTTATTCTCTTTTCCTCAATCAAATTCAACTGATCAATCTACTCTGACACCATTCAGCCTCAGTCAACTTGGCTTCCATCAGAACTCTTATTGATGGGATCTCAACTTCGACGGGGAGCACTGCTTCTGTACCATAAACAAGCGAGAAAGGGGTTGCCCTTGTTGAAGTGCGGACAGATGTACGATACCCATGCAAAGCAAAAGGGAGCATCGCATGCCAGTCCTTGTACGTCACAACCATCTTCTGAATGATCTTCTTAATGTTCTTATTCGCAGCTTCAACAGCCCCATTCATCTTCGGTCTATAAGGAGAGGAATTATGGTGTTGAATCTTGAATTCTTCACAAAGCTCTTTCATCATCTTATTGTTCAAGTTCGAACCGTTATCAGTAATGATTCTATTCGGAACACCATATCTGTAGATAATGTTATTCTTGATAAACCGAACCACAACTTGCTTGGTCACATTAACATACGATGCTGCTTCCACCTATTTGGTGAAGTAGTCAATTGCCACAAGAATAAAACGATGTCCATTCGAAGCCTTGGGTTCAATCATGCCAATCATATCAATTCCCCACATAGAGAAAGGCCATGGGGAAGAAATCACATTGAGATAAGCTGGTGGCACATGAATCTTATTAGCATACACTTGACACTTATGGCACTTTTTCACATACTTGCAGCAATCAGATTCCATTGTCAGCCAATAGTAACCTGCTCTCAACGTCTTTTTAGCCATTGCATGCCCATTAGCATGAGTGCCAAAAGATCCTTCGTGAATTTCTTTCATTAACATGTCTGCTTCGTGTCTATGCACGCATCTGAGCAAGACCATGTCAAAATTTCTCTTATAAAGCACATTTCCATTCAAGAAGAAATTGCCTGTCAATCTCCTCAAAGTCCTCTTATCTTTATCGGATGCCCCAAGCGGGTATTCTTGACTCTGGAGAAAACATTTAATATCATGATACCAAGGCTTGTCATCATGGACCTCTTCAACTGCAAACACATGAGCTGGTCTTTTAAGTCGCATCACACTGATCATGGGAACATCATTCCACTGGTGCACCTTTATCATAGAAGCTATAGTTGCTAAAGCATCTGCCATCTGATTCTCATCACGAGGAACATAATGAAACTCAACTTTAGTGAAGAAAGTTGATATCTTCCTGGCATAATCTCTATAAGGGATCAAGTGGGGTTGATGAGTTACCCACGTACCCTGGATCTGATTAATTACCAAGGCAGAATCTCCATACACATCAAGATGCTTAATCCTCAGATCAATAGCTTCCTCAAGACCCATAATACAGGCTTCATACTCAGCTTCATTATTGGTACAAGGAAAAGTCAACCTCGCGGCAAAAGGAATATGCAAACCATGGGGAGTAATGATCATTGCCCCAATTCCTCTTCCGCGTGCATTCACAGCACCATCAAAAACTAAACCCCATCGAGATCCAGGCTCCGGCCCTTCCTCAATCAAAGGTTCATCACAATCTTTCACTTTCAAAAACATCACATTCTCATCTGGAAAATCAAACTTGATTGGTTGGTAATCATCAATCGGTTGATGTGCCAAAAAGTCAGCCAAGATACTACCTTTTATAGCTTTTTGAGTTCGGTACTCGATATCATATTCTGACAACAACATTTGCCAACAAGCAATCCTCCTAGTCAAAGCAGGCTTTTCAAAGATATACTTGATTGGATCCATTTTAGAGATCAACCAAGTTGTATGATTCAGCATATACTGGCGAAGACGCTTTGCAGCCCAAGCTAAGGCACAACAAGTTTTTTCAAGCATGGAGTACCGAGACTCACAATCAGTGAATTTCTTACTCAAGTAGTAAATTGCATATTCTTTTCTTCCAGATTCATCTTGCTGACCAAGCACACAACCCATGGAATCTTCCAACACAGTCAAGTACAAATAATCGGTCTACCTTCCACCGGAGGAGACAAGATAGGAGGTTCAAGCAGATATTCTTTGATACTTTCAAACGCTTTCTGACAATCATCTGTCCTGACACAACCTTTGTCTTTTCGAAGCAACTTGAAGATCGGAGCACATGTGGCAATCATGTGAGAGATAAACCTCGAAATATAATTCAAACGGCCCAAGAATCCTCTTACTTGCTTTTCGGTTCTTGGAGCAGGCATTTCCTGAATAGCTTTCACTTTATCAGGATCAACTTCGATGCCTCTTTGGCTGACAATGAAACCTAATAACTTTCCAGAACGTACACCAAATGTGCACTTGTTCAGATTCAAACGAAGCTTAAACTTCCTTAACCTTTGAAACAACTTCAGCAAATGTTCAACATGATCCTCTTCAGTCTTCGACTTAGCGATTATATCATCAACATATACTTCGATTTCTTTGTGCATCATATCATGGAAAAGTGTGGTCATAGCTCTTTGGTATGACGCACCAGCATTCTTCAATCCAAAGGGCATCACTCTGTAGCAGAATGTTCCCCATGGTGTAATAAATGTGGTCTTTTCCATGTCCTCGGGTGCCATCTTTATAACCGGAAAATTCGTCCATAAAAGAGAACACATCAAACTTTGCCGTATTATCTACCAACATATCAATGTGTGGTAAAGGAAAATCATATTTCGGACTGGCTTTGTCAAATCTCTGTAATCAATGCACATTCGGACTTTTCCGTCTTTCTTCGGAACAGGAACAATATTGGCCACCCATTCAGGATAAGTTGATGTCACAAGAAAACCTGCATCGATCTGCTTTTGAACCTCCTCTTTGATCTTTACTGCCATGTCAGGATGAGTTCTTCTCAACTTCTGCTTTACAGGTGGACATTCAGGCTTCAACGACAATCTATGCTCCACAATATCAGTATCAAGACCTGGCATGTCTTGATAAGACCAAGCGAATACATCAACATACTCTCTGAGAAGCTCTACAATCCTCTTCTTAACATCAGGACCAAGCAATGCTCCAACTTTGACTTCTTTCGTTTCATCTTCAGAACCCAAGTTGACCATCTCTATAGACTCTCCATGAGGATGAATAACTTTCTCCTCGTGCTCAAGCAACCGAGAAATCTCATCAGGAATCTCTTCAACATCCTCTTCCTCAGCTTCAAACACAGGGAATTCAAAGTTGGGAGAGGGCATAGGATCATTGTTTTCAATGGGTTTATCAATCAATCTGCACAATGATTTTATTTTTATTTTAGAATATGAACAAAAGTGCAAACAATATGCAGATAAACAATCATTATATTTTTGGGTTTTTTATGTTACCATTTTTCAGAATAAAGCAAAAATGAAAAAACACATATGGAAATAACAAAATAACATTTTATTGATGATGATAAAATTTGAAACAAAGCCCGACAAACATCACTTTCACCTTGGGCAGAGTGAAAGGATTTTTTGAAAGAAAATAAAACAAATTACTTTGAAGAATGAACAATAAAAGGAACATCAACAGCGATCCAGTTCTGGCAAATCTTTCCATGCGTAACGAAGTCAGGCACTTCTTTATCTTCATCAGATGCATTACCAGGACAACCATCAACCATATTCACAGACGCATTACCATGCTTCGGCAACGGATTTTTCTGCACATTTAGATTAACATCATTGAAATACAGAACATTGTTCCTCATCAACTTCTGTACTTCAAACTTCAATGGATAACAATTCTCAACATCGTGCCCCGGGGCACCTTGATGAAAAGCACAGCGAGCCTCCGGCTTATACCACCATGGAATAGTCTCTGGAACTGGAGGTGGAGGACGTGTTTGCACAAGATTCTTTGCAATCAAAGACGAAAGCAAGTCCGCATACGTCATCGGAATAGGATCAAAACTCGGCTTAGCCCGAACTTGTTAATTACCACCTTGTTGCACAGAAGGTTGGTGATAACGAGGTTGATACTTTGGAATTGCTGGCATAGTTGGAGCCACGTTAATCATCGGTGTTACAGAAGCTACATGCTGCGAATGGTGATTCCCACGACTGTGAGGTCTTCTATAACTTTCACGGGATACTGCATTAGTCTTATTTTCTTTATTTTTCCTAAAGTTGAACCTTCTAGAGCTTGAGCCATTATTGTTCTCTTGACTCAACCGTCCCTCACGGACACCTTCTTCTAAACGCATCCCCATACTCACCATTTCAGTGAAATCGGAAGGAGCGCTTGCTATCATCCTTTCATAATAAAAAGAACCTAAAGTCTTCAAGAAGATCTTTGTCATTTCTTTTTCTTCCAGCGGAGGAACAATCTGGGCTGCCAGCTCGCACCATCTCTGCGCATATTCTTTAAAAGTCTCCTTGTCCTTCTGGGACATAGCACGAAGTTGATCTCTATCTGGAGCCATATCAACGTTGTACTTGTACTGTCTTGGAAATAGTGAATCAACAGCTTATCATTGTCTGTCTGAGCAGACATCTTTCTGGCATACATAGTCAAATGGCTCAACGGACAAGTGTTGCCTTTGTACTTTTCAAACTCAGGCAGCTTGAATTTGTACGGAACTTTAACATTAGGGACCAGACAAAGGTCATAAGCATCTTTTTCGAACAAATCCTTATGCTTCAAGGCTCTCATCTCCCTCTGTATCTCAACAAAGCGTCCCTGGAAATCATCAAGTCTCTCAGCCACTCCAGCACCTTCACTAGGTTCAGCATGGTAAATCATTTCATCATGATGCGGAATAGTGTGCACCACAGGCGGTGTAGTAGTCACAACTGGAGGAAGAGTAGTCCATACTGGTGGGAGAGTATTAAATGCAGCAGTCTCAGGATGATGAGGAGGACGATAACCAGCAGGAATAAAATCAATTGGCATGCCCCAAGGTGTGCTAGCAGGCATACGGTAGCGAGGAGAAATTACAGTCTCAACAGGAATTGATGCGGTAACAATCCCGGAGATGACAGTATTCTGAACAGGAGAATTAGGAGGTGGCTGATTCTGAGCAGCCACCAAACTTTCCATCATAGCAGAAACTCTTTCCAAGCTTTCCCTCAGAAATGTAACCTCTTCGCGCAGCTCGCGATTCTCTTGTTGTAAAGTTTTCATCACCCTTCTCCGATTAGCTCGAGTATCAAATCGGTGAGTCAGCTTGACAGGAGAACTGAATGAAGACCAAGAAACAACATAAGATCCCTGGAGAACACTCAAAAAGCAAGACAAATGCGGGTATGATGCATGGTATGCGTATGCAAATGCAAAGATTTCAAAGGACTATAAGATAACTCGCAATATTTATAAAGAGACATTTTTGAAATACTTAAAAAAAACTTATTCTCATTAAGATCACATCTGAAATTTTGCAAAAGTTCCTTATAAGTCCTTTGAAATCTTAAACACAATGCTCATGAATGCATGATGGCATGTATGCAACAACCACAAACAAGATCACACAAGGCACACGGGCTTAGGTTCCGAGTCACGAGCATGAAGTCAAGGTAACAGAACACCAACCCACACAGGTAGTACTAAGGTTGTGTCTTCATTGTACCTGCAGAAAACCAAAAGGGTGCTAACAGAGGTGCCCGGAGTTAACAGCCATCTTTAGAATATTATCGGTACGTTGGATTACTCCCCAACCGATAACATTCTTAAAATAGACCCCGTCCGAGTGTAGTATCGCGTGACAACCGCCTTAGGTTTACACCCAGACAATTTCCGCACTACGTTCCTAAATTGGCTTGGATGGGTTAAGGGTTCTAAGGTCCTCAGTATGATCAACTCAAGGTCGGAAAATAATGCCACGTACGATAACTCGTCATGACATTGATAGTCCAAGAGAGCCTAACCGAGTGGAGATTATCAAATTGATATAGCTTTGGACTACTCCATCGCTTATCGCTTCGAATATCGCCGTCCTATCATAAGTTTCACTCAGATCCAGGTTAGAATCTATCTCACACAGAGGATCACCAAAACCAAAATAGAACAACCAAATAACAAACAAGTCAAACCAAAACAAATAGATAAATCAAAGTAGGCTGAATCCGCTTAGAGATTACTCCCCAGCAGAGTCGCCACTTTTCTGTAGCGGGAAAATCGTGAGTGTAAGCTATTGATTAACTTAACTCGATGTACACAGAGTCGCCACCGCGCTTTTATTTATTTCCAAAAGGAAAAAGGTAAAAGAACAAATAAAAACCTAAGGATCTAAAAGCAAAAGCTAAAAGAAACAAACAGAGAATGGGTAAGGGGATTGGTTACAAATCGGGAAGGTTTGACGCACCCGACTCGTCCGTGGTACTCCACGGGAGCCCTTTGAAATATTTATTGCTTTTTTGGTTTGAAATTGGTTTGCTTAAAAATGATTGAAGGGATGAGGAGAAGAATGTTTTTTAATGATTTTGTGTTTGATGATGTTTTAACGCCTCATGCCTACGTACCCACAAAGTGCAATGCGAGATCAAAACCTCGTAGTTCGTGGTACAAAATTTGAAAAGAAACGATGAGTTGCATTAATTTTAAAATGTAGAGATAAGTCGTCATTCTTTAGCGAATAATTCCGCTAGAAAGAATGAATCATATCTAAACATATGAAAAGAAAAGGTGCACAAAGGAACAAAACAATTGAATGAGTTTTTGGTTTTTTTAATGTTTTTTATGAAAAGAATTTCGATATATTTACATGGATTAACATTTATTAAGAAAATAAAGTGAAAAGGATAAAATCACTTGACCTAAGTCAAGGTTTGATTGCGAAAGCGTTTGAAGTTTGAAAACCAAGAAGATTTTTGAAATAGGGAGAAGTTTTGAAAATTTAAGAATGGGGAGGAGATGAAGGGACTATCCTAATACTTGAATTAAAAGTTAAGAGAAGAGCTACCAAACCATATTATGAATTATTCTTCAAAGTAACCGGAATTCCATCTTCAAAGACCCATGAAATAACTTGAGGCCAAAGTTTCCAATCCATCACAACTTGAGCAAGGGGAGAGATCCTAAAATCTAAGTCCATACTTCAATGCTAAGGATAGTAACCATAGTCCGAAATTAAAGTCACAAGTTTTTTAGAGATTTAATCCTTTATTAATTTTTTGTGTCCAAATGGACAAATAGAAAATCAATCAACAAATAAAAAGGGCAAATAATAAACATGATATGGATGAATAAAGCAAAATAAAATAAAAGTAATAATAGTGCAAGAAATTAAATGTTAATAACAAGAGAAATAAAAATGCAAGAATCTAAAATATTAATAGTAGTAATAATATAATAATATTTACATAATGATGGTATGGTGAACTTAATCAACCACAACCAAAAAAAAAAAGCAACCAAAAATCGAAGGCAACCGGATCCGCTTAGCATCTTACACTATAGCGATTAATCAAGGCAAACCGAATCGAATTCAATGAAATTTGAAAGGAGATTGGGAGACCCAAAGCACCTACGCATCAAAAATTCACAAGTCTCGATTCTTGATGCAATATGATTAACCACTTTGGGATTACGCGATCAACAAGAGATCCGGTCCACGAAAGTGCAAGTACCCAATTAGATTTTTATTTCGAAGTCGGGACATATTTAGGTCTATGTTAAGCAATCGCCGAGTAATTTACGAAGTAATTACCCTACAAATGAGGCCGGCCACCACCAATTAAGGTGCATAATATTAGTGCTAATGCATGCGAGATAAAAGATATATAAATCGTTATCCGAACGCGATACCGCACAAAACTAAAGATGAATACCAAATTGAGTCATACTTATGGTATTCTTCCATCCTTAAGTTCAATCACTTATCTTGGTGGATTCAAGCATGAAAATGTATCACCAATGCAAAGTACCTTAAATGAATTGAATAATCCACTTAAAGGTAGTTTCAAATTAATGAACATTAACTACTCTAATCTACACCCAAAGTCCATTGAAATTAAGGAGGAATTATTCCCAAAAATACTTCCCAAGGTAAAAATAAAAGGGAGGAAGAAGAAGAAGAAGGAGGAACCAAAAAGGGGCTTAAAATAAGCCAAAAACACAATTCTGACTTGTGTTAACCGGTTAACCAATTGGTTAACCGGTTAATGCAAGCAGATTTTGAATAGTTTGCGCTGTTTTTAAACTGGTTAACGTGTTAACCAAATGGTTAACCGGTTAACGTTGTACCAGAAGCTGAAAAATGCAGAAAATTCAGCATGATCCATTTTGAAACCTTTTCTCAAACATTGGATGATCATGATCTGAATTTGCACGAATTTTAAAACCAAAATACAGTGGAATCCCTGCAATCAAACAATAAATAAAGATCCAAAGGATCTAGAAACAAGAGCACCAAAGATCTACATCTTGAATGTTGATGGTGAATATGGGTTTATGGAGGAAGATGAATTACCAAAAGCTTTTCTTCAAATTGAACCAACACAAGCTTAGATCTACTGAAATTGATGAGCAAGAGAATGAAAGAATGAAGGTTTAGCTCAAGTTAATCAAGAATTCAATGTGAATTCTTGATAACTTCAAAAGAAAGAAAGATGAGCTTTGGAGAATTTTGGTGTTGGGGGAGTAATTTGCAAGAGATTTTTTGGCTATCAAAAGCTTGTGGAATGAATGAAATTGAGGTCCTATTTAAAGGCTTTAGGTATGGAAATTTGGTGGGATGGAGCTTGCTTTGGTAATTTGAATTTAGGTTTGGTAATTGAAAATTTGGTGGGAAATGGAAAAGAGTGGTAATTAGTGAGGGTTTTTGGTAGGAAATGATCAAAATGATGTAAAAAATCAGAAACCAATAGATCTAGAATATTCCAATTAAATCAATGATCTAAGGGTGCTGAAATTGAATAAAAAATTCAAATTTCGCACTGGTTAACCGGTTAACCATTTGGTTAACCAGTTAACCAAGCTGAATTTTGAATTTCTTGTTCAAAAAAAAAGTTGCTTGGTTGTTTCGGCCCGATTCTTGTGTACGTCGAAGAAATAAACACGTGAACCTTGGAAATCCTTTGAATGAATCAATTAACTTGGGAAATCCTTGATCTGATAATTTTGAATTATTTGCGGATCGTCTTCGACTTTTGTGAAATTTACTCGAGCTGCAGGACTGCTATTTTTTTGGCGTTTTATATGGTTCCTCTTCCTGAAAAAAAAATTAGCAAAAGAAAACAAAATATTTTTGGATTTTAATTAATGGTTAGTAAACACAATCAAATAAAACAATTAAAGACAACGGTGATCCCCTGCGAGGCATAATCCTAACCCGAGAAGAACCGTGCAACCAATGCGATCTTGTTTGTATGTAAAATGCAGATGAAATGCGAAGAAATCTTAGGGCAAAAATTAGGGTGTTACAATGAGGAGACCCACCGCGAACGAAATCAAGAACGCAAAACCGTGAGTCCCTTCTCGCCGTTCACCACCTTGAATCCATCGCCGCAAACCGGCCAAACCCAACGCCGCCGGAGGGAGAGATTCGCGAAGGAGTGCCGCCGTCAATTTCAACAGGGGTAGGTTCCTTTTTCGCTGTGTTTTGTTTATGAATGAGGAACAAGCATGTTTTTTCCATTTTATTTATTTATTCAGCTTCTCATTTAAATATTTGATTTTTTATTTATTTATTATTTTTATTTTTATATTATGTTATTATTTAACATTGGGCTAAGCCCATGTCTGTTTTCTATCCACACATAGAACCTGCGAACATCATCTCTTTCTTTTCAATTATTTAGTTTCTTTTTTTTGGTTTATTTATTATTATTCTGGATGCCACGGTTGTATGAGATGGACTGTAAAACTCATGGACCAAACTCACTCTATTTTCCTAAACACACACCTGGGCCTGCGATGCACCCTTCCTCTTTTATAGAATTTCGTTTTGTTTTATTATTTAATTTTGATTTGGTTTTGTGAGCTCTTGATACATTTCCATTATTATTTATTATTTTTCTTGATCCATTTCTCTATCATTTATGTTTTTTTAAATACTTTTTGGGCCAATGACATAACAAAAGGCCGAGGCATTGCCCGATTTCGTTAAATCGGTGATACTCGGTCAATATGAGGCCCTCCTTGTAATTAGTTTTTTTTTTTTTTTATTATTTTGGCAAACAAACATGTAAATTAATGTAATTTATTTTATTATTCTTAATATTATTTGATTGATTTAATTATTTATTTTATTATTCTATTTATTTATTTTTTTGCAATTCATTTGTTTATTTATTTCCGCATTTCAAAAGTAATGTTTCGACTCCTTATAGAATGATTCCAATTTTGAATCGATTCTAAGGTAGTTCACGAACTAAATTTCGACGCGTCCCAAAAAGGTCCAACGCCTTCGAATAGTTGTTCTCGATTAAAAGGTCCAACGCCTTCGAATAGTTATTTCCGATTAAAAAGGTTGAACGCCTTCGAACCGTTCAAAACACTGCACACACGCTTCCTCTTGGGCAAACTACAACGAGACCTCTTTATTTCTCGCAATCCCCTGTATTTATTTTGTATCCCTCTCCCATTACTTTGTACGCACTTTATTTTCTGTATTTTATTTAATTCTGAATCCTTGGTCCAACGCCAAGCGATTGCACTTGCACACTCGCACTTTATTATTCAGTTATTGTTTACTAGGATCCACCTTACCTTTGCGAGCCGAGCGCTTCGTACCTCGCTAAACAAACTACAAAATAAAACCCCATTTGCATTTACCCGTTAACCTCAAAAAAAACCAAAACGATTCTTTTTAGATCCAAACCCTTGATCCAACGTCAAGCGGTCTTAGGAAAATAAAACACATTAATAAAACGAGAAGAACTGTACGCCACGAGCCTTAAGCGGTAGAAAGGAGGATAACGAGCTCTCGTTACTCGCTCTGATTATTTCGACGCAAGACGCTCGTCTTGTTGGACGAGATAAACTATCCATAGTCTTTAGTGCATTTCAACTCCTAAACCCTTTCATCGACGAAAGGTAATAAAATCAACAACCATTACCCTTAGTAGGTCGAACTACGAGGCTCTGACTTTCCCATTGCACACGGGAGTACGTAGGCACGAGGATCTCAATCCTTACCGAGCACCTAGGATCAATCTGACTTATAATTCAACTCTTTTCCCTCTAGCAAGCAATTCGTTTAAGCATAGACATCCTTTCGCGCGTGATAACTTAGATGGTTCCCATCGAGTACAATGGATGTAGGGGGTGCTAATACCTTCCCCCTGCATAACCGACTCCCGAACCCAGGCAATGGTTCCGTTGACCTTTGTCCTCATCCTTTCCTTCCCGGATTGTATCTATATCTTCCCTTTCCCTCTTCGGGAATAAATAGAATTAGGTGGCGACTCTTCGGTCCGTCCAGCGCGCGGCTCCCGTCCATTTCGGATCGCGTGAGGTCATATTTTTCGGGGTACGACACCAGGATGGGGAGATTGTGTGTCCTTTCAAAGAAGAGGAGGATCTAGTGGAAGAGGAAGAGGAACTCCGGACGGAGTCTTAAGTATTTTATTTTGTTTTATTTGTATGGTCTGCGTGCCTAATTTGTATGGCCTGCGTGCCTAATTTGTATGGCCTGTGTGCCTAGTTTATATGAATATTGGCCTTCGGGCATACTTGTCTTTTCTTCGGCTACGGCCGCGTATGAATGAAAGTTTTGTTTTTAGCTGTTTACCTTGCTCGGTTTTATTCAGTTTATATTTGTATTTTTGTGAACTGTTTTATGCTCGACTATGTTTGCCTCGTCGGTTTAGGGAACCGACGAGGTAGCGGGCGTTGTGCTCGCCTATAATCGAAACCGAGTTCGCGATTGGGGACTCTGACCTCTGGGCTTGGGCCTTCCCATCGCGAGCTGGGTGCCCTGCCAATCTCGGTACTGTGACACTGGGGCTCGATCGAGGTCCCAACTGTCGGGGAGGGTTGTGTCCGCTGGAGGGGTCGTGTTCATCCCCGGGTAGCGTGTTCCTCCTTGTAGTTTCGGCGGTGAAGAGCGTGGGCGTGCCTCCCATGTCTCCCCGTGACATATTCAGCTGTAATATTGTCTAAGTTTCTCTGCGTTCCATGGTCGAGCGAGTTCTTCACCTTGTAGGTTTCCTAGATAGTATGCCCCGTTGCTCGTCTTGTCGCGGACGCGGTAGGGACCTTCCCAGTTGGCGGCCAATTTACCCTCTCTTGGGTTTTTTTGATTTCTTCTGAGGACCAGGCTGCCCACCTGGAATTCTCTCTTTACGACCTTCGCGTCATGGCGCAAGGCTATTTTTTGTTTTAGGGATATTTCCCTAAGGGCTGCTTCGGCGCGGATCTCGTCGACGAGATCCAACTCGGCTCTAAGTGCCTCGTCGTTCATCTCCTCGTCTAGGGGTTCCTTTACGCGCCTCGTCGGCTCTCGTATTTCTACTGGGATGACTGCTTCGGTGCCGTATGTTAGTCGGAATGGGGTTTCCCCGGTTGTGGAGTGTGGTGTCATTCGGTATGCCCACAAGACACTGTGTAATTCTTCGACCCATGCCCTTTTTGCCTCGCCGAGTCTGCGCGTCAGTTCACGCAGGATTACCCTGTTGGCCGCCTCCGCTTGTCCGTTGGTTTGAGGGTGCTCGACGGATGTGAAATGCTGTTTAGTACCTAACCTATCCACGAAGTCCTGAAATCCTCCGTCCGTGAATTGCGTCTCGTTGTCCGTGATGAGGACCTGAGGTATTCCGAACCGAGCGAGGATATTCCGTTTAAAAAACCGAAGAATGTTCTGTGCTGTTATTTAGCCAGCGCTTCTGCTTCGATCCATTTGGTAAAATAGTCTACCCCTACGATGAGGTATTTATTCTGGTATGATCCGGTTACGAAGGGTTCGGGGATGTCCATGCCCCACCATGCGAAGGGCCAAGGAGAGGAGAGTGTTTTTAGTTCGTTCAGGGGTGCAAGGTGCATGTCGGCATGTCGTTGACATTTGTCGCATTTTTTGACGTGCTCCTTGAAGTCGTGTTACATGGTCGGCCAATAATAGCCTGCTCGAAGAGCCTTTCGTGCGAGTGACCGCCCGCCGGGATGTTGGGCGTTGATTCCTCGGTGCATTTCCCCCAATATGTCGGGCACTATCTCTTCTTCGACGCATTTGAGTAACGGGATGGAAAACCCCCTACGATAGAGTTTCCATTCAAGGAGGACGTACGAGCACGCCCTACATTTGGTGACGGTCACCTCTTTAGGGTCAGCGGGGAGTTCGCCCTTCGTGAGGTAATCATAGATGGGCGTCATCCAACAATGAACATCCCCGATCACGTTAACCTCAAGTGGGGGAGGCGGCTTCTCGATACTAGGTCGAGGAAGGATTTCCTGGATTACTGATTTGTTTCTGCCCTTCTTTCTCGTGCTAGCTAGTTTCGACAGGATGTTTACTCGAGTGTTGTGCTCGCGAGGTACGTGTTGAACTTCACACTTTTCGAATTTTTCGAGTCTTTCTTTGACTAAGGCCAAGTACTCGATGAGATTGTCGTTCTTGGTTTGGTACTCTCCCCGTACTTGTGATGCTACGAGCTGGGAGTCTGTTGATATTTTTACTTGTTTCGCTCCCAAGTCCTCGGCTAGTCTCAGGCCGGCGATGAAAGCTTCGTATTCAGCTTGGTTGTTGGATGTTGGGAAAGTTAATGCTAATGAGACCTCAATCAGGATCCCGTCTTTGTTTTCGAGGATGATCCCGACCCCGTTGCCCGTCGTGCTGGAGGCGCCGTCGACGAAGATCGTCTATTTATGGGCACCGTCCGTCGGTACCGGGATGTGAGTCATTTCTGCGACAAAGTCGGTCAGGGCTTGAGCCTTCAGGGCCTTCCTATTCTCGTATTATATATCGAATTCGGAAAGTTCCAGCGACCACTTTAGCATTCTGCCGGCCATGTCTGGTCGCCCGAGGAGTTGTTTTATTGGTTGGTTGGTTCTTACCTTGACCGTGTGAGCGAGGAAGTAATGACGTAATCTTCTTGCTGCATTTATGAGAGCTAATGCGACCTTTTCAATTTGTTGGTATCTGAGCTCGGGGCCTTGGAGCGCTTTGCTCGTGAAATAGATGGGTTTTTGTCCCTCGTCGGTTTCTCTAATTAGAACGGCACTGACGGCCTCGGTTGCCACAGACAGATACAGGTATAAAGTCTCCCTTTCCAATGGTCGTGATAGGACCGGGGGTTCAGAGAGGACCTTCTTCAGATGGAATAACGCCCGTTCACATTCGTCGGTCCATTCGAAGCTGGCCTCTTTACGGAGGAGTTTGAAGAAAGGTAGCGCGTGCTGGGCAGATTTTGCAATGAAACGGGAGAGCGACGCGAGCACCCCGTTAAGGGATTGGATGGATTTTTTGGATTTCGGGGTCGGAAATTCCGAAAATGCTCGACATTTGTCGGGGTTTGCCTCGATTCCCCTCTCGGTGAGGTAGAAACCTAGGAATTTTCCTGCCCGGACGCCGAACGTGCATTTTTCAGGGTTAAACCTCATTTTGCATTGTCTCGCTTGCTCGAAGACTTTGTAGAGGTGTCGAGCGTGGTCGGTCTCCTCGTGTGATTTGATGATCATGTCGTCCATGTATACCTCGAGCATATCCCCTATTTCTCCTCGGAAAACTTTGTTCATCATGCGTTGGTATGTGGCCCCGACGTTCTTGAGCCCGAAGGGTATTACGTTGTAGTAGTAATTGTCGGTCGGGGTCATGAATGCCGTGTGTCTCTTGTCCGTGTCAATGAGCATATCTATGTTAGGGAGAGGGAAAGTATCTTTGGGACAAGCCCTATTAAGATCAGTATAATCAACACACATGCCTCATTTTCCATTATTTTTCTTAACGAGGACTACATTAGAGAGCCAGGTTGTGTATTGGACTTCAGAAATAAAATTTGCTTCTAAGAGGTCTTTTACAGCTCGCTCGGCAGCCTCCGCTTTCTCGGGGGACTGCTTGCGCCTGATGGGGCGAAGACGCGATATGTCTAGCGGTATCTGAACTGCAAGCGCACAGCCTATCGAAGTAATATAAAAGATTGTCGAACCCACAGGGACTTTGTAATCACTCTAGTGCTAGAAGGTCTGCTAGTTTAGCTAAGGTGGATATTTGTCACGATTATGGTTTTAAGGATTAAAAATGGGAATTAAACTTAGTTAAGGAAATAATGAGAAGGCGGTCGGTATGTAATTATATTAACCTATGCGGGTCAATCTAACCTAAGCTTATAAAGATGGTTCACTTAAATTATTCTGTAGAGATTATCAGTTTAAAAACCCTCGACTCACTCTCTCGTGGTCTTATCTCAGATCTTACTCCTAAAGCCCCATGCCTGCTCTCGCTAGCCCATAAGTGTTTAGAAAATAATTTTTGAAAACTTAATAAGTCTAATTCATTTTAAAGCGCTCCCACTATATTTAAATAAAATGCCTAACTTTAGCTATCCGGTTAAAATCTCACACTCTCGTGGTCTCGACCTAACCTATTTCGCTTCTCTTACTCTCGTAACAAGAAGCTTAATTTTAATTATAAAAAGCCACAGCCAGAATATAAGTTCTTAATTATTTTTAGCTTAGATTCGATTTAATCGTTTTGGTTTGGTTTATTACATACCGACTAATTAATTTAGCTACTCATTTTTCTTATACCAACAGACAGATACAAAATGAAATAAACAAATATTAAAGCATACATTATATAATAATAATAGAAACTTAACATAAATAAATAAATAAATTCAATATAAATTGCAAAATAAAGAAAACCTGAACAATTTAATTCTTAGACTCCTTCTTCCATAGATCGGCAAGCTCGGAGTGTCGGAATCGAAATCAAAATAAACTAACAAGTTCTGAGGCTAAAAAGAAATTTAATTGAAAATAACAATTTCCTAATGTTGGAAATTGTTATTAAATGGGTTGGAAATAAAAAGCAAACACAGCAAGAACAAAGGCTGGAAAAATAAATGGGTTCAAAGAAAATACGGCAGAGCTTCCGCGTAAAAATCAATAATAAACTCTGTCTTTTTTCATTTGTTCCTTGGGTATTTATAGAAGATGAATTTGGCAGTTTGAATGAGTTGGAGCGTGGGCTTCGTTCTGTTTTGAGAAAATCCAGAAGTAGTAGCGTACTGGGTTGCTGCAGTTGAGGAAAAGTAGGAGTCTTTGAAGACTCGTTGCACGTCTTCATTAATATTCAAATAAATTAAATACACTTTCCTTGTCACGTTCGTGACATGATGTAACGGTCATGTTTCTTCAAATAAGCTCGTCACGGTCGTGACATTAGAGTAACGGTCGTGAGACCTCTAAATAGCGCGTCACGGTCGTGATAAGGTTGTGACGACCGTGAGAGCAACAAAAAATGCAGATTTAGCAGAATTGACCTCTTGATCTTCTTTTCATGCTAGATTTGGTTCATTTGATCTTTTTCTCATAATTTGGCTCTAGACATGTTATACCTGCAATGTGACATAAAAAACTCGAACAATCGGGAGTTAAAAATGGTCAATGTACGATAAAACGGACTAAAAACATAGTAATAATGTGATACGATTTCTCGTTATCAAAATCCCCCATACTTAAACCTTTGCCTGTCCTCAAGCAAATAGTCAATTGAAAAATGATCGGACAATTTTAATCAGACGCAAACACATACTATACCATACGAGAAATCATTTGGTTAGATAGACCGATACTAGAGTAGAACACTAACGATACACTAATGACACAAGCAACAAGCTAAGTCGTCGACTTCCCATTAAACGAAACATTCAGTAATTGTGTCATGATTCTACCTAGAGTCCTTCGTTTTTATTTCACCCGGTTTTGTTCTAGCGCAATCACATTAAGCCCTTTGCCTTAGCACGCACGTAGTGGAGTAGCCGGTTAGTGACTTTGATCCTTTATTAGCACGGGGTCTGGTACACGAATGTGGAAACCCTTTACATGTTATCCAGATTGGAGGTTGTGGGGGATCGAGTCGTAGCACGCCTTACCAAGTTCAGAACCAGGTACCTCTGAACCAACCAGCAATGGACTCCTTCTTATATTTCTCATCTCTTATATGTGACCGTGTACTTTGGTGCAATTTCTTTTTTATGGCATCGAGATATGAAGGATCGTTTATAGATTAGGCATCAAACACTTATGTTCATCGGCTCCCCACGTGGTTTGTGTCCAGACGGTGCTGACTTCTAGTATAAACTACTAGGGGTTACTTTAGAACTATGACTTAAGGTGTAGTCGTAACAATTATCGAAATGGAATGCTTAAGTAGGGAGTCTAAGGTGTCAAGACTGTATTGATCTTGTTGGATCTTTCTCAACTTCCTAACTACGATTTCATAGGTAAGTCGAGTAATGCGAAGATAAAGCAAAAAAAATTCGGTATGGCTAAATAAAGCGGGGAAGAATTGAAACTTAAGAAATAGCATAAATATTACTTTGTTTAATTGAAAATGCGGAAAGGGAAATACAATGAAATGGAAAACGGGAAAGGGAAAGGTACCTCTCCCACACTATATCAGACATTGTCCTCAATGTTGTGATATAATAGTGGGGAAATACATTACAAGAACAGAAATGCAACAACAAAAAGATAATCTAATGCTGCTGACGACCACGGCCTCGGCTTCTGGTGCGGGAGCGTCTGGTAGGAGTGGCTTCCTCATCACAACCAGTGACGATGAGAGCGGTGACGTCAGTTCGCAAAGCTTCCAACTCGCTGAAGATCTCTCCTAGCTTTTCATCTGTTGCTCTCTGGTTACTGACAACAGTTGCAAGGAATGCATCGTACTGCTCTTTCTGCCTACGCTCAAGTGCGGCATTCATCTGATTTTGCTGATGAATGGCACGGAGGATTTCTTCAAGGGTGATGTCAGCTGAAGGTGGCTGCCTGGTGGAAGACTCAGGGATGTCCTGAACTGGCTCAGCAGCATCCATCGCATCCTGCATCTCGTCCACAGGTGCATCAGGTAGGTCGTCAATAATCGGAACATGGCATGTGGCAGCCGGAAAATCAAATAGCCAATTGGCTCGGTTTGAAGGATCAATGCGGTTCCTGCAAGGCAAAACGATATGATGATAGATGGTGCCTTGTATCACAGGGTTGAACCTGCCATCCTCTCGCTGAGAGATCATATGAGCGGACTTGCAGTAGTTCTTGGTAAGCAGCTCCAGTGCTCTATGAGGCAAATGAGAGAGGTGGTCACCAAGCTCCAGCTGTATAGCAAGGGAAATGACAATCCCGCCACTGTAGAAGGGAGTGGTGCCTCTTTGCGCTACAGACTGAATGTGGGCCAGGAGGAACGGAGCGGCGTTGATGCGTTCTTCATTCAAGGCATAATGCAAGAATAAGAGCTCTTTGGAATTGAGCTTGTGGTTGCTCTCTCTTGCAAAGATTGTGTTGCAAATGATATGGTGAAAATACGTTATTGCTGGATTACGGATATGAGTGGCGTTGAGACTTTGGTAGGCGGAAGCACGGCTGTTTGTGATGTTGTGCCACAAAGTGAAAGCTGCTTCATTAAAGTTGTCGGGCACGCGAAGGTGAGCACCGTCACCGTGAATGAAGCCTAACAGTTCAGCGACTCTGGTTTGAGTGAGTTCGAACTCTCTTCCAAGCATTCGGAATTTTGCGATGCCGATGAGTTGGTTCGTTGATCCTGAAGGTGTGATATATTAAAACGAACTTAGAAACTCCAAAGTGAGGTTTGCAAATGTCGGTTGCGGTTGACTGCATAAGTCCCACAAGCCAACTTGCTTAAGCAGTAGCTTCACTCCGTCGAACAATCCTAACTCCCTCAAGCAGTCGAGGTCGACATACCGAGTAGGTTGGATGCCTCTGGTTCGAAACCTTTCAAACTTCTCTTTCTGTGCTTCTCCTTGTTCTCCGTCTCTAAACTGAATGTTTGCCATTGCATGCAAATGAGGTTTATCGTGAGATAGGTGTTTGAGGTTTAGTGATGAAAATGTGAAGAAATTGATTGGTTTATAATGGAATGAAGGGAATGTGTGGAGTTGGGGTTAAATGAGAAGGTGGAATGGAGTAATGGGATTAATTGGAGATTAATGGGTGGTTACGGGAGAAGAAGAGGTAATGGGAGGTTAGAAGATTTTGTGAAAATAGAAGTGGGGTTTGCGAAGAAGAACGGCCTCTGTAACTCAGAGGTCGTGAATTAGGATTGTCACGGTCGTGAGGGGGGTGTTACGGTCGTGACGCGCTAAATAGCTCGTTACGATCATGAGGGGATGGTGACGACCGTGATGTTCACAAAATTTGGAAATTCACAGAATGGTTACCTCAGTTCGATCCAATTGTAATTCTTATCACTTTCAATATTTAATTCCAATCATAACACATAGCAGTGGATCAATATATATATATAAGCATTGGATTTCATCACACGAAAATTCACAAAATATCCAGCAATTAAAAGTATCAGTAAATAATGAAAAGCATGTAAATAGATTGAATTGGAAAATTGCATAAATAGAAGTACTTTTGTTTTTGACATAACAGAAAGAAATTACAGTGATAAAAATAAACTATGAAATGTTGCAAAATATCAAAACTAACTAGAAACAAAAAGCAAAAAGTAAGATAAATCAAATTACTACAGCATTATCAAAGTTGCTTCTTCAAGTCTTCAAGTGCGGAGTTTATATGATAGAATTGTTCACATGTTATGTCAGTTAAGCCTATAATGTCCAGTCTCATGCTTCTAACTTCATCCTTAACAACATTAATATCAGCTTGGTCAACTTCAAGAGTTGTCAGAATTTTCTTTAAGCTATCAGCATATCCTACTTGATTGATTTCAGGGTCTCAATAACTTCATCAGTGTGGTCGATGTCATGGTAACCAGGAGGGGTCTCAGGGTCACTTTCTACATCAGTCATCATGTCATCCCTAATTTGGTAGGATTGTGGTGTTTCAAGTGTTGTTGGATAGTCAGGAGGGGTAAGCTCATAAAGACAATTATCTCTATTGTGAACACTGACTTTAGCATGGTTCGGTAATGTGAACAGAGTTACGATTTCATTTCTAATTAGGTACTCGTATGGTGGTTGTCCTAAGTTTCTTATAATTTGGCGGTTAAAGCAGAAGTTCAGATTCATAGGGCGGATGGTACCTAAGAGGTTGCACTTGTGTAACTGGTATCTAAGTCCGAGGGCATCAGCAATCATGGTGACCAGGCCTCCTACCAATATTGGTAGATCAGGTTCCTCTTGAATGCGGGTAAAGGTTTGCATCATGAATGGTACAACATTTACGGGTTTTCCATCGGTCAAACAGGACATTATGAATATCTCATCTTTAGATACTCCAGTGAGGTTCTCTTCCTTTCCAAAGAAGGTGTGGGCAAGGATTTTATGAAAATAGCGGATAGCTGGGTTGTGTATTTCATCATTGTTCATGTTATCCGGCTCAGGGTGGTAGTTTCCGGTTAAAGTTCCCCAAAAGAAATCTAGCTCAATATCCATTAATTCCACCTGGGTGGTAGTAAAGACAAAAGGTCCGCTAGGGAATCCTAGTAGGTCAGCTAGTTCTTTATGGTTATAGACATATTCGATACCGAATAGTCTGAAACTAATAAATCCTTTCCTTAATCCAAATCCGCGCTCAGGTAAGTAAACTAAGGAGCTTAAAAACTCAAGGGTGAGCTTGCGGTAAGTTACAAACTTATGTTTTATGAGAGCATTCTCCCATCCAAGTTGGTTAAACAGGTATAGGATGTTATCATTTATACCTAAAGTTTCCATAGTTTGTTCATCATAGTACAGAGTCAAATCCATTTGTCTCTGTGATAATTCCTCAAATTTCCTTCTTTGGTTTCTACCTCTAAATATGGTTTCCATAAAGTTTCTTGGTTGGTTAGTCATAGTTAGTGTTAAAGTGGAGGAAACAAATCAGGGGAGAAAAGGAAGGTAGAAAAGACTTTAGAAAATCTGTAGCAAAGTGAATTTAAAAGTGATTTAGAAAATGAAAGTTAAAAATAAAGAAAATAAGGAAATAAATACATAAATAAAGTCAATAATAATAAAAATGAAATAAAACAATAAAATGATAAAATGGGTTGCCTCCCACTAAGCGTTGTTTTTATCGTCATAAGCCTGACGTAGTGCTTAGGGGTAGATTAATCAGGGAAGTTTGTGGACAACTCTAAAAGCTTTAAACTATTCGCATAATCTCTATTTTCAATATTATGGTAATGTTTTAATCGTTGTCCGTTTACTGTGAACGGTTCACTATTCCTACCCTTAATTTCTATTGCTCCGCTCGGGAACACTCTAGTTATTTCAAAGGGTCCTGACCATCTAGATTTCAGTTTTCCAGGAAAGAGCCTAAGTCTTGAATTGAAGAGGAGTACAACGTATCCCACGCTAAATTCTTTCCTAGATAGGCGCTTATCGTGCCATCGCTTGGTTCTTTCTTTATATATCTTAGCATTCTCATAAGCGTCTAACCTTAATTCTTCTAATTCATTAATGTCGAGGATTCGCTTTTCTCCAGCGGCATTGTAGTTTATATTGAGTGTTTTAATCGCCCAATATGCTTTGTGTTCTAGTTCTACCGGGAGATGACAAGCCTTCCCATACACTAGTTTGAAGGGTGTAGTTCATATGGGTGTCTTGTAGGCTGTCCTATAAGCCCATAAAGCTTCATTAAGTTTAGATGACCAATCTTTCCTAGATATGGCGACAGTCTTTTCTAGGATTTGTTTTATTTCTTTGTTCGAGACGTCGTCCTGTCCACTTGTTTGTGGATGATATGGTGTTGCTACACGATGTCTGACTCCATACTTAGATAGTAATTTGTCAAATATTTTCGAAATGAAATGCGAGCCACCGTCACTAATGACAAGTCTAGGCACACCAAATCTTGGAAATATTATATTCTTGAAAAGCTTAATTACTACTCGTGTGTCATTTGTAGGAGAATCTATAGCCTCGATCCATTTAGAAACATAATCGACAGCTACGAGTATGTACTTATTACCGAAAGATGATGGGAATGGTCCCATGAAATCTATTCCCCAGACGTCAAAGACTTCAATTTCTAATATTCCTCTTTGAGGCATTTCATCTCTTCTTGAAATGTTACCGGTGCGTTGACACCGATCGCAATTTATAACAGCGATGTGGACATCTTTCCATAGATTAGGCCAAAATAGGCTGGCTTGTAAGATTTTTGCACAAGTCTTTGAAGTGCTTGCATTTCCACCATAAGGAGATGAATGACAATGAGCAATGACATCTTCTATTTCTTCTTCGGGAATACACCGACGGAAGATTCCGTCAGGTCCTCTTTTAAACAATAATGGTTCGTCCCAATAGTAATACTTGAGATTGTGGAAGAATTTCTTTTTCTGCTGATAGGTTAAGTCCGGTGGAAGTGCTCCTGCAGCTAAGTAGTTGACAATGTCAGCGTACCATGGCAGTCCTACGGTTGTTTGGATTGTTTCCACGGTTTTTGGTTCATCTATGTCTAACTGAGTTGGGTCTCTTCCTATTTGTGCTATCAGCTGTTCATACGGAAAATCGTCGTTAATTGGCACTTGTTCGGGTTTAATACCTTCTATTCTAGATAAATGGTCCGCTACGACGTTTTCAGTACCTTTCTTATCTTTGATTTCGAGATCAAACTCTTGTAAGAGTAAGATCCATCTCAAGAGTCTTGGTTTAGCATCTTTCTTGGTTAATAGATATCTGATAGCAGCGTGGTCTGTGTAGATGATTATTTTTGCTCCTACTAGGTAGGAACGGAATTTATCAAGCGCAAAGACAACTGCTAACAATTCTTTTTCAGTAGTGGCGTAGTTCAATTGAGCAGAATCTAAGGTTCTACTGGCATAGTAAATTGCGTGAAGTTTCTTGTCCTTCCTTTGTCCTAGAACTGCGCCTACAGCATAGTCACTCGCATCGCACATGATTTCGAAAGGTAATCTCCAGTCAGGTGGTTGCATGATTGGTGCGGTGATGAGGGTTGTTTTTAGAGTTTCGAATGCTTTAAGACAATCTTTATCGAATATGAACTCAGCGTCTTTCATTAATAAACTGGTAAGAGGTTTAGTGATTTTCGAGAAATATTTGATGAATCGTCGATAGAAACCGGCGTGTCCTAAAAAGCTTCGTATTTCTCGAACGGTCTTAGGGGGTTGAAGATCTTTTATGACTTCTATCTTAGCTTTATCAACTTCAATTCCCTTATCAGATATAACGTGTCCTAGTACAATTCCTTCTCTGACCATAAAATGGCATTTTTCCCAGTTAAGTACGAGGTTTACTTTTACACATCTTTCTAATACCATTTCTAAATTTGACAAACATCCTTCAAAACTTTTCCCGCATACTGAGAAGTCGTCCATGAACACTTCCATGATGTTATCTATGAAATCTGCGAAGATTGACATCATACATCTTTGAAAGGTTGCAGGAGTGTTACATAATCCAAAGGGCATTCGTCTATAAGTGAACGTTCCATAAGGACATGTGAATGTAGTCTTCTCTTGATCATCTGGGTGGATAGGGATTTGGAAAAATCCTGAGTAACCATCAAGATAACAGAAATATGAGTGTTTGGCTAATCGTTCTAACATTTGATCTATAAAAGGTAGTGGGAAATGATCTTTTCGAGTGGCTTTGTTTAGCTTTCGATAATCGATGCACACTCTATGTCCGGTCACTACTCTTTGTGATATCGATTCGCCTTTAGCGTTTTTCACAACAGTGATACCTCCTTTCTTTGGTACTACATGTACTGGACTAACCCATTTACTATCAGAGATTGGATATATTATTCCAGCGTCTAGTAGTTTCTTAACTTCTTCCTTTACTACAGTGCTAAGGATTGGGTTAATTCTTCTTTGAGATTCTCTAGAGGTTTTGCAATCTTCTTCTAGCATAATACGATGCATACAGATTGAAGGACATATTCCTTTGAGATCATATATATTATATCCTAATGCAGTTGGGTATTTCTTTAAGACATCTAAAAGTTTCTTCGTTTCGATCGTTCCTAAACTGGAATTGATTATAACTGGTCGCGTACATTCAGTGTCTAGGAATTCGTATCTTAGGTTCTTAGGTAAGGTTTTCAACTCTAATGTAGGTTTCTTATTACTTGGCATTGGATCCGGTGTAAGTGCTAAACTTTCGCTTAGACTATCATCCTGATACGGTTCACGCCAATTGTCATCTTCGAAAATCGAAGGGATTTGAATTTTCATAATTTCAGAATAAGTAGTTTCTTTCATTTCCATCTCTCTTACACACTCGTCAATGACATCCAATAGATAGCATGTGTCCTCTATAGCTGGTGATTGTAAGAATTGTGTTAAAATAAATTCAACTTTCTCTTCACCTACTTCAAAGGTTAGCTTTCCTTTCTTTACGTCTATAATAGCTCCGGCGGTAGCTAAGAATGGTCTTCCTAGTATGATAGGTGTAGTGGAGTCTTCAGAGATGTCCATGATTATAAAATCAGTAGGAATGTAGAATTTACCTATACGTACTGGGACATTTTCTAGTATGCCTACAGGATATTTAATAGAGAGGTCGGCTAGTTGAACAGACATTTTAGTTGGTCTTAGGTCTCCCATGTCTAGCCTTTTACAAATTGTTAAGGGCATAACACTGATATTGGCTCCTAAATCGCATAGAGCTTTGTCGATAACGAATTTTCCAATAACACAGGGTATAGAGAAACTACCTGGATCTTTTAACTTAGGAGGCATATTGTTTTGAATTATTGCGCTACACTCAGCAGTAAGTGTAACGGTTCCGTTATCCTCTATCTTCTTCTTATTGGATAATATTTCCTTTAGAAATTTAGCATACGAGGGCATTTGAGTGATAGCTTCTGTAAACGGAATAGTAATATTCAACTGTTTCAGAAGTTCAACAAATTTCTTAAACTGGCCCATCGTCTTGGAATTTGTTAATCTCTGAGGGTACGGAATTGGTGGTTTATAAGGTGGTGGAGGCACATAAGGCTTTTCTTTCTCCCCTGCCTCTTGATTATTATCTTCCTTTTCTTCTGGTTCATTCTCCTTTTCAGTCGGCTTATCTTGCTTCTGGCACA
This sequence comes from Lathyrus aphaca, assembly GCA_963966055.1. NCBI lineage: Eukaryota > Viridiplantae > Streptophyta > Magnoliopsida > Fabales > Fabaceae > Lathyrus > Lathyrus aphaca. The sequence continues at coordinate 304,474,351 of OZ014521.1, forward strand.
TGGCTGGACTGTCAAGTCTTGGATCGGCTGGTCCGTCAAGTTCCTTGCCACTTCTTAGTATCACAGCATTGGCCTGTCCTTTTGGATTAGGTTGGGGTTGTCCAGGAAATACTCCAGCTGGTGCAGCGGTAGGTGCTTGTTGTTGAGCTACTTGTGAAATCTGAGTTTCTAGCATTTTGTTATGTGTAGCTAACGCATCTACCTTGCTCACTAATTGTTTAATCTGCTCGCTAGTGTGTATGTTTTGGTTTAAAAATTCCTTGTTTGTTTGAGATTGGGTAGCTATGAAGTTCTCCATCATTAACTCAAGGTTTGATTTTCTAGGAACATTAGGAGCAGTCTTTTGATATCCTGGTGGTGTAGCTGGTGCTTGACCTGGTGCGTATAAATCATTGTTATTCTTATACGAGAAGTTCAGATGATTCTTCCAACTTGGGTTGTATGTGTTCGAGTACGGGTTTCCTTGATCATAATTCACTTGATCTGTGGGAATTCCTGCTAATAGTTGACAATCAGGGACAGCATGTCCTGGAACTCCACATAACTCACAGTTAGGTGTTACCGCAGCCACGGTGGTTGTTGGTGTTATGGCCAAGTTGTCGATCTTTTGGTTAAGTTGGTCAAACTTTGCATTGACTTGGTCCATACTACTCACTTCGTACATACCTCCTTTTGTTGGTTTCTCAGTTGCGACTCTCTCGCTTCCCCATTGGTAATGATTCTGAGCCATACTCTCGATAAGTGCATAAGCATCATTATATTCTTTGTCCATTAGTGCGCCGCCTGCGGCAGCGTCAATTGTCATTCTTGTGTTGTACAAGAGTCCATTGTAGAAAGTATGGATGACCATCCATTCTACTAATCCGTGATGTGGACAAAGTCTCAGCATATCTTTGTAGCGTTCCCAAGCTTCGAAAAGTGACTCGTTTTCCTTTTGCTTAAATCCGTTGATTTGAGCTCTTAGCATAGCTGTCTTACTAGGTGGGAAATATCTTGTCAAGAAGACTCTCTTTAGTTCCTCCCACGTAGTTACTGAATTAGAGGATAGAGATTGAAGCCAGGCTCTTGCTCTGTCTCGAAGTGAAAAAGGAAAAAGGCGTAATCTAATAGCTTCTTGGGTAACTCCATTAGCTTTTACAGTATCTGCGAACTGCACAAATATCGAAAGATGAAGGTTCGGATCCTCGGTAGGATTTTCGGCGAATTGGTTTTGTTGCACGGCTGATATCAGCGAAGGTTTCAATTCGAAATCGTTTCGGTTGATAGTCGGTGCAGCAATGCTGGAATGCGGCTTAGCTTGTGAAGGACTAGCGTAATATTTGAGTGGATGATTTGGTTCTTCAGCCATTTCTGCGTCCTTCGATGTTCCAACTGGTTTAGGTGGATCAACTTGAAGATCTGGAATGTTGTATTTTCGTTGGTATTCTAATATTCGTCTTCTTAAATGTAAGAAGCGTTCTAATTCTTGGACTGGAGGTTGCAAGTCTTCGCCTTGAGAGCGAGTACTTGGCATACACTCGGTGAATTAGATTAGGGAAAATAAGTTGTTACCTTAGTCTAGACAGTGCTACTCTAATAGTGCACTAGTGACTAAATCAAGGTCCCCGGCAACGGCGCCAAAAACTTGATGGGGCGAAGACGCGATATGTCTAGCGGTATCTGAACTGCAAGCGCACAGCCTATCGAAGTAATATAAAAGATTGTCGAACCCACAAGGACTTTGTAATCACTCTAGTGCTAGAAGGTCTGCTAGTTTAGCTAAGGTGGATATTTGTCACGATTATGATTTTAAGGATTAAAAATGGGAATTAAACTTAGTTAAGGAAATAATGAGAAGGCGGTCGGTATGTAATTATATTAACCTATGCGGGTCAATCTAACCTAAACTTATAAAGATGGTTCACTTAAATTATTCTGTAGAGATTATCAGTTTAAAAACCCTCGACTCACACTCTCGTGGTCTTATCTCAGATCTTACTCCTAAAGCCCTATGCCTTCTCTCGCTAGCCCATAAGTGTTTAGAAAATAATTTTTGAAAACTTAATAAGTCTAATTCATTTTAAAGCACTCTCGCTGTATTTAAATCAAATGCCTAACTTTAGCTATCCGGTTAAAATCTCACACTCTCGTGGTCTCGACCTAACCTATTTCGCTTCTCTTACTCTCGTAACAAGAAGCTTAATTTTAATTATAAAAAGCCACAGCCAGAATATAAGTTCTTAATTATTTTTAGCTTAGATTCGATTTAACCGTTTTGGTTTGGTTTATTACATACCGACTAATTAATTTAGCTACTCATTTTTCTTATACCAACAGATAGATACAAAATGAAATAAACAAATATTAAAGCATACATTATATAATAATAATAGAAACTTAACATAAATAAATAAATAAATTCAATATAAATTGCAAAATAAAGAAAACCTGAACAATTTAATTCTTAGACTCCTTCTTCCACAGATCGGCAAGCTCGGAGTGTCGGAATCGAAATCGAAATAAATTAACAAGTTCTGAGGCTAAAAAGAAATTTAATTGAAAATAACAATTTCCTAATGTTGGAAATTGTTATTAAATGGGTTGGAAATAAAAAGCAAACACAGCAAGAACAAAGGCTGGAAAAATAAATGGGTTCAAAGAAAATACGGCAGAGCTTCCGCGTAAAAATCAATAATAAACTCTGTCTTTTTTCATTTGTTCCTTGGGTATTTATAGAAGATGAATTTGGCAGTTTGAATGAGTTGGAGCGTGGGCTTCGTTCTGTTTTGAGAAAATCCAGAAGTAGTAGCGTACTGGGTTGCTGCAGTTGAGGAAAAGTATGAGTCTTTGAAGACTCGTTGCACGTCTTCATTAATATTCAAATAAATTAAATACATTTTCCTCGTCACGTTCGTGACATGATGTAACGGTCATGTTTCTTCAAATAAGCTCGTCACGGTCGTGACATTAGAGTAACGGTCGTGAGACCTCTAAATAGCGCGTCACGGTCGTGATAAGGTTGTGACGACCGTGAGAGCAACAAAAAATGCAGACTTTAGCAGAATTGACCTCTTGATCTTTTCATGCTAGATTTGGTTCATTTGATCTTTTTCTCATAATTTGGCTCTAGACATGTTATACCTGCAATGTGACATAAAAAACTCGAACAATCGGGAGTTAAAAAGGGTCAATGTACGATAAAACGGACTAAAAACATAGTAATAATGTGATATGATTTCTCGTTATCAGCGCCTACGCTGTGCTACGGGCTTGACTGCCCGGTCCAAAGCTAATTGGTGACATGTGACCTCGGGATCTAGACCGGGCATTTCTGCGGCGTTCCATGCGAAGAGATCGGAGTTCTCCCTGAGGCACATCGCGAGTTGCTTCCTTGTTTCTTCGGGCAATCCCTTGCCTATTTTTACTGCTCTGTCAGGGTTGTCGCCCAGAGGGATGAGCTCGAACTCTCCGTCCGGGATTGGGCGGAACGGATGAGCGGGAGTTTGCTCCTCGGCTGGTTTCCATTCTTCAGTTTCGTCCTGGCCGATGCGGCAACCATGTGGTCGTGGGTTCGATTCCCACAGACGGCGCCATTGATCTTACCTGATCAGAAGGACCTTCCAGTGACTTGATGTAACGTCCGTAGGATGGGAGGAGAGAAAAAGTGGGGGTGTACCTGCAAGGGACTCCAATGCTTAAGTGAGAAGAGGTACAGTGAATAATGGTTTTTAGTATGGTGAAATCAGAATACCTGACCCTTTAATGAAAAAGGGTATTTATAGTGTGCCCCCAGCGTTGGGCCAAGGTCCCTCTTTGGGCCTAGATCAACTAGGTCCAAGGAAGAACTGCCAAGGAACGCGTGAGGATCTAGCTAAAAGGTCTGGTCCTTGGTCCAACTGCCCCTATCTTTCAGGAGATAATAAGGGACAGTTGGGTGACGTGGTAAGTGACCGAGCAGACTTGTTCTTTGCCCGTCCTAAGAGTTTGCCCGTCGTACAAGAAGCTTGATTGACTGTGAGGTGCCATTGCCCGTCTGCTAGGCGTCTCTGCGCGGGTATATGGGCCTCTGCTCGACCTGTTGGGCCGTAGTCTGATATATTCTTGAGGCCCAGTCCAGAACAATAATAATAATAATAATAATAATAATAATAATAATAATAATAATAATAATAATAATTAATAATAATAATAATAATAATAATAATAATAATAATAATAATAATAATAATAATAATAATAATAATAATAATAATAATAATAATAATAATAATAATAATAATAATAATCACGAATTCAATTTCATAGGTTGTATTTAAAGTTTAAGTAAAAAAGAAATTTTGCTTAAACTGTGTTGCACTATTAATTAATCTTTTAAGTTTGTTGATTTTTCTGTTCAGTATTATCTTCCTGATTTAATTTTTTATTTATTTATTTGATACCGTTGCTAGTAAAAACTAATTTTCACTGTCTAAAAATAATTGTTTGACTATAATGTTGATATAACATTTATTACTTTGTTTAAAGGTGGGTCGTTTGAGACCACTTTGGATTGTATTGTTTTTTTTTTAAATTAATAATGTATCTTTTTGTTTCAAAATAAAAAATATTTATTACTTTTTTTATTATATTCTTATTAAATTAATATTTTACTTTAAATTGAAATAAATTAAATTAATCCTTTTATGATAAAAATGTTTTTGTAGGATGAGTTTTTTCGGAAATATAAATAATCGAATTTTTTCAGAAATACGAAAAATCGAGTTATTTCGAAAATACAAAAAATCGAGTTTAATACGGAAAAAATCGAGTTTTTTTGGAAATACGAAAATTAGAGTTATTTCAGAAATACGAAAAAACCAAGTTTTTTTGAAAATACGAAAACATTGAAAATATAAAAAAATCGAGTTTTTTCAGAAATACCAAAAATTCGAGTTTTTACCGAAAAACGAAAAAATCAAATTTTTTCAGAAATACAAAAATTTGAATTTTTATGGAAATATATTTTTTTAAGAATAAATATTTTGAAGAATAATTTTTTTTTAATATGAAATTTTTAAAATTTTTATGAAGTTAAAAACTTTGGTTTTAAAAGAGTTCAAATTTGTTTAAAATTGTAAACTGATTGTATTAATTTATAAATATAAACTAATTTTAAATTAGTTTTAACGATTAATTAGATTTTTATTGAGATGATTATCACGAACCAAACCATAAATATGGTTCAGTTAAATACAATTCATGAACCATCGACACTTCTACTTAACATCAAAATACCAATTGGGTTTTTGGAGAGAGTTTTCAAGCAAGAGATAGGCATGGTTGTTTCTTGGCACCACAACCAACTGAGTAAAGATCCTCCTTCTAATAAAGTCTTGTTACTCTTTTCCCTCATTTCTTTCACTTTTTTCCTTACCTCTCCATTCTTATCCAACACACTTTTTATTCCTCTCTCAATCTTGTCTGCCGTTAAAAAGATAGTTACGCTTGCCATAAAACTCTACCCGATAGTCCAATGCAACCAACTCACACACCAATTCAAAAGCATGTGTCTGTTGTTCTCCATAAAGAGGCCACGCGGCAATAGACACACCAAAATACATGCTCTCCCTGAATACTTGAGAATGACATGTTATTTTTTTTTAAAATATGATTGACAATATTTTATCGACGACGTGTGAAACAAAATGGTTTGTATATATTCACTCTATGTTGATCAAGACACTTCACTAAAAAATACAATATGAATAATTGAATGCTTAAATATTATTTGATGTGACTTATCGTCATTTACATTGAGTACACTCTTTGCAGCTAAAATTTTATCATATGAATATTGAAAATTTATGGGTGACTTTTCATCAATATTTCATTTAAATTGTGAATACGGTTTGCAACTATACTTTAGAGAAATATTTGCATGGAATCATGAGTGATTTGTCAAGGAGTAAGAAAAAATAATTTTATTGCTTAATTAATGAAAAAATTATGATTGACTATTTGTATAACTATGTGTTATAGTTGTTTCCATCTAAAATGTTTCCCTAAACTTTATTATCGGAATATTGAAAATTGATGGAATATTTGATATCTTGTTTAGATATTATTTTATTTGCATATAATATTATTATTGTCTCTACAATTACCTTTGCTCCCAACTTTGCTGCACGAATTAACTACATTTCTTTGCTAAACGAGTTTACATTTCTATGTTGAATGCGATGAACTTCAAATCTTCTAACCTAAATGAGTTGATATCTCAACTGTGTGCAATTGAAAGAGAGGCCGAAAAAGAATAAAACAAAAATTGCTCACTTAATTACTATCTCACAATAAAAGAAATAATAAATTAATGAATTATATAGTTTAGAAACAATTTGTCATATTTACAAAATTTGGAGACTAAATTGGAGTGCAAGAAATAATTTAAAAATTAAATTGATGGCTTATTCCAATTTTAAGTTATAAGGAAAGGACAATGTAACTAGAGAGAATCGCAATCGGTGGAAAAATATTGTGATTGAAGATAAACAAAAATAAATAAATAAAATCAATTTCCAACTTACAATTTGGTAGAACATATGATAACCCAAAAATAACATATTACAAAGGAAGAGACCAAATATCCTTTTAAGAAAAAAAGATTTTAGAAATCCCGACGGAATTCGTCAATAGTTGTTCCTCCCTAGAGTACAAGCGTCTCTCCGACCACTGAGCCTACGCGTCCATTCATTTGGCGCAAAAAATAGTACAGTAACTTTTTTTTCTTTCAAACCTGTCAACAATAGTTAAGGAAAAAAAGTAATCTCGTTATTACGCAGAAACTATTTTATAATGTACGCTAAAATTATTAATTAGAGATAGTTATGTTGTAATGCGTTGAACCATTGATAATTCACTTTGGTTTTGAATCTATATCATTCATTATTTATTTTTTTGAAGAAAACTACCAACAATTCTTAAATCCCATCCCTAATGCTACAAACTCAAAAGCTAATTTGATACAACGCCAGATTTAACGAATTCATTTGTACATCCACGGAACTAAACCAGATTTGCTTTGTTTACTTTTTGGTTCCCTTGAAAACAGATATTGGTAGTCCGGAGTTCATCTAAAGCTTTGTTTACTTTTCTTTCAAACCTTAAGTTTAAATTCTTCAAAATAACGCATCATTAATCAATCGAATCAAATCACTTAGGCAGATATACCAGATTTTATAAGCAGTCGTATTTCTTATCCACCTCTTTAAATTAAGAATTATTCAAATGTAAAAACAGCCAAATAGAACATAGTGAAACTTGGTTGCCAGAAAGAATCAGAGTCCAAAAATATTTTCCTAAAACAATGAGACGTCATAGCAGATTCAATATTTATCGCTTTGTCATCTGATTCAATAATTTTAAGGGAGTGTTTGGAGACATAGGGTTTACGCATTCAGAACAACCATGAAGAACCAACAACAGCACTAAAGACTGAACAGGACAGTACGCAAACATGAGGAGCAATTTCCATTTTACTTATCAGTTTATTATTATACAGTCTGATACACTCTTATTTTTCAAGTTTTATAAAATCTATTGAAACTGGCTCTGTTAATTTTCACAGGGAAAGCTTAATGAGTTTTATAAAATATATGGTCTGTTAACATAAGTTGCCCTTTATATTTAGGACTTAAGAGGCTTAATTTAGCACATTCCAAAGGTATCAACAGCAATAATGAGACTAATGATGTGAATGTTTTAGAAATTTCCTTAAATTTTCGGAGTGCGCTTGGGACTTTATGTTGGAAAAATCGCTCAAAAACACGTTGGAAAAATCATTAGGATTAGATTCACAGTCGCTATAAATTGCAATTGGCATTATATTTGAGTAAACAATGGCGGCTTAAATATACAAATTTAACCTGAGCAAATTATCTTCAAATAATCTTTAGAAGCAGTTAAGATCCTTACATAGTGCAAATTACACCTCACAGTAAAATAAGTTAAGAGGGTGATTGGATTTCCAACCCTTAAAAACTACCTTCCCAAGAGGAAGAAAAAACAGGGGGGATCACAGCCTATAGTTAAAAAATAATGGGATACAAAACTTAGAAACAAAAGTAATTATGATGCATGTACAGTAGAGCAGTAATCAAGACTCTATGGCGAGAGTTTATGTCACAATATTGTGTTATCTAAGAGCACGCTAAATCAAAGATGGTAAACTAGAGCAATAATATAAACAAAGACAATATGACGTAGATCAAAAAAGAAAATGAACAGTGCATATGATAAAACTCAAAACATAATAAATCTAAATCAATTACAAGTAAGATGATACTGAATAGTGTAATTGCTACAACTATATTAGGTTTGCTACAACTATGTGAAAACCACAGGGATTTGTAGTTAGTGTTTTGAAATTTGAAACTCAGTCAGGCTGATAAAAGTTTTACCAAGGACAGTACTGTGGCAATATTAGTTTTGATAAAATTATGTGAAAAGATGCAGACCAAGTACATTATTCAATTCTTATCACACAAGTGCTCAGTTCCTACCAAACCTAATTGTCTACAAGTGCTTAATTTCTATTTGTAGATTATATTACTCAAGTATATGGTTTACACGATGCAGGTTTAGAGCCCGCAGATCATTTACGCTAACAGTTGCATCAAGCTATGTAACCAGAAAGTCGCATGTAATACAGTTAAATGTTTCGGACAAAGAATTTGGGAGAAGAATTGTAATACGGTCAAAATTTCTATTTGTTAAAAAATTCAGCCTAGTTTAGTGAATACCAGGGATGATATATAAAGGATATCACTCGTTAAAAAGAATTAACTATGGGATGTTACTTACAGAAAACAATTATCATTGTTGAATTCCTGGCCCATGTTCTTGTGTTTGCTGCTGCTGCTGCTGTATTTGTTGTAGAAGATTGGCAGCAAACTGTAATGTTGACTGGTATCTCTGGTTCTTATCAGCCTCCAAATCTGGGGTGCCTTGACTAACTCCAAAGGAGGGATGTTGCTGAATGGGAGGATTAGAGTTTATTTGGTCTGATGTATATGGCATGACAGGTTGGTGCTGAGGATTTGGACTGCTAGCTTGCCTAGATAAGGCAATAGAATTATTGGGTTGCTGGAAGGCCTGGGGGTTATTATTAGGTTGTTGGAAAGCCTGAGAATTGTACAAGACAGATGCATCACTTCCCGGCACCACACCAAAACCTTTCTGAGAATTGGGGGGAACCTCAGCCTGATACTGATGACTGAAATGGGGGGATGCAGGTACCTGTCCACTTTGACTAGGTGTCACAAAATTTGACATGTGTCTCGATGAAACAACTCCTTGATGTTGCTGGCTAAGAGCATTGTCTTGAGTATGAGAACTGCCAGACAACACTTGAGAAGTGTGACCAGGAGTTGATGCTGGCGGATAAGGCTGAAAATGAGCATTGTGACTGTTATACATATTCCTAAACTGCTGAGGTGGATGAATGGATTGATCTGCAATTTGATGATCCTGTTTCCATAATTGAGATTGGTTTCCATCATTAGGTGCCACATGAGGAAATGGAGGCCTAACAGTTGAGGAGCCTACAGCTGACTTGGCACCATCAGTAGCAGATGATTGCGCATTTGTTGGAAGAAAAGAAGCTAAAGTCGCAATAAGCTCCGGTGTTAATGTGACTCCAGCTTGAGACCCAGAAGCAGTATTTGGAGCATAATCTGGAGCTGCAGATTGAACTGAAGGCCCGCTTATAGGTGGATATACTTGTTTTGCAGGAAGCTTAGAATCTTCATGCAACATTCTGTTGTAGTCCATTGGCAAAACCTGATCGTCCTTTGCAGGATGCATATCATATTCAGCCTGTGAAGGAGGAAACTGCCGCATATATTGATTTGGCGATGGTGTAGGCATTTGTGAAGAGTGGTGCATGGGCACACCACTTGGTACTGGTGCAAACTTGAGAACAACGCCATATAAACGTTCAGGTCCATTGACTTTCAAAACTTTTGTCAGGAAATCAGAAGGAGGTACCAAGAATAAAGTTGTATTGCCAAATTTGGCAACACCAGCACGATTTTTTGCACCAAGGTAGCGTAAGAATTCAGTGTACGCTGAAAAATCATCTTCGCTATCAGGCAGAAAGAAAACAATCTCAAAGTCAATTGCATCAGCATAGTGCTTTGCGAGTACATCCAATCCCGTCCTAGCTGAGCAATCAACAACTTCCGGGCTGCAGTAAAAGGATAAGAGAAACTTTAATACAGCCTCCAAACAAGATCCTGAAGACAGGTATACCTTTTGACTGCGCTATGGCAAGACAGTTTTAAAGAAAAAGTAAATAGGCCCATTTCTAAGAACTATGGGGCAATTGCTTATATTTGAGAAAACACAGAGCTTGTTGGTTACCTTATTTACCAAAAATAAATAAAGTTATGAATAGTCTTTTTTAGGAATTAAAGTAAGGAGCAATAAGAACAGCATTCTTCCTACTGATACAATGTACAAATTTATACTAGAAAAGCTAGCTTGAAGCACAAACAAATAAAATTCATAAAACCTACATATTTCCCTTACAAATGAAATACCATTTGTTACGAAAGAGTTTTTCAACAATAAGGGAGTGGAGAGTTAAAATGCAAAAGTCAGCAGAAAGAAACTTGATGGAATTTGGAAGAAAAAGTCCTCTTTCATATTTACCAAATTAAATCAAAGCATAAAAACTGTTAGAATTATACTCACAGCTCTGTCCCTATCCCTTTCCCTATAGGGATGCATCTAGCATGACAAACAGGAGATCCTCCTTTTGCAATAAGTCCACGCCATATATGATCCATATCACCAGGTTGGACAGAAGCATGTACTCCACCTGTTATCCTCGTGCTTCCTGGACCAAGAATACCCCGTCCATGAATGTCAGCATATGGAGCATCATCATTATGTAATGTACCATCTATCCTAGACCGCTTTGAATCTCTTGAAACGTTGTTTACGTCAAGTACATCCCATGCACCAGAGACAGATCTTGCAGGAAGCCTAGAACCAGTTGCAGGAGAAGAAAGCAACCCTGGTGCAGGAGGAGATGGCCTTTTCCAGTTTGGACCCATCTTATTTGTCAAGCTACTATCCTGAAAATCAGGGCCAGAAACAACAGATCCAGGACCACCTTGAGGACCAAAAGGCCGCATTGGCATGTTAGGACCAACAATACCACCAGTTGGCAAATGTCCAGGAAAATTATTTGGAGCCATAGGACGGTTATGACCATATAAATCCATGTGTACCGGTCCAAATGGATGGTCATTTAGGAACAAATCAGGTCTTGGGCCATTACTACCAGGATAGAAGCCAGGGTAATCTTTGCCATGTACCTGGTCACCGTTTGAATAATTGATTGTTATGCGAGGATCATTGAAAAGGCGTCCTTGAAGGCCCTCTTTTGCACGTCGGGCTTCATCAACACTTCTAAATTCAACAAATGAATAATGCCTTGAAGGAAAACTCCTGATTCTCTCAATTTCACCAAATAGAATCATGGCATTGTGGAGCATTTGCTCATCTATCTGAACATTGGGAGGATAACCGATCCACAAAATATTACTGGGTTGACCATCACTCTTCCTCCCCATTTGAGGTTGTGAATTCTGTTGATACGATACGAGAACATTTTTTTTATAAGTAAAACTAATAAAATTCAAGATGCCAACATAAAGAAAACATCAGCCATTATACAAGTAGGTGCATGCAAGTCTTAATAGTATATGGTTTTTCAAATGGCAACACATCACATCAAACAAGGCAATGACAAATAAATGAACAGGACTAATGCACGATTCACATCCAATTAGATGCATATAGCAGAGCATTCTCACCAGTGGCCTTTTTTGTCCAGAATAGAAATCAGTATGCCCCAAACTTTTTCCTTGGAATTGCCCATAATCAAGAGATTGATCCTACAGAAAAAAGAAATGGAATTGTTAGACATATGAAAACATACAAAAGAGCAAAATTACAAGCAGAAACAAATAAATGTCATGCAACCCTCTTGGTTAGTAGAATAGTCACAATAGTGAGACAGTATGATAGGTTACAAATAAGAGGGAGGGAAGACTGGAGAGACTTGTCTTCAGTGCTGGCATAGATATTAGGGAGGGAAAGTTCCACGTCTCTCCAATACCCAGGTGTAATAGAGGTTTCTCTCAATGAACAACAGTTTTATCTATATTCCAGTATAAGCCGTTTTCAAAGAAACACACCCCAGTACCCAAATTGAAATTATAGATCCTACCATGACACATTAGGATGTGAGTACGACAATAAGTAACTAATTAATGTAAAAGAAGTTGAAGAACAAGAAACAAAATCAGCATTCTAAAGTAGACTTACTTTTTTTGTAGAATTTGAACGGAGGAAGTCAACACGAATATTTTCCCCACCAATGCGTTTTCCATTCATGATTTTCATTGCCTGAATAGCATCATCCAAATTGAAAAATTCAACACATGCAGTATCTTTGTCTCTGAGGAACTTGTAATCCTCAATTTTACCAAATTTACGGAAATCGGCTTCTAAGTCTTCCTTTGTAACAGCTGGGCTAATACCACCCACCCATAGCTGTTTACATGGCTTTGCCTGGAAATAACAGCATTTTTGGTTAAACACATTCAGATATTTCTAAAGAGAAACAAACAAGTTACAAATCAAAACAATAAGTTACTACTAATAAAGGAACATTGTAAATTTGCTTCAAGATATTCAAACGCAGCCATCACTTCTTAAAACAGTCAAATTGTTGAAAAGAAATTCATATCCCGAGGTGGCCAAGAATAAATAAACAAAAAATGGGAAGAAAAGACACATTGTGGCATCATTGATCCAGATGGTCAATTCCACCTAGTGCAAAAAGGTACATAGTTAAGGAAATTATTTTTTGTGATGGTTACATTTATGGAAAAGAATTGAAATATATAAGGTCTAGTTCTAGCATAAAGTACTGTCCCTGCAGAGATTTGAAAAGTACTAGGGTTGGGAGAGATAATAATGAAGAATGGAACAGAATAGCACAAAGTACTGTCCCTGCAGAGATTAAAATATCTAAAACCAACAGAATGTTGGGAGAGAGAGTTGGCAACTTGACTCTCTCTCTCAAGAAAAGAACTAGGGTTAATTGATTCCTGGAGTCACTCATTTGAAAGGTAGTACAGTACAGCTGCCCTGGTAAAAAATCAGTTGCCACTCATTGAAAATCTGTTGGAAGTCAAAGAACCTTATTACATGAGATTAGTATAATTTTAAGAAAAAAAGTTACAATCTAAACTTTTTTTGTTGCCAAAATCGAAAACAATCAGACAACAACCTTGAGAACTAAAATCCTGTGTGTATGACTGATTGTCCAATACTATTTCTACTGTAACTTCTACTATAATAATATTAATATACAATTGATTTTCTTTTACTGGTTATTATCTGGTAATACCATATAACGTATTTCCAGCTTCACAAATAAATCCCATAAATTAAATTAAAGTCCATCAGAAATTTAAAGCACCTTCCACTTAAGAGTGTTTAATAGAACAGCAGGGCTTTAAAAAGAAAACGGTGCTAGTTATAATTAGATGCCAGGTTGCTAATTATATTTGGTATTACTGTATATGAGCATGGTTTATCATACTTAAGCTTGATTGTTGTTCATGGATCAATATCATGAGTGTTATTTTTATTTGTGTTTTACTTTCTTTACATTCAACTTGTAGCATGTGAGAGAATAAGATTGTTTTGACGGTAGGTATTGTTTGGATTTGCCCAGTAACGCATGATCCCTGGAAATTCGTAATTGAAAACTAAAACTTGGTTTCATATCCTTCAAATCAGATTAAAAGTATGCTTTTCTAATTAAGCCTTATTTACAGCAATTTCAGACCCAAAATGCATCATTGCAGATGCTATGAGTTATGTTCTCTAAATCTACAACTTTCTTTCAAAAAATACATACAATTTTTTTCAATTGGTTTTGCCCAAAGTTAAATGCCGCGACAGATATTTTTGGCAGATTAAATTGATTAGTATTTGAGCGAAAAAGGAAAAACAAGGCTAGGTAATTTGGCGTTAAACACTGTTTGTAGTTGTTTAACGTTTATGCTAATAATAATTTACATCCCCTACCTGCACTTATTTATGTAGTTATTTGAAATTTGAAGTAGGTTCGAATACTATTCCCGTAAAGAATTACAGCGTTGAGGATATTTTGAATTGTCAAGATTCACAAACAAAATGTTCAATTGACAGGTTACAAATTCTGCTCTACGAATTGTTATAGCTTTAGCTTTTGACGTGATGACAACTTTTATCGCAATAACGAATTCTGCTCTACGATTGGTTAAAACTTTCAACACAATGACAATTTTCATCGTAATGACGAATCCTGTTCTACGAATGGCTACAACTTTCGACGCAATTACAACTTAAGTGCAATGATGAATTCTGCTCTACTAACAGTTACAACTTTTAACATGTAATGATGGCTTGATCATATTGATTTCTAACAGCAGTTAGAGCAGATGTTTTAAAGCATAAATAAAAACCAAGTATAATGTTCGTGAATCCATCGGTTACACATACACGAAATGCTTAAATAACCAAGTATAATGTTCGTGAATTCATCTTAAACATTTTACATCTTCGTTTGAAGAAACAACACAGTTTGGGGCGTAAACCAATCACAAAAACAAGCTTCCAAAATCCCTTTTGAGATGTGAGGGAAAAATAATATAAATATTTATATATTTATATATTTATATTCATTCATATTCATAATTATAATTAAACACTAGAATAAGATTTGGATTGATAAATTACCACCGATTAGGCCAACAAATTATACCAATCCGAATTCCATAATCAAATAATCGTACCTAAATTGAAAAGTTCTTCGATATTATAATTTTTCATTCAATTTTAAATTAATCCATCACATTAATTTTTATATTTGCATATGAACATGAATTTGAGTCTAAAATTATATCAAGTAAAATGAGAAAGGCGTGCCCTATTAGATCTAAATCGAATCATGAATAACGAACGGTAATCGAAACATAACCTAATTTTTTGGCGCAAAACGTGATTTTCATAAGTTTCATCGTTGAATTTGATGTGTATTGAGAAAAATAAGAAAATAGAAAAAGATTATGGATTCGGTTTGAACACTGACAGTGCACGTCGAGCAATTACACAGGCAACGATGAAAATTGACGGAAAAAATATACGAAAACACTGAATGCAATATTGTAAAAAGAATAATCGAATTGTTGAGAAAAAACAAGATTAGATTAGAATAAACATTAATAATACATGAATCCGAAGGGAAAGTGAAATTTAAGAGAGCGCAAAAGTGAGAACGAACCGGTCTAGCAAACTCAATTTTCAATGAATTGCCACGATAATGGAAGCCTTGAAGCGCGTTTTTAGCGGCTTTTGCATCTTCAACGCGTTTGAAGAACACGAAAGCGTAACTGCGGGCGGAATAAGAGGTGACGCTATCGAGTGCGCCGTATTGAGCGAAAAGGTTCATCAGATCGGAATCGGAAACGTCCGACGTTAGATTTCCAACCCATAGGTTATTGGAAGGAGTCGACGATTCCTCCGAGTCTCTGCCGGTTTCGTGTAGTGGCTTCATTGGTTTCGTCGGAAGCGGCATTGCGATTGAAAAACCCTAGAAGAAGTGTGCCTCTACGAACGTGACCGGATTTCGAGAGATTGGGGATGGAAATTTGGAGCGGGGAAGAAACCCTAGAAGAGAAAATGAATGTTTGGGGTGTGAGGGAGAAAAAGAAGTTGGATTTGGATTTGGATTAGGATTAAGGTTAAAATAAATAATATATATGCAAGCGTTTCTTCCTTCATTCGGTTTTTTAATTTTCTTTGTTTGACCAGTTCATTAATTTTTTCTTTAAATTAAAAGTTTAGTTGATATGAAGCTATTTTAAATAGCTAATGATAAAAGTTTAATGAGCTATGCTATTTTTACACATTTTTCTTACACAAGTGTTTCCTAGACCGTAGATAACATGGTTTTGCATTGTGCAAAACCATTATAAAATTGATGTTCTAAAATAAAATAATGGTTTTGCATAAAAAGCAAGATAAATAAATTATTAAAAAATAAAACTAATATGTATTATGTATAAAGTTACGGTGTAGTGTTATAATGGTTTTGCACAAAAAGCAAGACAAATAAATTATTGAAAAATAAAACTAGTATGTATTATGTATAAAGTTACTGTGTAGTGTTGTTAAAGGGTGTAAATATATCTTTTCCCAAGTTTAATAGATGTATCAAAAGAAATTTAGATTTCTTTTTTTCTTCTAATGCCCCTATTTTGAAAATAAGATCGAAAGTTATATTTAAAAAAATTAGAATAACAATGTTTTCAAACTATTAACGAAATTTATTATATTTGGTATTGTATATGCCATATCATTTGGCATATAAATATATAATGTTTTTTTATTTATTTTGCATTGAATTATGCGTCAATTGATTTGGCTCATGCATTTTTTTTATAACTTAACACTTATGTGCCAAATAAAGTGGTTTGTAAGTATTTTTATTTATTTTTTAAATATACACATGTAGGCCAATTGACTTGGCTATTATGTTTTTATTTTTTATTTTAAATTGTATGTACTCATGGGTCAATTTATTTGGTGCATGAGTTTTATTTATTTATTTTTTAAAATATTATTAATAATAAATAAATGAATTAAAAAAAATATCAATAAATAAAATAGAAAAAAATAAAGATGATATTATTTAAAAGTGGATATTACAAAAATCAATTCCCCGCACGATTTAGACGTCCCCTAATTTTACATGTACGTGGATGATCTCGCCTCTGAACTCTAGTACAAGTTTGTTGAGGTGTTTTGTGGTCTTTACATGTTTGGTTGAGGATATTGTTGTTGGTCTGAGGATCCTTGGGTATTTGATATGTTTGCAATCATTTGTCTCCAATAACCTGGTGAGTTGCTGCCAACGGCGCTGTCGTAATTGAATTCAGTGTCTGTGTTTTCAAAGTTGGACGTTGTGGTTGGGTTGGCGAGGACGGTACGTGTAATACCCAGTATTTAATTAAATGTCCTGGATAATATTAATTAAGATTAATTAGTATTATCTGACTCAGAGGCTTTATTAAATATTCGACTCAGAGATATTTTGGATACTCTCCAATTGGACCAGTGTTACTAACTGATAAATATAATTTTTGTTTGGTTTAAAAGGAAAATAGAAGAAAATAAAGTTAGTAGAAGTGTTACTAACTGATAAATATAATTTTTGTTTGGTTTAAAAGGAAAATAGAAGAAAATAAAGTTAGTAGAAGGGTTTTATAAGAAAGAAAAAAAGAAAGTTGGTAAGAAAAAGAAAAAAAGGAAGAGAAAAAAAGGAGAAGAGAAGAAGAAGAGAAAGTGAACCCTAGAACTTCAAATGCATCATTCTTCATCATTCGTCCGTCGAATCGGCTCATTCTTTCTGTCAATCTTCATCTCTCGATGTGGGTTCGTAGTTAGATACTTTTATTTTAGCTTTTGGTTAAGTTTAGGAGTTTAAGAGTTTTAGGGTTTTGGTAGAAATCTTGAGAAACAATGGATTAACGGTTAAAACTCGATTAAAACTTAACTATGATACTCACATTATGTCTATGAACATGTTTGGCTATGTTTTTCTGTATTGTTTGATGTTTGGGGTTGAGTTTGGCTTGGAAAGGCAGTTCCTCGCTCAGCGAGAGTTCCAGGAGTTTTCTCACTCAGCGAGCTGAAGGCTCACTCAGCGAGACCTGTAGGTTCCAATTTTGGTATTTAATTCATAACTTTTGATCCGGGTATCCGTTTTTAGTGTTCCGCATATCGATTCGAAGCTAAAAACAGGAACTATCTTTTGATGCCGATAAATATTATTTTTTACCCGATTTTTACCCGACTTTTCCGATAAACTGTAATTATGTAAAATTAAGGAATTGGGGTATTAGTCTATTGAGAGTAGAGGCATGAGATTATTGTGAGAATCGAATGAAAGAAGAGACAACGAGTTTATGGCGAGAATTATTTAATGATAATGATTAAACGAAAACATTAGAATTATACGTTTGAAACTATAATTTTAAAAGCATCGAATTGGAGAAAGAGTGAGGAAACCTTATTTTAACCAATAATGTGGCCTGGTATTGTAACTAGGATTTGTGGATGGTGTAACTTGTGTGAATGACTAGGTTGTCCTAGGTTGTTGCGAACCATTAGTGTGATATACACTAGGCCTCCGTAATAATCTTGATAAGTCTTGAGGTGGGTATTACACCGAGTCCCACGGGAAGCAAATGATAAGTCTTGAGGTGGGTATTACACTGAGTCCCACGGGAAGCAAATGATAAGTCTTGAGGTGGGTATTTGTAAGCTCATAATTTCGACATGTTGCAATTTGCAACTTGAAGCCATCTCTGTTAAAGAATAATGAAAGTGAAGAAATTCAAGAATTGTTGACAAGGTTAAAAGCTCTAATGCTTCGACAAAAGGACAAATAATATTCTGGCAGGGTAAGTTTGGAAAATTGTTTGTAGCTGGGCATTTTGACAAGATAAGGGTATCTTTCGACATTTCGACAGAGAAGGGTCGTTTGACAGAAGCATTATTTGGCAGATTTTGAAAGAGTTCTTTCTTCTTTGAGACTTCGACAGATGAAGAGGTGCAAGGTTTCGTCACCAAAGGAGAGAATTCAAATTTAAAAAGTGGCAACCTTTGACAGTTGGACACATGGAAGGTTCAGGAAAAGAAGTTGCATGCAGGCTGACACTTGTCATTTATTTATAATTTTTCCGTTCTATGCAGTTACTTTGTTTGTGTATAAATAGAATAGTTTGTGTTTAGATTAGGTGTGTGAAAACTGATACAAAATTCCTGTAAATACTCTAAGTACCCAGTGTGAGAGAAAATGAGTTTGATATTTGGAACCATGTACGTTTGAACACCATCTTTCTTTTAAAGTTATTTAAATTACCAATTTGTTTCATCAAGTTTATTTTATCTTTAAGTTTTATTTACTTTTCCGCAAGTTACATCTTTCGACACTTTTCTTGCTTTCGTTTAAGACTTTACTTTATTTTAATTTCAAATTCAAGGCATTGAATACTTTGACACCATAAACAAAACAAACCACAAATCATTATTCATACTAAGAGTGTTTTCGACAAGAAATTGCACATGTGTCCCAGGACTTGTTTGGTTGATCCTGCAAGTAACCCAGTTTTCTGAGAAATTGGTTAACCAGAGGTTGTTCGCCAGAAATCACCGCAAACAAATTGGCACGCCCAGTGGGACCAGTGCAGTTAATAAAGTCTAATAAAGAACTTTCTTAAAAAAAAATTGTTCCTTGCTACGTTGTATGATTCTTAGAAGCGGTAAACTAGCTGTAACCGACGTAGAAAGACCAAAGAGAACAAGAGGAAGAAGGATGGCTAACTTGCCAAATGCTTCAAACAATCCTGACGAAACCATTCCAGTTTCCAATCCTATCCCTTCGTCAGGAGCAATACCAGTTTCTGGCCCTGTTTTAGAACAGATTAGGCCTCCATTAGGGGATTCAATACCAACGGGTTCAGGGTCCCAGAATGCGCCTAGTTCTTCCACCATGGGACACGTCAGACCCCTTGGAACCCCTCCCCCTGGAGGAAATACCTTCAGGCCGTATCTGAATTATTCTCAGCCCTTGACTGGGAGGGAACAACCATATGGAATGCCAACTTCAATGATGGCAAGCCTACATAATTCGTCACCATTATTCTCTGATGCTATGGCTCAAATGTCATCACCATTGCAGGGATCAGGATATGGTGGAAATGGAAATAGAATGAATCAAGTTCCACCAGGTTTCCATATGCCCACTATGACAAACCATTCTGCACAAGTAATTCGCCAACAGATGGATGAAAGCAATCATGATATGGTGCAGGCATTGACACAACAAATGGGAGAGGTGTTCAACCCTTTAATACAAAATACTACCCAAACAAATCAAATATTGGCAGAACAGATGGCACGCATTGCTGACTTTTTTGGAGTCCCTCAAGCACAGCAAAGAATGCAATTGAATCAGAATCCTGCAAATAGGGTTGTCGAAGAGGAACTTAATATAAACCAAATGCCATTAGGAAACCCTCATGAAAATCCCAGGGGCCAAGAGGTGATAGTTGAACAACCTAATGTAGAGGAGCCCATTCGACATGAACCAAGAAGAATAATAGTCCAGAGAGACCAAAACGCTGATGAAATATTACAGCAGAGAATGCGTTACAATAACCTGCCTGTCGAAAATAATATTGCCACCATGGTTGAGAGAATAATGGCGCAAAATGGAGTAAACGTAGGACTACAAAGGCCTAGTTATACTTCCCCTTTGTCTGAATTTGTCTTACAACAAGAATTACCACCAAGGTGGAAAGTCCCCAAATTCACCAAATTCTCAGAGGATACTAGTGAGTCCACCATAGAACACGTAGCGCGTTATTTGATAGAGGCGGGAGAGATTGCTAATAATGAGAACTTAAGGATGAAATATTTCCCAAGTTCTTTGACAAAAAATGCTTTCACTTGGTTTACTTCTCTTCCTGCAACTTCAATATTCACATGGGCCCAATTAGAAAGATTGTTCCATGAACAATTCTATATGGGACAAACCAAGATAAGTTTGAAAGAGTTGGCAAGTGTCAAAAGAAATTTTTCTGAACCTATAGATGATGATTTGAATAGGTTTAGATTATTAAAAGCCAGATGCTTTACACAAGTGCCGGAACAAGAACTAGTCGAAATGGCTGCAGGGGGTCTAGATTATTCCATAAGGAAAAAACTGGATACCCAGTACTTGAGAGACATGGCACAACTGGCAGACAGAGTGAGGCAAATAGAAAGGCTAAAAAATGAAAATTTTAGATCAAATAAAAACAAGAAGGAAAGAGTGGCCTATGTAGGAATAGTTCAAGAAGATGATTATGACGAAAAAGAACCAGTCATTTTCGACCAGCAAGAAATTGATCTGGCAGAATTAAAACAAGGCCCTCCATATTCTTGTAAAGTTTTAGCCCCGTCGAATGGAAAAAATCCAGTCGAAGTGGAAAAGAATGACAGGTTCCCTAAAAGAACCTATACATTCGACATCACCAAATGTGATGAAATTTGATTTATTAGTCAAAGATGGTCAGTTAATAAAACCAGCAGGCACTAAGGAGCCTCCTGTAGACCAACAGAAAAAGAGAGGTTTTTGCAAATACCATAATTTCTTGGGTCATAAAACTTCTCAATGTTACCTTTTCAGGGATCTGGTCCAGAATGCAATCCAAAATGGAAGGTTGAAGTTTGGAGACAAAGCTAAGCAACAGATGAGAATTGACTCCAATCCCATGCAAGTGGTGGAAGCCAACTATGCTGAACCTGAAATGGTGAATATGGTCGAATTGGAAGTCATGTTTGAGGAAAGCTTTGAGATAGTAGAAGCCACTGAAGGTTTCGACACCAACTTCAACATGATAGAGGCTGCTGAAGGTTTCGACACCCATGTAAATGTGGTGGAAGAGGGTGACGACCTTGCAGACCAGGCTGAGGAAGAAGAAGTCAAAGCTTCTGAAGACTTTGACAGTGAGAATGCCATTGAAACTACTGAAGGTTTCGACGAAAGAAATACAGTCAAGGTGAGCAGAAGTTTCGACAAGAAAAATTATGAAAGAGATGCTGAGCAGGGGGTGATCTGGGACACTTTAGGAGAATCAAATGGGAAATTCGACTTCATGGTGAAATATTCGGCACCACCAAGCTCCAAAACGGATATCAACAAAATCAAACCCACAGGATGGGGAGATTCTTTCAAAAATAATGATGAAGAGGAGGATAACAAAACCCTCACTGTCCAAGAAGAGGCCACTGAGGGCCTTAGCCAAGATAAGATCAAAACAACAGGGACTGATGACAATGCCCTTACTGTCGGACAAATAAACAGTAGTACTGATCTTACCTGATCAGGAGGGCCTTCCAAGGATTGCA
The DNA here is from genome assembly GCA_963966055.1 of Lathyrus aphaca. Classification (NCBI taxonomy): domain Eukaryota; kingdom Viridiplantae; phylum Streptophyta; class Magnoliopsida; order Fabales; family Fabaceae; genus Lathyrus; species Lathyrus aphaca. The sequence continues at coordinate 304,496,395 of OZ014521.1, forward strand.
GACTGGGCCAGGAAATATGAGTGAGGAGGGGGGTGTACCTGCAAGGTGCTCCAATGCTTAAGTCAGAAGAGGTACAGAATAAGGTTATCAGAGTGTAAGTAAGAAAATCCGACCCTTTGCCATGAAAGGGTATTTATATTGAGCCCCCAGCGCTGGGCCAAGGCTCCTAATGGGCTGGATTAGCTAGGCCCAAGGAGGAGCTGCCAGGGGACACGTAAGAAGCGTGAAGACCTAGACCAAGGTCTGTTCCCTGGTCCAACTGCCCCTATCCCTAAGGAGACAATATAGGGGAGTTGGGTGACGTGTCAAGTGAGGTGCAGTTGTGGATCTGCTCGACATAACCTAGGTGCCCGTGACATAGGCTGATGATATGTGGATGACGACCATGGGACGGGCATCACGTTCTTTGCCCGACACATAGTCAGAAAGTCGAGGAGACGTTCCTCGGGTGAGAAGACCTTAGCCCGACGTATTCACGTGCTTGCTCGTTTGGGCTTGGACCTGACGAGCGTTGGGCCATGTCGTGCATAATGTCATGGCCCAGTCCAGAACAGGATCCCCCCAAGTCGAGTCTCTGAGCCAGAGCGATGACTTATGTTGCAACTGGGGGTTCCCCGAGCTGACGGGGAGGTGTGGTCGTTCGGCAGGTGAGGTTGTAATAGACTTGTTCACGAATTCCTCCTTCCACGGTAGTGCCGGGTGTAACACGGTGGGAGAACTGACTTTTAGTTATGTTGCGGATAGCAAGAGTCGCCACCGACTTTTATTTTATCCAAAAGGAAAGGGTATAAAAGAACAGGAAAGACCTTAAGAGAATATTTTGGGTCCGGGGGGTAGGTTATGTAAAGGGAAGGTGTTAGCACCCTTTACATCCATGGTTATCCATGGGCTCTTAGTTACTTAGCTCACTTTTGAATTGTTTTTGAAAGTGGAGTGTGTGAATAGAAAAATTTTCAGAATAGTTGATAATGATCCATGTACGGATGCGTAAAAACTTGTCTTTGAAAATTTGTTTGAAATTGTGAAGAGTTTGAAAGGTTTTGAAGTGAGCAAGTACATAAGAGGAACCTACCCTAAAATTTTAAGTCATTCTTGTTCTTTATCCTTTAATTGGTAAGACTATCCCTACTATTAAGGAGTAGGTAGTCATTACCTTGGATGTAAGGGACATGTGAGGGACATTTATTTTTGAAGGCAACTGTGGGGTGTATTAAGCATATAGGAGGGACTATCATCATTATTCGAAGGGACTTGATTTGTAAGGCAACCATTGGGGACTTGATGATTTTTCTTTTTAAAGGGACTTGCTTTATACACCCCACTTGACCTTATGATTTAGGCAACTTGAGGGATAACCTTAAAAATGTGAGATGGCGATTAAAAAATCGACTTACGTGTGTGAGTGTTCAATATTACTTATCTTTAATTAAAATGAGCTAAATTTATTTTAAATTAAATACATGTTTACACTCCCTAAATTACTAACCATAGCAACAATTAAATAATTAAATATTTACAAAATTACACCAAGGAAGCAATTACATAATTATAAGCAAAATAAAATAAATAGCAAAAATAATTAGCAAGATATAAATAAATAAGCAAATATAACAATAAATAAATAAATAGGGGTTAGTGATAAATATAATTAAAAAAAAATAAGGTTAAAAAATATTAAAAATAAATAAAGTTAGTGAAATAATAATAATTAGAAAAATAAACAAGGTTAGAGAAATAATAATATAAAATATAAGATAATAATAAACAAAAATAATAAATAATAATATGGTTAGTAACAATAATTAAAAAAAAATATTATAATGACATGATTAGAATAATAAACACAAAATAGGATTTTTTTAATATATAAACATTTATGAATAATTGAATAATTACTATAATATAAAAATTTTTAAAACATAATGTAATTATAAATTTTAATCATTTATAAAATTTAATTATTTCTAAATATATATCAACAATTATTAAAAAAATATTTACACATTATGAAGAAAATAAATTTTAAATATCATGTTCATAAAAATAATCATATTTACAAAATTTACATGAATCATATTAAATAAATAAATAGATTTACATAATAACTACATTAAGAATTAGAAAATAAAACTATTTAGAAAAATAGAATTAGGTTTTAATAAGCATTTTAGAAAATAAATTAGGGTTTTGTTAGAAAAATATTTTTAGGGTTTAATTTATAATATACATATATTTATGATTTAATCACAAGATAAAGAAAATAATTTAAGAACATTTATATATTTTAGAATTTGGGAAAAAATAAACATGCTTCATTATCATTTTTTATTTAGAAAATATATATACATAAAATCATATTTAATTTAATATTATAATACTTAAAACAAATAAAAGAAGAAAAAGTGTGAAAACTTACCTGACTGGGGTTTGAACCCAGGTCAGCCTGTTTCCCAGCAAGAAGAACAACCACCAGGCCACTGTGTACGCAGGCAACAAAAGAGAGGGAGAAATTTGTTTTGTGCTTCATCTAGAAAATCCAGAAAAATAATGAAAAACAAAAGGCCTGGGGTGGGACTTGAACCCAGGACCTTATGAATGTATATGCGCATGCTTGACCGCCTGGCTGGGAGAGCCCTTCTGGTCATATGGTGATAACACATCATAATATATTACATCTTCTTGTTATCCTGAAAAAATAGAAAAAAATAGTGGTACAAGCCAGGTTCGAACTCACGCCATCAACCAACATACTCACCAGCCTTACCACTGAACCACAAGCACGCGTGTGATAAACAAATCAACAATAATACATAAAATATTTTCAATAATATTTGAATTTCCTGAGCGCGCGAATGGCTTCTTCTTCAACCTTTTACCTGCGAATTTTTCTCCTCTTTTACCTGCGAATTTTGTTACAAGTTCTTCCTTGTTTAAATCCTGCGAAATCCAAACACTCACAAAACAACATTGATTCATTAAATTGGTTAATGTTTTATGATCCTAATGATTCATAGAACATTACTATGTGTCCAAAATTCATTTAAACTTATTGAATCATCAAACCCTAAAATTGAGCTCTAAACCCTAATAATGGCCGCGAGTGATATAGATCATGAAGCTTCAATCCAATTGTCCAGAATCGTTCCTTGGAACCTCACAAACATAAAAACTCAAACAAAATTCATTAACAATGTACAAATAAACAGAATCGAAAAATTGAAATGTCATGAATAGTTTGAATCGGATTATGCCAATGGGAGAGTTTTTGATGCAAATGAGTATTGGTTTAGCTTCAGGGATGATCAAGGAACATGTCTATGTCTTTATTTTACCTTGAAACCTCTTGTATGAGTGAATCCGAATTGGTGTTTTGGCTTGAATTTTTGAGCTATGAAACTTACCTTTGGCTGCTGGAATTCGTCCCCCAATGTTAGGTTTATGCTAAGTACTTATATGTGAGTGAATTAGGTCAATAATATTGATTAGTTGTGTGGAAGATTTGATACTTGAAGATTGAAAAAGATTGAACTTTGAATTTCAAATATTTGCTCATGAAAGTTTACTATTTTTGGATCAATCACATGATTTCTTTCTCTTTCAAATTCAATCAATATTGATGAGATTCTAGAAGCTCAATCTTCATCCAAAAATATATTTTCATATTTTATATTTATTTAAAATGATTTTTTATGAATTAAATCAAAATAAATAAAAATAAAATAATAAAAATTATGATTTTTAATCAATTGGGTCGTGCATGATGATATGGTATGGATTGGATCACAATTTGGGCAGCCCATTTGGAAAGAAGTGGTTTTAAACCTCCATTTTCAACATAAATCATCATAAAATTTCCCAACTTTGCAAGGGCATATCTCCCTCAATTTTAAAGGTATGAGGGTGTTCTTGGACATTTTGGAAAGCTTGAAGAGTCCTCTAAACAACCCCATTGGTTTCAGGTCCATATCATTTACCAATCTCAAGTTATGCCCTATTGAAGTTGTTGACTTTTTGTTGACTTTTGAAATGACCTATAATGTCTTAGCTCATATCTTCCAAATGAAGCATTTTTGGGATTAACTTGCAAGATAAAAGTTGTAGAGAATTCAATTTCCTTCAAAATGAGCTTTGAGTGGAGACTTGGTGATGAAGTATGTGAAAGTTATGGCTGGTCAAAGTTCAGTTGACTTTTACTGAGGAAACCCTAATTTAGAAACTCCTGATTATTGATGATCTGGAATCTCCTTGATGAATCATGATCAACCCTTGATCAAATGATGAATTTTACTTCATATACTTGATGTTGGCAAAAAATCATGAAGTTTGACTTTGGTTTGACCACAGTTGACCTCAGTTTGACTTTTTAACTGCATTGACTGATTTTGACTTATCTGATCATCTGACCGAGCAAACTTTTGAGAAAAGTCTTGAAACTTGTCATGGGGATTCTTACACTCATATAAGATGTTATGAAGCTCACTTGAAGTCTTGGAAGTCCATTTAGTCTGATTAAAGTCAAAACCCTAGTTTTGGATACACTACTTAGGAGGTGCATTGTCTGAGGGAATTGTCAACTCTTCTGACCAATTGTGAACTTTGTGAACCTTGTGAACCATCATAAAATGTCTTGTGAACCTCATGGGAGGCATTGTGAAGCTTGTGAACCTTGTGAACCTTCAAGAAGTGACTTGTAGACTTCATGAACCTCAAGAAAGGTATTGAAAGCATTATGGAACTTGTGAACCTTGTGAACCTTCAAGAAGTAACTTGTGGACTTCATGAACCTCATGAAAGGTCTTGTAAATGTTGAGAAGCTTGTGAACCTTGTGAACCTTCATAAAGTAACTTGTAGACTTCATGAACCTCATGAAAGGTTATATAAGCATTGAGAAACTTGTGAACCTTGTGAACCTTCTTAGCACACAAAGTCTTGTATTGTGAGGGCAAATTTTGGGGTGCAACAGCTGCCCCTGTTCAATTTTCTGAAACCTGAGGGGTTAGATTGGTACATTTGCCAGTCATGACCTGGAAGGTTGAAGGGGATTGAACACAAAAGCCCAAAAATTTGCACTCACCAGTGCATTAGAGTGATACAGATGGCTAGTTGAATATGATTGAGTGGGCTTAAAGATGCCACTAGGGGAAAGTTCTTCAGATATATTTCTTGGAAGATAAAGCAGTCCAAAATATGGAGGTATAATGAAAGCTGTCAGGAGTCTGGAGCAGTCCTGAGGTATTGATGATATGCTTTCAGGAGACTGGAGTAATCCTGATGTAACAGCATGTCTTCAGGGGGGGTGAAAAGCTATCAGGAGGCTGGAGTTGTCCTGAGGTAACAATATAATTTCAAGAGGATAGAGCAATCTTGAGAGATTGATGATATGCTTTCAGGAGACTGGAGTAATCCTGATGTAACAACATGTCTTCAGGAGGATAGAGCAATCAATAATGATAACCCTAAAGCAGTCTTGAAGTAATAATATGATTTCAGGAGGATAGAGCAATCAATAATGATAACTCTAAAGCAGTCTTGAAGTAATGAGAAGTTGTCAGGAGGATAAAGCAACCCTGAGGTAATAATATGATATGCTTTCAGGAGACTGGAGTGATCCTGATGTAACAGCATGTCTTTAGGAGGATAGAGCAATCCTGATGATCATAAGTTTGTTTGTTGGATAATTACCCTGAAAACAAGGTAACATTCTGTAAAATAATATTAGTTTATGCTTTATGTATGCATGTATAATATGATGCACTTAGGTAATGTATTATGCACTCATGTATATGTATGTTATGGTATGATGTAAATGGTGGATGTATGATATGATACTGCCGGAAGCGCCTGGATATCTTCGTATAACAACTGCTGGCCAAGGAAAATAAATCCCCGATTCGTTGTTGAAGAATATATAACCCTACGTCTGCTGGGGATAACAGGGTATAGATAACCTCCCGTATGCTGGGGATAGCAGGGTATAGATAACCTCCCGGATGCTGGGGATAATAAGGTATATATCACCTCCCGTCTTCGTTCGTCGTGCCCTTATTGGAAAGTAAATTCCCGAATATCCGTATGAGGATAAAAGAGATGGATATAAATTCCAGGGGAGATAAGACTTCATGAAGATGGATTCGTCCTACTGAGGGTTTGTAACTGTCTTATAAAGGTGAACCGGCGAAGCTTCGTTGAAATCCTTCCCTCGTTCGTCCTTAGTAAATACTATTACTGCATTTTCATGCATTTCTGGTAAACATCAATCATATTAAAAGCATACGTGCATTTTTGGTAAACATTAATCATATTCAAAAGCATACAGGCATTCAATCACAACCAATGGACGTTTCGCTTATGTAAACAGGGTAAAAGTAAATCTGGATTCAAAAGATGGAATTTATTTATATCAAAAAGTGACCCATACACGGGTAAGTTTGTACAAGGAGACATAAACCCTAGTAAGAGGATTTTGTCATAAAGTGTTTTACAAAACAAAGAGAGTCAGCTATGTGGGAAATAATCCTATTGAGTTTCAATTCTACTATTTCCATTATCTCCAAGTATCTCATCTTCTGTTGTTCAGACGGAAACGATTGGATTGAGCTTTATCTGTTCGAGCTTGAGTAAGTAGTACAACTGGTTGCAGTTTTATGGGTGATCCAAACGAGACATAGTCATACGCTTTAATCCCTAACTTTTGCCTGGATTGCCCTTTCAGGTTTTCAATCCACCGGGATACCCTTTTTTGCCCAAGCCGCCTTTTCAGGTTTTCGACTTGCCGGGTGTACATCTTTTTATATATATCCCTAATTTTTGCCCAAACCCTTTTGGTTTGCCGGGATGCCCTTATTTTTGCCTAGGCCTGTCAACCTAGCGGGTCTCTTTTTATGCGTAGTATTTTTTAACTATGTCTGCGTTCACAGACTGTGGAAAGTCTTCACCATCCATTGTGGTCAGTATCATGGCACCTCCTGAGAACACTGTCTTGACTACAAATGGTCCTTCATATGTTGGAGTCCACTTGCCCCTAGGATCACCCTGTGGTAATATGATACGCTTGATTACCAAGTCACCAGCCTGATATACCTTTGTCTTAACCTTCTTGTTAAAAGCTTTGATCATTCGTTTCTGGTACATCTGGCCATGACAAACTGCTGCTAGCCTCTTTTCATCAATCAAATTTAATTGGTCCAGTCGAGTCTGAATCCACTCATCTTCATCCAAGCCTGCATCCTTCATAATTCTTAAGGAGGGAATCTGAACTTCAATGGGTAGAACTGCTTCCATACCATAGACCAAGGAGAATGGGGTTGCCCCTGTTGAAGTACGTATTGTAGTACGATAACCATGAAGAGCAAATGGTAACATCTCATGCCAATCCTTATAAGTAACAGTCATCTTCTGTACAATCTTCTTAATGTTCTTATTAGCAGCTTCAACTGCCCCATTCATCTTCGGACGATATGGAGAAGAGTTATGATGCTTAATCTTGAACTGCGTGCAGAGATCAGTAATCATAGTGTTGTTCAGATTAGAGCCATTGTCAGTGATAATCCTTTCAGGGATGCCATACCTACATACGAGATTATTCTTAATGAATCGAGCCACAACATTCTTAGTAACAGATGCAAATGAAGCTGCCTCCACCCACTTCGTGAAGTAATCAATGGCAACCAGGATGAAACGATGCCCATTGGAAGCAGTAGGCTTGATCTCACCAATCATATCAATGCCCCACATGGCAAAGGGCCAAGGAGCAGTCAACACATTCAATGGTGATGGAGGTACATGGACTTTATCAGCATAGATTTGACATTTGTGACATGTTCTGGAGTGTTGATAGCAATCAACTTCCATGATAGACCAATAGTAACCCGCTCTCAATATTTTCTTTGCCATAGTATGACCACTAGAATGAGTGCCAAAGATCCCATCATGCATGTCTTCCATAATCTCAGCTGCTTCCTTCTTATCCACACAACGAAGCAACGTTGAATCATGATTGCGCTTGTACAGAATCCCATTACTCAAGAAGAACTTAGCAGCAAACCTTCTCAGAAACTTCCTATCTTTGACAGATGCCCCTTCAGGGAACTCCTGAGCTTCAAGATATCTTTTCACTTCATAGAACCAAGGCTTCTCTTCCACCCCTTCAGTGTCAATCTCATTGCAATATGCAGGCTTTTCAAATCTATCAATAGTAATCTTGGGAGCTTCATCATCCCAACTGATCTCAAACATAGATGCCATGGTGGCCAAAGCATCTGCCAATTGATTCTCTCTTCGTGGAATGTGTCCAAAGGTAATCTCTTTAAAATGTGGGATCAAAGACAACACATGCTCTCTGTAAGGAATGAGGTTATCATGCTTGGTATCCCAATCTCCTTTAATCTGACTTACTACCAGGGCTGAATCTCCATACACATCAAGGAACTGGATCTTCATATCAATAGCAGTTTTAATACCCAGGATACATGCCTCATACTCAGCCATGTTATTGGTACAATGGAAACAAAGTCTGGCGGTAATCGGAGTATGACAACCTTCGGGGGAACTAATCACAACACCAACACCATTACCAAGTGCATTAGAGGCACCATCAAAAACCATAGTCCATCGGGATCCTTATTCAGGTCTGTCATATTGTCCAGGTTCTTTGGTAATAATCATGATGTCTTCATCAGGGAACTCAAAATTCATTGACTGGTAATCATCCACTGCTTGATGAGCCAAATGATCAACAACAACACTTCCTTTAATGGCCTTCTGAGTAGTATACTGTATATCATATTCTGTCAAGATCATTTGCCATCTTGCAATTCTTCCGGAGAGAGCAGGTTTCTCGAATATGTACTTAATTGGGTCCATCTTTGAAATCAACAAGGTAGTATGGGTCAGCATATACTGTCTTAGTCGGCGAGCAGCCCATGCCAAAGCGCAGCAAGTTTTCTCGAGCAGTGAGTATCTTGTTTCACAGTCGGTAAACTTTTTGCTAAGGTAGTATATTGCCTGCTCTTTTCGACCAGACTCGTCATGTTGCCCCAACACACACCCCATTGAGTTGTCTAATACTGTTAAGTACATAATCAAGGGTCTTCCATCAACTGGTGGCATCAAAATTGGAGGTTCTAACAGATATCTCTTGATTTCATCAAAGGCAGTCTGGCACTCATCATTCCATTCCATCACCTGATATTTCTTCAACAACTTGAAGATTGGCTCACAGATGGTAGTTAATTGGGAGATAAATCTTGCAATGTAGTTCAATCGTCCCAAGAAACCTCTAACCTCCTTTTCAGTACGGGGAGCTGGCATCTCTCGTATAGCTTTCACTTTTGCAGGATCCACTTCAATACCTTTTCCACTGACAATAAAACCCAAGAGCTTACCAGGTCTAACTCCAAAAGTACACTTATTTGGATTCAATCTCAACTTATATTTCTTCAACCTCTCAAACAACTTGTGCAGATGATCAAGATGTTGCTCTTCATTCTGAGATCTGGCTATCATATCATCCACATATACTTCAATCTCATGATGAATCATATCATGAAACAAAGCCACCATAGCACGTGTAAACACCCCAAATTTGCCCTCACCCATTCACACCATGGCTTGTGATCATCTCATATGCATAAACACAAACATATCATCTCATATCTCACTTTTGTTTCACTGGATAGTTTCTAAGTCATCTGCACCTAGGGTTTGTGATCTGAGCAATCCCAAAGCTTCTTGGGCCACTCCAAAGGCTACCAATCAACTCAAAGGGGTCCATGTGTGTTCTTATATCATATTTCATCTTCTCAAAGTCAAAAATGCAAAGGAATCACAAGAACTAGGGTTTGAGGTGAGGCAGAGCCAGTTTGAACTGCACAGTTGACTGAAAATTAGGGTTTTGGTTTCAGAGGCCATAACTCCAAATTTTTTGGTCATTCTTGTTTCCATTGATCTCTATATGGTATAGGGAGTATGCATATCAATTTTCATGAAGAAATTCCTTGGGGAAGTCATCTGATCAAGAGTTGACTTTCTGGACAAGTCAGTGTAAAATCAGGGCATCTGAGGCCCCCAATGACCCAACCAATGGGTGATCTTCATCACTTTGAGTGTATATGATCTTTATTTGATCATGGAAGAAGGTTGAAGTTCATAGAAATCAAGAATTTAGGGTTTTTGCAAATGTTGACTTTTTGGGCATAGTTGACTTTTCAAGAATGCATCATTTTAGGTCATTTTTCAAGCCATGATTCTTGATCCAAAAATGCTTCAAATGGAAAAACTTTGGTCATGAAAGTTGTAGATCTCATCTTTCCCTTTTCAAAAAGTACAAGAACATGATCAAACTCTTCTTGGATCAAAAGTTATAGCAAGACAAAGTTGCCAAAAATCACTTATTTTCAAGATATGCACCAAGTGTGAAAATTGCAAAATCATGTGCTAAGTCAAATTGCAACTTCTAATTGGTATCAAACCAGCACATAAACATTCTCTAAGCCCTAAAAAATCAGATTTGAACCAAGATCACATGTGTTTAGTTCATGTAACAAGGCATTTTTATCAAGAAAATCACATGTGAACCAAGTTACAACAAGTTGCAAAACTCATGATCATGCTTCCTACAACTTGCAGCCTTGGATGCTGAGCTTTGCTAGCCTCTCACCTCACCTTGCTGCGCCAGCCCATGCCCATGTACTTGCCTAGATCATGAGCCATACTTCTCTTACACATTATTTGACTTTTTGCAAAAGGCAACTTACCAATCAATAAAGCACATGTCCAATCAACTGACCAATGAGAGAGAGTTATGTGGACAATTTGCAAGCCATTTCATGTACAAGGCAAGGCTGAAGCTCATTCATTCAACACATTCACAAAACACTCCATTTTTGCATAAGCCTTCGAATTTCTCTCCACAGCATACAAACACAAAAACCATCTTCACCAATCATCTCACCACACTTCATAGACCTCAAACCACCAAGAACCCAAGCCTGATACAACCAGAACACTCCACTGCCATTCCTCACCTCACTCTGCAGTTTCATTCGAAACTCTCACCACAGCTTGCCAACACACAAACAAACACCACAGACCTTCTCCATTCATCCTCAGGATCATAAACAACCCCTCACCATGACCTGAAAGTGCCAGAAACTCCATTGCCATTTCTGATCAAGCTTGAGCAGAAGCTGTCGAATCTCACTATCCAGCCAACTTAAACTCTCATTGAGCATTCAAACATCTTCTAAGGATCAAGTGGAGTGGTTTGCACTGAAGGAAGTGGCCAGAAAGTCCTCAAACTGAAAGCTCCAAATCTCAGGTAACTCGAAAATTATTTTTCCAGAAATCATTTTTCTTGTTACAAACTTGTTCTATGTGATTCACTGATCATCCTGATGCTCTTAGTTTTTGAAATGGTTTTGATTTGAGTATTTAATTTCTCTCTGAAACTTGCGTGCCCTAGTTTTCATTTCCTTCGATTCAGCTTATTTAGGAAGAAGAAATTTGTTTTAGGAGAGGGGTTTGGTTCGTGAGAGGTTGGAGATCATTTCCCATTTCTTAGTTTTCATTTTTGTTACGATTTGAGGGGTTTGGGGATTTTTCGGGTGAGGTGCTGGCCGGAGAAGACGACCGGAAGTCTTCTCCGGCCACCTGAGAGTGATTATGCCCTAATTGTGTAATTAACTCAAGTTTGAATCTGGAGCGTACGATCCCTTTGACCAGTTGACCTCCCGCGTGTGTGAATGGTTCAGATCAAGCCATTATGCCCTAATCCACGTGTTTATTTTAATTAATCCATAATTAAATTAATCTGATCAGAAGCAATCCTGGCCTTCCAAAAACGCGCGCGGTCAACCCCTTTGAATCCAGAGTGAATCCTGGCCCTCCTTTCTGTTTACTTTCATTTTTATTTAATTTTTATTCATTTTCTTTTCAATTAACTTGCATATTTATTTTAAAATAGCAAAAAATTCTTAAAAATTATGAAACTTTTTCCTAAGAGTTTTAATAATTTTTATGACCCAAAAACATTTTTATTTTATTTTTCATCATTAAAAAAGTATTTTTAAATATTTAAAAGATTATTTTTAATTGATTAATGGGAATTAATTAATTAAAAATACTTTTAGGCATTTAAAAATTACAAAAAAAATTCATGAAATGTTCTAAGACATTTAGAAACATTGTCCAACCTTCAAACCAAATTTCTTTTTTGATCTTGATGCATTTTAAGAATTTTTCATTGAATTAAATCATTTTTTATGCATTATTTTGATCACAAATTCAAAAATTCATTTCTGCCTATTGGAGAAGGTTGAGACATTGATTCTTTTTGCTTTGTCTTGTGTTTAGCATGTAATTTCTAAGATAAAATGGCCATGATTTGATCTTGCATTTTCTATTTGTTTGGCATTTCTTTTGTTAAGAACCCTAAAAAACCCTAATAACTTGTAAAAATCATATCTTGAGTTTGGTTGAGAGTTGAGAGCTCCCCTTTGGGCAGTGGTTTATTATAGGTTTAGGGTTTCTTTGGGTGCCATTTTCCATTTTTTTTCTTAGGGTTTGCTTCTGTTTTGAGTTTTGGTTTGATGTTTGATCCAGGAACTCTAATTTGGGCTTTCTTTTGCATCCTTCTTGCATTTCCTTGCATAACATGACTTGTCTTTGCATTTTGTGCATTCTTGTGATTAATTTGACATCTTGAGACATATAGAAAGCATGTTTGATCATTGCATTGCATATTTGCCATGTCATTTGCCTTGTATGATTCATAACTTTCCATGTTTGTCCATGCTCCTTAGCTTGCATCATTTGCATTCATAATCTTGTATGAACATCTCCATGCCTTGCCTCATGTTTGCAGCACCTCATAGCATCATTTTCATCATCAACATGCTTCTGGTTTTGCTTTGCATCATGTCATTTCATTTCATCTTGCATTGCATTGCATTTCTTTCTAACATTTCAGGTGGTAAGTAAACTTGAGAAGTGAATTTGCCTTCACTTCTCATAACTTTTCTTTTCATCTCTCTTGCATCCATTGCTGCATTCTTATATGTGTTTGAGTTTGAGCTTGCTCATTCTTCTTCCTCCCACTTTCTTTCTTCAAGTGACTTGACTTCTTGAATGAAGCAAGTCACTTTGCTTCTCCTGATCTTATTCATCTGCTTCCTGGTGGCTCCTCTGAAGTTTGTTCTTGGAAACCTCACAAACCTTAGGATCAACCAAGCATGACAATGATTAGGGTTTTGATTAGTCTCCCCTCATAGTTTTACCTTTGTGTCTCTCTTTGAGTCTTCTTTTCTCATCTCATAATCAGAGACTAAACCCTAAAGGCTCTAAGACTTTGTGATTAAGCTTATGCCTGCATCCTTCTCTTAGGATGGAGTGTATAACTTTAATCCTAAGTCTTGAACCCTTAAGGTGTTTAAATCTCTTAATCAATCCACTTAATAATCATCAAGACATCACACTTGTAACTTGGGCCTTGCATTAGGGTTCTAATTCTTCCTTAATTGGTTAAGAAGGACTAACCCTAGTGTTAATGGACAAGTCCCCCTCAAGTTGTCTTACAAATCATAAAATCATTTCATCATCATATCATTAAATAAAACCCACTTAATCAAAGGCTTGTTCTATCATGGATTTAATCCCTAATCATGGATTAAGTTGAGGAGCTTTCCTCAGCTTAAACCTTCTCATCTATCATCCTTCTTTTAGGATGGTGTAATGAGTCTGTTTAATCCCTGATTATGGCTTAACCTCATTACTTAACACTAAACAAAAACTCCAAAAACATCTAAATAATCACAAGTAGGTTAATGATCTTAATCCTACACCAAAGGTGATTAAGTGTGAGAATCTGACTTCACACTTAAGGTACTCTCATTACCCCTAATCAGAGGGAAGATGTGATGAGTTTACTAACCCATTGGTTTAGGCTTAAACTCATTATCTTATGACAAACTCCAAAAAGAAATAAAAGACTGAAAACTCAAAAACAAACAATAATCGTCTCCTCCGGGATTCTTTTCTCATCATCCTCACTCACAAACGAGAACTCGCTTCTTCCGTCTAATGCAAGACAGTTTGCATATGTGCCAGACAGATCATACACTTGAGCATTGACAAGCAAGCAGTTCATCAGTCAATTCATCTTTCAGTCTCTTTGGGTCGAACTACGGTGTTCTGACTTCCTCATTGCACGAGAGGATACGTAGGCATAACTTAACGGTTATCGAACAAAAGTCTCTGTATATTCCCCCTCCTTCCAGCTTTACTCTTTAAGCCTCATTATCATGAGCATTTCATTCCTGATCTCACACTGACACTTTTATACTTCATATCACTTATACACTTTACACTGACACCTGTACATCTTTTCCAGCTCTTTTATGCACAGATTGCACTGACACTACCCCTTTAAAACACAAATCTCTTAAGCGTGGATCCCGTCGAGTACGACGGACAATCTGGGTGCTAATACCTTCCCAGGTTGTAACCAACCCCCTTTCTCAGTCTCTCTGGTTCGCAAACCGTCTTATCCATCTTTTTCTAGGCCTATGCAGCATTGCCTTTCCCCCCGGGATAAAAATGCCTAGCTGGCGACTCTTTTCATCTCCAGTGAGTTCACGGCTGTGTGTTCTCACTGTCCCTTTCGCCGACCGTTCGCGCTTGTACTGGGATGCAAATCTTCGGGAGCGACAGCTTGGCGACTCTGCTGGGGACCCTTATACTGCAACCAGGGCTTCTGGTTCTTTTTGTGGGTTCCTCCTAGCGCTTGATTGATTTGTGTTTACTGGGGTGTTATGTGCTTGTTTGTGCTTGTATTTATTTTTGTTTATTGCTTTATGTACAGTTACTTTACTGCTTTCTTTATTGCATTTATTTATATCATACTGTCATTGTTGCTGGCTGGATCTGGTTTCTTGTTTTGGTGGGTGGGTGATTCATTGAGAGTTAAGGTCCTATACCTGGGACCTGAGTGACACCTAGGCTAGAGTGAATCATATTCTTTCCCATTCCATTTCGGTCTGGTGCGGGAATATGAAACACGGTTCAGATATGGGTTTCTTCTTGAGAACTCTGTATTGCAGATTTCCTGCAATGCTAGGGCTATCTGGGAAGCCTGCTAAGTCTGGATGACCTTTTAGTATTGACCTCCAGAAACTGAGGTGAATTAGAGGAGGAACTTTTATGGTTATTGTAAACACTGTACCTCCGGGTTAGAAGTGTTTACACTTCTCATAACTGATCCAAGTCTGAGGATCCTTGTTCTAGATCATCACCTGTGAGGGGGTTGGGCTGTTTACAGGTTTGCAGGTACCTTGACCTCAGAATACCCTGTTACTTTGACTTTGTTAAGAATGCTCCATGTTGGATAGTTCTTGTGATTCTAAAACCCTGGACTTGTGGCTCTTTATTTGAGTCCCCCACCCTGGTTACTGGATTTATAGAACTCCACCTGGATTTCTTGAACACACATTGGATCTATACCAAGGCAGTTAATCAGATCCAGCTCAGTCACAAACCCTTGCATTTCATTTGCATACATACCCATTGCATCATATTAACATTTGCTTATTTGTGTTTCAGGGTATCCACCTTCATCTGGTTTTTTGTTTTGACCCCATCTGCTATATTGACCTGTCTCCACCAGCACTTGCTTCAGCTTGTCAGCCATATACTTCAGTTACTTGCACTAGCCAGCCAGTGGCCCACCTCAGCATCTTCATCAGCACTTATTCTACTCAGCCTCAGCATCATGGCTCCAAAGAAAAGCAACATCACTTATCATTTCTTCCAACCAGACTTATCAGACATCAGGAGGATCCAAACCCTGATCACTCCAGATCACATGCCTTTGTTCAGGGAGCATTATGGGGATATACTTGACTTGGTCATGGATCTGGACCCATCTCAGAGAAGCCTGATCCATACCTGTATTCAGTTCTATGACCCCCCATTGAGATGTTTCACCTTTCAAGACTTTCAGTTGGGTCCTCTTCTGGAAGAATACTCATCATTGATTGGTCTGCCTATCAAAAGAGAAATCCCTTTCAACCCTGAAATGGTCTTTCCCAGCAATGGAGAGGTAGCAAGGGCTTTGCATCTGGAGCCTGTTTTGGTTGAGCAACACATGACCTCTAAAGCTGGGATCCCTGGATTTCATCTGGACTTCTTAATTTCTCAAGCTAGTCTGAAGGCCACCTTGGGGGAGTGGAAAGCTGTTTGTGCTCTGTTGGCCTTAAGTGTATATGGAATTGTGTTGTTTGCAGATGAGCCTCGATTCATTAGCAAGAATGCAATCCATTTGTTCATCCTGAAGAACCCAGTGCCAACTTTGCTGGGTGATCTCTATTACTCAGTACATCAGAAGAATGAGAAGCAGAGGGGAAGGCTAGTGAGGTGTTGTGCTCCATTATTTCATGCTTGGCTTCTCAGGCATCTACCCAGGACAGATGCATTTCTAAATCCTCATCAGCAAGGCAACTGGGCTAAGAGACTCACTGTCCTAACTTCAGCAGATATCAGATGGTGTACTCAGAGCACCAAGGGCAAAGATATAATCACCAGCTGTGGGCACTTTCCCAATGTGCCCTTAATAGGAGTTAAGGGAAGTATCAATTACAACCCTCTGCTGTTCAGGAGGCAATTGGGCTATGCACTGGTTCATACTCCTAGGGAACAAAACTTGGCTGAGACCCTCTACTGTGAGAACAAGATTAGTCTGGCAACTGTTAGGCAGGCTGCCTGGGCCTGGGATCATGTTCAAGCCAAGGGAGTCACCATTCTGGGGAAGTGCAATAATGTGGCATCAGCACAATATTATGAGTGGTCCCATGCCAGGGCCCAATTCTCTGGAATGCCCTTCACTATAGAAGACATGTCTGAGTCATCTTCAGCACCACCCCCTGCCACCATCAGTCTGGAGGAGTTTGAGAGCTTGAAGGAAAGAAATGAGAAGCTAACCCAAGCCTTGCAGAAGACCCTCCGGGAGAGGAGTGAAGGTGTGAGGGAGATTGAGAGACTGGAGAAGTTAAGAGTGGAACACTTGACTAAAATTGAGAAGTCTGGAGATTATATCAACAAGTCCAAAGCTGGTGAGCAGATTCTGAAGAATGCTTGTAAAGAAGCCCAGTTCCAAAGAGCAAGAACAGACTTGTATTTGAAAGAGAGTCAGGCCAGGTGGGTCCGGATCACTGAGGCCCGTACTCTAGAAGACAAGAGAGTTCAAGACAAGATGGAACAGATGGAAAAAGCCCTGGCAGCAGCCCAGAAGGAAATATCAGAGCTAGAAATCAGAGCTGGAGTGAAGAGGTCTAAGGACCAAAGTCAGAACAGGAAGTTGACTGCAGCTGTCGCAACAAGAAACCTTCTCATCAAAAATCTCACGGAGCATCCGGCTGATCCTGTGACCGAAGCACTTCTCAAGGAAGTTCGTGAGGATGAGTTTGGCCTTGGAGTTTGATCTTTTGCTTGTTGTTGTTCCTTTTCATGTACTTTTGCTTTTTGTGATGTATTTTGACCCCTTTGAGGGCTTGTGTTGTAAAAAATGAACAAATTGTATTATTTCACCTTTGTAATATATTTGTGTTAGTTTCCATCTGGGTTCACTTCAAAAGCAACTCCAACAGCAGCCTGGAAGGGTCAAAACTGAAAGCCAAACCGGATACCTTGAGAACAAATAAGCATAACTGCATTGCATGCTAACCCTTTTGTTTGTTTTGTAGGTTTTTTGTTTTGTTGTTGCTAACCTCTGTTGTGATGCTCAGGAATTATTGCTCGCCGCCGGGTATTTCCTCTCAACAGGCCACACAGGTACCCAACTAGAAACAACCTTCCGGGAATTCAGATGGATCAGATGCAGCAGGACCTTACGGAGGTCAGAAACCAGATGGCCAACGAAAGGTTGGAGATGAGAACTCAGATAACACAATTCATGGAAGTGATGAACAACTTAGCTCAAAGCCAGGAGAGGCTCAGAACTTTGGTAGAAGGGAGGAATCAAGAGGAGCCCCATGTGGGAACTGCTGGCACAAGTAACAACGAGAGGGTCCAACCTCATGTCAATCCCCCAGTTTTTGGACCCCATCTCCATCCAGAGGCCAACATCCCAGTCAATATTCAAGGGATTGCCACAGCAGGGAGAGTACTTCAAGAAGATCCTCAGGAGGACCAATTTACAGTAATGGGTGCTGGAGAGGAAACATATGATAGACGATTGGAGTAAATAGCTGAGAAGCTGAGGTCCTTAGAATCTCAAAACTCTTTGGGGTTCGACGTCATGGACATGGGTTTGGTAGACGGGGTCAGGATCCCCCATAAGTTCAAGCCTCCTTGTTTCGAAAAGTATAATGGGACTTCATGCCCCCGGACTCATCTACAATCATTTCTGGGAAGGCTGAAGGCCTATACAATGGATGAGAAACTTTGGATGTTCTACTTCGAAGATAGCTTGACTGGAGCATCAAGGGAATGGTATTCCCATTTGACAAGGGCAACTATAAGATGCTGGAAGGACCTGGCAGAAGCCTTCATCAGACAGTATCAGTATAATCTAGATATGGCACCCAACAGGACCCTCCTAATGGGAATGTCACAGTCATCAAGGGAAAGTTTCCGGGAATATGCCCAGAGATGGAGGCAATTGGCTGCTGCCGTTCAACCACCAATGTCTGAGAGAGAAATGGCAGACATGTTTATGAACACTCTCCAGGGAACGTATATTGACAGGTTGGCTGCTTTCTCTTCCACTAGCTTCGCAGATGTTGTCATAGCTGGGGAGAGAATTGAAAGCCTGTTGAAAATGGGTAAGATCTCTGATAATGGTGCCAGTTCGTCCAGTGGTACAAGAAAGCCTTTTGCAGGCCCGAGAAGAGCTGGCGAGACCAATGCCATTCACACCAACAGGGGTAGGCCCCAATATGTTCAAAGGACAATAGCAGCAGTCACTATCCCTGCTCCAGCTCATCCTTAGCCAGTCTATCAACCTCCTCAACAAAACTTCCAACAACAACCTCAGTATCAGCAGAATCAGTATCCTCCAAGAAACTACAACAACAACAACTCCAACAACAACAATCAACAGAGGCCATTCCAACAAAGGCCATCCCAAGCTAACCGAGTGATCGACCCGATCCCAATGCCGTATGCTGCTTTGCTGCCACAACTTCTGAAACTCAACCTAGTTGAGCTAAGAACGTTGGCACCTCCGGATCCCAACAGTCTACCAAGAAACTATGACTCTAATGCTAGGTGTGCTTTTCATTCAAACGCACCTGGTCACAGTACAGAAAAATGCAGGGCTCTGCATATGAAGGTACAAGACCTGGTAGACTCCAAGGCTCTGAATTTTGCACCTCCGCCCAATGTCAATAAAAACCCAATGCCAAACCATGGTGGTCCTCGAATTAACGCTATTGAAGAAGACCAACCGTCTTATTTAATAACCAGTGTGGATCAGATCAGGACACCATTGGTGGAAATCAAGGCTCAACTCCGCGAAAATCAAATATTTCCGGGGTGTGAACTAGGGTGTCCCTACTGCAATATTTCATGGAATGGGTGTGAGGACCTGAGAAATGGCATTGACAGCCTTATTCAGAGTGGCCTGCTACAGATCACTACATCATTTCCGACAAATCCGGCAACTTCATCAACAACGGTTTCAGACCCTCCTACAACTGCAGCAACTATTGTTCCCGACAACTCATCAGCAACATCAACTAGTACTTCACCTGTCCTTCCAAATGATCAGACTTCAACAGTTCCTCCTGCTACAACTTCAGCTTCATTCCATCTCGAATCTCCATCAACAACAACAACAGTCCTTCCAACAGTACCTCCCACAACACCAGCAATCAATCATGAAGATGTCTCTACTGTTACCATATTCTACGATCCTGAAAATAATTCTGCCTACCATTCAGAAGGTGCTGCTCCCGCCAGAGCACCAGTTACAATCTTTTATGATCCACAAACAATTACAGTCCCTTCAGCAGCAGCAATCAGTCCAGTCACTGTCACGGTGCCTGGACCAGTACCATATGAAAGCAATAGGGCCATTCCTTGGCACTATGGCTCTGACTTGTATTGCGAAGGGAAAAGAATCACTCTTGAAACATCAGCACCTGCACCACAAGTAGATAATGTGGGGGGAGGCGGAGGCTTCACTCGAAGCGGACGTCTCTTTGCTTCACAAGTTCAAAGACCTACTGCCGAAGCAGAAGCTGCTGCCAAGGCAAAGGGTAAAGGCCCGGTGCAGGAAGATCCAGCTGCCAAAGAAGCCCTGAAGACTCCATTCGATCAGGAAGTTGATGAGTTTATGCGGATCATCAAAAAGAGCGATTATAAAATTGTGGATCAGCTTCACCAGACGCCATCCAAAATCTCCATCCTCTCACTGCTTATGTGCTCCGAAGCCCATCGGAATGCACTACTTAAAGTCCTGCACGCAGCTTACGTGCCTGAGGAGATTACTGTCAACCAATTGGAAACCGTGGTTGGAAATGTTACTGCTAGCAATGGGCTAGGGTTTACCAATTCTGACTTGACAGCGGATGGCCGCAATCACAACAAAGCCTTGCACATAACCATGGAATGCAAAGGAGCTGTCCTTTCTCATGTGCTGGTGGACACAGGTTCTTCCCTGAATGTCTTACCAAAGAAGGCTCTGGTGAAGTTAGAATACGATGGATTGGCATTGAGACCCAGCAACCTGGTGGTAAGAGCCTTTGATGGTTCGAAGAGATCGGTTCTGGGAGAGATTGAGCTGCCTGTGACAATTGGCCCGCAGACCTTTAAAACTATCTTTTATGTGATAGACATTCAGCCCGCCTACAGCTGTTTGTTGGGTAGACCCTGGATTCACGCCGCCGGCGCAATAACGTCTACCCTTCACCAAAAGTTAAAATTTGAGTGGGAAGGTCAAGTTGTCACAATCTGTGGGGAGGAGGATATTTTCGTTAGCCATCTGGCTACGTATAAATACATTGAGATGGATGGAGAGATCCATGAAACAATGAGCCAAGGTTTTGAAGCCTTGAACGTCAATGAAGCATCTGCTGTGTCAGGGATCTCCATGTCGTCTTACCAACAAGCCCGGAAGGTTGTTGAGGAAGGAACTGCCCTAGGCTGGGGCAAGGTCTTAGCTGTGGAGGAGAAGAAGGACAAATTTGGGTTGGGTTACAGACCAACTCAACATCAAGCAAAGGCTGCTGCAAAGCCTGGATTTGTCAGTGGGGGGATGCTCACCCCCGATGCTATCAACTGTCTGGAAGACGAGCTGGAAGAGGAGCGCAATCTGGAGAATTGGATTCGTCCAAAGATCCCGGGGAGCAGTGTCTCGAACTGGTCTTCCCAGGAAATTATAAGAGTTACTCATGCAGAGTAATTATTATTTCCTGTATTTTTTATAGCATGCATCAAAGTCTTGCATCTTGCCCAAGATGACAAGACTCATTTTGTAACCAGGGCCATCCGTACTTTTGTGCAAACAAGATTAAATTAATGAAATATCGGACATCTTTTTGCAAACGAGTCTTTTTCTTTTCTGTTCACTGTTTTTCCATTTTTCTTTTTGTACAAAAATAAATGGCGGTGTTTTCAAAATGATAACTTCATCTCACTTTTTTCTAAAGCAAGATTAAAATCAATCACTAAAATGAACAAACTTAACCCTTGCAGAGAGTGCCTTCCTGACAGCACCGACAATAACACGGCTATGACATCGTATGACTTTGACAATCCGATCAATCAAGCTGATGAAGGGGTTGATGAAGAATATGAGCTTCCTGAAGAGCTAGCCAGGTTGTTGAGACAGGAGGAAAAGGTCATTACCCCTCACCAGGAGGAGATCGAGGTGATTAATCTTGGTACGGAGGAAGACGTGAAAGAGGTTAAAATCGGGGCCTGCCTGCAAGACCCAGTGAAGAGACAACTGATAGATCTGCTTCAAGAGTATGTTGATGTGTTTGCTTGGTCGTATCAAGATATGCCAGGGTTGGATACCGATATAGTTGTGCACAAGCTGCCTTTGAGAGAAGAGTGCCCACCAGTGAAACAGAAGCTGCGTCGAACTCGCCCAGACATGGCTATGAAAATCAAGGAAGAGGTACAAAAGCAATGGGACGCCGGGTTCCTTGCTGTGACTAGCTATCCGCCGTGGGTTGCTAACATAGTACCTGTGCCTAAGAAGGATGGCAAAGTAAGGATGTGTGTTGATTACCGGGATCTGAACAGAGCCAGCCCGAAAGATGACTTCCCATTACCTCACATTGACGTATTGGTGGATAACACGGCTCAGTTCTCGGTATTCTCCTTCATGGACGGATTTTCAGGATATAACCAGATCAAGATGTCACCTGAAGACATGGAGAAGACAACGTTCATCACACCTTGGGGCACGTTCTGTTACAAAGTGATGCCATTCGGACTGAAGAATGCTGGTGCAACATATCAACGGGCTATGGTGACATTATTCCACGATATGATCCATAAGGAAATAGAATGTTACGTGGATGATATGATCGCTAAGTCCCTTACAGAGGAAGATCACCTGGTGAATCTGCTGAAGTTATTCAAGCGTCTGAGGAAATACCAACTGAAGTTGAACCCCAACAAATGCACATTCGGGGTGCGATCCGGTAAGCTGTTGGGCTTTATTGTAAGCGAGAAAGGGATTGAAGTTGACCCTGATAAAGTCAAAGCTATTCAAGAGATGCCTGCACCTAAAACTGAGAAAGAAGTTCGAGGGTTCTTAGGTCGATTGAACTACATTTCAAGGTTCATATCTCACCTTACAGCGACCTGTGAACCCTTGTTCAAGCTGTTAAGAAAAGAACAAACGGTCAGGTGGAATGAAGATTGCCAGAAGGCTTTTGACAAGATCAAAGAATATCTGCAAGAACCTCCAATCCTCATGCCTCCAGTTGAAGGAAGACCTCTGATCATGTACTTGACAGTATTAGAAGAATCAATGGGGTGTGTGCTGGGCCAGCATGACGAGTCTGGTCGAAAAGAGTATGCAATATACTACCTAAGCAAAAAGTTTACCGACTGTGAACAGCGTTATTCACTGCTCGAGAAAACTTGCTGTGCTTTAGCGTGGGCTGCTCGCCGACTAAGACAGTATATGTTGACCCACACCACTTTATTAATCTCAAAGATGGACCCAGTCAAGTACATTTTCGAGAAGCCAGCTCTTACCGGACGGGTTGCAAGATGGCAAATGATTCTCACAGAATACGACATACAGTACACATCTCAGAAAGCCATCAAGGGCAGTGTACTATCTGAATATCTTGCTGAGCAACCCATTGATGACTACCAGCCTATGAGGTTTGACTTCCCTGATGAAGACATCATGTTCATTAAAGCAAAAGATCACGAGGAGCCCATTCACACTGAAGGGCCTGACCCGGAAGAAGAATGGACTATGATGTTTGACGGGGCCGTTAACATGAATGGTCGTGGTGTTGGTGCAGTACTCATTACGCCAAAAGGAGTTCACATGCCTTTCTCGGCAAAACTCACTTTCAACTGCACTAACAACGAAGCTGAATACGAAGCTTGCATTATGGGTCTTGAGGAAGCCATTGACCTCAAGATCAAAACATTGACCGTATTCGGAGATTCAGCTCTGGTAATCAATCAAACCAACGGGAAATGGTACACCCACCAGGATCATCTGATACCTTACAGGGATTATACAAGAAGGTTATTGACTTTCTTCACAACAGTCAAACTTGAGTATATCCCTCGGGACGAGAATCAGTTTGCGGATGCTCTTGCTACCATTTCATCTATGATCAAAGTTCAAACTGCCAACTTTGTACCTCAGATTTCAGTGTCTAGACTTGATAGACCAGCATATGTATTTACAGCGGATGTTGTAAAAGATGATAAGCCTTGGTTCCATGACATTAAGTGCTTCTTGGAGGATCAGACATACCCACCTGGGGCATCTTCCAATGATAAGAAGACTTTGAGAAGGCTTGCTGGTAGTTTCTTTCTGAACACTGATGGGTCTTTATACAAAAGGAACTTTGATATGGTACTCCTCAGATGTGTTGATAAGACAGAAGCAGATTTGTTGATGCATGAAGTGCACGAAGGATCTTTTGGTACCCATGCAGGAGGGCATGCCATGGCTAAGAAGTTGCTAAGATCAGGCTATTACTGGATCACAATGGATGCCGACTGTTGTGCCTACGCCAGAAAATGCCATAAATGCCAGATCTACGCAGACAAGGTGCATGTGCCTCCCAATCCTTTGAACATCATGTCTTCACCATGGCCCTTTGCTATGTGGGGTATTGATATGATTGGCAAGATTGAGCCGACTGCTTCAAATGGTCACAGATTCATCCTGGTCGCCATCGACTATTTCACCAAGTGGGTTGAAGCAGCCTCATATGCAAATGTTACAAGACAAGTGGTAGCCAGATTTCTGAAGAGAGATATCATCTGTCGGTATGGAGTGCCCGAGCGAATCATTACTGATAATGGTTCCAATTTAAACAACAAAATGATGGCAGAGCTGTGCCGGGACTTCAAGATCCAACATCACAATTCTTCTCCTTACAGGCCAAAGATGAACGGCGCTGTTGAGGCAGCAAATAAGAATATCAAGAAGATTGTGCAGAAGATGGTAGTCACCTACAAAGATTGGCACGAAATGCTACCGTTTGCCTTGCATGGGTACCGCACGTCAATCAGAACGTCCACTGGGGCAACACCGTATCAGCTTGTGTATGGTATGGAAGCAGTCCTACCTGTTGAAGTTGAATTACCCTCTCTACGGGTATTGATGGATGTAAAATTGAGTGAAGCAGAATGGGTTCGGTCCCGATTCGAACAACTAAGTCTGATCGAAGAGAAAAGATTGGCTGCAATCTGTCATGGGCAGTTATATCAGAAGAGAATGAAGAAGGCCTTCGATCAGAAAGTCAGGCACCGAGAGTACCAAGTAGGGGATCTTGTGCTGAAAAGGATCCTCCCTCCTCATACAGACCACAGGGGAAAATGGACTCCAAATTATGAAGGACCATTCGTTGTAAAGAAAGTTTTCTATGGTGGAGCACTGATGCTCAGCACCATGGATGGTGAAGACTTCCCATCCCCTGTGAATTCAGATGCAGTTAAAAAATACTTCGCATAAAATGACCCGCTGGACATAAAAACAGAATGTAAGTCCAGGCAAAAACAGGGCATCCCGGCGAGTCAAAAACAGAATAAAAGACTCGGGCAAAAGTAAGGGAAAATGAATAAAAAATGTACACCCGCTGAGTTGAAAAGCCGCATTGGACAACTCAGGCAAAAATGGGTATCCCGATGGATTGAAAACCCGAAAGGGCGATCCATGCAAAATAAGGGAATAAGCGAACAACTGCATTCTGAATTCGTCTGTATTATATACAACTTGGTAAGCTTCCAAAGGATCAAGCTTCAATCAAAATCAACTTTCTCCAGAAAGCAAGACGAGAAGAACGTCGTTGTCATACGAGTCATAGCAGAAGAGGAAGCTCCTTGAAAGCGTCGTCAGCATCGCCAACACTTTATTTCTCAATTTGCAACAATCCCCTCATTTCAGGAGATATGTTTCTTTGACTGTATCTTGCCAATTCAGGGCACATGAATTAATAAAATCAGATTTTCAGTCATGTTTCGTTTTTTACATTTATGTTTTGCAAAAAGTTGTCTGATATCTCTAAAAATACAATTGCATAAGTACAGATGCCTTTCTCTAAAAATAAAAAAAAACACATGCTTACAGGGAATGTGATTATTCTCGAAAGTACTTAACTCCTATGACGGAATCCAGTAAGGGATACCTCGGGACCTTTTGTACGTTTCCTTACCGTTGCAGGATTGCAGGTATCCAGAACGCAACCTGGGGCATGCAGGTTACGTCTCAGCAAGTTGGCGAATCATTATCAACTCGGTCTATCTTCCACGTGGCACTGGAGAGTGCCCACTTCCCCAGCAAAGTTGCCAAATCAACAAACAGGCTTAACACTCAGGATGTTTTCTCCCCAACCGAGTTGCCTCTCATTGCTCTCCCCAGCTGAGTTACCGATAGCATTCCCCAGCTGTAGTACCAACCATTCTTCCTCAGCAGAATGCAGAAATCAGGGAATCATCTCCCCACAGACCTTCCCCAGCCTCTATTCAGGAGAGCAACGCACGGAGAAGTCACAACAGAGTACAGAAAGCTTCTACAAACCCCAGCTGGGTCCCGTATTATAAGGATATGTCAATCAGCGACCATTATCCCCAAGCAGATACATCATTAGATCTACCAATGATCTCATCCCCAGCTGGGATATTCACTTCAAGCAGATCATTCAGAGATCTTCGCAGCAATGGGATCCGAACCCCGGATCGGTGCCTCTTTGCATAATCATAGCATTCGCATCATACTATCCCCTCAGAGCGTAGCATTCCGTCTAATACGGAGCATTACGGCAAAAATCAAATGCATAGCATAATCATAAGTCATGTTGTGAATTGAACACTTGTGAATAATAAACTGTTCATCATCATTGTACAAAAGTCCCACCAGAGTCCCAGCAAAAGCAGTTGCCTCTCCAATCACAAACACCAATACATACTCCTTGTGGCACCCGTCCGTGTCACATCCCCAGCAGGAAGCCAAAGACATCCTCTTTGCACTCGCATATACCTATATATACACTTTTCTTGACACCCGTCCGTGTCATATCCCCAGCGCAGCCGCTTACACTTTCATCAACCCATACACTTGTTAATATTATACTTTTCTCTTTTGACACTCGTCCGTGTCACTCTCCCCAGCAGTTAAAACACTCATCTATACAATACAATACTCACTACTCATGGTACACTTATACAGATACTCGTCCGTATCTTGTATACATCATCACTCATATCCCCACAGATTCGACAGTAGTCCTTGTTCTTTGTTAACCAGTTGGTACTCGTCCGTACCATCATCTCAGAACATTGCGTCTAGTGTTTGTTTCTACATGATACTCGTCCGTATCATAGTCTTAAGGATGCTCGTCCGCATCTTTAATCCATACACCGTGTCAAACACTTATGTCTTCTTGGATATAGATACTCGTCCGTGTCTATTGTTCCCCAGAAGGATACTTTCAGATGCAACACTCGTCCGTGTTCTTTGTTAACCAGTTGATACTCGTCCGTATCATCATCTCTGAACATGTGTCAGTTTGTTTCTACATGGTACTCGTCCGTATCATGGTCTTAAGGATGCTCGTCCGCATCTTTAATCTATACACAATACCAAACACTTATACCTTTTGTTTCTTGGGTGTAAACGCTCGTCCGTGTTTACATTATCCCCAGTAGATCACCAACAAATTTTCTTTTTATCTAACACTCGTCCTGTGTTATGATACCTTTGAGAGCAGCCGTACCCTGCTGAGTGGTCGTCCTCCACTTCTTGATGGTCGTCCTCCATCATGCTCATCCGATGGCCGTCCCCATCGTTGATATTTTAGCAGCCGTCCCCTGCTAGGTGGTCGTCCTCCACCTTTTGATGATCGTCCTTCATCAACTTTATCCAATGGCCGTCCCCATTGTTGATTTTGGTTATCTGACATTCGTCCTATGTCATGACAAACCTCGAGAGCAGCCGTCCCCTGCTGAGTGGTCGTCCTCCACTTCTTGATGGTCATCTTCCATCATGCTCGTCCGATGGCCGTCCCCATCGTTGACCTTTCCTATCCGATGGCCGTCCCCATCGTTGATATTTTCGGCAGCCGTACCCTGCCAGGTGGTCGTCCTCCACCTTTGATGGCCGTCCCCATCACTTTTCTTTTATCCCCAACAGAGCAGCCGTCCCCTGCTAGGTGATCGTCCTTCACCTTTGATGGCCGTACCCCATCATCTGTTTATTTCATTTATTCTTTAACCCGATGGCCGTCCCCGTCGTGGTCCCTTTTCCTTTTTAGCCCGATGGCCGTCCCCATCGTTGGTTACCTTTATGAACTTGATGGCCGTCCCCGTCATGTTTCATTCGATCCCCAGAAAATTTTACAGCTTTATCTTGATGGCCGTCCCCATCATGATATCTTATTTTCCCAGCTAGTCGGCCGTCCCCGTCTTAGCTCTACCTTTTATCCCCAGCATGTCGGCAGTCCCCGTCATCGCTTCACGCACTTATCCCCAGCATGTCGGCCGTCCCCGTCATTGCTCTTTACCCAGCAGTCGTCCTCTGCTCGACGGTCGTCCTCCGTCGCCCACACCTTACAATATACTTTATTTGCTTTTACAATCTATATCCCTTTTCTTCTTCATTTCTGTGAGTGCAAATTTTGGACTGTCTTTGGTATTCAACCACAAGTTATCTTGTTTGCCTGTTAAGCCGTCGCTTACAACCTGCACAGCTAACTCGTGTTTGAATAGGGGCAGCTGTAAACACCCCAAATTTGCCCTCACCCATTCACACCATGGCTTGTGATCATCTCATATGCATAAACACAAACATATCATCTCATATCTCACTTTTGTTTCACTGGATAGTTTCTAAGTCATCTGCACCTAGGGTTTGTGATCTGAGCAATCCCAAAGCTTCTTGGGCCACTCCAAAGGCTACCAATCAACTCAAAGGGGTCCATGTGTGTTCTTATATCATATTTCATCTTCTCAAAGTCAAAAATGCAAAGGAATCACAAGAACTAGGGTTTGAGGTGAGGCAGAGCCAGTTTGAACTGCACAGTTGACTGAAAATTAGGGTTTTGGTTTCAGAGGCCATAACTCCAAATTTTTTGGTCATTCTTGTTTCCATTGATCTCTATATGGTATAGGGAGTATGCATATCAATTTTCATGAAGAAATTCCTTGGGGAAGTCATCTGATCAAGAGTTGACTTTCTGGACAAGTCAGTGTAAAATCAGGGCATCTGAGGCCCCCAATGACCCAACCAATGGGTGATCTTCATCACTTTGAGTGTATATGATCTTTATTTGATCATTGAAGAAGGTTGAAGTTCATAGAAATTAAGAATTTAGGGTTTTTGCAAATGTTGACTTTTTGGGCATAGTTGACTTTTCAAGAATGCATCATTTTAGGTCATTTTTCAAGCCATGATTCTTGATCCAAAAATGCTTCAAATGGAAAAACTTTGGTCATGAAAGTTGTAGATCTCATCTTTCCCTTTTCAAAAAGTACAAGAACATGATCAAACTCTTCTTGGATCAAAAGTTATAGCAAGACAAAGTTGCCAAAAATCACTTATTTTCAAGATATGCACCAAGTGTGAAAATTGCAAAATCATGTGCTAAGTCAAATTGCAACTTCTAATTGGTATCAAACCAGCACATAAACATTCTCTAAGCCCTAAAAAATCAGATTTGAACCAAGATCACATGTGTTTAGTTCATGTAACAAGGCATTTTTATCAAGAAAATCACATGTGAACCAAGTTACAACAAGTTGCAAAACTCATGATCATGCTTCCTACAACTTGCAGCCTTGGATGCTGAGCTTTGCTAGCCTCTCACCTCACCTTGCTGCGCCAGCCCATGCCCATGTACTTGCCTAGATCATGAGCCATACTTCTCTTACACATTATTTGACTTTTTGCAAAAGGCAACTTACCAATCAATAAAGCACATGTCCAATCAACTGACCAATGAGAGAGAGTTATATGGACAATTTGCAAGCCATTTCATGTACAAGGCAAGGCTGAAGCTCATTCATTCAACACATTCACAAAACACTCCATTTTTGCATAAGCCTTCGAATTTCTCTCCACAGCATACAAACACAAAAACCATCTTCACCAATCATCTCACCACACTTCATAGACCTCAAACCACCAAGAACCCAAGCCTGATACAACCAGAACACTCCACTGCCATTCCTCACCTCACTCTGCAGTTTCATTCGAAACTCTCACCACAGCTTGCCAACACACAAACAAACACCACAGACCTTCTCCATTCATCCTCAGGATCATAAACAACCCCTCACCATGACCTGAAAGTGCCAGAAACTCCATTGCCATTTCTGATCAAGCTTGAGCAGAAGCTGTCGAATCTCACTATCCAGCCAACTTAAACTCTCATTGAGCATTCAAACATCTTCTAAGGATCAAGTGGAGTGGTTTGCACTGAAGGAAGTGGCCAGAAAGTCCTCAAACTGAAAGCTCCAAATCTCAGGTAACTCGAAAATTATTTTTCCAGAAATCATTTTTCTTGTTACAAACTTGTTCTATGTGATTCACTGATCATCCTGATGCTCTTAGTTTTTGAAATGGTTTTGATTTGAGTATTTAATTTCTCTCTGAAACTTGCGTGCCCTAGTTTTCATTTCCTTCGATTCAGCTTATTTAGGAAGAAGAAATTTGTTTTAGGAGAGGGGTTTGGTTCGTGAGAGGTTGGAGATCATTTCCCATTTCTTAGTTTTCATTTTTGTTACGATTTGAGGGGTTTGGGGATTTTTCGGGTGAGGTGCTGGCCGGAGAAGACGACCGGAAGTCTTCTCCGGCCACCTGAGAGTGATTATGCCCTAATTGTGTAATTAACTCAAGTTTGAATCTGGAGCGTACGATCCCTTTGACCAGTTGACCTCCCGCGTGTGTGAATGGTTCAGATCAAGCCATTATGCCCTAATCCACGTGTTTATTTTAATTAATCCATAATTAAATTAATCTGATCAGAAGCAATCCTGGCCTTCCAAAAACGCGCGCGGTCAACCCCTTTGAATCCAGAGTGAATCCTGGCCCTCCTTTCTGTTTACTTTCATTTTTATTTAATTTTTATTCATTTTCTTTTCAATTAACTTGCATATTTATTTTAAAATAGCAAAAAATTCTTAAAAATTATGAAACTTTTTCCTAAGAGTTTTAATAATTTTTATGACCCAAAAAAATTTTTATTTTATTTTTCATCATTAAAAAAGTATTTTTAAATATTTAAAAGATTATTTTTAATTGATTAATGGGAATTAATTAATTAAAAATACTTTTAGGTATTTAAAAATTACAAAAAAAATTCATGAAATGTTCTAAGACATTTAGAAACATTGTCCAACCTTCAAACCAAATTTCTTTTTTGATCTTGATGCATTTTAAGAATTTTTCATTGAATTAAATCATTTTTTATGCATTATTTTGATCACAAATTCAAAAATTCATTTCTGCCTATTGGAGAAGGTTGAGACATTGATTCTTTTTGCTTTGTCTTGTGTTTAGCATGTAATTTCTAAGATAAAATGGCCATGATTTGATCTTGCATTTTCTATTTGTTTGGCATTTCTTTTGTTAAGAACCCTAAAAAACCCTAATAACTTGTAAAAATCATATCTTGAGTTTGGTTGAGAGTTGAGAGCTCCCCTTTGGGCAGTGGTTTATTATAGGTTTAGGGTTTCTTTGGGTGCCATTTTCCATTTTTTATCTTAGGGTTTGCTTCTGTTTTGAGTTTTGGTTTGATGTTTGATCCAGGAACTCTAATTTGGGCTTTCTTTTGCATCCTTCTTGCATTTCCTTGCATAACATGACTTGTCTTTGCATTTTGTGCATTCTTGTGATTCATTTGACATCTTGAGACATATAGAAAGCATGTTTGATCATTGCATTGCATATTTGCCATGTCATTTGCCTTGTATGATTCATAACTTTCCATGTTTGTCCATGCTCCTTAGCTTGCATCATTTGCATTCATAATCTTGTATGAACATCTCCATGCCTTGCCTCATGTTTGCAGCACCTCATAGCATCATTTTCATCATCAACATGCTTCTGGTTTTGCTTTGCATCATGTCATTTCATTTCATCTTGCATTGCATTGCATTTCTTTCTAACATTTCAGGTGGTAAGTAAACTTGAGAAGTGAATTTGCCTTCACTTCTCATAACTTTTCTTTTCATCTCTCTTGCATCCATTGCTGCATTCTTATATGTGTTTGAGTTTGAGCTTGCTCATTCTTCTTCCTCCCACTTTCTTTCTTCAAGTGACTTGACTTCTTGAATGAAGCAAGTCACTTTGCTTCTCCTGATCTTATTCATCTGCTTCCTGGTGGCTCCTCTGAAGTTTGTTCTTGGAAACCTCACAAACCTTAGGATCAACCAAGCATGACAATGATTAGGGTTTTGATTAGTCTCCCCTCATAGTTTTACCTTTGTGTCTCTCTTTGAGTCTTCTTTTCTCATCTCATAATCAGAGACTAAACCCTAAAGGCTCTAAGACTTTGTGATTAAGCTTATGCCTGCATCCTTCTCTTAGGATGGAGTGTATAACATTAATCCTAAGTCTTGAACCCTTAAGGTGTTTAAATCTCTTAATCAATCCACTTAATAATCATCAAGACATCACACTTGTAACTTGGGCCTTGCATTAGGGTTCTAATTCTTCCTTAATTGGTTAAGAAGGACTAACCCTAGTGTTAATGGACAAGTCCCCCTCAAGTTGTCTTACAAATCATAAAATCATTTCATCATCATATCATTAAATAAAACCCACTTAATCAAAGGCTTGTTCTGTCATGGGTTTAATCCCTAATCATGGATTAAGTTGAGGAGCTTTCCTCAGCTTAAACCTTCTCATCTATCATCCTTCTTTTAGGATGGTGTAATGAGTCTGTTTAATCCCTGATTATGGCTTAACCTCATTACTTAACACTAAACAAAAACTCCAAAAACATCTAAATAATCACAAGTAGGTTAATGATCTTAATCCTACACCAAAGGTGATTAAGTGTGAGAATCTGACTTCACACTTAAGGTACTCTCATTACCCCTAATCAGAGGGAAGATGTGATGAGTTTACTAACCCATTGGTTTAGGCTTAAACTCATTATCTTATGACAAACTCCAAAAAGAAATAAAAGACTGAAAACTCAAAAACAAACAATAATCGTCTCCTCCGGGATTCTTTTCTCATCATCCTCACTCACAAACGAGAACTCGCTTCTTCCGTCTAATGCAAGACAGTTTGCATCTGTGCCAGACAGATCATACACTTGAGCATTGACAAGCAAGCAGTTCATCAGTCAATTCATCTTTCAGTCTCTTTGGGTCGAACTACGGTGTTCTGACTTCCTCATTGCACGAGAGGATACGTAGGCATAACTTAACGGTTATCGAACAAAAGTCTCTGTATATTCCCCCTCCTTCCAGCTTTACTCTTTAAGCCTCATTATCATGAGCATTTCATTCCTGATCTCACACTGACACTTTTATACTTCATATCACTTATACACTTTACACTGACACCTGTACATCTTTTCCAGCTCTTTTATGCACAGATTGCACTGACACTACCCCTTTAAAACACAAATCTCTTAAGCGTGGATCCCGTCGAGTACGACGGACAATCTGGGTGCTAATACCTTCCCAGGTTGTAACCAACCCCCTTTCTCAGTCTCTCTGGTTCGCAAACCGTCTTATCCATCTTTTTCTAGGCCTATGCAGCATTGCCTTTCCCCCCGGGATAAAAATGCCTAGCTGGCGACTCTTTTCATCTCCAGTGAGTTCACGGCTGTGTGTTCTCACTGTCCCTTTCGCCGACCGTTCGCGCTTGTACTGGGATGCAAATCTTCGGGAGCGACAGCACGCTGATATGTTGCCCCTGCATTCTTCAAACCAAATGGCATTACCTTATAGCAAAAGGTGCCCCACTGTGTCACAAATGTTGTCTTCTCCATATCTTCAGGTGCCATCTTGATTTGATTGTAACCAGAGAAACCATCCATAAAAGAGAATACCTTATGCTGAGCAGTGTTGTCTACCAGAATATCAATATGAGGAAGTGGAAAGTCATCTTTAGGGCTAGCCTTGTTCAGATCTTTGTAGTCCACACACATACGTACCTTACCATCTTTCTTAGGAACCGGTACCACATTTGCAACCCACTGAGGATAAGAAGTCACTGCTAAGAACCCTGCATTGAACTGTTTCATTACCTCTGCTTTGATCTTTTCTGACATTTCAGGACGCATACGACGAACCTTCTGCTTCTTTGGACGACAATCTTCTTTCACTGGCAAACGGTGAACCACAATGTCTGTATCCAACCCTGGCATATCTTCATAAGACCAAGCAAAGATCTCCACATAGTCACGTAACATCTGAATCAACCTGCTCTTGACACTGTCCTCTAAATCAGCCCCTATCTTGACCTCTTTTCTGTTTTCTTCAGTTCCTAGTTTCACAACTTCGACTGGCTCTTCATGTGGCTGTATAGCTTTCTCTTCTTGTTGTAACAACCTAGCAAGCTCTACAGGTATTTCACAATCGTCCTCATTTCCGTCTTCAGTTTGATAGATCGGATTCTCGAAATTATAATTGGCAATAGTAGAACTGTTATCAACAGGATCCAGAGTGGATGAGGATCTGCATTTTAGTGATGTGGGTGTGTGTAAGAACACATAGCTAATAAAACAAAAATAAAAGAAAAGAAGACAAGGAACACAATATTTACGAAAACGGAACGTCCACTGATTTTATTGAATGAAGTATGCAAATGAAATGACAGCCCGTAACAAGCACACCATGGTGCCCCGGGTAAGGCACATGGCTTGAAAGTTTTATTGTTCAAGAAATTACAAAATTAAAACATAACGCAGTAATAGTATTTACTCCTGACTAAAGGAGATAGGGATAACATCTTCAGCTTTCCAATTATTGAGTCCAGCACCCACAGTAGGAAAAATCCATGCATCCAAGTTGTAGTCTTCATCTTGATTTCCCACAGCGTTAATCTGGTCCTTCACAACCCATTGACTAGTGATACGAGCAGCACGAGCACGACGAACGGCCTTCTGGGACTCTGCAGTGAAACCCAAACCAAACTTGTCAGACTTGTATGGAATATCAGGAAGCTGACCCCAAATAGTACAACCACCTTCATCCACCACAGCTCTAGCATCATTGAGGGAGGCCATTGCCATTATTGGAGGCTTTCTGGTGATCACAGGAGCTTTCTTCACAACAGGAGGAGCTACATAATCATTAACAACCCAGGGAACCACTTCAAACGTCTGACACGGAGTCTCAATGTATTCACCTTCCATTTCCAGATACTTGAAGGTATTCACATGGCTGACAAAGTATTCTTCCTCTCCATAGACAGTAACAACCTTTCCATCCACCGGATATTTCAACTTTTGGTGTAATGTAGAGGTTACAACACCTGCCCCATGGATCCAGGGACGACCAAGCAGACAAAAGTACGAAGGACGAATATCCATCACAAAAAATGTAGCAGTAAACACCTGGGAGCCAACTTGGATTGGAAGATCAATTTCCCCATGTACTACTCTTCTAGAACCATCAAAAGCCTTTACCACAATATTACTGGGCTTTAGCACAGCATCTTCAGGACTCAGCTTGTTCAAGACTTCCTTAGGCAACACATTCAAGGAGGAACCATTGTCTATCAGCACATGTGACAGGGTAGTTCCCCTGCATTCAATTGAGATATGCAAGGCCCTGTTATGATCCCTCTTGGCAGGGGTCAAATCAGCATCAGAAAATCCTAACCCATTGTCATAGGTCAGGTGGGCAACACAGTTCTCAAATTGGTCAACAGAAATTGCACTGGGTACATGAGCAGTCTTCAGAAACTTGATCAAGGACTTGGCATGAGCCTCAGAACATAACAACAGGGACAGCATAGAAATCTTCGAAGGAGTATGTCCCAACTGATCAACAATGTCATAATCACTCTTGCGAATGATTTTCAATACTTCTTCCATCTGCTTAGAGAGATCATCAGCAGCTGGCGCATCAGTAGATACAGGCTCAATAACAGGACCCTTGCCCCGAGCATCAATGGTGGAAGTAGCAGCAGGAGTAACTGTATTCTTAGAAGCAACTGGAGGAGAGAAGACCCTTCCACTACGAGTGATCTTGCTAGATCCAGCAATATTGTCAACATCAACAGGCACATCAGCTACAAGCTCTTGCTTAACACCATGGATGTAAACATCAGATCCATAATGCCAAGGCACAGCTTTGTCAGACGTATACGGGATAGGACCAGGAGTAGTAATGACCACAGGAGCTACTCTGGCTTCAGCAACAACTTTCACAGGACCTTCAGCAGTAATCTTGATTGGACCCTGATGAGTGATTTTAATGGGACCCTTTGAAGTGATCCTTATTGGTACTTTGTCAACCATGTCAACCTCTTCAATCTTCCTACCATGAGTCAGATGATCCACCATACTTTCAACAGACGACGGAGTCCTTTCAAACACTATAGTATACTTATCCATGAGACGTTGAATTCCATCTCTCAATATGAAGCAACTATCCGGCTTATAGGTACAATACAAACAATCTTCACGACAAACTGGAAAGATCCCAGCTTGTACTAACCTCTTTTTGATAACAGACAGCGGTGTGGTCAACTCCATAACTGAATAGACATGTAGATCTTCCTCAATGGCATTGACAGCCTTCTCGTGATTTGGCATTGGAGCAGTAATCACATTGGGAGTACCCGGAGGATCAAACTCAATTTCTCCAGCATCAATCATATCTTGAATTTTGTTCTTCAAGATCCAGCAGTTATTAGTATCATGTCCCTGACAGTTTGAATGATATGCACATCGTGCATTGGGATTGTACCTGGGAGAGGTAACATTAGGATTCTGAGGAGCCTCTTTCAAGGTAATAAGTTCAGCCTTCAACAAGTGTTGCAATGCCTGAGCCATTGACATGTTGATCTTCGTGAACTGTCTTCTAGCCCTCTGTTGGTTGCCCTGTGGCTGCTCTGTTGGTGCAGGAGTTGGATTTGAAATATGCACTGCACTAACAGACTGATGCCTTCTGTTACGATCAGGTTGACCATAAACAGCATTGGATTCTTTCTTCCCAGTGGGAGGCTTCTTTGCAGCACCTGATGAGGAAGCACCCACTTGGATCTTACCATTCTTGATACCATTCTCTACTCGCTCTCCTGTCATGATCAACTCAGTGAAGCCAGATGATGAGCTTCCAATGAGATGACTGTAGAACGGACCATTCAGCGTACACATGAACATATCAACCAATTCCCTGTCAGTCAAAGGGGGTTGAACTCTTCCAGCTAAATCTCTCCACTTCTGAGCATACTCTTTAAAACTTTCCTTGGCACCCATTGACATGCTCTGAAGCTGCATGCGAGTGGGGGCTAAGTCAGCATTGTATTGATACTGCTTATAGAAAGCTTCAGCAAGATCATTCCAGTCTCTGATGTTGACACTCTCCAACTGATAATACCACTCCAACTGAGCTCCCGATAAGCTCTCTTGAAAGAAATGGATCCACAACTTTTTATCAGCAGTGTGGGGTTGAATTCTTCTGACATAAGACCTCAGGTGCAGCTTGGGACAAGAGACCCCATCATAGACAACAAAAGTAGGAACCTTGAAACCCACAGGTATAACCACCCCAGATATCAAACTCAAATCCTCAAAATCCAGCCCAGATGATTTCTGCAACTCCATAGCATCCATTCTATCCACCAGCATCTTGAATTTGTCTTCATTAGGCTCATGGTAGTAATTAGCCTCAGAATCAGAGTCCCCCATTGAATGGTGGAGACTGCCTACCTCTTGCTCAGATTCTTCAGATTCATAGTCTTCAGCTGGTTCTTTGGTCTTGGCAAGACCTTTGAACCTTCTTCCCATGTTAATCAACCCAGCAGACCTTCTAGTCTTCTTAGTCTTCTTGGCCAGCAGTGCCTTCAATTCATCTTGCCCCTTGGACAAGTTCAAGATCAGCTCTTGGAACTGTGCATTTTGTGCCTGGAGATCCTTAACTGATTGTTCAAGAGCCATTGCTGAAATAAACAGCGAGGAGATGAGAAACCTGTGCACAATTGTAAACCTGTGATGCAATGCAATGATATGGGAATGCATATGCAATGTTTTCAAGGACCGCAGGATTTAAATTTTCTTAGACAAACACGAAAGTAAACTTTTATTAGTAATAACTTGTTTTGCCTTTTAGGCTTACAAAAAATGAAAATGAAATAAGTACAAAAGATGGGGTTTTAAGTCTCCCATGGACGTTTCCTCTTTGTATTGAGGTAAGAGTTGAGGTTTCGTTCCTCGTGAAGTTGCTTTGTTAGCTCTAGGATTCTTGCTCGGCTTGCTTTGTAATGAGCCTCGAAGGTATCCCTTTGCTCCTTCAGTTGGATCCATGATCTCTGCAAGTCTTCCTTATCAGTAGGCATGTCTGGGTGAAGGATGGTATAAGCTGTGTCTCCTTCAGCAACAGGTTCCATGGTAACTGGTAGGACGGCAGGATATGGCATCATGAGTGTCTGAGCACGAGATCGTACCCATCTGAGATAAGCCTCCATAGGAATAGTGTACTTAGGCTCCAGTGTCTTGCTGTCAATCCTGTTTACCTTTCCCCATGCTCGTATGAATCTCTGACGGTAACCCTGAAGATCGTTGTCGTAGTCAAACACAATGCCCTGGATCAACATATCATGTGGACCATCACTTCGGGCGTAACCAAATTGTCGTAAAGCTAGAGAGGGGTTGTAAGTGATGCCTCCTCTTATGCCTAGAAGTGGCACATTAGGAAACTCCCCACAACGGTCAATGATGGTGACATTCTCCATAGATCTGGAGCACCAATGGATATCTGAGTGAGAAAGTGACATGATCCTCTTGGACCATCTGAACCCTTGCTCATTCTTCATTACTGAGCGAGGAAGGTGAGAAATAAACCACCTAGAAAGTAAAGGTATGCAGCACATCAAAGTCCCTCTTGCCCTTGTAGTACGGGTATGAAGAGAATGTAGGATATCTCCAAGCAATGTAGGCACTGGATTGTGACTCAGGAAAATGTTGATGGCATGAACATCTATGAACTGATCTGGATTGGGGAACAATACTAAGCCATATATCAGCAAGGCTAAGATCTCCTCAAAAGCATCATAGCTCATGGCCTTCAAGAACATTTGAGCCTTATCCATTAGCACCTTGGCAAGAATACCCTTGACTCCGCTTCTCGTTTCTAGAACAATGTCAGACTTCTTCAGATGTAGAGCTGCAGCAATAACCTCTGGTTTGAGTTCCTTCTCCAAGCCTGTGAAGGGTCTTTGATCAAGAACAGGTATACCCAGAAGTTTAGAGAACTCCTCCATGGTTGGAACCAGCTGATAGTCGGGGAATGTAAAACAGTGGTGCTTAGGGTCAAAGAACTGAAACAGAACACTCATCATGTCTTCATTGAACCCTGAAGTGACTAGATCCAATAGGTGACCATGTCTCTTGATAAACTGGGAGTGATCAGACACTTGAGAAACCAACTCTTTAAGCTTAGGAGGTATCCCTACAAAGTTGATCCTGATAGTGTTTCTACGAGCTGAAGTCATGACCTGCAACAAAGAACAAAGATAAATCCCTTGGT
This sequence comes from Lathyrus aphaca, assembly GCA_963966055.1. NCBI lineage: Eukaryota > Viridiplantae > Streptophyta > Magnoliopsida > Fabales > Fabaceae > Lathyrus > Lathyrus aphaca. The sequence goes on from OZ014521.1 coordinate 304,535,759, forward strand.
CCTTGAAATGGTTAGGGAAAATGCTATGCTTATGATGCATGATGATGTCATAATGTTATGCTCAATCACAAACATGTGGCACACACAAGCAAGTCACACAATAGCCCTAGGTTTAAAGGCTTGCATGAGGTTTAAGGTAAGTACCCTCCCCTGAAGTTAGTTGGTTCATCCTGTCCTACAAAAGTAACCAGGTTCTAAGGGATCTCAATATCATTGATCCTTCACAAGGGTGGTTGATCAGAAGGCAACTTACTTGCCAACCAAAACCCTCCAAGTTTAAGATCTCAATGAGCGTAGTATCGAGTGTCAACCAACTTCAGTCTGCACCAAAGCCGGTTACCTCACTACTTTCTAAAGGCCAAGATGAGTTAACTAGGGTTCTAAAAGTTAGTTAGTGCATGGATAACATATGGTAGCCTCATATTATCCTCAACTTGACTTAAGGAACATAAGCACCAACCAAGAAGTCGCACTAACTATGGCCACCAGATCAACCGTATCGATATACGTCGTACAGTTTCCTTGGTCTATTGCCATTTACCTAAGGTACACTAGATCCGGGTTAGGACCTTTCACACATAAGAGCACCCCAACAATATAATAATAAAGCAAACAAATCAAACAATATTAAAGTGATCTTAATTCCTAAGGGTACCCCTCTTAAATTTAAATCCCCAGCAGAGTCGCCAGTTCTGTAACACGGTGGGAGAACTGACTTTTAGTTATGTTGCGGATAGCAAGAGTCGCCACCGACTTTTATTTTATCCAAAAGGAAAGGGTATAAAAGAACAGGAAAGACCTTAAGAGAATATTTTGGGTCCGGGGGGTAGGTTATGTAAAGGGAAGGTGTTAGCACCCTTTACATCCATGGTTATCCATGGGCTCTTAGTTACTTAGCTCACTTTTGAATTGTTTTTGAAAGTGGAGTGTGTGAATAGAAAAATTTTCAGAATAGTTGATAATGATCCATGTACGGATGCGTAAAAACTTGTCTTTGAAAATTTGTTTGAAATTGTGAAGAGTTTGAAAGGTTTTGAAGTGAGCAAGTACATAAGAGGAACCTACCCTAAAATTTTAAGTCTTTCTTGTTCTTTATCCTTTAATTGGTAAGACTATCCCTACTATTAAGGAGTAGGTAGTCATTACCTTGGATGTAAGGGACATGTGAGGGACATTTATTTTTGAAGGCAACTGTGGGGTGTATTAAGCATATAGGAGGGACTATCATCATTATTCGAAGGGACTTGATTTGTAAGGCAACCATTGGGGACTTGATGATTTTTCTTTTTAAAGGGACTTGCTTTATACACCCCACTTGACCTTATGATTTAGGCAACTTGAGGGATAACCTTAAAAATGTGAGATGGCGATTAAAAAATCGACTTACGTGTGTGAGTGTTCAATATTACTTATCTTTAATTAAAATGAGCTAAATTTATTTTAAATTAAATACATGTTTACACTCCCTAAATTACTAACCATAGCAACAATTAAATAATTAAATATTTACAAAATTACACCAAGGAAGCAATTACATAATTATAAGCAAAATAAAATAAATAGCAAAAATAATTAGCAAGATATAAATAAATAAGCAAATATAACAATAAATAAATAAATAGGGGTTAGTGATAAATATAATTAAAAAAAAATAAGGTTAAAAAATATTAAAAATAAATAAAGTTAGTGAAATAATAATAATTAGAAAAATAAACAAGGTTAGAGAAATAATAATATAAAATATAAGATAATAATAAACAAAAATAATAAATAATAATATGGTTAGTAACAATAATTAAAAAAAAAAAATTATAATGACATGATTAGAATAATAAACACAAAATAGGATTTTTTTAATATATAAACATTTATGAATAATTGAATAATTACTATAATATAAATTTTTTTAAAACATAATGTAATTATAAATTTTAATCATTTACAAAATTTAATTATTTCTAAATATATATCAACAATTATTAAAAAAATATTTACACATTATGAAGAAAATAAATTTTAAATATCATGTTCATAAAAATAATCATATTTACAAAATTTACATGAATCATATTAAATAAATAAATAGATTTACATAATAACTACATTAAGAATTAGAAAATAAAACTATTTAGAAAAATAGAATTAGGTTTTAATAAGCATTTTAGAAAATAAATTAGGGTTTTGTTAGAAAAATATTTTTAGGGTTTAATTTATAATATACATATATTTATGATTTAATCACAAGATAAAGAAAATAATTTAAGAACATTTATATATTTTAGAATTTGGGAAAAAATAAACATGCTTCATTATCATTTTTTATTTAGAAAACATATATACATAAAATCATATTTAATTTAATATTATAATACTTAAAACAAATAAAAGAAGAAAAAGTGTGAAAACTTACCTGACTGGGGTTAGAACCCAGGTCAGCCTGTTTCCCAGCAAGAAGAACAACCACCAGGCCACTGTGTACGCAGGCAACAAAAGAGAGGGAGAAATTTGTTTTGTGCTTCATCTAGAAAATCCAGAAAAATAATGAAAAACAAAAGGCCTGGGGTGGGACTTGAACCCAGGACCTTATGAATGTATATGCGCATGCTTGACCGCCTGGCTGGGAGAGCCCTTCTGGTCATATGGTGATAACACATCATAATATATTACATCTTCTTGTTATCCTGAAAAAATAGAAAAAAATAGTGGTACAAGCCAGGTTCGAACTCACGCCATCAACCAACATACTCACCAGCCTTACCACTGAACCACAAGCACGCGTGTGATAAACAAATCAACAATAATACATAAAATATTTTCAATAATATTTGAATTTCCTGAGCGCGCGAATGGCTTCTTCTTCAACCTTTTACCTGCGAATTTTTCTCCTCTTTTACCTGCGAATTTTGTTACAAGTTCTTCCTTGTTTAAATCCTGCGAAATCCAAACACTCACAAAACATCATTGATTCATTAAATTGGTTAATGTTTTATGATCCTAATGATTCATAGAACATTACTATGTGTCCAGAATTCATTTAAACTTATTGAATCATCAAACCCTAAAATTGAGCTCTAAACCCTAATAATGGCCGCGGGTGATATAGATCATGAAGCTTCAATCCAATTGTCCAGAATCGTTCCTTGGAACCTCACAAACACAAAAACTCAAACAAAATTCATTAACAATGTACAAATAAACAGAATCGAAAAATTGAAATGTCATGAATAGTTTGAATCGGATTATGCCAATGGGAGAGTTTTTGATGCAAATGAGTATTGGTTTAGCTTCAGGGATGATCAAGGAACATGTCTATGTCTTTATTTTACCTTGAAACCTCTTGTATGAGTGAATCCGAATTGGTGTTTTGGCTTGAATTTTTGAGCTATGAAACTTACGTTTGGCTGCTGGAATTCGTCCCCCAATGTTAGGTTTATGCTAAGTACTTATATGTGAGTGAATTAGGTCAATAATATTGATTAGTTGTGTGGAAGATTTGATACTTGAAGATTGAAAAAGATTGAACTTTGAATTTCAAATATTTGCTCATGAAAGTTTACTATTTTTGGATCAATCACATGATTTCTTTCTCTTTCAAATTCAATCAATATTGATGAGATTCTAGAAGCTCAATCTTCATCCAAAAATATATTTTCATATTTTATATTTATTTAAAATGATTTTTTATGAATTAAATCAAAATAAATAAAAATAAAATAATAAAAATTATGATTTTTAATCAATTGGGTCGTGCATGATGATATGGTATGGATTGGATCACAATTTGGGCAGCCCATTTGGAAAGAAGTGGTTTTAAACCTCCATTTTCAACATAAATCATCATAAAATTTCCCAACCTTGCAAGGGCATATCTCCCTCAATTTTAAAGGTATGAGGGTGTTCTTGGACATTTTGGAAAGCTTGAAGAGTCCTCTAAACAACCCCATTGGTTTCAGGTCCATATCATTTACCAATCTCAAGTTATGCCCTTTTGAAGTTGTTGACTTTTTGTTGACTTTTGAAGTGACCTATAATGTCTTAGCTCATATCCTCAAAATGAAGCATTTTTGGGCTTAACTTGCAAGATAAAAGTTGTAGAGAATTCAATTTCCTTCAAAATGAGCTTTGAGTGGAGACTTGGTGATGAAGTATGTGAAAGTTATGGCTGGTCAAAGTTCAGTTGACTTTTACTGAGGAAACCCTAATTTAGAAACTCCTGATTATTGATGATCTGGAATCTCCTTGATGAATCATGATCAACCCTTGATCAAATGATGAATTTTACTTCATATACTTGATGTTGGCAAAAAATCATGAAGTTTGACTTTGGTTTGACCACAGTTGACCTCAGTTTGACTTTTTAACTGCATTGACTGATTTTGACTTATCTGATCATCTGACCGAGCAAACTTTTGAGAAAAGTCTTGAAACTTGTCATGGGGATTATTACACTCATATAAGATGTTATGAAGCTCACTTGAAGTCTTGGAAGTCCATTTAGTCTGATTAAAGTCAAAACCCTAGTTTTGGATACACTACTTAGGAGGTGCATTGTCTGAGGGAATTGTCAACTCTTCTGACCAATTGTGAACTTTGTGAACCTTGTGAACCATCATAAAATGTCTTGTGAACCTCATGGGAGGCATTGTGAAGCTTGTGAACCTTGTTAACCTTCAAGAAGTGACTTGTAGACTTCATGAACCTCAAGAAAGGTATTGAAAGCATTATGGAACTTGTGAACCTTGTGAACCTTCAAGAAGTAACTTGTGGACTTCATGAACCTCATGAAAGGTCTTGTAAATGTTGAGAAGCTTGTGAACCTTGTGAACCTTCATAAAGTAACTTGTAGACTTCATGAACCTCATGAAAGGTTATATAAGCATTGAGAAACTTGTGAACCTTGTGAACCTTCTTAGCACACAAAGTCTTGTATTGTGAGGGCAAATTTTGGGGTGCAACACCGGGGACGGAAAGTGATCGGTTGGTATGCATCTTCTTAGCAACAGTCGAGGGTATGACGCGTGGACATGGCGTCCTGATGAGTCGGGGATACGGACAGGTGCCCGGCGTCGTTTTAGTTCCTTTTTTGGATAGACGTGTCTCAGACTTAATGGCGTCGCTTCGTTTTGTGTGCAAAGACGGCGTAGGCAGAGTAGGCAATGATGACCTAGCGCGTTGGTCCACGCGCCAGGCACTATAAAAGGGGGTTGAGTAACTTCATTTCTACTTTTTTGCTCCCACGTTCACCGGAAGTTCTCCATATTCTCTCTTGTTTGCTCGTTCAACCGTCTGAACCGTCGTCTCCGCCCGTCTCCCTGCCTGAACCACCGTCCATTGCCCGTGCGCCACCGTCTCCTTTTCAACTTCTCTATGTCAGGTATGATTTTTCCTCTGTGATTCATCATTTTCCTTTCTGTTTTCCGTCAAATGCATGTTATCTTTGTAGAAATGTGGTTAGGTTTGACTTAGGAATAGTGTAGTGGACTGTAGATGTATTGTAGATGGTAGAAAATAGGGTTAGGATCATACTGTACCGGGCAGAAATCTCATATGCCGGGCAATATTTGCATAGGCTGTATGAATTTTCTGCCCGGTAACTTAAGAACGCGCGTGTCTCTGAGTTGAGCACAGTTAGTGTCTGTCGCCGCCACGCCCTTTCACTTGACTTGCAGTGGAAGGGTGGATTTGATATGACGTCGAATTCACTCTTTCTGTCTGCGTTTCAGGTGCTACCGGGCGCTTACGACCGAGGAGGGAAGATTCTGGGTCCTCGACCGAAGATGCGACAATCGCTCGTCTCCCTGTTGGGGATGGGAGTGTCCGGGATGGTACCGAACACGCCTCCTCTTCCGGGCAGGCTGACTTTTCCTGGGTTGCTGACGAGCCTTTGGAGGAGGAATCATGTTTCTGCGATGAGGCCATATCTGCTTACGCTGTGGTCGAGAACATAAGCCGGGAGGATCCACCGAACTGGTATTGCTGCGCCCCCAAGGAAGAAGACCGCATCTGCCATCATTTCCCGGGGAAGCAGTTCACCATGTATGAATTTGCTTTTCGTGAGGTGGGGATTAGACTGCCCTTCAACTCCTTCCAGATGTCGGTCTTCAAATGGCTTCGGCTGGCGCCGTCCCAACTGCATCCTAATGCTCTCGCCTTTATGCGGGCATTTGAGTTGGTCTGCCAGTTCCTCGGCATTGGTTGTACCCGAGCCCTCTTCTTCCACGTCTTCCATCTCCAGCGGTCCGGCTCCCGTGGGCGTCACAGTTGGGTCTCTTTCAAACAGCCCGTGCGCCTGTTCAAGACGTACGTGGACTCTGTTCGTCACTTCAAAGGCCGATGGTACGTGGTGATGCCGATCACCCATGCCGCCCTTCACTCCCTGTATTATTATCAACGAAAACCAGACGGGGAGGAGACCTTGATGTCGAAGATACCGCTGAGGTGGCAGCGTGATCATTTCGACCTCTCCACGGCCCATTACCGGATCAAATACGCGATGCTCGGCACTGAGGACATGCTCGCGTATAAGAAGCTGGTTGATTACGTGCAGAGCTTCAGTTTGGGGTTCTGGGCGAATCGACAGGGCGTGCCCTATCTGGATGAGGCCGGGGAGCTAATCACCGAGACGCGCTACATCAATACCAAGGCTCTGCTCGAGTGTGATACCGAGGAGGAGGCTCTAGCATTATTGAGTAGGCAAACTTTGTTTAGTCTTTTATTTTTGTTTATGTTTTCGCTCGCTAATGTTTGTGTGTAATCTTTTGCAGGTGCCATGCCCAGTACACGTGATCGGGTTTTGAAGCTGGCGAATCAGGTCGGTGCACCTGACCGGGTGCCCAAGAAGAAAAAGAAAACTGTGGCCCGTGTCTTGGAGACTGCTGGTGATGCTGGGGCTGGTACTTCGAATGTGGCGAGCGTGACTCCTCCCTCTCCTCCTCGGGCTAACCCGATCGATATTCCTGACAGTCCGTCGCCAGCGGCCTCTCCCCTCCACAAACGGAAGCGTCCGACGGGGACTCTTACAAGGTCGTCACTAGGAAGTCCGAATGGACCGGGTAGCTATCTGCTACCTCCTTGCTACGTAGAACGGTCGTTCTTCAAGGCCGAGGAGGCGATTGCTGTGCCAGCGCCCGAGGCCAAGGCTATTCTGGATCAGGATGCTGGTGCCCGGAGAAAAGATCTGGCTAGGGACATAGCCGCTGTCATCTGGGTGATGGAGACGACCATGGTCTTGACCGACACTTCGGTCTCCACTGCCTCGCTGGAGGATGCCCTTTTTCAGGTTCGGACGGAGAAGGACAAGCTGTCCAAAGACCTGTCGGACTACAAAGAGGAGCATCAGCTGCAGGAAGGGCTGAGCCAGAAGCTGGACGAGGCAGAGAAGGAGAGGGACCAGTTGAAGGCCGCTAAGGCGAGCTTGGAAGAGCAGATGGCCGATCATCAGAAGCTGACCGAGGACAATGCTGGCCTGCGGGCTCAGATTGAATCTCTCGAGGAAAAGGTCCGTTCACTGGCCGACGAGACCGAGGAAGAACGTGCCCTTGGTTCGCGCGGTGAGCTGCTGGGGCATATCCGCTCTCTCAACCAAGATCTTGTGGCTGTTTTCAAAGAGGGTTTCGACAATGCTGTCGAGCAACTTGGGCTTCTGAACCCTGAGTTGGTGACAGCGGGGTCGGCCCATAACTACTGTGTCAGGGATGGTGAGATCGTCTGCCCGTTTGAAGCGGAGGAAGAGCTGGGGGTGAGGAAGAAGAGGAGGAAGAAGAGGTGCTCCGAGCGGAGTCTTAGTTTATTTGTTTTTCTTTGGTTTTTTGATTTAGTTGTCATGGCCTGCGTGCCTTATTATGTGGCCTGCGTGCCCGTTATATATTTTGGCCTTCGGGCATTTGTAATATGGCCTTCGGGCGTACTTGGCTTCGGCCGTTGTTATTGTTTTTAATGTATGAATGTTTTTGTTGTCATTGTGTTCGTTTATGTTTGATATTTGCTTTTATGAATTCGTACTCTGCTCGACCTCGTTAATCTCATCGATTTAGGAAACCGACGAAGTGCCGGGCTTGGTGCCCGTTGGGATCGAAGCCCGGGTCCGTTGTTTGAACCCTGGTCTCGAGGCTTGGGCTTTCCCATCGCGAGCTGGGTGCCCTGCCTGTCCTGGTACTTCGACGTTGAGTCTCGGTCAAGATCCCAATCGTCGGGGAGGGTTGTGTTCGTTATGTGACCCCGGCTCGTTCCCGGGTCTCGCGGTTCCTCTCTGGGGTTTTGGAGACGAAGAGCGTGGTCGTACCACCCACGTCTCCCCGTGATACATTTAGCTGTAGTATTGTCTAAGTTTTTCTGCGTTCCATGGTCGAGCGAGTTGTTCCCCTTGTAGGTTTTCTAGGTAATAGGCCCCGTTGCTCGTCTTGTCGCGGACGCGGTAGGGGCCTTCCCAGTTGGCTGCCAGTTTGCCCTCTCTTGGGTTTTTCTGGTTTCTTCTGAGGACCAGGGTGCCGACCTGGAACTCTCTTCTTATGACCTTCGCGTCGTGGCGTAGTGCTATTTTTTGTTTGAGGGTCATTTCCCTGAGGGCTGCTTCGGAACGAATCTCCTCGACCAGGTCGAGTTCGGTTCTAAGGGTTTCGTCGTTCATTTCCTCGTCTAGGGGTTCCTCTATCCTCCTCGTTGGCGCCCGTATTTCCACCGGGATGACTGCTTCGGTGCCGTAAGTCAGTCGGAATGGGGTTTCCCCGGTGGTAGAATGCGGTGTTGTGCGGTAGGCCCATAGGACGCTATGTAGTTCCTCGACCCATGCTCTTTTCGCGTCGCCGAGTCTTCGTTTAAGGCCACGTAAGATTACTCTGTTGGCCGCCTCTGCTTGCCTGTTCGTCTGTGGATGTTCGACAGACGTGAAATGCTGTTTAGTACCTAGGCTGGCGACGAAGTCCTGGAATCCTCCGTCCGTGAACTGTGTCCCGTTATCCGTGACAAGTGTCTGGGGTATGCCGAACCGAGCGAGGATGTTGCGTTTAAAGAACCGGAGAATGTTCTGCGCGGTTATTTTAGCCAGTGCCTCCGCTTCGACCCATTTGGTAAAGTAATCCACCCCGACGATGAGGTATTTATTCTGGTATGATCCGGTGACGAAGGGTCCGAGGATGTCCATGCCCCACCACGCGAAGGGCCATGGGGAGGATAGTGATTTTAGGTCGTTCGGGGGTGCGAGGTGCATGTCGGCATGTCGTTGGCATTTGTCACACCTTTTGACGTGCTCTTTTGAATCGCTTTGCATGGTCGGCCAGTAGTAGCCTGCTCGGAGGGCCTTTCGTGCGAGCGATCGCCCGCCGAGGTGTTGAGCGTTAATTCCCCGGTGTATCTCTCCAAGTATGTCGGGGACTTTCTCTTCCTCGACACATTTAAGTAATGGGATGGAGAACCCTATCCGGTAGAGTTTACCTTCGAGGAGTACGTACGAGCACGCTCGTCGTTTGACAGTGGTCGCCTCTTTCGGGTCAGCGGGGAGTTCGTCTCGTGTGAGGTAATTGTAGATGGGTGTCATCCAACAGTGAGCATCCCCGATAGCGTTGACCTCGAATGGAGGAGGTAGTTTGTCGATGCTGGGTCGAGGAAGGATTTCTTGAATTACTGATTTATTCCCACCCTTTTTCCTCGTGCTGGCTAGTTTCGAGAGGATGTCTGCCCGTGTGTTGTGCTCGCGAGGTATGTGTTGAACTTCCCACTTTTCAAATTTATCAAGTCTTTCTTTGACAAGGGACAAGTACTCGACGAGGTTGTCGTTCTTGGTTTGGTACTCTCCTCACACTTGTGAGGCCACGAGCTGGGAGTCTGTGGATATTTTTACTTCTTTTGCTCCCAGGTCCTCGGCTAACCTCAGGCCTGCGATAAAAGCCTCGTATTCGACTTGGTTGTTCGACGTCGGGAAAGCCAGTGCTAATGAAACCTCGATCAGGATCCCATCCTCGTTCTCGAGGATGATCCCGGCTCCGCTGCCTGACGTGCTAGAGGCGCCGTCGACGAAGATCGTCCATTTGTGGGCGCCCTCTGCTGGTGTCGGGCAGTGGGTCATTTCTGCGACGAAGTCGGCCAGTGCTTGGGCCTTCAAGGCTTTCCTGCTTTCGTATTGTATGTCGAATTCGGAGAGTTCTAGCGACCACTTGAGCATTCTCCCGGCCATATCTGGTCGTCCGAGTAGCTGTTTGATTGGCTGGTCGGTTCTCACCTTTATCGTGTGTGCGAGGAAGTAGTATCGTAGTCTCCTCGCCACATTGATGAGGGCCAGGGCAACCTTTTCGATTTGCTGATATCGGAGCTCGGGGCCTTGGAGTGCTTTGCTCGTAAAATAAATGGGCTTTTGTCCCTCGTCGGTCTCTCTTATTAGAACGGCGCTGACGGCCTCGGTCGCTACGGACAGATATAGGTATAGGGTTTCCTTTTCTAATGGTCGCGATAGGACCGGGGGTTCGGATAGAACCTTCTTCAGATGGAGTAATGCTTGCTCGCATTCGTCGGTCCAGTCGAAGGTAGCCTCTTTGCGAAGGAGTCTGAAGAATGGTAATGCGTGCTGGGCGGATTTGGCGATGAAACGGGAGAGTGAGGCGAGCACTCCATTGAGGGATTGGATCGATTTCTTGGTCCTCGGGGTCGGGAATTCCGAGAATGCCCGGCATTTGTCGGGGTTGGCCTCGATTCCTCTTTCGGTGAGGTAGAACCCGAGGAACTTTCCTGCCCGTACCCCGAACGTGCATTTTTCGGGATTGAACCTCATTCTGCACTGCCTCGCTTGCTCGAACACTTTGGTTAAATGTCGAGCATGGGTAATCTCCTCGTGTGATTTGACGATCATGTCGTCCATGTATACTTCGAGCATGTCCCCTATTTCATCCTTGAAGACTTTGTTCATCATGCGTTGGTAAGTAGCACCAGCGTTCTTGAGCCCGAACGGCATGACGTTGTAATAGTAATTGCCCGTTGGGGTCATGAATGCTGTGTGTCTCTTGTCTGTGGGCGACATAGGGATTTGGTTGTATCCACTATATGCGTCCATGAAGGACAAGAGTTTAAAACCTGCAGAATTGTCTACGAGCATATCTATATTAGGGAGGGGGAAAGCATCCTTCGGGCAAGCCCTATTGAGATCAGTATAATCAACACACATACGCCATTTTCCATTATTTTTCTTAACGAGGACTACATTAGAGAGCCAGGTTGTGTACTGGGCTTCAGAAATAAAATTTGCCTCTAAGAGGTCTTTTACAGCTCGTTCGGCAGCCTCTGCCTTCTCGGGCGACTGTTTGCGCCTACGCTGTGCTATGGGCTTGGCTGCCCGGTCTAAAGCTAGCTTGTGACACGCGATCTCAGGATCCAGCCCGGGCATTTCTGCGGCATTCCACGCGAAGAGGTCAGCATTCTCTTTGAGGCATGCCACGAGCTTCTCCCTTGTCTCCTTGGGCAGTCCTTTGCCTATCTTCACTGTCCTTTCTGGATCGTCCCCGAGGGGAATGAGCTCGAACTCTCCGTCGGGGATTGGTCGAACCGGGTGTTCGAGAGATCTTTCCTTGGTGGACTTCCCTTCTTCGGTTTCGTCTAGCCCAATACGACAGTCGAGGTCGATGGTGTTAATTCCCCGAGGAGGGTCTTCGGTCCTGAGTTTTTTGTTGTTGGAGCTGCTCTTTGTGTTAATCACGGCCTGTCCTTTTACTGCAGCGTCGTAGCATCGCTGGGCAGCTTCGATGTCGCCGTGGATGGTGACCACGCGGCCCAATTTGGTGTAGTATTTCATCTTCAGGTGGACGGTGGACGGGACCGCAGTAAGTTCAGCCAGTGTTGGGCGTCCAAAGATGCAATTGTACAGGGACGGGCAGTCCACGACCAGGAATTGGATTTTGATTTCCCTGGCCGTTTCCTGCTCCCCGAAGGTGACGAGGAGCTCGACATACCCCCATGGCCTTGTCGTGGCGCCATTGAATCCTTGGAGGTCGGATCCGACGTAGGGGGCCAGGTTGGTCTTGTCTAATTTCAGAGTGTTGAAGAGGTGGACGTACATGATATCCACTGAGCTGCCTTGATCGACTAGGATGCGTCGGACGTCGAACTGGGCCATCTTTGCTCTGATCAATAGTGGGATGCCCGAGTTCGGGGATCCGCCCGGGAGTTCCTCCAGGAAAAAGGATATTGGGTTGGATTTTCCCCGGTACTTTGTCAACGTCGCCTTTTGCTCGGGGGCGGTTAATAGGAGTTCATCGAACTTGCGTTTGACTGAGAGGGCAGTGGTTTCGCCGTTAACTCCCCCACCTGATATTACCAGTGTGGTTGGGAAGTCTTCCCAGGGGCTGAGTGCAGCGATTCTTCCTTCGGGCAGTGGCTCGGGGAGGAAGAAATCTTCCGGGCGTGACACGCAGAGGGCCACTTGGTACGGAGAGTTGTCGGGGGGCGTTTCTTCCCGGGGTCTCTTCTTTTCTGCCTCGTCGTGTCTGGGGGTTTCGTTCTTCCTCATATACTGCTTTAGGTGCCCCTCTTGGATCAAAATCTCTATTGCATCCTTCAGGTGGACGCAGTCTTCTGTCACATGCCCGTGACTTCTGTGGAACCGGCAATATTTAGATTTGTCGGTGTGAGGCTTTGGCGCAGATGGTTTTGGGAACCTGACTCTGCCCTGTTTGAATTCAGAGTTGATGCATTCTGCGAGGATGCGTTCTCGAGGAGCTGTCAGTAAGGTGTACTCGCTGTATCGGCCCGCGGGGCCTCTTCCTTCTCGGAGCTCGCGAGGTCTTTCTTCTCTTCGCTTGTCCCCGTTGCGACGGGGAATGTTTGGGTCCTCGCGTTTGGAATGTTCGGTATCTCCAGCATTACATCCGCTGCGGGCGTTGTGTGCCACCTGTTTTTCCTCGTATCTAATGTAGGCCTGGGCCTTGTGCAGAAGTTCGTTCAGTGTGCGGGGAGGCTCGATCCCGACCGCTCTGCTCAGCTCACTACCGGGCAAGAGCCCTCTTTCGAGGAGGTACTTCTTCATGTGTTCGATAGTATCCACCTCGACAACTTCTTGGTTGAATCGCTCGATGTATGAGCGCAGTGTTTCATTCTTCTTTTGTACTATGGCTTCGAGGGTCGCCTCAGTCTTGGGGTGGCGACGGGAAGCAGTGAAGTGCCTGGTGAACATGGACCTCATAACCCTCCAAGAGGTAATGGATTCGGGTGCCAAGCTTTTGTACCAAGCCATGGCCCCTTTCCTGAGGGTTGTTGAAAACAGTCGACATTTGAGGTGACCGGTGATATCGTTGCGGTAGTCGAGCATTGCGTTGACGTTGTCGACGTGGTCGTCGGGATCGGTGGTCCCGTCGTACACGGCTAGATTGGGCGGTTTCTCCATGCCTTTGGGGAGCGGGGCTTCCATTATTGCCCGAGACAGGGGGCAGTGCAAGTCTTCCTCGTCGCTCCTCAGTGGAGATAATTCATTGTTGTCGGGGCTATGCCCGCGCCTTGGTGAAGTTCCTGCTCGACCATTGTCACGACGGGCGCGTGCCCTGCTGACGTGGGGTTCGGGAGAGCGACGCCCGCGCTTTTTAGTTGGCTCTGGACGTTGCTGTGTCCTCCTCTCCCGCTGAGGTCGGGCTTCTTGTCGCTCGGCCTCGAGGGCCATGATTCTTTCGTGCTGCTGACAGAGCATAGATCCTGCCTGATTGAGGGCATTTACCATGGCGATCATCGTGGCGTCTCCTTCAACGGGGACGGGGATGGGATGAAATGTCTCTGCCCCTAGGTTTTGAGCGTGAGAGGCATCCCCGTTATTTTGGGGTTCTGGAGACGGGGTGGATGGACGACCGTCTCGAGCGTCTGCTTCATGGGATTGCGGGCCGTCGTCCATGGTATAGTCGACGAGGGGACGGCTGCGTTCTCCAGGTTGTTCTCCGGCCATGTTGGAAGGACAGAAATGAATGAGCTTTGATCCTCTGTTGATGAAGATGGGGATAGCTGATTCCCACAGACGGCGCCACTGATCTTACCTGATCAGGAGGGCCTTCCAAGGATTGCAGACTGGGCCAGGAAATATGAGTGAGGAGGGGGGTGTACCTGCAAGGTGCTCCAATGCTTAAGTCAGAAGAGGTACAGAATAAGGTTATCAGAGTGTAAGTAAGAAAATCTGACCCTTTGCCATGAAAGGGTATTTATATTGAGCCCCCAGCGCTGGGCCAAGGCTCCTAATGGGCTGGATTAGCTAGGCCCAAGGAGGAGCTGCCAGGGGACGCGTAAGAAGCGTGAAGACCTAAACCAAGGTCTGCTCCCTGGTCCAACTGCCCCTATCCCTAAGGAGACAATATAGGGGAGTTGGGTGACGTGTCAAGTGAGGTGCAGTTGTGGATCTGCTCGACATAACCTAGGTGCCCGTGACATAGGCTGATGATATGTGGATGACGACCATGGGACGGGCACCACGTTCTTTGCCCGACACATAGTCAGAAAGTCGAGGAGACGTTCCTCGGGTGAGAAGACCTTAGCCCGACGTATTCACGTGCTTGCTCGTTTGGGCTTGGACCTGACGAGCGTTGGGCCATGCCGTGCATAATGTCATGGCCCAGTCCAGAACAAGTACCATCAAAACTGAAGAACAATCTGTCGAAGGTGTTGCACACTGCTGCAAATACATCTATAAGGGTTTACACCCAAAAGGCAGTGTGAATCAGTCAAAGGAAAATATCCCGGAGGAAATGATGCTAGTCGAAAAAATGAACAAATTGAAAATCACAACTGAACAAAATGCTGGGATTCATATGGTGGAAATCACTCAGAAGGTAGGACCAGACACCTACAAGGGAAAGAAACGTCAAGAGAAACATCAGAAGCTGGTTTACCCAGAAGAGAACGAAAGTCTTGTCGAATTCATCCAGAGGTGTCAAAGGAAAAATGCAGAAGTTATGCTTTGCCCAAGATGCAGTGCTGTGTTCGACAGGAAAGTAGCTGATGACTTAGAAGCAGCAGAAAAGACCCAGAGGAAAAGAAACTGGGGAACAGTCCCACCAACCAGAAACGAAAGATTCGACCCAAGAAGAAGTGAGCATCATATCCAAGGAGTGGGAGAAAGACGTTTCAACACATATAAACCATCCAACAGACCAAATGACGACAGATGGGTTCAACCTATAAGGGATGCCCAAGGTCAGAAGAGATGGAAGAGTTTTGAAGTGAACAGGGATGCCTCAATGGAAGTAAAAAAGGAGGCAAGGCCAAAGCACGTATCTGAAAACTACAAAGGGAAGAATCCTATGTCCAGGTCCTAATGGAGAAGATTCCAAAGGCAGAAGAAAATTGAAAAGGAAACTGTAGAACACGAAAGGGTTGGGCAGAAGGGAGCTGAATCAAGCAAGTATGTGCAGACTACAAGCAAGGGGAGACCTCTGGCAAAAGAAGAACCCCCTCAGAAGAATGGAGCTAATGACACCACAGAAATGCAGAAAACAAACAACAAAATGCCAGTAGACGAAGAAGTTACAGATGACTTCAATTCAGAGTCTGATGCGTCCTTCGACGTAACCTGCAATGTGGTTTCTGTGTTGCCCAGAGACTATGACAGGATAATGGAAGTCGAAGACGAAGAGGATGACATGGCAGATGACAGCATAGGCCTTAAGCCTGTATGCTACTACATAATGAATAATGGCTGTGTCGAAGAGCAGAATGCCTTCTTCGAAAAGCCAGATGATGCAATGAAGGCTCACTTAAAGCCTCTTTTCATAAAAGGAAAGGTAGAAACGTGGGTGTCAACAAAATTCTGATAGATGGAGGAGCAGCTGTGAATTTAATTCCTCATTATATGATAAAGAGGATTGGAAAAGATGACTCCGACACTAAGCCTCACAACATGGTGTTGTCCAACTATGAAGGTAAGGTAGGGACAACACTGGGGGTAATACAACTGAACTTGACTGTAGGGTCCATTACCAGACCTACGATGTTTGTGGTGATAGCATCAAAGGCAAATTACAACTTGCTGTTGGGAAGAGAATGGATCCATGGGATTGGGGTTGTGCCATCCTCCATGCATCAAAGGATAGCAATCTGGAGGCCAAATGGGATCGTCGAAAACATAGAAGCAGATCAAAGTTACTTCACAGTTGATGTGAACAATGTCACCAGTCGTAACTTCGACAAGAACCTGGCACATATAGCACCATGCAATCCTGCTGGTTTCGATCTAACGGCCTCCGATAACGCCTATTGTTCCATGTACCTCCACCCTACGCATGGCTTCCAATGGGATAAAGAAGTAATTGGGGAGACAAATTACACTTGGGGAACTGCCCATGTCAATCCAACTGGATGGGGGAGTGAGTTCAGTGAAAATGACTGAAGCATCAATTATAGAAAAGATTTCGGCTTATATAGCCGAAAAACAACTCAAAGCGGCCCTTGAGGCTGAGGTAAGAAACATGGCTGTCAAAGCCAATACACAAGTTGTCGAAGAACAACATCCTCAAGAAAATATTGAGGAAGAGCGTACAAAGCAGATTTTAGAAGAAGATTCTAGTGGCGAATGGCAGAGTCAAAGACTTGATGCCATTTACGATGACGAACCCTTGGGGTTTGAAAAAGATCCAGCCCAAACCAATATGAAAATGGTGGCACAGGATCCTTTGGAAGAGGTTAATCTGGGGCTGGGGGCAGAGAAAAGGCCAACTTACATCAGTGCCAAGATGAATCCTCAACTCAGAGTCGAAATAATCCAACTGCTGAATGAGTTTAAAGACTGTTTCGCATGGGATTATGACGAAATGCCTGGTTTAGACAAAAATTTGGTCGAATTGAAGTTGCCAATACTGGAAGGGAAAAAGCCAATAAAGCAGACTCTCAGACGCTTTGCACCTGAAATTCTGTCGAAAATCAAAGAGGAAGTCGAAAGGCTTCTAAAATGCAAATTCATCCGTACAACAAGGTATGTCGAATGGATTGCTAATATTGTTCCTGTGATTAAGAAAAATGGCAAACTAAGGGTATGCATTGATTTTAGAGATCTAAACTCAGCTACCCCTAAGGATGAATATCCTATGCCAGTAGCAAAAATGCTAGTAGATTCTGTAGCAGGCCATGAGTATTTAAGTATGCTTGATGGCTATTCTGGTTATAACCAGATTTTCATTGCTGAAGAAGATGTTCCGAAAACAGCCTTTCGTTGTCCAGGGGCAATAGGAACATATGAGTGGGTAGTCATGCCCTTTGGTTTGAAAAATGCTGGAGCTACTTACCAAAGGGCCATGAATTCTATTTTTCATGATTTCATTGAAACATTCATGCAAATTTATATAGATGATATTGTGATTAAATCTACCTCAGGCTCAGACCATATTAACCATCTTCGACAGTCCTTTGAAAGGATGAGGAAGTTTGGTTTGAAAATGAATCCCCTTAAATGTGCTTTTGGTGTGCAGGCGGGTGACTTCTTAGGCTTTGTGGTCCACAAGAAAGGGATTGAAATTAATGAAAACAAAGCCAAAGCCATAATGGAAGCGAAAGCGCCATCGACAAAGAAGGAATTGCAGTCTCTACTAGGGAAAATCAACTTTCTCAGAAGGTTCATTTCCAACCTTAGTGGAAAAACACATGCCTTCTCACCTCTACTTCGACTAAAGAAGGAGGGCTTCACTTGGGGGCAAGAACAGCAAGATGCCTTCGACAAGATCAAGAAGTATCTGGCAAGTCCTCCAGTCTTAATATCTCCTTGTCGAAACAGAAGCATGAGGCTCTACATATCAGCATCTGACAGAACATTAGGAAGCATGCTTTGTCAGGAAGATGAACATGGTGTCGAAAGAGCCATCTATTATCTCAGCAGAGTCTTAAATGATGTTGAAACTAGATATAGTATGATAGTGAAATTATGTTTATGTGTATATTTCTCTTGTACAAAATTAAAGCATTATATAAAACCCATTGATGTATATGTGTCTTCTCATTTCGACGTAATAAAGCACATGTTGTCTAAATCTATTCTACATAGTCGAATTGGAAAATGGGCTTTGGCTTTGACTGAGTATTCTTTAAAATATATGCCTCTAAAAGCTGTCAAAGGACAAGTGGTGGCTGACTTTATAGCTGATCACTCCATACTTGGAGATGAAATAAAATATGTCGAAAGAAAACCTTGGAGGTTATATTTTGATGGTTCCAGTCACAAAAATGGAACAGGTGTTGGGGTATTAATCATTTCTCCCAATAAAATTCCAACAAAGTTCAAGTACAAAATAGAAGGGTTTTGTTCAAATAATGAGGCAGAATATGAAGCTTTAATTGCTGGACTTGAAATTTTGTTGGAATTGGGGGCAACAGAGGTCGAAATAATGGGTGACTTTGAGTTGGTGATAAAACAACTGACAAAAGAGTACAAATGTGTCAAAGAAAATTTGATCATGTATTTTGTGATAGCCAACAGACTCCTCAAGAGATTCGACAGTGTAGTCTTTAGACACATTCCTAGATTAGAAAATCAGGAAGCAAATGACTTGGCTCAACTGGCCTCAGGCTATAAAGTGTCGAAGGAAAACCTGATGAAAGTTGTCGAAGTAAGAGGAAAAGTTTTATCCACTAGACTGTCCCCATCTGATTTGGAGACCATAAGACTAGGATATGGTGATGAAGAAAACTTTGAGATTTTTAATGTAGATGATCCAGGGGTAGGAGATTGGAGAAAACCTATCAAAGATTATTTACAAAATCCAAATCAGACAGTCGAAAGGAAGATAAAGTATATAGCTATAAGTTATGTGCTCTTTGGAAATGAATTGTTTAAAAAGACTGCAGAGGGAGTTCTATTAAAATGCCTAGGAGAGACTGAAGCTTATATAGCTTTGTCGAATGTGCATAGTGGTGCATGTGGTGCACACCAGGCAGGGCACAAGATGAAATGGTTACTATTTCGACAAGGGATGTATTGGCCAACAATGTTGAAAGATTGTGTCGAATTTGCAAAGGGATGTCAAGAATGTCAAATTCATGCAGGCATACCTCATGTGCCAGCAAATGAGTTACATTCCATTATAAAGCCCTGGCCATTCAGAGGTTGGGCTTTAGATTTGATTGGTGAGATTCGACCAGCCTCTTCGAAAGGGCAGAAGTACATTTTAGTTGGGGTAGACTACTTCACTAAGTGGATTGAAGCCATACCATTGACGAATGTAGATCAGGAAGCAGTCATAGACTTCATCCAGAAACATATAATGTATAGATTTGGAATACCAGAGACTATAACCACTGATCAAGGATCTGTGTTTACTGGAAGAAATATGCAGGCATTTGCAAAAGAGACAGGTTTTAAGTTGTTAACTTCGACACCTTATTATGCCCAAGCAAACGGTCAGGTCGAAGCAGCCAACAAAGTAGTGATAAATCTGATAAAGAAGCACGTGGGTAAAAAACCTAGAAATTGGCACAAGACTCTGGATCAAATCCTTTGGGCTTGTCGAACGTCTCCTAAGGAGGCAACTAATTCCACCCCATTTAAATTAACCTACGGACACGATGCAATATTACCAGTCGAAATCTGTTTACAGTCAATACGAATTCAAAGGCATCATGAGATTCCATCTGAGATTTATTGGAGTGTGATGATGGATGAGTTGGTTGATTTAGATGAAGAAAGGTTACGTGCTTTAGAATTAATAAAAAGGCAGAAAGAAAGAGTCGAAAAGTTTTACAATAAGAAAGTAAAATTTAAAGCCTTTTTAGTAGATGATTTAGTTTGGAAAGTAATTTTGCCCATGGAAAAGAAAGATAGATTGATGGGAAAATGGTCCCCTAAATAGGAAGGGCCTTTCAAAATTTTAAGAGTTTTTTCAAATGGTGCATATGAAGTCGAAGAAATAGAAAAAGACAGGAGAGTGCTGAAAATAAATGGCAAGTACTTGAAGAAGTATAAACCAACATTGCAAGAAATAAAAATAGGAACAGAATGAAATTGTAAATAAAAACTTGTCTTCGCCAAACAGATGGCGTAAAATAACATTACATATGAAATTGATAAAAAAAATTCTTAAACAAATAAAATTTCCTATTTTTATTACAAACTACTATCGAAGGAAGGTGACTTTGAGTTCGTCAAATTTTTTCTTTTGAGGCTGAATTCGACGCTCGCAGAGACTCTTACTGACAGTCAGTTCGTCAATCTCCCTGTGAAGTTGTTGGGCTGATTCTGCATGTTGGAGACCTTTTTGAAGTTCACTGTCGATTTCCTCTTGGTTGGGCTGTTGGAGGGTAGCATGGCGTTCCTTCTCTTGGAGGATTTTCTTTTGAAGTTCAGCCATCTGAGCCTGATAAGCCTGAATGTTGTTTTCACACTCAGCAGCAGCTTTGGTGTATTCGTCAGAAAGCTTGTTCAGTTCTGAAATTTTTTCTGTCGAAGAAGCTACGATATTCCATTCTGAAACTTGTTCTTCAGATTTGGTTGTAATGTTCTGAGAAAATTCCTTTTGACGAACCAAGTCAACACTTACAGAATCAATCATTGACATCAGGTCCATCACCAGGCGACTCTCTTCAGTCGAAGCCTCCAGCAAATTGGCTCGTTTCAGGAGTTTCTTTAAATCATACTGGGCAGAAGGATTTTCAGCCAGAGTCTCAAACAGGTCCACCCCAAGGATTTTTGTCTTAATTTCATCCATGACAACAGTGATGGGTTGAATGTCAGAAGTAGCCCCTGAAGCTGTCGAACCACTGTGAGAAGAGTCTTGGAAGTTGTACCTGGAGTTGAGTAAAGCTTTTAAATATTCCAGAGGCTTTCTGACTTTCAAGCTTTCAATTTCCTCGTGTGATAAGCTGGTCGAACCAGTACCCAAAGGGGTTTCTGTTGGAACTTCTGATGGAGTAGGAACAGTTTGGTTAGTTCCTCCAAGGCTCAAGTTGGTTTCTGGTTGGTTCGAAAGATCAACCTCTTCTTCGACGATTTCTTTGTCAGCCTCTGTGGTGCCAGTTGGCTCTTGAGCTTGTGCGTCCTGGCTAGGAGCAGCTTCGTCAACTTCTGTTGCAGTAATTGGTCCTTGAGCTGGTGCATCCTGGTCTGGAGTTGTCTTTTCCTCCGCAGTAAAGTATGGGCGAAAGGGAGAATTATTGCCAGAAGACTCAGAGTTACTGATGTCGAATTCGTCGAGAGTTTGAGGTCCATAGACACCTGCATCTGGGGCGGCTTCTTCTTGAAGCCTTTCAGCCAAAGTCTTCTCAGAGTCAGAAGGAATAACTTCTTCTTGGACTTTAGAGGTTTCTTCGACATCAATAACAACCTAAAGAGAGCATAAAAGGAAGTTTAAGATAATAATATATGTAGTCAAGACTAGGAATATTGTCAGTCGAGAATAAATACCTGAGGGATCTCAGTGTGAATACTTGAGTCCCCACTTTTTTCACTTCTTGAGGGGATTTTGTTGGTTGGACTGGCAGGAGGAGTTCGTCTGTGAACTATGGATCTTTGGGAAGCCACTGTTTTTATCTTCATTCCTTTGTTTCTTTTCAGAGGTTGAGGTTCAGGAGATTCATCCTCAGACTCTTCGACACTCATTTCCTTTTCTTCTTGTTTTCTTTTCTTGGCTGGTGTGCGAGTTACCTGTAGTATGCAAAAAGAAGAGGTATTCAGTATGAAGGAATATTGAGAAACATAAATAAGAAGAAGAAGGAGGTGTTTTCTATTTGTCGAAACCTTTTTGGCAGTTATGGGAGATTTTTCGACTGTTTTAGAGGAGGTTCCTTCGCCAGCAGTTTTCTTGACAATTCTAACAGCTGAAAGAGAAAGAATTGCATGAACATTGATATAAAAATAAAAGGAGTTAGAGATAAGAGGAGGAATGTAATTTCTTCGACACCTTCAAGAATGGGTTCTTCCACACTAACATGTTCTATCCCAATATGAAGGTGCCCAGTGAAGTTGCCCAAGTAATACTTCGTCGGAACCACACGTTCGGCAAGTTTCTTGCTGGATTCGCGAAGCAGTTTTAAATGAGATCCACACACAAACCAATCTGGAAATGGAGGGCACAGAGCCACACCAAACTCTGCAGAAGGGAGTGGAGGGAATTTTGGAGGAAAAGAGGTGAATGCAAAATTGTAACGTGCATGTGGTGGGATATACGAAGGCACCCCCAACCTATCCAATTTTTCTGTAAACTTCTGTTTTAAAGTTACTGCTGCTTCGCCTATGGTTCGACGAAGATCACTGGGCCTGTAAATAGTTTCAAAATACTTTTGAAATTTTTGAATTTCTTTGATATGCTTATCTGTACCTTTCTTCTTCTTATCCTACACAAAAGTAAAAGCGTTCGTCAGGAGAGTGGTGAAAGTTGCTACGTCAAAGAATTTGTTAATATAATACTCCTTCCACCAAACGTCGAAGTCTTCAGTACATAGGAAGCTTGGTTGAAAGATGGTAGGGTAAACTTCCAGAGATGCGTCGAAGAATTTGTTGTACAATTCTAAACTTCTTTCAAAATTTTGAAATGAGTTGTAGAACAGGATAGAGCCTTTCTTGTGATAAATGGGTTTCGTCTTCGTCTGTATTAGTCCAAATTGTCTAGCCACCAGATTGGGTTGGTAGACAATGAGAGACACTTTAGTGTTGTTGAGACTGTGGTGGGAGAAAAGGTGCCTTGGCATAAGGAAAGCCTCCCAGATGGATATATAAGAGTCTTCTTCTTTCTGGTTCTCCACTGGGAGTTGTCTTGTGATCCATCTGGGACCCACATTTCTGTTGGCAAATGGTGCCATGGAAGGAGTGAACTTATAACGTTTGGCGAACATCATTATGTAACTGGTGAATGCTTGTCGAATACCTATGTTGTCATCAGTAGGTGTTAGTTGGACTAACCTAGGCCATTCGACGCGCCTTTCTTTCACCTCTTCTTCGTCAACTGACATCTTGACAGGGATGCAGGCTTCGAAGGTTGCGTTCAACCATAACTGTAGGAGCCAGAAGGAGCCTGTGAGACTGATATTTCCTTTGTCTTTGAGGGTTTTTAAGTTACTCACACTCTCACTCAGGGATTCGTAGAGGTTCGCCAGAAGCAATTCGCTCAAGCAAAATGCAACTCCATTATGAAGTTGATTGGCCATGATGATATAACTCCTGGCAACTTGGAGTGACCTAGTGCAGAAGACGAATTTAGCTAGCCATAGAGTGAGAAAAGCAATGTGTTCTCTGTCAGATACTTCCTCATTATCTTCGCCTTGGTGATGAGCGATAAAGACGGAATATCCAGCATGCTTGGTGTCGAAGCCTATGGGGTCCTTATTTAAGTGTTCAGGGTTGAAAATTTCTCCTAAAGGACTGAGGTCAGTAATGGCTGCTATGTCGAACAGGGTAGGAGTAACCATACCACAAGGTAGGTGGAAAGTGTTAAAGGTACTATCCCAGAAGTACAAAGATGCCAGCAACATGTTTTGACAATAGCGTGGACCTTCTTTCGACAATTGGAACAGGTCGTAGATGCCAGTTTTCTTCCAGAATTTTTCTTTGACTCTTTCGACTCTAGTGAGCCAAGCTAAGTAGTCGGAAGGATCTTTTGTCAGGGGAGGACTCCTAAAAATCCTAGTTTGGTTCAAATAGGACAGATCTATTTCTGTCGAAGCTATGGGAATTTCAGGTTTTTTAGATGTTGTTTCGACAGGCCTAGGGTTTTTACTAGCAGCTATGGGTTTGGAAGCAGAATAGCAGGGATAAAAGTCTTTCAAACGATTGGGGTCAGCATTAGGATCAAAAATGGGACCTAGCATGGCATGGTGAACTCCAGAAACTGAGATAGGGATCATTACCTGAGATCTGTAGATGCTTGCTTTATCCCTTTCATTTGGGGGTTCTGGGATGTATTGTTGTTGCTGCACTTGCATGGGTCCAGATAGTGTATGAGCAGGAGGAAGGTCAGCTGTTTTCTTTGTCTTCTTGGCACTACGGTCAGCAACAGTTTTTGGAGGAGCCATTGTTTTGAGGAGATGAGAAGTTGAAGGAGCAGAAAGCTTTGAAAAGGGTTTTTAATGGAGTTTCTGCGTTAGGTAGGAGAAGAGTTTTTGAGGATGTGAAAAAGAAGAAAAGTTTTTGAAGGTGGTATTTATAGAAGTTGAGAAGATATAAAAATAATAATAATAAAAAGAGAAGAGGAAAGACTTTTAAGTTTGAAAGATGGGGGACAGGCGTTTGATCCAATGGTGATAATTAAAAGTGACGGTTGGTAGGGAGCCATGATTTAGCTAGAATATAGGGTTATGGAAGGTTGTGTAAACGTGGGTTAGACGTGACGTTTTTCAGAAAGTGGAGATCATGGTGTTTTCTTGGGACTCAACAAAGTCACTTTACAATAAATGAGACTGACAGGATGTCAAAAGTCATTTCGACAGCAAAAGATATTTCTCCAGAAACTAGTCGAAAACATCTTTGCTGGGGGGCAATTTGTAAGCTCATAATTTCGACATGTTGTAATTTGGAACTTGAAGCCATCTCTGTTAAAGAATAATGAAAGTGAAGAAATTCAAGAATTGTTGACAAGGTTAAAAGCTCTAATGCTTCGACAAAAGGACAAATAATATTCTGGCAGGGTAAGTTTGGAAAATTGTTTGTAGCTGGGCATTTTGACAAGATAAGGGTATCTTTCGACATTTCGACAGAGAAGGGTCGTTTGACAGAAGCATTATTTGGCAGATTTTGAAAGGGTTCTTTCTTCTTTGAGACTTCGACAGATGAAGAGGTGCAAGGTTTCGTCACCAAAGGAGAGAATTCAAATTTAAAAAGTGGCAACCTTTGACAGTTGGACACATGGAAGGTTCAGGAAAAAAAGTTGCATGCAGGCTGACACTTGTCATTTATTTATGATTTTTCCGTTCTAGGCAGTTACTTTGTTTGTGTATAAATAGAATAGTTTGTGTTTAGATTAGGTGTGTGAAAACTGATACAAAATTCCTGTAAATACTCTAAGTACCCAGTGTGAGAGAAAATGAGTTTGATATTTGGAACCATGTACGTTTGAACATCATCTTTCTTTTAAAGTTATTTAAATTACCAGTTTGTTTCATCAAGTTTATTTTATCTTTAAGTTTTATTTACTTTTCCGCAAGTTACATCTTTCGATACTTTTCTTGCTTTCGTTTAAGACTTTACTTTATTTTAATATCAAACTCAAGGCATTGAATACTTTGACACCATAAACAAAACAAACCACAAATCATTATTCATACTAAGAGTGTTTTCGACAAGAAATTGCACATGTGTCCCAGGACTTGTTTGGTTGGTCCTGCAAGTAACCCAGTTTTCTGAGAAATTGGTTAACCAAAGGTTGTTCGCCAGAAATCACCGCGAACAGTATTACACTGAGTCCCACTGGAAGCAAATGATAAATCTTGAGGTGGGTATTACACTGAGTCCCACGGGAAGCAAATGATAAGTCTTGAGGTGGGTATTACACTGAGTCTCACGAGAAGAAAATGATAAGTCTTGAGGTGGGTATTACACTGAGTCCCACGGGAAGCATTGTTTACACTTGAGGTGGGTATTACATTGAGTCCCACGTGAAGTATCGTGAATTTTATATGGATATTCCATCTTGTTTTATTTTCCTTATAGAGAAGTGACCTCAGGCTTGAGATGGGTGTTATACTGAGTCTCATGGGAAGTAAAAAGGCAATATCCTAGCTAGTGATAGTAGGATTTATAGGACTCTTGGACGTGGTCGCAAATGAGTGTCAGAATGTAAGTTGTTAACTTGTGATAATGTCTCATAGGGTGAGATGTGTGAACTCAAGGTCGTTCCCTTTTCTAAAGACTTGAGTTAGGTTTGATAGAACCCTTAGAGCCGAGAGAACTCTAAGATAGGGAACCCACTGAGATGTTGTTATCTCACCCCACTATTGTTGTTGCTTTTCAGGTTTCTTTTGCAGGTTTGATTTACAAGTGGAGCTATGCTCGGGATGTTTCAAGTGAAGCATAGTTTTAGTCTTTCACTGTGTATTTCTTTATCTTTGTACAATAATGGATATTGTATTATTCTTAGCTTTTATTTTAGTATGATTTCCATGTCTTGTGCCATAGTTTGTATTGTTTTTAGTATTGGACAAGAATGTGAATTATACTAGTAGGTATTTATGATGGTGTTAGTACCAAAAATTAACTCTGTATGATATTATTCTAGATATATATTATATGGGTGTTACAGTTGGTATCAGAGCAGGTCGTATCCTCGACCTAGCCTTAAAACATCATAAGTAAATATTTCCTGCCTCTTAAGTGTGTCTGGCCGGCATGGTTCTTAATATCATATTATGTAGTATTAGGTCTGATCAACCTAATGTTATGTATGTGATAGCTAGGATCATGGTTGTGCGACCATGAGGACTCTGAAGTGTTGTCGTAACTGGTGTTGTGAGAGTAGATTCAAGCCAAGAGTTAGCAAAGGGAGCTTTGGTCAGCTCAGTTGGAGTCTTCATAAGAGTTCTACTTCCTGTAACATGGAGTTGTAGAGTAGTATGTTGTTTGAGAAATCCTTTGGAATGGATAGTGAGTGAAAGTTACAAGTATCTATAGGATGAGTGGTCGGTGTCCCACGGAATAAGTGAATTCACTGGTGGATCAATGTTGGTCACTGATATGGACAAAAGTGTTGAGAAGTTTCAATTCACGAGAAGATAAGATGTTTATGAAACGTGTGACTTAAGGTTCAAGAATGAGTTGATTGTTAGTGTTTCGGACCTAAGATCGTAGTGGTAATAACTTATTGATCATATATCCAAGTTTGAAGCTTCTTCCATCTTTTATTTTCTCTTTTAATTGTTTGTGGTGAAATAGGTGAGATATCTCCCTTTAAGATGACGACTTGTCTCTTTCTTTCAAATCCAACTTAAAATATACCCAACGAATATTCAAATCATTTTTTATATTAATTAAATGGAGGAACTGAATTTTGGAGTCTAGCATTCCACATAGTTCTTGAATGAATCATTCCTGAGGTCAGCCCTACGGGACGTGATTCATTCGCCCTCTCGTTTCAAGACACTTAATTACATATCAAATAATGAAAGAACTGAACTCTGGAGTCTAGTATTCCACGGGTTCTTGAGTGGATCATTCCTGAGGCCAACCCCACGGGACGTGATTCATTCACCCTTTAATTCTTAAAATACTAAATAAGATCAAACTATTTCTCTAAAACGAACATTGTTTAGGCTCTTTCTATCTCGCAGACAAGCTAGCACTTCAGCCTCTTATCGCGAATAAATAAGCCAATGCTTAGCAGTTAGAAATCGTTTTAAACAACCGTTCATTAAAAAACACCAACCAACCATAGTCACACGAACTACGACGCTCTGACTTTCCCATTGCACAAGGGAATACGTAGGCACATGGATTTTAATCCTTCGCGAGCACAATAATAAAAAAAATAATCTTTTTTCCGTCATAAAGCACATTAATAAAAAATTAACCATTTTCTCCTTAAGCAGATAATAATAATAATATTCTTTTTTCCCTTAGAACAAACATTTTAGCAAACTATTTAGAAGACAAAGACTTAAATCAACACTTAATCGCATAGTTAGACTAAGTGGTTCTAGTTGAGTACAACTGACGTGGGGGGTGTTAATATCTTCCCCTTGCGTATCTGACTCCCGAACTTAGAATTTGGTTTTGTTGACCATTTATTATCCTATTTAGGTTGTATCTATATCTCCCTTTTCTTTAGTTAGAATAAATAGAATTAGGTGGCGACTCTGTTATTTTTTTCTGCGTCCATCGCGAGGATCGTATTTTTCGAGGTACGACAGCTGGAGACTCTGCTGGGGAATAACTCCATGCGATTGAGAGTCGAGACTAACTTAGCTAATTGTGTGTTCAATTGTTGATCTTGTCTTTTTTTTCTTCTTTATGTTTGTTATTTATGTTTTGTTTATTTGTTCTTTTATCGCTTTCTCTTATTGATCATTATTATACTTGCTTGTGGGATCTTCGGATTATATCACAAGTAAAAGTTGAGCTTTGGAAAAAGAAGAGGGAACACCTATGTTAGAATTGGTAGTTATTAGTGTTAGTCTCAAAGAACTCGCTTCTTGAGGGCCTAGGACGAAAGCTCCCCCTAATAGTAGACCTATTCGTAGATCTTGTCATAACGCAGCTAGCCTGTCACGTGACTTGATTCATGAAAGGGCTGTGATTCTGGGATCCACTGTTAAGAACCAGTTTCTATATTGGTCATTGTGTAGTGTTAGTTTCCAAGGGCTCGCCCCTTGAGGGCCTAACACGAGAATGTTACTCAAGGTAGACCTTATCGTCATTATCATCATAATGCAGCTAGCATGCGGTGGGCATTAATACGATAAACGTCTGTGACCTTGAGTTTCCTATACCACCACCATAGAAACCATCGTGTGAGTGGGTTTTATGGGTAGATAATGTAGAACTAATCTCTTACAGCCTACCTATTAAGAAGGTTTCAGATTTACTTGTGACACCATGCATCCTTGCATCCCAACATCATACACATCATTTTAACAAGGTCTTCAAGGAACAAAAAGACGTCTATAGCAAACATCATAAGTTTTACCATAGATGAACTTCAGTTGGTAATCCTTTTTGGAAAAAATCTTTTCCATTTTGATGTTTGCAATTTCTCTTTGAGTTCCTTGCATTGCATCCATTTACACACCATTGCGTCTGCATTGCATATTGTTGCACCCCGAAATTTGCCCTCCACAAGACAAGAATTTGTGTACTAAGAGGTTCACAAGGTTCACAAGGCTCACAAGACATCTCATTAGGTTCACAAGGTTCACAAGGTTCACAATTAGTCAGAAAGTTTAACAATTCCCTCAGACAATGCATCCTCCTAAGCAATGCATCTTAAACTAGGGTTTTGACTTTCATCAGGATAAATGGGCTTCCAATACTTCAAGTGAGCTTCATAGCATCCTATATATGTTCAATAATCCCCATGTCAAGTTTCAAGACTTTCCCAAAATATTTGCTCAATCAGATGATCAGATAGGTTAAAATCAGTCAAGGCAGTCAAAAAGTCAAACTGAGGTCAATTGTGGTCAAACCAAAGTCAAACTTCATGATTTTTTGCCAACATCAAGTATATGAAGTAAAATTCATCATTTTATCAAGGGTTGATTATGATTCATCAAGGAGATTTCAGATCATCAAGAATCAGGAGTTTCTAAATTAGGGTTTTCATAGGAAAAGTCAACTGAACTTTGACCAGCCATAACTTTCACATGCTTCATCAAACAATTTCCATCCAAAGCTCATTTTGAAGGAAATTGAATTCTCTACAACTTTGTGTCTCACAAGCCAAGCCCAAAAATGCTTCATTTGGAAGGTATGAGCTAAGACATTATAGGTCCTTTTAAAAGTCAACAAAAAGTCAACAACTTCAAAAGAGCATAACTTGAGAATGGTAAAAGATATGGAAATGAGACCAAAGAGGTTGGTTAGAGGACTCTTTAAGCTTTCCAAAGTGTCCAAGAACACCTTCATAACATTAAAATGGAAGGATTTGTGCCCTTGCAAAGTTGGGAAATTTTTGAGAGGTTTATGAAGCAAATGGGGTCTTAAAATCATAATTCACCAAATGGGCTTGCTTTTTTGTGATCCAATTAGTTCCATGACATCATGCACGAAATTAAATTAATTCATTCATAATTTTATTCATTTTATTTTTATTTATTATGATTTTTTATATTAAAAATCATTTTAAATTCAAATAAAATATAAAATAATGGAGATTTAAATTGATTTGGTTTCTAGAAAGTCTTAAATTATATTTGGACTTGATTGATACAAGAGTAATGAGGATTGTACCAAAATAGCAAGGCAAGATCAAGGAAAATCAAATTTTTATATCACATCTTTTTCAATCTTAAAAGGTCCAAAAATCCACAAGTTTGTGAAAGCTCTTAACCTAATTTCGTTCATTCCTATATATACAACATTAAGCAGCCTCAAATTCACGGATTCAAGGCCTCAAGGATAAGTTTTGCACTTTCAAAATTTCATCAAAATTTTAAATTCGGATTCTAATAATTTGTAGTTTTTCAGGTGAATGAAGTATACCAATCTCTTCCTTGAACATCACTGATCATATATCCATAGCCATATGCATCTCAAAGCTCAAAAATTGATCAAACCGAATCAAAGTTCTTGGACATTCATGATTTTTTCGTTTCCGTATATTTGTGCAAAATAAATTATATTTGAGTGTTGTTTCTTGTTTGTATTGAGCTAATGATCGTATCTGGATACTTTAATTTGAGTTTTGGTACAAAATCAAAGAATTGTCATGTTAGGGTTCTAAGGAAACCGTGAATTGGGAATTCATTCCACAGGTGATTTTAATCCAAATTAGTGACATATTTGAGATCAATGGCCATCATATAGTTGATCTGGACAATTAAAATGAGTTTATTATGTGTGTTGTTCATGATTTAAGGTGCAGGTGCTATAGTGACAACGAAAATCCGTCACTAAAAGCTTTAGTGACGGATAAACCGTAGGTACAACCTAACTGGACGGCTGAAGCTAGGAGATGACCTCTGGCGCGAAAATATAATTCAAAAACTGGGCTTATTTTATTATGAATTTGTTTACGTTATACTTCACAAATGAGCGCGTGGCTCAGTTGGTTTTGATGCGTGTACATGATAATAGAGGGCCTGGGTTCGAAACCGACCAAGGAATTTTTTTTGCTTGGAAATTTTCTTATTTTGCAGGTTGTTCATAAAAGGATTACTACCTGGATGTTGTCACAAACGCATGCACAGCCTGGTGGTAACCCTGTGCGTCTAAGGGTGGCAAAGCCTAGGGCATGGGTTCGATCCCTGCCCCAGGTAAGTTTTGAATTCTATTTTTTTAATTATTCTGTTTTACTATTTATGTTTTATAATTAATTTTAATTATATGTTTAAATCATTATATGTAAATATATATATGTATAACATTATATTGTTTTTAAGAAAACTTTTAATTTATTCTCTAAATAAATTAATCCTAATTTTTATTTTAAAAAATATGTATATATTTATTTAATTATTAAATTAATATTGTATATTAAATTAGAAACCCTAATATTTTTTTATATAATTCTAACCCTAATTTATTTTCTAAATTCTAAAAACCCTAATTTCTTTTAAAAACTATAGTTTCTCACTTTAATTATTTTTGTACTTAATGAATATTTCTAATATATATAATTAAAACATTAATCATGTTTATTTTGTAAATAAATTAATATATGATTTATTATTATTATCTTTATTATTCTATTTTCATATCAAAAAAATTCTAAAAAAATGTATTTAATTTTAATTAGCTTGTATATATTCTATATTTTGTGCTAACCTCTTTTTTGTCATAATTTTATTACTAACCATTTTAGTTATTGCTTATGTTTATTATTTTATTATTATTATTTAAATTGTTCTTATTATTATGTAACTGTACAAGCCATGTAATAGTCGTAGTATTTTCTTGTTTATTTATTTATAAATATATTGCTATGGTTAGTAAAATAGGGAGTGATAACATGTTTGCTTTTAAATTAACTTAGATCACTAATCATAAGATAAATATTTGAATTTATACACGCACACACGTAAGTCGATCTTTGATCGCCATCTCACCTCCTAAAGGTTATCCCTCATGTTGCCTAAACCAAAAGGTCAAGTAAGGTGTCTAAAAGCAAAGTCCCTTCTCCATTAATATCATCTTGTCCCTTTACGATTATAAGATCAAGTCCCTTTGAATGTTGCCTTCGTAAATGATCTTGTCCCTTTCGAATAAAAGATGATAAATCCCTTCAAATTGCTAAGACACCTTACAGTTGCCTAATCACAGATGACCCTTCATATGTCCCATACAACATCCAAGGTAATGACTACCTATTCCTTAATAATAGGGATAGTCTTACCATTGAAAGATCATTCAAGAACAGTAAAGATTCAAATTAGGGTAGGTTCCTCTTAAGTACTTACTCACTCATTCATAAACACTTCACATTTTCAAACAATTTTCAAAACAAAGTCTTTATATATATATCCGTACAAGGATCATTATAAAGTACTTAAGAAAATTTTTAATCACACATTACACTTCTCGAAACAGTTTAAAGTGAGCTAAGTAACTAAGATCCCATGGATAACCATGGATGTAAAGGGTGCTAACACCTTCCCTTTACATAACCTACCCCCCCCCCCCCCCCCCCGAACCCAAAAATCCTTTAAGGTCTTTCCTGTTCTTTTATGCCCTTTCCTTTGGATAAAATAAAAGTCGGTGGCGACTCTTGCTATCCGCAACATTTAACTAAAGTCAGTTCTCCCACCGTGTTACAGAACTGACGACTTTGCTGGGGATTTAAAAAAAGAGGGGTACCCTTAGGAATTAGATCACTTTAAATCGTTTGCTTTGTTTGCTTTATACTTATTTGTTGGGCTCTTATGTGTGAAAGATCCTAACCCGGATCTAGTGTACCTTAGGTAAATGGCAATAGACCAAGGAAACTATACGGCGTATACCGATATGGTTGATCTGGTGGCCATAGTTAGTGTGACTTCTTGGTTAGTGCTTATGTTCCTTAAGTAAAGTTGAGGATAATATGAGGCTGCCATATGTTGTCAATACACTAACTAACTTTTAGAACCCTAGTTATCCCATCTTGGCCTTTAGAAAAGTAGTGAGATAACAGACTTTGGTGAAGACTGAAGTTGGTTGATACTCGATACTACGCTCATTGAGATTCTAAACTTGGAGGGTTTTGGTTGGCAAGTAAGTTGCCTACTGAACAACCACCCTTGTGAAGGATCAGTGATATTGAGATCCCTTAGAACCTGGTTACTTTTGTAGGACAGGATGAACCAACTAAACTTCAGGGGAGGGTACTTACCTTTAAACCTCATGTAAGCCTTCAAACCTAGGGCTATTGTGTGACTTGCTTGTGTGTGCCACATGTTTGTGATTGAGCATAACATTATAGTATCATCATGCATCATAAGCATAGAATTTTCACTAACCATTTCAAGGACCAAAGGATTTATCTTTGTTCTTTGTTGCAGGTCATGGCTTCTGCTCGTAGGAATACTATCCGGATCAACTTTGTAGGAATACCTCCTAAGCTTAAGGAGTTGGTCTCTCAAGTTTCTGAAAACTCCCAGTTCATCAAGAGACATGGTCAGCTACTGGATCTAGTCACTTCAGGGTTCAATGAAGACATGATGACTGTTCTATTTCAGTTCTTTTATCCTAAACATCATTGCTTCACATTCCCCGACTATCAGCTGGTTCCTACAATCGAAGAGTTCTCCAAACTTCTGGGTATACCTATCCTTGATCAGAGACTTTTCACAGGCTTGAAAAAAGAGCCTAAACCTGAAGTCATTGCTGCAGCTCTACATCTGAAGAAATCAGACATTGTCCTAGAAACGAGGAATGGAGTTAAGGGTATTCTTGCTAAGGTGTTGATAGAGATGGCTCAAGTGTTCTTGAAGGCTATGAGCTATGATGATTTTGAGGAGATCTTAGCCTTGTTAATTTATGGCTTAGTATTGTTCCCCAATCCAGATCAGTTCATAGACGTTCACGCCATCAACATATTCTTGACTCATAACCCAGTGCCTACATTACTTGGATACATCTTACATTCACTTCATACTCGTACTACAAAGGCACGAGGAACTCTGATGTGCTGCATACCTTTGCTATCTAGGTGGTTTATTTCTCACCTTCCTCGATCAGTGATGAAGAATGAACAAGGGTTCGGGTGGTCTAAAAGGATCATGTCACTCTCTCATTCAGATATTCATTGGTGCTCTAGATCTATGGAGAATGTGTCGCTCCCGATAGATGGGACATGGCCCAGATAAGGGTACAGACGCGAACGGTCGGCGAAAGGGACAATGAGAACACACAGCCGTGAACTCACTGGAGATGAATAGAGTCGCCAGCTAGGCATTTTTATCCCGGAGGAAAGGTAATGCTGCATAGACCTAGAAAAAGATGGATAAGACGGTTGCGAACCAAAGAGACTGAGAAAGGGGGTTGGTTACAACCTGGGAAGGTATTAGCACCCAGATTGTCCGCCGTACTCGACAGGATCCACGCTTAAAAGATTTGTGTTTAAAGGGGTAGTGTCAATGCAATTTGTGTGTAAAATAGCTGGAAAAGAATGTACAGGTGTCAGTGTGAAAGAAGTGAAGTATATAAATGTACAGTGTCAGTGCAAGAACAGGAATAAGATGCTCAAGATCATGAGGCTAAAAGAATGAGGCTAGAAAAAGGGGGAATATACAGAGACTTTTGTTCGATAACTGTTAAGTTATGCCTACGTATCCTCTCGTGCAATGAGGAAGTCAGAACACCGTAGTTCGACCCAAAGAGACTGAAAGATGAATTGACTTGTGAACTGCTTGCTTGCCCATGCTCAAGTGTATGACCTGTCTGGCTCAGGTGCAAACTGTCTTGCATTAGACGGAAGAAGCAAGTTCTCGTCTGTGAGTGAATGAGATGAGAAAAGAATCCCGGAGGAGACGATTATTGTTAGTTTTTTGAGTTTTCAGTCTTTTATTGTTTTTGGATTTTGTCATAAGTTAATGAGCTTAAGTCTAAACCAATGGATTTAGTAAACTCATCACATCTTCCCTCTGATTAGGGGTAATGAGAATACCTTAAGTGTGAAGTCAGCTTCTCACACTTAATCACCTTTGGTATAGGATTAAGATCATTAACCTACTTGTGATTATTTAGATGTTTTTGTTGTTTTTGTTTAGTGTTAAGTAATGAGATTAAGCCATAATCAAGGATTGAACAGACTCATTACACCATCCTAATAGAAGGATAATAGATGAGAATGTTTAAGCTGAGGAAAGCTCCTCAACTTAATCCATGATTAGGGATTAAGCTCATGACAAAACAAGCCTTTGATTAAGTGGATTTTATTTAATGATATGATGATGAAGTGATTTTTAGGGTTTATAAGACAACTTGAGGGGGACTTGTCCATTAACACTAGGGTTAGTCCTTCTTAACCACTTAAGGAAGAATTAGAACCCTAATGCAAGGCCCAAGTTACAAGTGTGATGTCTTGATACTTATTAAGTGAATTGATTAAGAGATTTAAACACATTAAGGGTCTAACACTTAGGATTAAAGTTATACACTCCATCCTAAGAGAAGGATGCAGGCATAAGCTTAATCACAAAGCCTTAAAGCCTTTAGGGTTTAGTCCCTGATTATGAGATGAGAAGAGAAGACTCAAAAGAGACACAAAGGTAAAACTAAGAGGGGAGACTAATGTGGAATAACGTCACCATAGCCCGTTGATACGTCGCACCAGCATTCTTGAGCCCAAATGGCATTACCTTGTAGCAGAACGTGCCCCAGGGTGTGATGAAGGTTGTCTTCTCCATGTCTTCAGGTGACATCTTGATCTGATTATATCCTGAAAATCCGTCCATGAAGGAGAATACCGAGAACTGAGCCGTGTTATCCACCAATACATCAATATGAGGTAATGGGAAGTCATCTTTCGGGCTGGCTCTATTCAGGTCCCGGTAGTCAACACACATCCTTACTTTGCCGTCTTTCTTAGGCACAGGTACTATGTTAGCGACCCACGGTGGGTAGCTAGTCACAGCAAGGAACCCGGCGTCCCACTGCTTTTGTACCTCCTCCTTGATTTTCATAGCCATGTCTGGACGAGTACGGCGTAGTTTCTGTTTAACTGGCGGGCATTCTTCTCTCAAAGGCAGCTTGTGCACAACAATATCGGTATCCAACCCTGGCATGTCTTGATAAGACCAAGCAAACACGTCCACATACTCTTGAAGCAGGTCAATCAGTTGTCTCTTCACTGAGTCTTGTAGGCAGGCCCCGATTTTAACTTCTTTTACGTTTTCATCTGTACCAAGATTGATCACTTCCACCTCCTCCCGGTGAGGAGTAATAACCTTTTCCTCTTGCCTCAATAACCTGGCTAGCTCTTCAGGAAGCTCATATTCTTCTTCAACCCCTTCATCAGCTTGATTGATCGGATTGTCAAAGTCATACGAAGTCATAGCCGTGTTGTTGTCGGTGCTGTCTGGAAGGCATTCTCTGCAAGGGTTCAGTTTGTTCATTTTAGTGATTTGATTTTAATCTTGTTTTAGAAAAGTGAAATAAAGTTGTCATTTTGAAAACACTGCCATTTATTTTTTGTACAAAAAGAAAAATGGAAAAACAGTGAACGGAAAAGAAAAGACTCATTTGCAAAAAGATGTCTGATATTTCATTGATTAATCTTGTTTGCACAAAAAGTACAGATGGCCCGATTACAAAATGAGTCTTGTCATCTTGGGCAAGATGCAAGACTTTGATGCATGCTATAAAAATACAGGAAATAATAATTACTCTGCATGAGTAACTCTTATAATTTCCTGGGAAGACCAGTTTGAGATACTGCTCCCCGGGATCTTTGGACGAATCCAGCTTTCCAGGTTGCGTTCTTCTTCCAGCTCGTCTTCCAGACAGTTGACAGCATCAGGGGTGAGCATTCCCCCACTCACAAAGTTGGGCTCTTTCGCAGCCGCTGCTTGATCTTGTTGAGTTGGTTTGTAACCCAACCCAAATCTATCCTCTTTCTTCTCCACCGATAGCAGTTTGCCCCAGCCTTGGGCGTTTCCTCCCTCAACAACCTTCCGGGCTTGTTGGTATGATGATATTGAAGTACCAGGCACAGCAGATGTTTCATTGATGTTCAAGGCCTCGAACCCCTGACTCATTGTTTCATGGATCTCCCCCTCCATCTCAATGTACTTATAGGTAGCCAGGTGGCTGACAAAAATATCCTCTTCTCCACAAATTGTAACGATTTGACCCTCCCACTCATATTTTAACTTCTGGTGAAGGGTAGAGGTCACGGCGCCAGCGGCGTGAATCCATGGCCTACCCAATAGACAGCTGTAGGCAGGCTGTATATCCATCACGTAGAAGGTAGTTTTGAAGGTCTGCGGGCCAATCGTTATGGGCAACTCAATCTCTCCCAGAACCGATCTCTTTGAACCATCAAAGGCTCTCACCACCAGGTTGCTGGGTCTCAACGCCAATCCGTCATATTCTAGCTTCACCAGGGCCTTTTTAGGTAAGACATTGAGGGATGACCCCGTGTCTACCAGCACATGGGAAAGGACAGCACCTTTACATTCCATGGTTATGTGCAAGGCTTTGTTATGGTTGCGGCCTTCCGTTGTCAAATCAGTATTGGTGAACCCTAGTCCGTGACTAGCATTAACATTTCCAACTACAGCTTCCAGCTGATTGACAGTGATCTCTTCAGGCACGTAAGCTGCGTGCAAGACTTTGAGTAGTGCATTCCGATGGGCCTCGGAGCACATAAGCAATGACAGGATTGAGATCTTGGAAGGTGTCTGATGAAGTTGATCCACTATTTTGTAATCACTCTTCTTGATGATTCGCATGAACTCATCAACCTCTTGATCGAAGGGTGTTTTCAAAGCTTCTTTAACAGCTTGCTCATCCTGCACCAAGCTTTTACCTTTTGCTTTAGCAGCAGCTTCTGCTTCGGCAGTGGATCTCTGAATTTGTGGGGCGAAAAGACGTCCGCTTCGAGTGAAGCCTCCGCCTCCTCCCACATTGTCAATTTGTGGTGCAGGGGTTGATGATTCAAAAGTGATTCTTTGTCCTTCGCAGTACAGGTCAGAGCCGTAATGCCAGGGGATAGCATTACTGCTTTCATAGGGTACTGGTCCAGGCACCGTGATAGTGACTGGACTGACTGCAGCTGTGGAAGGAATCGTGATAGTCTGTGGATCGTAATAAATTGTGACTGGTGCTCTGATGGGAGCAGCACCTTCTGAGTTGTAAGCGGAGTTATTTTCAGGATCATAAAATATTGTGACAGTTGAGACATCTTCATGATTTGTTGCTGGTGTTGTAGGAGACATTGGTGGAAGGATGGATGTTGTGGTTGTAGCAGTTTCAAAATGGAGTGGTGCTGGAGTTGTAGAAGAAACATTTGTTGATGCCTGGTCAGTTGAAATGACAGATGAAGTACTTGTTGATGAAGCCGAAGAATTGTCAGGAACAATGGTTGTTGC
Source organism: Lathyrus aphaca (assembly GCA_963966055.1). Taxonomy (NCBI): domain Eukaryota; kingdom Viridiplantae; phylum Streptophyta; class Magnoliopsida; order Fabales; family Fabaceae; genus Lathyrus; species Lathyrus aphaca. The sequence continues at coordinate 304,573,832 of OZ014521.1, forward strand.
AGTTGTAGGAGGTTCTGGAATTGTTGCTGATGAGATTGCTGAATTTGTTGGAAATGATGTGGTGATCTGAAGCTGGCCACTCTGAATAAGACCATCTATACCATTCCTCAGGTTATTGCACCCATTGACTGAAATATTGCAGTAGGCACAACCCAACTCACACCCCGGGAACATTTGACATTCGAGGAGCTGAGCCTTGATTTCTACCAACGGTGTCCGGATCTGACCCACACTGGTTATCAAATAAGACGGCTTGTCTTCTTCAATAGCGTTAATTCTGGGGCCATCGTGGTTTGACATTGGGTTCTTATTGACATTAGGTGGTGGTGCGAAATTCAGAGCTTTTGAGTCTACCAGGTCTTGTACCTTCATGTGCAGGGCTCTGCACTTTTCTGTACTGTGGCCAGGTGCATTGGAATGAAAAGCACACCTAGCGTTGGAGTCATAATTCCTGGGTAGACTGTTGGGATCTGGAGGTGCCAACGTCCTTAGCTCAACTAGGTTGAGTTTCAGGAGTTGTGGCAGCAATGTAGCATATGGCATAGGGATCGGATCGATTACCCTGTTGGCTTGAGAAGGCCTCAGTTGGAAAGGCCTTTGCTGGTTATTGTTGTTGGTGTTGCCGTTGTTGTAATTTCTCGGAGGATACTGATTCTGTTGATGGTACTGAGGTTGTTGCTGATAGTTTTGCTGCGGAGGTTGATAAACTGGCTGAGGATGAGCTGGAGCGGGAATGGTGACTGCCGCCACTGATCTGTGAACATATTGGGGCCTGCCCCTGTTGGTGTGGATGGCATTGGTCTCGCCAGTTCTTCTCGGGCCTGCAAAAGGCTTTCTTGTGCTACTGGACGAGCTTGCACCATTGTCTGAGATCTTACCCATCTTCAATAGGCTTTCAATTCTCTCCCCGGCTATGACAACATCTGCAAAGCTAGTGGAAGAGAAAGCAGCCAGCCTGTCAATGTAAGTCCCCTGAAGGGTGTTCATGAACATATCTGCCATTTCCCTTTCGGACATAGGTGGCTGAACAGCAGCAGCCAATTGCCTCCATCTCTGGGCATATTCTCGGAAATTTTCCCTTGACGACTGTGACATTCCCATTAGGAGAGTCCTGTTGGGTGCCATGTCTAAGTTGTACTGATACTGTCTGATGAAGGCCTCTGCCAGGTCCTTCCAGCATCTGATAGTTGCCCTTGTCAAGTGAGAGTACCATTCTCTTGACGCTCCAGTCAAGCTGTCTTCGAAATAGAACATCCAGAGCTTCTCATCCATAGTATAGGCCTTCAGCCTTCCCAGAAATGATTGCAAATGAGTCCGGGGGCATGAAGTCCCGTTGTATTTTTCAAAGCAAGGAGGCTTAAACTTATGGGGGATCCTGACCCCGTCTACCAAGCCCATGTCCATGACGTCGAATCCCAAAGAGTTTTGAGACTCTAAGGACCTCAATTTCTCAGCTATCTCATCCAACCTTCTATCATAAGCTTCTTCCCCAGCACCCATTACTGTGAATTGGTCCTCTTGGGGGTCTTCTTGAAGTACCCTGGCTGCAGTGGCAGTTCCTTGAACATTTGCAGGAATATTGACCTCAGGATGGAGGTGTGGTCCAAATACAGGGGGATTTACATGAGGTTGGACCCTTTCATTGTTGCTAGTGCCGGCAGTTCCTATATGTGGATCTTCTTGATTCTGCCTTTCCACCATGGCCCTCAATCTTTCCTGGCTCTGAGCCATGTTGTTCATCACTTCCATAAACTGAGTCATTTGATTCCTCATCTCTAGCCTTTCATTTGCCATTTGATTTCTGACCTCAGTAAGGTCCTGCTGCATCTGATCCATTTGAATGCCCGGAAGGTTGTTACGGGTTGGATAACGGTGCGGACGGTTGAGGGGAAATACTCGGCGTCGAGCAATAGTTCCTGAACATCACAACAGAGTTAGTGGCAATAAAACAAAAAACCTACAAAACAAACAAAAGGGTTAGCATGCAATGCAGTATGCTTATTTGCTTTCAAGGTATCCGGCTTGGCTTTCAGTTTTGACCCTTCCAGACCCTTGAAGATGCTGTTGATGTTGCTTTTGAAGTGAAACTCGGATGGAACAAACTAATACATATATTACAAAAAAGCAAATGGTACAAAGTTTGTTTTACAAATACAAGCCCTCGGAGGGGTTAAAATGCATCACAAGAAAATAAAAGTACATGGAATGAAAGCAACAACAAACAAATGGTCAAACACCAAGACCAAACTCATCCTCACGAACTTCCTTGAGAAGTGCTTCGGTCACAGGATCAGCCGGACGCTCCGTGAGATTCCTGATGAGGAGATTCCGGGTTGTAACAGCTGCTGTTAGTTTCTTGTGCTGGCTTTGGTCCTTTGACCTCTTCACCCCAGCTTTGATCTTCAACTCTGATACCTCCCTCTGGGCTGCTGCCAGGGCTTCTTGCTGCTCTTTTGCACTAGCTTCCAGTTGCTCCATCTTGTCTTGAACTCTCTTGTCCTCCAGAGTACGAGCCTCGGTGATCCTGACCCACCGAGCCTGACTCTCCTTCTGATACAAGTCTGTCCTTGCTCTCTGGAACTGGGCTTCTTTGCAAGCATTTTTCAGAATTTGTTCTCCAGCTTTGGACTTCTTGATATAATCCCCAGACTTTTCAATCTTAACCAGATGCTCCACTCTTAACTTCTCTAGCCTTTCAATCTCCCTCATACCATTACTCCTCTCCCGGAGGGTCTTCTGCAAAGCCTGGGTTAACTTCTCATTTCTTTCCTTCAAGCTCTCAAACTCCTCCAAACCGATAGTGGCAGGGGGTGGTGCTGAAGATGATTCAGGCATATCTTCAATAGTAAAGGGCATCCCAGAGAATTGGGCCCTGGCACGGGACCATTCATAATATTGTGCTGATGCCACATTGTTGCACTTCCCCAAAATGGTTATTCCCTTGGTTTGAACATTATCCCAGGCCCAGGCTGCCTGCCTAACAATAGCCAGATTAATCTTGTTCTCACAATAAAGAGTTTCAACCAAGTCCTGTGCCTTAGGAGTGTGGACCAGTGCATAGCCCAGTTGTCTTTTAAACAGCAGAGGGTTGTAATTGATACTACCCTTAACTCCTATAAGGGGCACATTGGGAAAATGCCCACAGCTGGTGATGATATCCCTGCCCTTGGTGCTTTGGGTGCACCATCTGATATCGGCTGAAGTTAGAGCAGTGAGTCTCTTAGCCCAGTTGCTCTGCTGATGAGGGTTCAAAAATGCATCTGTCCTGGGTAGATGCCTGAGAAGCCAAGTGTGGAATAATGGAGCACAACACCTCACTAATCTTTCCCTTTGCTTTTCATTCCTCTGATGCACTGAATAGTAGAGATCCCCCAATAAAGTGGGCACTGGGTTCTTCAAGATGAACAGATGGATTGCATTCTTGCTAATGAATCGAGGCTCATCTGCAAACAACATAATTCCATATATGCTCAAGGCCAATAAAGCACAAACAGCTTTCCACTCCCCTAAGGAAGCTTTCAGGGTAGCTTGAGAGATCAGGAAATCCAGATGGAAGCCAGGGATTCCAGCTTTAGAAGTCATATGCTGCTCAATTAGGACAGGTTCCAGATGCAAAGCCTTTGCTACTTCTCCATTACCAGGAAAGACCATCTCAGGGTTGAAAGGGATTTCACCCCTGATAGGTATGCCAACCAATGATGAGTATTCTTCCAAAAGAGGGCCTAGCTGAAAGTCCTGAAAAGTAAAACACCTCAATGGGGGATCATAAAACTGAATGCAGGTGTGGATCAAGCTTCTCTGTGAAGGGTCCAGATCCATAACCATATCAAGTATGTCTCCGTAGTGCTCCCTGAACAATGGTATGTGATCTGGAGTGATCAGGGTCTGAATCCTCCTGATGTCAGATAGCTCTGGCTGGAAAAAGTGATAGGTGATGTTGCTCTTTTTAGGAGCCATGATGCTGAAGATGAGTGGTGACAGGTGCTGATGATAATACTGAAGAATGAGCCACTGGTTGGCTGGGGTAGATAACTGATGGCTGAAGCAAGTGCTGATGAGGATAGGCCAATGCTGAAGATGGGGTCAAAACCAAAACCAAAGATGAAAGTGGATACCCTGAAACACAAATAAGCAAATGTCAATATGATGCAATGAGTATGTATGCACATGAAATGCAAGGGTCTGTGACTGAGCTGGATCTGATCAGAACTCTGATATAAGTCCATGACATATTCAAGAATACCAGATGGAGGTCTATAAATCCAGTAACCAAGGTGGGAGGCTCAAATAAAGAGCCACATGTCCAGGGTTTTAGAATCACAAGAACTGTTCCAACGTGGAGTATTCTTAAACAAACAAAGTAACAAGGGTATTCTGAGGTCAAGGTACCTGCAAACTTGTAAACGGCCCAACCCCCTCACAGGTGGTGTTCTAAAACAAGGATCCTCAGACTTGGATCAGTTATGAGAAGTGTAAACACTTCTAACCCGGAGGTACAGTGTTTACAATAACCATAAAAGTTCCTCCTCTAATTCACCTCAGTTTCTGAAGGTCAATACTAAAAGGTCATCCAGACTTAGCAGGCTTCCCAGATAGCCCTAGCATTGCAGGAAATCTGCAACACAGAGTTCTCAAGAAGAAACCCATATCTGAACCGTGTTTCATATTCCCGCACCAGACCGAGATGGAATGGGAAAGAATATGATTCACTCTATCCTAGGTGTCACTCAGGTCCCAGGTATAGGACCTTAACTCTCAATGAATCACCCACCCACCAAAGCAAACAACAGATCCAGCCAGACAGCACAGTATGCCAATATGATAATATATGCATAAAGCTATAAAGAAAGCAATAAACAAAACTGTACATAAAGCAAAATAGATAAACACAAATAAGCACATAACACCCCAGTAAACACAAATCAAACAAGCGCTAGGAGGAACCCACAGAAAGAACCAGAAGCCCTGGTTACAGTATAAGGGTCCCCAGCAGAGTCGCCAAGCTGTCGCTCCCGATAGATGGGACAGGCCCAAATAAAGGTACAGACGCGAACTGTCGGCGAGAGGGACAATGAGAACACACAGCCGTGAACTCACTGGAGATGAATAGAGTCGCCAGCTAGGCATTTTTATCCCGGAGGAAAGGTAATGCTGCATAGACCTAGAAAAAGATGGATAAGACGGTTGCGAACCAAAGAGACTGAGAAAGGGGGTTGGTTACAACCTGGGAAGGTATTAGCACCCAGATTGTCCGCCGTACTCGACGGGATCCACGCTTAAAAGATTTGTGTTTAAAGGGGTAGTGTCAGTGCAATTTGTGTGTAAAATAGCTGGAAAAGAATGTACAGGTGTCAGTGTGAAAGAAGTGAAGTATATAAATGTACAGTGTCAGTGCAAGAACAGGAATAAGATGCTCAAGATCATGAGGCTAAAAGAATGAGGCTAGAAAAAGGGGGAATATACAGAGACTTTTGTTCGATAACTGTTAAGTTATGCCTACGTATCCTCTCGTGCAATGAGGAAGTCAGAACACCGTAGTGTCGCTCCCAAAGATTTGCATCCAGGTACAAGCGCGAACGGTCGGCGAGAGGAAACAGTGAGAACACACAGCCGTGAACTCACTGGAGAGTGAATAGAGTCGCCAGCTAGGCATTTTTATCCCGGAGGAAAGGCAATGCTGCATAAGCCTAGAAAAAGATGGATAAGACGGTTGCGAACCAGAGAGACTGAGAAAGGGGGTTGGTTACAACCTGGGAAGGTATTAGCACCCAGATTGTCCGCCGTACTCGACGGGATCCACGCTTAAAAGATTTGTGTTTTAAAGGGGTAGTGTCAGTGCAATTTGTGTATAAAGGAGCTGGAAAAGGATGTACAGGTGTCAGTGTAAAAGAAAGTGATGTGTGATATGTACAGTGTCAGTGTAAGAATAAGATGCTCATGATTATGAGGCTTAAAGAATAATGCTGGAAGGAGGGGGAATGTACAGAGACTTTTGTTCGATAACTGTTAAGTTATGCCTACGTATCCTCTCGTGCAATGAGGAAGTCAGAACACCGTAGTTCGACCCAAAGAGACTGAAAGGTGAATTGACTTGTGAACTGCTTGCTTGCCTATGCTCAAGTGTATGACCTGTCTGGCTCAGGTGCAAACTGTCTTGCATTAGACGGAAGAAGCAAGTTCTCGTTTATGAGTGAAGGTGATGAGAAAAGAATCCCGAAGGAGACGATTATTGTTTGTTTTTGCATTTTCAGTCTTTTATTGCTTTTTGAGGTTTGTCATAAGTCAATGAGCTTAAGCCTAAACCAATGGATTTAGTAAACTCATCACATCTTCCCTCTGATTAGGGGTAATGAGAATACCTTAAGTGTGAAGTCAGATTCTCACACTTAATCACCTTTGGTGTAGGATTAAGATCATTAACCTACTTGTGATTATTTAGATGTTTTTGTGATTTTGTTTAGTGTTGAGTAATGAGGTTAAGCCATAATCATGGATTAAACAGACCCATTACACCATCCTAAAAGAAGGATGATAGATGAGAATGTTTAAGTTGAGAAAAACTCCTCAACTTAATCCATGATTAGGGATTAAACTCATGACAAAACAAGCCTTTGATTAAGTGAATTTTAATTAATGATATGGTGATGAAGTGAGTTTTATGGTTTGTAAGACAACTTGAGGGGGACTTGTCCATTAACACTAGGGTTAGTCCTTCTTAACCACTTAAGGAAGAATTAGAACCCTAATGCAAGGCCCAAGTTACAAGTGTGATGTCTTGATACTTATTAAGTGAATTGATTAAGAGATTTAAACACATTAAGGGTCTAACACTTAGGATTAAAGTTATACACTCCATCCTAAGAGAAGGATGCAGGCATAAGCTTAATCACAAAGCCTTAAAGCCTTTATGGTTTAGTCCCTGATTATGAGATGAGGAGAGAAGACTCAAAGAGACACAAAGGTAAAAGCTAAGTGGGGAACTACTAAATATTCACATGCTCGGATGTTCCTAAGGTTTGTGAGGCTCACTATCCTAAAGAAGAAAGAAAGAAAAAGAGAAGGATGAAAGGAGAAGCTCCATGGTGGCCTAAGCACACCTCAAGTCGAGAAATAATAAGAGAAGATGAGGAAGAAGAATAAAGATGAATAAGAATGAAGAATGAAATAGGATGAGTTGGATGAAATAGAAATAAGATAAGGAGAAATAAGATGAGAATGCGATATGGAGAAAAGATGAATAACGAATAAGATGAGATTGTGAAATGGAGAAAAGATAATGCACAAACAGAGCCTACACCAGTAGGACTTCCAGATGCAACAACATGCAGTAATTAAAATCGGGCCATAGCGTTACCTAACGGAGGAGGTCCGTTGCCTCTTCAATGCGCGCAAGAGAAATCAAGAAGAAATATTCAAGTCTCGAGTATCCAGCATCCAAGGCAAATCGGCACAGAAAACCAGAATTAACACCAAGAATATGTCTAAACAAAATCAAGTGCTAAACGTAATTTGCATCATCTCATTAGTCCAAACAGGATTATGAAAACGATTTGTCACAGGGTCATCATCAAGTAATATCCACCATCATCGCATGCAAAACAAACATGAACTTGCAGAAGCTTCACATGATTAACCAAATTAAACCTTGAGTATCCAGCATCACAAATCACCATCCAAGATCAACTGAACCAAAATAAAGAAGAAATGCTAACAAGAGAATTAGAGAAAAAAAGTTAGTATGAATTAGAAAATTCCAATCAAGAAAACCAATTAAGTTTAGGTTAAAAATTTAACAAACAAATGATCAAAACCAAAATTAATATCTCAAACTTATAAGAAAATTTAATCAACAAAGAAAAATATCATATATAAGATTCAACTTAGAATTTAAATCTTAACTAACTGAATATCATCAATCAATTAACACTAAAAATCAACATTAACAAATTCTAAAATAAAGAAAAAAACAAACAACATCCTGTAACAATTCAAAAACAAACTAAACAACTATTAGTTGCTAATGAGAATTAAGAACATTTATTAATAAATAAATAATAGTAAGAAAAGGGAGAAGGATTAACGCAGGTTGAATTTGGGGTATGCATAGCGATCTCCAATGGGCTGAGCCCAACACCAACAGCAACAGCAAGACAGGGCAGGCCTACCAACAAGGAACTCTTAAGAAATTGAATGAATGAAACATTAATAGAAAAAAAAGAAAAGTCAGCAAAGTAACACGGGCTATTTTCAAACAAATCCTGACTATTCAACCCAACAAACCAAATTTGAATCAATCTAAAATAAAAGCCATCAGCAAAGAAGGAAAAAAAAACAAACAAAATGGAAATCCAAATCAGTATTTTCTTTCAATGAAATATTAGGTCTTCTATGTCTGTGAACGAGGAACTCCTCTCAAACTTATCGCCTCCATCGATTACATGCATCGCTGGCCTTTCTTCTGCTTCGCGAGTTTCTTCTTCGTCTTCCGTTCACCAACTCAATGTCTCCCTCCATTTTGGTCTCGGCTTCGACTCGTGTGTGTCTGAAGCGGCGGCGGTGGAGCTCCCTCCAATCGGATTCAACCGATGCTTCAATCTTGAGGAAAAAAAAAGAAGGGCTACGCCGGACGAACTCCGATGACGTCTTCAATCTCTCGCCGCGATTTGATTCGGCTACAGCTTTTGTCTCCTTCTCACCTGAAATCGCAATAGGAAACTAATGATGGTGAGTGTTTAATTTTTGCTCGAATGTTTCGAACATCTCTCAAACTCGGACTCATTCTTCTTCATCTTCGTTTTTTTCTCATTTCTGGATTTCGTTTCTTGGTTTTGTGTATTTTCAGGTCTGTTATTTGTTGTTGTTGGTGTAATGCTGATGAGTGAGTTTCGTTGTTGTTGTTGATGTTTCGTTGTTGTTGTTGATTCGGTGAAGGGAAGGTTGTTAATGGTGGTTTAGAGATGTGAGGGGTTGGCGGTGGTTCTGCCGAAACAGGGGTGGTGGAGTGTTTGTTTTTTTTCCTGCAAACTCTTCGTGTTGTTGTTATGGATGTTGAAAAAAACACAGTAGTAGTTTGGGTGTGTGTATGAAGAGTGATGAAGTGGTGTATGTTGTGTGATACTTGTTGAAGGAAGGTTTTTGAAAATGAGTGAAAGTCAAGAGTGGTGAAGATGGAAAATGGTTTGAGGTGTGGTTGTAGTTGTTGCTGAAAAGAAGTAGTTCTGAGTTTTGTGAATGGGAAAATGAAGCAGAGTGAGAGCAGAGTTTTGTGTTGTTTGGCTTTGCTGTTTTTCACAGGGTGAGGTCGTCGAAAGGTGGATAGAGGAAGGATGTGGGTGTGGTGGTAAGGAAATGGTTGAAACAGGGTGGTTTCAGTTGTTGTGATTGTTGAAGGTTTTTTTTTTTCTCAAACTTTCTTCTTCTCCTTTTTGTGCGTGTTCTGTTTAACTTTTTGAGGGTGTAGATGAGAGTTTAGGTGAGGCATGATGGAGAGTCAGAAAATATATCCGTTGGACTGTACTGTGTGATAAGGGTGGGGTCAGTATGAAAGGTAGAGAGAAATATCAATATGCAGGTGGCGGAAATCTCCCTGCTTTTCCTCTAACTTTTTTTTGTGTGTGTAATATGCTTTATTGGAGTAAGACAAAATGGGCTTAAATGTAACAAAAAGTGTGGACAAAACTTGTGATAATAATGGTGTAGGGACTATACAATGGTTTGAAAATAGAAATAGAAGAAAAAATGGTTTATGAATCAATATGATTATAAATTCAAAAAATGTATAATGACTTGGTTTTGTTTTTTATTGGGAAAATATTGATAAAAAAAAAAGGTAATTGGACACGACTATTATTATTGAAAATGGTAATCACAAATGGAACTCGAAAGTGAATTGGTATCTGAAATTGATAATGAAAATATTGAAATAAAACTTTGGATCATTGTTCGAAATGGTTCAAATTTGGATAGGAAAAAAAAGAATTGGATCAACGATGGATTTATAAATAAATGGACAATGATTTGTTATTTGAGTTTGAATTATAGTGAACTTGAATAATCCATCCGCACACGCCTTGACTGAATTTGACTCAGCAACCATACCCGAACCTCTTCCAATAATCTCTGGTTAAAATGAATAATGAATCACTTTAAATTGGTCTGAAAGAATCCCTGATAATCTGATAAGTTCAACACACAACACTCTGACTTTGGACGCACACTGGTTAAGAAATCGAACACTGAGGCAAATAACTTGAATTTGAAGCGATCTCTTGATAGTTCGACCAAGATTAGGTCACAGTTCCATCTTTCCACTTGATGAAGAAAAGAATAACTTGATGATAGGCCATAGGCATAGTGAATAGTCTTTGCGGACGTGAAATCCTTTAAGACCACTAAACTAGGGAAATAAACCCTTAATTAGTGACAGGAGAAAAGAGAGGATGATGCCACTAATGGCTGCAAAACCGAAACTTCTGAATTTGTCTGATAACCACAAATAGGACGCGAAACCCTAATTCTCTGATGATCTCGATCCCATGTCTTAGGATCGTATGCAAATGATATGCGAAATGCGTATGAATGCAAAACGAAAAGCTGACAAAGATACAAAAGCCAGAGGGCAAATTTAGGGTGTCTACAGCTGCCCCTATTCAAGCAACTGTTAATCTGAAAAAGGATGAGAGCAACGACTAATAGACGTTCAAGATAAACAGTGATTGAATACCAAAAAAAAGACCCCGAAATTTGCACTCACAGAATGAAGAAGAAAAGGGATATAGATCGCAAAGAAAATAAAGTATATTGTAAAGTGTGGGCGACGGAGGACGACCGTCGAGCAGAGGACGACTGCTGGGTAAATAGAAATGACGGGGACGGCCGACATGCTGGGGATAAAAGGTAAAGCCAAGACGGGGACGACCGACTAGCTAGAAAAATAAGATATCATGATGGGGACGGCCATCGAGTAAAGCTGCAAGATTCTCTGGGGATTAATGAAACATGACGGGGACGGCCATCAAGTTCATAAAGTGAAGTTACCAACGATGGGGACTGCCATCGGGCTAAAAAGAAAAGGGACCACGACGGGGACGGCCATCGGGTTAAAGAATAAATGAAATAATGATGAGGGACGGTCATCAAAGGTGAAGGACGATCACCTAGCAGGGGACGGCTGCTCTGAAAGGTTTATCATGACATAGGACGAATGTCAGATAACAAGATCAACGATGGGGACGGCCATCGGATAAAATGATGAAGGACGATCATCAAAAGGTGGAGGACGACCACCTAGCAGGGGACGGCTGCTAAATAACACGACACAGGACGAGTGTCGGATAGAAAATCAACGATGGGGACGGCCATCGGATGAGCATGATGGATGACAACCATCAAGAGGTGGAGGACGACCACCTAGCAGGGTACGGCTGCTCTCAGGGTTTATCATGACACAGGACGAATGTCAGATAAAAAGAAAATTGCTTCGTTGGCAATCTACTGGGGAATAGTAAACACGGACGAGTGTTTATATCCAAGAAACAAAAGGTATAAGTGTTTAGACGCTGTGTATAGATTAAAGATACGGACGAGCATCCTTAAGACTATGATACGGACGAGTATCAGGTAGAAACAAGTACTGACACATGTTCTGAGATGATGATACAGACGAGTACCAACTGGTTAACAAAGAACAAGGACGAGTGTTGAATCTGAGGGGACTCTTCTGAAGAATAGTAGACACAGGCGAGTATCTATATTCAAGAAGACATAAGTGTTTGACACGTGTATGGATTAAAGATGCGGACGAGCATCTCTAAGATTATGATACGGACGAGTATCATGTAGAAACAAACACTAGACGCAATGTTCTGAGATGATGGTACGGATGAGTACCAACTGGTTAACAAAGAACAAGGACTACTGTCGAATCTGTGGGGATATGAGTGATGGTGTATACGAGATACGGACGAGTATCTGTAATGAGTATGAGTGATGAGTGTTTATCTGCTAGGGAGAGTGACACGGACGAGTGTCAAGAGGAGAAAGGTATAGTATCAACAAGTATATGGGTTGTGAAAGTGTAGGTGACTGTGCTGGGAAAGGTGACACGGACGAGTGTCAAGAAAGTTATATATATACAAGTATCTGTGAGTGCAAAGGGGACGCTTTGGCTTTCTGTTGGGGATATGACACGGACGGGTGCCACAAGGAGTATATACTGATGCTTGTGAGTGTGAGGCAACTGTTCTAGCTTTAACTCTCCGCTGGGGAATCTGTGAAGCATTCTGTATACTGCTGACGGGTTGAAAGCTTTTGACTCTGAGGGGAACGAAGTGTTGGCAACCTGAATCTTGTTGGAGAGGTTTTCATTGGAGGAAAGACGACTCTGCGTGAGGTATGCTTCGTTTAACTGCTTTGAACATCTGCTGAGGATCTGATCATCCTGTTCTGACTCCACTGGGGAGAATTTCTTCTTGCTCTGCTGGGGAAATCCCTTGGGAATGAGAATCCTGATGACCCTATGGGGAAAGATCATCTTTAGACTTGGCTAGGGAAGATGCTTGATCACACAATCCTGCTGAGGAGGGAATTCTGACAATTCTAACTTTGTGGGGAAACAAGGCCTTCAGCTTCTTGTTGGGACAACTTCACTGTGGAAAGATAAGTCCGTTTGAGGACGAGAACGATTCAATTAGCCTTGAAGTTCTGTTGGGGTTATCATCTGTTCTGGCTCAGCTGGGGATGTGTCAACCCTCTGGCATGGCTGAGAAAAGATTTGGCAATGCTCTGCTGAGGAGAGACTTTGCTGGAGAATCAAAATGTGCCCCAAGTATAGCATAATGACTGTGTTGGGAAGTTATGCCAATGAAAATTGGCTTTGAATGAATGCGAATAACCAACTCCTCATGAAGGGAATCTTGTCGGCTGAAAAAAAGATTTTTATGCTCGGGGAAGAAATAAACTTCCAATGCCCTGCTGGTAAAATAAATACCAGACATTCCCTGAGAATTAACACAGTGCTTCAAACTTCTGAGCTTCAACAAAAGCATTACTGATCATCCTGAGTGAACCAAACATTCCCTTAACTCCTCAATTATATCATAATGCATCATCCATAAAAATATCGTCTTCAGAGGATTTTACAGAAGACTTGGCATCCATAATTGCCCCAGTGTCTTCAAACTCTCGCAGAAATTCACCAGATCTTGAGATAACTGCCCCAGATTACGTCTTGAAACGATTCTTGCCCCACATCAGAGCTAAAACAGAAACCATGCGGTATGAAGATGCAATGCAAATGATGTACAATGCAGACGTATGCTCAATGTCAAGGATATGATAAAGGATGGTTGGGCGCTAGGGCCAGGTTGATAGACATATATTTTTGGTTGCCAAGCAATTGGACTTTTGAAGGTGAAATACCAGACGAGAACTGGTTTGTTAAAGGTAGGCCAACAGACGAGAACTGATGGGCAAAGAATAAGTCGTCAGACGAGAACTGACTACTTGGGGTTCATTGTCAAACGGGAATTGACTCTGAAAAAAGAATGACTACCAGACGGGAACTGGCGTTCAACAGGCTAAATGAAAGGGTGACCAGACGAGAACTGGTTAAAAGATTCGCCTACCAGACGAGAACTGGTATTTGAAATTGGTTTGCCAGACGAGAACTGGACTTTGGGTTTGTCTGCCAGACGAGGACTAGACTTTGAAAAGTTTTGCCAGACGAGAACTGGACTTTGGATTGGTTTGCCAGACGAGAACTGGACTTTGAAAAGGTTTGCCAGACGAGAACTGGACCTTGAAATGTTGATAAGTTAGGGTTACGGGGCTCTGGATGTGAGATCTGATGTTTGTGGGGGTTATGCTCAATGCAATGACGGTGCATATGCTCTATATGCGACATGAATAACGTATGCAAATGATTTATGCCATGATTATGAAAAGCTAGAAAGACTCCCATGGATGGGAAAAAAGGTTTTATGTGACAAGGCTTCTGGTTGAGAAGGGTGACAAAGGCGACGGTGGATAGCATGATTTCCCGACACTCGTCTTGAACTCCGAGATTACTGATACTCTTGCTCTGCATAGCTAAAGTTTGCCCCTGTTGGGTGAGTCTCTGAACTGACTATCGCTGATTATCCAATTCTTGGAATAACAGACTTGGATGCTCTCTCGAGGAGGGTTGCCTCTAGTGAACTCTGGATGTGTCCTGCCCCGGTATGAGCGTGGGAGCGACTTGACTCATTCTGACTGAGCATTGGAAGAATTGACCCTTAGTCAACGGAAACTCCGGGTGTCCTGCCCCTGTTTGGCAGATTCAGCTCTGATCAACTGACTTTGAATGACGTTCCTCGATCAACTGATGCTTAGGAACTTGCTTTACCCTGACGGATACCTTGATCGACAAAACCACTGGATAACATGCCCCTGATTCATAGGCCAGCACGATGCGCTTGATTCTGGTCATCATTGTTGAATGATCAAGTTTTCCTCTGATTGCCCTTTGTAGGAACTTCCCTGGTGACACAGGCTGACTTGCAATTAAAACTGTTCATTTACAAATGGTAATTTTAATGCAGTACACATGCAAGTTTTTGAAAATTTATTTATTTTGATGCTGTGACAGTGTGGGACGAAAGGACGATTAGTCCAAACGTAGTGTTGGATTAGCAAACCTTTAGGAGTCAGTTTACGCAACCTTGTCGCAGTATGCTTTCAGAATTGAACCTGATTCAATTAGGACTTTCAAGGGTTATGACGTGGTCGGGTTCACGGTTTTTAGAAGGAAAGATTTATGGCTCAAAGTTTATTTGTGCCCACCCGTTCTCCTTGATGTTCTCCAGTCCTATGTTCAGTTAATTCGACTTAAGCGCTCGCTTCTCACAAGGGTTTTGTAATGATTGAGGAACCAATGACGTTGATGGTTTACGCACCAATGAGGTTTCTTGGAGTAACAGTCACCCCTTCTGACCTTGTACCTGGTCACACGACTTCGTTCTTATGGAAGATTCTCTTTCATTTTTTTTTTTACTCCCTAACTTTTGCCTGGACTGAATCTTTTTTGGATTCGAATCTTTCGATTTCGAAGTCCAGCGGGATGCCCTAACTTTTGCCTAAGTCATATGTTTTCACTTTCTTTTTTGACTTAGCGGGCTTTATTTCTCTTTTTTTTTGAACAAATCGTGTGACACTGGCTTGTCATGACTTGCTGAAAGGGTTGACTGCCTCATTCTTTTGTTGGTGAGGGATAACCATTGTGGTTTCACGTCCCTTGACCTCTTGAGGTGTGATGAATAAAGGTAATGGATCCTCGGATGCACACTCCTTTTGAACGCTCGGTCAAATTAACTGATGACTACCCTGCCCCGGGTTAGATGTGAGGGTTTTTTCGTTCAGAAAAGAAACTCCTACTTCAAGGCTCAAAGGGGTTGACGAGGGTCTATCTCCCTTATGTCTCCGGTGTTTGGGAATTGAAACAATGCCTGTACATCGTCAGCAGGTTCTACCCTGAAAGCATACCTTGAACAATTATGGGTATTCAGTTGTCATCATCCTCCCTCAAACCTGCTAAACAACAGTGAAATAAGTGGGAGGTATATGGATGCAATTTTTTTGTTTTTCAATGCAAGTAAAGAAAAATGAGCGAATGCGACATAATTGATTCAAAAGTGCAAGATCACTACATTAACATTACCATTTAAAATAACAATGCTTAAAAGACAAGTAGCTGCTAACAGGAAAGAAACTACAATGCAAATGATAAAAGGATACAGTAATCATCAGCTCTGATGACATCTTCTTGTCTGAGCCACGGAAATCAAGATACGCTTCTTCTGAAGTCTTTGAACTCAATCGGGTGAGAGGTTGACGTGCACAACCAAGCTTCCTTCTGGAAAGGAGATGTAGCCCTTGTCGATCAACTGTTGTACTTTGTCTTGAAAAGCTTTGCAATATTCAGTTGAATGCCCCATTGATCCATCATGATACCCGCACTGCTCATGAGGATTGTACCCTGGAGGGTACGGCTCTGGCAACGGCTTGAGAGGCTTAGGAACCACCAAAGAGCTCTGAACTAGATGTGGCAAGAGTTCACTGTATGCCATAGGGACTGGATGAAGAGGAGCAATCCTTCTTTCCAGATTGTCACGAGGCCTAGGCTGGCTCTGGAGTTGATTCTGAGGTCTTCGACCATGAGATTGCAGATTTGGACGAGGAGGAGCCCAAGGCTTCTGATATGGTGCTCTGAGCATTGCCGAATGCCCGTAAGAGTTACCAGACACGGGAATAGATGATCTCTGAGAAGATGTTGGTCTAGAATATTTGATATTTGCCATGACTGTACTGACGTCATTCCATTCTTCCTCTTGGGAGCTAACAACAGACTCACCTTCACTAGCTGGGATATTCGAAAACTCCTGTATCTTTCCACTTTTGAGCAGGCTCTCAATGCGTACTCCAACTATCATCAAATCAGAGAAGCTTGTCGTCCCAATGCTACTCATTCTTTCCAAGTATGGACCCTGCAAGGTGCCCACGAACATGTCAATTAATTCTCTGTCTGAAAGTGGTGGTTGCACTTGGGCTGCCAATTCTCTCCACCGTTGTGCATATTCTCTGAAAGATTCACCACTCCTCTGGGATAGGCTCTGCAAGTGCGTGCGATTGGGCGCCACGTCCATATTGTACTGGTATTGCTTTACGAAAGCTCTGGATAAATCATTCCAAGATCGAATATGACTGCTTTCCAAATCCAAGTACCAACTTAAAGATGCCCCACTTAAACTGTCCTGAAAACAGTGAATCATCAGCTTATCATTGCGGGCATGAGAAGTCATTTTTCTACAGAACATCACCAAATGACGCTTTGGGCAACTGACACCAGTGTATTTCTCAAACTTCGGAGTTTTGAAATCTGGAGGAATGACAAGACCAGGCACCAGACACAGGGTTAGAGCATCAAAACCGAAGGCATCAGGATCCGCTAAGGCTTTGAGTCACTCGTCCAACACACGAAATCTTTCAGCAGGATCAATAACTTGTGGATCCTTGGTTTTCACAAGAGGGATTGCCCCTTGGAAGTCTGGCATAGGGAAGGCAAACCTCTGATAATCTGTAGTATCAGTCGAAGATGAAGGTCCACCTCGGACAACAGATGGTGCAGGTACATCCTGACTCATGATCGGGGTCTGTACTGGATGAGCTTGAGTAAGATTGTTCACTTGTGGAAGATCTTCATCAGGAGAAAGACCATACAGAGGATTGGTCATTGAAGTGAAACCAGGTGGAAACTCAACATTCTGACGGTTGTTCTCTGACATAGCTGCTGATGGCTTTCAAACTGACCCTTCTTAAGTCTTGACACTGTTCAGTCTAGCTTCACACACTCTGTCGTCTTCCACAGTTAACACTTGTTCAAACTGAGTACCGGGAAATCAGCTGGCTGGCCATGGACAAAAGAGGAAGGATGAGCTCTCTGGAGGAGGAAAATGCAATGCAGATGCACATGCAAAATGCAATATGATGATGCAAAGGATGCAAAGACATGGGATCACAGCTGGAAACTGCCTGGAATCTGGAATACTGCCAAAAATCAAGTGTCTGTAACCACAAGATCTCTGAATAATAACCCAAAATAGTAACTGAAAACCAGAGGTCAATAACTTCAGGATCATAGTGACCGGATCAAACAATTGTACTGTAATGAGGGTATGTTGAGGTCAAGGGTTCCTGCAAACCTGTAAACAGCCCAACCCCCTCACAGGTGGTGTTCTAAAACAAAGATCCTCAGACTTGGATCAGTTATGGGAAGTGTAAACACTTCCAACCCGGAGGTACAGTGTTTACAATAACCATAAAAGTTCCTCCTCTAATTCACCTCAGTTTCTGAAGGTCAAAACTAAAGGTCATCCAGACTTAGCAGGCTTCCCAGATAGCCCTAGCATTGCAGGAAATCTGCAACACAGAGTTCTCAAGAAGAAACCCATATCTGAACCGTGTTTCATATTCCCGCACCAGACCGAAATGGAATGGGAAAGAACATGAACCACTCTAGCCTAGGTGTCACTCAGGTCCCAGGTATAGGACCTCAACTCTCAATAGAACACCCACCCACCAAAGCAAACAGATCCAGCCAGCAACACAGTATGACAATATAATGCAAAGCTATAAAGAAAGCAGTAAAGCAACTGTACATAAAGCAAAAATAAATACAAATATACAAACACAAATAAGCACATAACACCCCAATAAACACGAATCAATCAAGCGCTAGGAGGAACCCACAAAAAGAACCAGAAGCCCTGGTTGCAGTATAAGGGTCCCCAGCAGAGTCGCCAAGCTGTCGCTCCCAAAGATTTGCATCCAGGTACAAGCGCGAACGGTCGGCGAGAGGAAACAGTGAGAACACACAGCCGTGAACTCACTGGAGAGTGAATAGAGTCGCCAGCTAGGCATTTTTATCCCGGAGGAAAGGCAATGCTGCATAAGCCTAGAAAAAGATGGATAAGACGGTTGCGAACCAGAGAGACTGAGAAAGGGGGTTGGTTACAACCTGGGAAGGTATTAGCACCCAGATTGTCCGCCGTACTCGACGGGATCCACGCTTAAAAGATTTGTGTTTAAAGGGGTAGTGTCAGTGCAATTTGTGTGTAAAATAGCTGGAAAAGAATGTACAGGTGTCAGTGTGAAAGAAGTGAAGTATATAAATGTACAGTGTCAGTGCAAGAACAGGAATAAGATGCTCAAGATCATGAGGCTAAAAGAATGAGGCTAGAAAAAGGGGGAATATACAGAGACTTTTGTTCGATAACTGTTAAGTTATGCCTACGTATCCTCTCGTGCAATGAGGAAGTCAGAACACCGTAGTGTCGCTCCCAAAGATTTGCATCCAGGTACAAGCGCGAACGGTCGGCGAGAGGAAACAGTGAGAACACACAGCCGTGAACTCACTGGAGAGTGAATAGAGTCGCCAGCTAGGCATTTTTATCCCGGAGGAAAGGCAATGCTGCATAAGCCTAGAAAAAGATGGATAAGACGGTTGCGAACCAGAGAGACTGAGAAAGGGGGTTGGTTACAACCTGGGAAGGTATTAGCACCCAGATTGTCCGCCGTACTCGACGGGATCCACGCTTAAAAGATTTGTGTTTTAAAGGGGTAGTGTCAGTGCAATTTGTGTATAAAGGAGCTGGAAAAGGATGTACAGGTGTCAGTGTAAAAGAAAGTGATGTGTGATATGTACAGTGTCAGTGTAAGAATAAGATGCTCATGATTATGAGGCTTAAAGAATAATGCTGGAAGGAGGGGGAATGTACAGAGACTTTTGTTCGATAACTGTTAAGTTATGCCTACGTATCCTCTCGTGCAATGAGGAAGTCAGAACACCGTAGTTCGACCCAAAGAGACTGAAAGGTGAATTGACTTGTGAACTGCTTGCTTGCCTATGCTCAAGTGTATGACCTGTCTGGCTCAGGTGCAAACTGTCTTGCATTAGACGGAAGAAGCAAGTTCTCGTTTATGAGTGAAGGTGATGAGAAAAGAATCCCGAAGGAGACGATTATTGTTTGTTTTTGCATTTTCAGTCTTTTATTGCTTTTTGAGGTTTGTCATAAGTCAATGAGCTTAAGCCTAAACCAATGGATTTAGTAAACTCATCACATCTTCCCTCTGATTAGGGGTAATGAGAATACCTTAAGTGTGAAGTCAGATTCTCACACTTAATCACCTTTGGTGTAGGATTAAGATCATTAACCTACTTGTGATTATTTAGATGTTTTTGTGATTTTGTTTAGTGTTGAGTAATGAGGTTAAGCCATAATCATGGATTAAACAGACCCATTACACCATCCTAAAAGAAGGATGATAGATGAGAATGTTTAAGTTGAGAAAAACTCCTCAACTTAATCCATGATTAGGGATTAAACTCATGACAAAACAAGCCTTTGATTAAGTGAATTTTAATTAATGATATGGTGATGAAGTGAGTTTTATGGTTTGTAAGACAACTTGAGGGGGACTTGTCCATTAACACTAGGGTTAGTCCTTCTTAACCACTTAAGGAAGAATTAGAACCCTAATGCAAGGCCCAAGTTACAAGTGTGATGTCTTGATACTTATTAAGTGAATTGATTAAGAGATTTAAACACATTAAGGGTCTAACACTTAGGATTAAAGTTATACACTCCATCCTAAGAGAAGGATGCAGGCATAAGCTTAATCACAAAGCCTTAAAGCCTTTATGGTTTAGTCCCTGATTATGAGATGAGGAGAGAAGACTCAAAGAGACACAAAGGTAAAAGCTAAGTGGGGAACTACTAAATATTCACATGCTCGGATGTTCCTAAGGTTTGTGAGGCTCACTATCCTAAAGAAGAAAGAAAGAAAAAGAGAAGGATGAAAGGAGAAGCTCCATGGTGGCCTAAGCACACCTCAAGTCGAGAAATAATAAGAGAAGATGAGGAAGAAGAATAAAGATGAATAAGAATGAAGAATGAAATAGGATGAGTTGGATGAAATAGAAATAAGATAAGGAGAAATAAGATGAGAATGCGATATGGAGAAAAGATGAATAACGAATAAGATGAGATTGTGAAATGGAGAAAAGATAATGCACAAACAGAGCCTACACCAGTAGGACTTCCAGATGCAACAACATGCAGTAATTAAAATCGGGCCATAGCGTTACCTAACGGAGGAGGTCCGTTGCCTCTTCAATGCGCGCAAGAGAAATCAAGAAGAAATATTCAAGTCTCGAGTATCCAGCATCCAAGGCAAATCGGCACAGAAAACCAGAATTAACACCAAGAATATGTCTAAACAAAATCAAGTGCTAAACGTAATTTGCATCATCTCATTAGTCCAAACAGGATTATGAAAACGATTTGTCACAGGGTCATCATCAAGTAATATCCACCATCATCGCATGCAAAACAAACATGAACTTGCAGAAGCTTCACATGATTAACCAAATTAAACCTTGAGTATCCAGCATCACAAATCACCATCCAAGATCAACTGAACCAAAATAAAGAAGAAATGCTAACAAGAGAATTAGAGAAAAAAAGTTAGTATGAATTAGAAAATTCCAATCAAGAAAACCAATTAAGTTTAGGTTAAAAATTTAACAAACAAATGATCAAAACCAAAATTAATATCTCAAACTTATAAGAAAATTTAATCAACAAAGAAAAATATCATATATAAGATTCAACTTAGAATTTAAATCTTAACTAACTGAATATCATCAATCAATTAACACTAAAAATCAACATTAACAAATTCTAAAATAAAGAAAAAAACAAACAACATCCTGTAACAATTCAAAAACAAACTAAACAACTATTAGTTGCTAATGAGAATTAAGAACATTTATTAATAAATAAATAATAGTAAGAAAAGGGAGAAGGATTAACGCAGGTTGAATTTGGGGTATGCATAGCGATCTCCAATGGGCTGAGCCCAACACCAACAGCAACAGCAAGACAGGGCAGGCCTACCAACAAGGAACTCTTAAGAAATTGAATGAATGAAACTTTAATAGAAAAAAAAGAAAAGTCAGCAAAGTAACACGGGCTATTTTCAAACAAATCCTGACTATTCAACCCAACAAACCAAATTTGAATCAATCTAAAATAAAAGCCATCAGCAAAGAAGGAAAAAAAAAACAAACAAAATGGAAATCCAAATCAGTATTTTCTTTCAATGAAATATTAGGTCTTCTATGTCTGTGAACGAGGAACTCCTCTCAAACTTATCGCCTCCATCGATTACATGCATCGCTGGCCTTTCTTCTGCTTCGCGAGTTTCTTCTTCGTCTTCCGTTCACCAACTCAATGTCTCCCTCCATTTTGGTCTCGGATTCGACTCGTGTGTGTCTGAAGCGGCGGCGGTGGAGCTCCCTCCAATCGGATTCAACCGATGCTTCAATCTTGAGGAAAAAAAAAGAAGGGCTACGCCGGACGAACTCCGATGACGTCTTCAATCTCTCGCCGCGATTTGATTCGGCTACAGCTTTTGTCTCCTTCTCACCTGAAATCGCAATAGGAAACTAATGATGGTGAGTGTTTAATTTTTGCTCGAATGTTTCGAACATCTCTCAAACTCGGACTCATTCTTCTTCATCTTCGTTTTTTTCTCATTTCTGGATTTCGTTTCTTGGTTTTGTGTATTTTCAGGTCTGTTATTTGTTGTTGTTGGTGTAATGCTGATGAGTGAGTTTCGTTGTTGTTGTTGATGTTTCGTTGTTGTTGTTGATTCGGTGAAGGGAAGGTTGTTAATGGTGGTTTAGAGATGTGAGGGGTTGGCGGTGGTTCTGCCGAAACAGGGGTGGTGGAGTGTTTGTTTTTTTTCCTGCAAACTCTTCGTGTTGTTGTTATGGATGTTGAAAAAAACACAGTAGTAGTTTGGGTGTGTGTATGAAGAGTGATGAAGTGGTGTATGTTGTGTGATACTTGTTGAAGGAAGGTTTTTGAAAATGAGTGAAAGTCAAGAGTGGTGAAGATGGAAAATGGTTTGAGGTGTGGTTGTAGTTGTTGCTGAAAAGAAGTAGTTCTGAGTTTTGTGAATGGGAAAATGAAGCAGAGTGAGAGCAGAGTTTTGTGTTGTTTGGCTTTGCTGTTTTTCACAGGGTGAGGTCGTCGAAGGGTGGATAGAGGAAGGATGTGGGTGTGGTGGTAAGGAAATGGTTGAAACAGGGTGGTTTCAGTTGTTGTGATTGTTGAAGGTTTTTTTTTTCTCAAACTTTCTTCTTCTCCTTTTTGTGCGTGTTCTGTTTAACTTTTTGAGGGTGTAGATGGGAGTTTAGGTGAGGCATGATGGAGAGTCAGAAAATATATCCGTTGGACTGTACTGTGTGATAAGGGTGGGGTCAGTATGAAAGGTAGAGAGAAATATCAATATGCAGGTGGCGGAAATCTCCCTGCTTTTCCTCTAACTTTTTTTTGTGTGTGTAATATGCTTTATTGGAGTAAGACAAAATGGGCTTAAATGTAACAAAAAGTGTGGATAAAACTTGTGATAATAATGGTGTAGGGACTATACAATGGTTTGAAAATAGAAATAGAAGAAAAAATGGTTTATGAATCAATATGATTATAAATTCAAAAAATGTATAATGACTTGGTTTTGTTTTTTATTGGAAAAATATTGATAAAAAAAAAAAGGTAATTGGACACGACTATTATTATTGAAAATGGTAATCACAAATGGAACTCGAAAGTGAATTGGTATCTGAAATTGATAATGAAAATATTGAAATAAAACTTTGGATCATTGTTCGAAATGGTTCAAATTTGGATAGGAAAAAAAAGAATTGGATCAACGATGGATTTATAAATAAATGGACAATGATTTGTTATTTGAGTTTGAATTATAGTGAACTTGAATAATCCATCCGCACATGCCTTGACTGAATTTGACCTAGCAACCATACCCGAACCTCTTCCAATAATCTCTGGTTAAAATGAATAATGAATCACTTTAAATTGGTCTGAAAGAATCCCTGATAATCTGATAAGTTCAACACACAACACTCTGACTTTGGACGCACACTGGTTAAGAAATCGAACACTGAGGCAAATAACTTGAATTTGAAGCGATCTCTTGATAGTTCGACCAAGATTAGGTCACAGTTCCATCTTTCCACTTGATGAAGAAAAGAATAACTTGATGATAGGCCATAGGCATAGTGAATAGTCTTTGCGGACGTGAAATCCTTTAAGACCACTAAACTAGGGAAATAAACCCTTAATTAGTGACAGGAGAAAAGAGAGGATGATGCCACTAATGGCTGCAAAACCAAAACTTCTGAATTTGTCTGATAACCACAAATAGGACGCGAAACCCTAATTCTCTGATGATCTCGATCCCATGTCTTAGGATCGTATGCAAATGATATGCGAAATGCGTATGAATGCAAAACGAAAAGCTGACAAAGATACAAAAGCCAGAGGGCAAATTTAGGGTGTCTACACGTAGTTCGACCCAAAGAGACTGAAAGATGAATTGACTTGTGAACTGCTTGCTTGCCCATGCTCAAGTGTATGACCTGTCTGGCTCAGGTGCAAACTGTCTTGCATTAGACGGAAGAAGCAAGTTCTCGTCTGTGAGTGAATGAGATGAGAAAAGAATCCCGGAGGAGACGATTATTGTTAGTTTTTTGAGTTTTCAGTCTTTTATTGTTTTTGGATTTTGTCATAAGTTAATGAGCTTAAGTATAAACCAATGGATTTAGTAAACTCATCACATCTTCCCTCTGATTAGGGGTAATGAGAATACCTTAAGTGTGAAGTCAGCTTCTCACACTTAATCACCTTTGGTATAGGATTAAGATCATTAACCTACTTGTGATTATTTAGATGTTTTTGTTGTTTTTGTTTAGTGTTAAGTAATGAGATTAAGCCATAATCAAGGATTGAACAGACTCATTACACCATCCTAATAGAAGGATAATAGATGAGAATGTTTAAGCTGAGGAAAGCTCCTCAACTTAATCCATGATTAGGGATTAAGCTCATGACAAAACAAGCCTTTGATTAAGTGGATTTTATTTAATGATATGATGATGAAGTGATTTTTAGGGTTTATAAGACAACTTGAGGGGGACTTGTCCATTAACACTAGGGTTAGTCCTTCTTAACCACTTAAGGAAGAATTAGAACCCTAATGCAAGGCCCAAGTTACAAGTGTGATGTCTTGATACTTATTAAGTGAATTGATTAAGAGATTTAAACACATTAAGGGTTTAACACTTAGGATTAAAGTTATACACTCCATCCTAAGAGAAGGATGCAGGCATAAGCTTAATCACAAAGCCTTAAAGCCTTTAGGGTTTAGTCCCTGATTATGAGATGAGAAGAGAAGACTCAAAAGAGACACAAAGGTAAAACTAAGAGGGGAGACTAATCAAAACCCTAATCATTGTCATGCTTGGTTGTTCCTAAGGTTTGTGAGGTTTGCAGGGGAAGTCTTCAATGGAACCACCAGGAAGCAGATGAAAGGATCAAGAGAAGCAAAACAACTTGCTTCATTCAAGAAGTCAAGTCACTTGAAGAAAGAAAGTAGGAAGAAGAAGAATGAGCAAGCTCAAACTCAAACACATATGAAAATGCAGCAATGGATGCAAGAGAGAGATGAGAAGAAAGTATGAGAAGTGAAGGCAAATCCACTTCTCAAAGTCACTTACCACCTGAAAGGTTAGAAAAGGAATGCAATGCAATGCAAAATGGGATGAGATGACATGATGAGAAACAAAACCAGAAGCATATACATGATGATAATGATGCTATGAGATGCTACAAACATGAGGCAGCACATGGAAATGATCATACAAGCTTATGAATGCAAGAGAAGCAACTTAGGAAGCAAGGACATACATGAAAAGTTATGAAGTGCACATGACATACAACATGACAAATGCAAGATGCAATGATCAAACATGCTTTCTATATGTCTTATGATGTCAAATGAATCACATGGAAGCATGGAATATCATGGTAAGTCATGGTATGCAAGAGAATGCAAGATGGATGCATATGGAAGCCCAAATTAGGGTTTATGAATCAAACATCAAACACAAACCAAAACCAGAAGCAAACAACATTATAAAAAATTGAAAATGCCACACAAAGGACCCCTAATCCCATACTAAACCAATGCCCAAAGGAGAAGATTCAACCCTTCACCAATTTCAAGTTATGATTTTTACAAGTTTTTTAGGGTTTTTAGGGTTCCTAAGCAAAAGAAATGCCAAACAAATTGGAAATGAAAGATCAAATCATGGCCTTTTTATCTCAAAAACTACATGTTAAACACAATGCAATGCAAGAAGAATCAATGTCCAACCCTTCATGGATAGGCAGGAATGATTTTTTGAACTTAGGATCAAAATAATGCACAAAAATGATTTTAATTCAATGAAAAATTCTCAAAATGCATCAAGATCAAAAAAGAAATTTGGTTTGAAGGTTGGACAATGTTTCTAAATGTCTTAGAACATTTCATGAATTTTTTGGTGATTTTTAAATACCTAAAAGTATTTTTAATAAATTAATTTTCATTAATCAATTAAAAATAAACTTTTAAATATTTAAAAATACATTTTAAATGCTAAAAATAAAAATAAAAATATTTTTGTGTCATAAAAATTAATGAAATTCTTGAGAAAAAATTTCATAATTTTTAGACAAGTTTTACTATTTTAAATAAATCATGCAAATTTAATGAAAAAGAAATGAAAATAAATAAATAAATGGAGAAGTAATCAGAAGGAGAGGCTAGGATGCAATCTGGGCTCAAAGGGTTTGACTGGGCGCGCATCTGGACGACCCAGATTCAAACCTCCCTAATTCTAATTAATTAAGCATTAATCCATAATTAAATCCTAATGAAATGATCCTGGCCCTCCATACACGCGCGGGAAATGAAATCCAGTGGCTCACATTCAAACCTGGTGCCCTAACCCTAATTAGCAGTTAATGACTTTCAGGCTGCCGGAGAAGACTTCCGGTCGTCTTCTCCGGCCAGCACCTTCCCTGAAAAATGCTAACTTTCACCTTAGCTCACTAAAACCTAATTTTCTTGCCCAGAAATCATCCCCACACATCATAGAACAAGAATCCACAGCCAAAACAAATTTATTTTACATAATAAAGCTGAATCGAAGCAAAAGGGGTTTAGGTCAAAAAATTTCAGAAACACCATACATGCTCAAAACTCAATGATTTTCGAAACCAAACATATCATCATGACCAGTGGAACATAGAGAACCAATTAAGAACTTAAAAATGAGTTCCTGGGAAAAATGTTCATGAAGCTCACCTGAACTGGAGCTTTGATCTCTGGCACCTTCTGGCTAGTTCTTTGGCTCAAACAGGTCCCAATGGTCCCCCTTTGAAGCTTTGGATACTTGGTTGGAGTTTAAACAGCCTCCTGAGTGAGTTTGCAGAAGCTCTGACCAAAGGAGTGTGAAAATCGTGTTTGTGATATGGAGAGTCTTAGGCCAAAACAAGGGTTGGTTTCTGGTCCATGAAGCAAGGTGAGTTGATTGGTGAAACTCGTTTGGATGTTTGTGAGTTGAGCAGAGAGATTCGAATGGTTTTGCTCTTGGGAGTGAAAATGGAGAAGTGGTATTCTTGTGTGTTTCTGGCTTGTTTCTTTGTTGGTTTTGGTTCAGTGTGACAAGGTGAGGATGATGGTGAGACTTGCTTGGATGCTTGTGAGGTGTGGAGGCAGATTCGAAGGAAAATGCAAATGGGGTCAGTTTTGTGTATGTGATGCTATGGCCTGTTTCAGCTTGGCTTGGTGTTATGTTTGGCTAGCAAATGGAAAGTATAAACAATCCCAATTGGCCAGAGGATGTGACATGGCCTGCTGTGATTGGGATGTTTGCTTTTGCCAAAAGTCAACTTTGTGTAAGGAGGGGCATGGGTCATGTTTCAGCCAAGTACAAAGGGTGTGGGCTGCGCAGCAAGGTGAGGGAGAAAGGCTAGGATTGGTCAGCAGGCTAGGCAGCAAGTGGGTGAGGTGTTATCATGAGTTTTGCAACTTGGTTCCCTTTAGTTCTCATGGAAGAAACTTGCTTCACAAACCATGCAAACATGTGATTCCCTTGGTTCAATCTGAACTTTAAGGCTTGGATTATGTTGGTATAAGGATTAGGCATCAATTAGAAGTCACAAATGCCTTTGGTACATGATTTTGCAAGTTTTCCTTTTAGTGCATAATCTTGAAAATTAGTGATTTTTGGCAACTTTGTCACACCATAACTTTTGATCCAAAATGAATTAGGTCATGTTCTTGTACTTTTTGAAAAGGGAAAAATGTATTCTACAACTTTCATGACCAAAGTTTTTTTTATTTGAAGCATTTTTGGATCAAAAAGCAAGGCTTGAAAAATGACCTAAAATGACATACTCTTGAAAAGTCAACTATGCCCAAAAAAGTCAACTTTGCAAAATCTTCAAATTCTTGAATTTTGTGAACTT
This sequence comes from Lathyrus aphaca, assembly GCA_963966055.1. Taxonomy (NCBI): domain Eukaryota; kingdom Viridiplantae; phylum Streptophyta; class Magnoliopsida; order Fabales; family Fabaceae; genus Lathyrus; species Lathyrus aphaca. The sequence continues at coordinate 304,601,809 of OZ014521.1, forward strand.
CAACCTTCTTCTATGATCAAATAAAGATCATATACACTCAAAATGATGAAGAATGCCCCTTGGTTGGGTCATTGGGGGCCTCAGATGCCCTGATTTTACACTGACTTGTCCAGAAAGTCAACCCTTGATCAGATGACTTCCCCATGGAATTTCTTCATGAAAATTGATATGCATACTCCCTATACCATATAGAGACCAATGGAAACAATAATGACCAAAAAAATTGGAGTTATGGCCTCTGAAACCAAAACCCTAATTTTAGGTCAACTGTGCAGTCAAGCCTGGCTCTGCACCCACACCAATCCCAGTTCTTGTGATTATTTTGCATTCTTGACTTTGATAGGATTTAATATGGTATAAGAACACATGTAGACCCCTTTGAAGTGATTGTTGACTCTTGGAATGGCTCAAGAAGCTCCTGGATTGCTCAGATCACAAACCCTAGATGCAGATGACTTAGAACCTATGCAGTGAATCAAAAAAAATGGAATATGAGATGGTATGATTGAGTTTATGCATATGAGATGATCACAAGCCATGGTGAAATGGGTGAGGGCAAATTTGGGGTGTTTACAGCCGCCCCTATTCAAACATGAGTTAGCTGTGCAGGTTGTAAGCGACGGCTTAACAGGCGAACAAGTTAACTTGTGGTTGAATACCAAAGACAGTCCAAAATTTGCACTCACAGAATGAAGAAGAAAAGGGATATAGATTGTAAAAGAAAAATAAAGTATATTGTAAAGTGTGGGCGACGGAGGACGACCGTCGAGCAGAGGACGACTGCTGGGTAAAGAGCAATGACGGGGACGGCCGACATGCTGTGAAGAGGTGTGTGAAGTAAAGCAATGACGGGGACGGCCGACATGCTGGGGATAACAGGTAAAGCCAAGACGGGGACGGCCGACTAGCTGGGAAAAATAAGAAATTATGATGGGGACGGCCATCAAGGTAAAGTTGTAAAATTCTCTGGGGAAAAATGAAACATGACGGGGACGGCCATCAAGTTCACAAAGCAAAGTAACCAACGATGGGGACGACCATCGGGCTAAAAGAAAAGGGACCACGACGGGGACGGCCATCGGGCTAAAAGAAAAGGGACCACGACGGGGACGGCCATCGGGTTAAAGAATAAATGAAATAAACAGATGATGGGGTACGACCATCAAAGGTGAAGGACGATCACCTAGCAGGGGACGGCTGCTCTGTTGGGGAATAAAAGAAATATGATGGGGACGGCCATCAAAGGTGGAGGACGACCACCTGGCAGGGTACGGCTGCCGAAAATATCAACGATGGGGACGACCATCGGATAAAAGGTCAACGATGGGGACGGCCATCAGACGAGCATGATGGAGGACGACCATCAAGAGGTGGAGGACGACCACCTAGCAGGGGACGGCTGCTCTCAGGGTTTATCATGACATAAGACGAATGTCAGATAACCAAAATCAACAATGGGGACGACCATTGGATAAAATGATGAAGGACGATCATCAAGAGGTGGAGGACGACCACCTAGCAGGGGACGGCTGCTAAAATCAACGACGGGGACGGCCATCAGATAAAAGGTCAACGATGGGGACGGCCATCGGACGAGCATGATGGAGGACGACCATCAAGAGGTGGAGGACGACCACCTAGCAGGGGACGGCTGCTAAATATCAACGATGGGGACGGCCATCGGATGAGCATGATGGAGGACGACCATCAAGAGGTGGAGGACGACCACCTAGCAGGGTACGGCTGCTCTCAAGGTTTATCACAACACAGGACGAGTGTCAGATAAGAAGGAAAATTGTTTGCTGGTGATCTACTGGGGAATAGTAAACACGGACGAGTGTTTATATCCAAGAAGCAAAAGGTATAAGTGTTTAGATATTGTGTATAGATTAAAGATGCGAACGAGCGTCCTTAAGACTACGATACGGACGAGTATCGGGTAGAAACAAATACCGACGCGTGTTCAAAGATGATGATACGGACGAGTATCAACTGGTTAACAGAGAACACGGACGAGTGTTGAATCTGAGAGGATCCTTCTGGGGAATAGTAGACACAGGCGAGTATCTATATTCAAGAAGACAAAAGTGTTTGACACGGTGTATGGATTAAAGATGCGGACGAACATCCTTAAGACTATGATATGGACAAACACTTGACGCATGTTCTGAGATGATGATACGGACGAGTACCAACTGGTTAACAAAGAACAAGGACTAGAGTCGAATCTGTGGGGATATATAAGTATATACAAGATACGGACGAGTATCTGTATAGGTAGTATGAGTATATATGGATGAGTGTTTATCTGCTGGGGAAGGTGACACGGACGAGTGTCGAAAAGAGAAGAGTATAATAATATCAACAAGTATATAAAAGTGTAGATGACTGCGCTGGGGAAATGACATGGACGGGTGTCAAGAAAGTGTATATAGGTATACGTGAGTGCAAAGAGGATGTCTTTGGCTTTCTGCTGGGGTATGACACGGACGGGTGTCAGGACGTATCTGTAATACGGGTGATCTTGTTCGTAAAGAGTGTTCTGGTGACTTTACTGGGGAATGATGGCACGGACGGGTGTCAAAATGAGTATATACTGGTGTTTGTGGATTGTGAGGCAGCTGTTTTTGCTGGGACTCTGGTGGGGACTCTGGGGGAAAGTATTCTGCATTCTGATGAATGGTCATTATTCACAAGTGTTGATTCAAAACATGGCTCATGAATATGCTATGTGTTTGATTTTTGCCGTAATGCTCCGTGTTAAAACGGAATGCTACGCTTTATGGGTGAATATGATGCGAATGCTATGATTGTGCCAAGGTACCAAACCGGGATCCGGGTCCCACTGCTGTGAAGATCTTCGATCGATCTGTTGAAATGGACATCCCAGCTGGGGATGAGATCATTTGTGGATCTGATGATATGATATCTGCTTGGAGATATGGGTCCTCGATAGACTTATCCTTATAAATGAGAGACCCAGCTGGGGTTTGTAGAAGCTTTCTTCACTCTGTTGTGATCTTCTATGCGCTGCTCTTCTGGATAGAGGCTAGAGCTCTGTGGGGAGATGGCTCCTTGACTTTTGTACCCGACTGAGGATGACAACTCGGCTGGGGAGAAAGAGAAATCATTGAGATCTCCCTAGGGATTCTGCTGAAGTAGATTCTTGACTCAGCCGGGGATATAGGTGCCTTCTGCGATGCCTGGCAACTCTGATGGGGATAAGCAACAAGTGGCAACTCAGCTGGGGAAGTCATGGGAGGCAACTCAGCTGGGGAGAGAGCACTTTGGGTGCTAAAATTGGGTGTTGATTTGCCAGCTTGCTGGGATGAAGCTTATATGCCCCAAGTTGCGCTCTGGATACCTGCAATCCTGAAAAAGATAGAGAAACGCACAAGATAATCCCGAGGTATCCTTTACTGGATTCCGTCATAGGAGTTTAGATACTTCTGAGAGTAAGTATATTTCCTGCAAGCATGTTTTTATTTGAAGATAAGCATCTGTATCCTTATGCAATCATTTTTCTTTAAGACATCAGACATTTTTGCAAATAAAATGTACGAGACGAGACATGACTGAAAATCTGATTTTTATTAATTCATATGCCCTGAATTGGCGAACTACAGTCAAAGAAACAAGTCCCCTGAAATGAGGAGATTGTTACAAATTGGGAAACAAAATGCTGGCAATGTTGATGACGCTTTAAGGAGCTTCCTCTTCACTATGACCCGTATGACTTTTGACGTTCTTCTCATCTTGCTTTTGAAGAATGTTGATTCTGATTGAAGCTTGATCTTGTTGAAGCTTGCCAAGTTGCAGATGATACAGACGAATTCAGAGTGCAGTTGTTCGCTTATTCCCTTATTTTGCATGGATCGCCCTTTCAGGTTTTCAATCCATCGGGATACCCATTTTTGCCTGAGCTGTCCAATGCGGCTTTTCAGCTCAGCGGGTGTACATTTTTTTGTTTATTTTCCCTTATTTTTGCCCGAGTTTTTTATTCTGTTTTTGACTCGCCGGGATGCCCTATTTTTTTGCCTGGACCTACATTATGTTTTTACGTCCAGCGGGTCATTTTTATGCGAAGTATTTTCTAACTGCATCTGAATTCACAGGGGATGGGAAATCTTCACCATCCATGGTGCTGAGCATCAGTGCTCCACCAGAGAAAACTTTCTTTACTACAAATGGACCTTCATAGTTCGGAGTCCACATGCCCCTGTGGTCTGTATGCGGAGGGAGGATTCTTTTCAGCACAAGATCCCCTACTTGGTACTCTCGGTGCCTAACTTTCTGATCGAAGGCTTTCTTCATTCTTTTCTGATACAGCTGCCCATGACAGATTGCAGCCAATCTCTTCTCTTCAATCAGACTCAGTTGTTCGTATCGGGACCGGACTCATTCGGCTTCGTTCAGCTTAACATCCATCAATACCCGTAGGGAGGGTAATTCAACTTCAACAGGTAGGACTGCCTCCATACCATACATAAGCTGATATGGTGTTGCCCCAATGGATGTTCTGATTGACGTGCGGTACCCATGCAAGGCAAACGGTAGCATCTCATGCCAGTCTTTGTAGGTGACTACCATCTTCTGCACAATCTTCTTGATATTCTTATTAGCTGCCTCAACAGCGCCATTCATCTTTGGCCTGTAAGGAGAAGAATTGTGGTGTTGGATCCTGAAGTCCCGGCACAGCTCTGCCATCATTTTATTATTCAAGTTGGAACCATTGTCAGTAATGATTCGCTCGGGAACTCCATATCGACAGATGATATCTCTTTTCAGAAATCTGGCTACCACTTGTCTTGTGACGTTTGCATATGAGGCTGCTTCAACCCATTTGGTGAAATAGTCAATGGCGACCAGGATGAATCTGTGGCCATTTGAAGCAGTTGGCTCGATCTTGCCAATCATATCAATGCCCCACATGGCAAAGGGCCAGGGTGAAGACATTATGTTCAAGGGATTGGGAGGCACATGCACCTTATCTGCATAGATCTGGCATTTGTGGCATTTTCTGGCGTAGGCACAACAGTCGGCATCCATTGTGATCCAGTAATAGCCTGATCTTAGCAATTTCTTAGCCATGGCATGCCCTCCAGCATGGGTACCAAAGGATCCTTCGTGCACTTCATGCATCAACAAGTCTGCTTCTGTCTTATCAACACATCTGAGGAGTACCATATCAAAGTTCCTCTTGTATAAAGACCCATCAGTGTCCAGAAAGAAACTTCCAGCAAGCCTTCTCAAAGTCTTCTTATCATTGGAGGATGCCCCAGGTGGGTATGTTTGATCCTCTAAGAAGCACTTAATGTCATGGAACCAAGGCTTATCGTCTTTAACAACATCTGCTGCAAATACATATGCTGGTCTGTCCAGTCTGGACACTGAGATCTGAGGTACGAAGTTGGCAGTCTGAACTTTGATCATGGACGAAATGGTAGCCAGAGCATCTGCAAACTGATTCTCGTCCCGAGGGATATACTCAAGCTTGACAGTTGTGAAGAAAGTCAGTAACCTCCTTGTATAATCCCTGTAAGGTATCAAATGATCCTGGTGGGTGTACCATTTGCCGTTGGTTTGATTGACTACCAAAGCTGAATCCCCGAATACGGTCAATGTCTTGATCCTGAGGTCAATGGCCTCCTCAAGACCCATAATGCAAGCTTCGTATTCAGCTTCGTTGTTAGTGCAGTTGAAAGTGAGCTTTGCCGAGAAAGGCATGTGGACTCCTTTAGGTGTAATGAGTACTGCACCAACACCACGGCCATTCATATTAACAGCCCCATCAAACATCATAGTCCATTCTTCTTCCGGGTCAGGCCCCTCAGTGCGAATAGGCTCTTCATGATCTTTTGATTTTATGAACATGATGTCTTCATCAGGGAAGTCAAATCTCATAGGCTGGTAGTCATCAATGGGTTGCTCAGCAAGATATTCAGACAATACACTGCCCTTGATGGCTTTTTGAGAAGTGTACTGGATGTCATATTCTGTGAGAATCATTTGCCATCTTGCAACCCGTCCGGTAAGAGCTGGCTTCTCGAAAATGTACTTGTCTGGGTCCATTTTTGAGATCAATAAAGTAGTGTGGGTCAACATATACTGTCTCAGTCGGCGAGCAGCCCACGCTAAAGCACAGCAAGTTTTCTCGAGCAGTGAATAACGTTGTTCACAGTCGGTAAACTTTTTGCTTAGGTAGTATATTGCATACTCTTTTCGACCAGACTCGTCATGCTGGCCCAGCACACACCCCATTGACTCTTCTAATACTGTCAAGTACATGATTAGAGGTCTTCCTTCAACTGGAGGCATAAGGATTGGAGGTTCTTGTAAGTATTCTTTGATCTTGTCAAAAGCCCTTTGGCAGTCTTCGTTCCACCTGACCGTCTGTTCTTTTCTCAACAATTTGAACAAGGGTTCACAGGTTGCCGTAAGGTGGGATATGAACCTTGAGATGTAGTTCAATCGACCTAAGAACCCTCGAACTTCTTTCTCTGTCCTCGGTGCAGGCATCTCTTGGATGGATTTGACTTTATCAGGGTCAACTTCAATCCCTTTCTCGCTTACAATAAAACCCAGCAGCTTACCAGATCGCACCCCGAATGTGCATTTGTTGGGGTTCAACTTTAATTGGTATTTCCTCAGACGCTTGAATAACTTCAGTAGATTCACCAGGTGATCTTCCTCTGTAAGGGACTTGGCAATCATGTCATCCACATAACATTCTATCTCTTTATGAATCATATCGTGGAATAACGTCACCATAGCCTGTTGATACGTCGCACCAGCATTCTTGAGCCCAAATGGCATTACCTTGTAGAAGAACGTGCCCCAGGGTGTGATGAAGGTTGTCTTCTCCATGTCTTCAGGTGACATCTTGATCTGATTATATCCTGAAAATCCGTCCATGAAGGAGAATACCGAGAACTGAGCCGTGTTATCCACCAATACATCAATATGAGGTAATGGGAAGTCATCTTTCGGGCTGGCTCTGTTCAGGTCCTGGTAGTCAACACACATCCTTACTTTGCCGTCTTTCTTAGGCACATGTACTATGTTAGCGACCCACGGTGGGTAGCTAGTCACAGCAAGGAACCCGGCGTCCCACTGCTTTTGTACCTCCTGCTTGATTTTCATAGCCATGTCTGGACGAGTACGGCGTAGTTTCTGTTTAACTGGCGGGCATTCTTCTCTCAAAGGCAGCTTGTGCACAACAATATCGGTATCCAACCCTGGCATGTCTTGATAAGACCAAGCAAACACGTCCACATACTCTTGAAGCAGGTCAATCAGTTGTCTCTTCACTGAGTCTTGTAGGCAGGCCCCGATTTTAACTTCTTTTACGTTTTCATCTGTACCAAGATTGATCACTTCCACCTCCTCCCGGTGAGGAGTAATAACCTTTTCCTCTTGCCTTAATAACCTGGCTAGCTCTTCAGGAAGCTCATATTCTTCTTCAACCCCTTCATCAGCTTGATTGATCGGATTGTCAAAGTCATACGAAGTCATAGCCGTGCTGTTGTCGGTGCTGTCTGGAAGGCATTCTCTGCAAGGGTTCAGTTTGTTCATTTTAGTGATTTGATTTTAATCTTGTTTTAGAAAAGTGAAATAAAGTTGTCATTTTGAAAACACTGCCATTTATATTTTGTACAAAAAGAAAAATGGAAAAACAGTGAACGGAAAAGAAAAGACTCATTTGCAAAAAGATGTCTGATATTTCATTGATTAATCTTGTTTGCCCAAAAAGTACAGATGACCCGATTACAAAATGAGTCTTGTCATCTTGGGCAAGATGCAAGACTTTGATGCATGCTATAAAAATACAGGAAATAATAATTACTCTGCATGAGTAACTCTTATAATTTCCTGGGAAGACCAGTTTGAGATACTGCTCCCCGGGATCTTTGGACGAATCCAGCTTTCCAGGTTGCGTTCTTCTTCCAGCTCGTCTTCCAGACAGTTGACAGCATCAGGGGTGAGCATTCCCCCACTCACAAAGTTGGGCTCTTTCGCAGCCGCTGCTTGATCTTGTTGAGTTGGTTTGTAACCCAACCCAAATCTATCCTCTTTCTTCTCCACCGATAGCAGTTTGCCCCAGCCTTGGGCGTTTCCTCCCTCAACAACCTTCCGGGCTTGTTGGTATGATGATATTGAAGTACCAGGCACAGCAGATGTTTCATTGATGTTCAAGGCCTCGAACCCCTGACTCATTGTTTCATGGATCTCCCCCTCCATCTCAATGTACTTATAGGTAGCCAGATGGCTGACAAAAATATCCTCTTCTCCACAAATTGTAACGATTTGACCCTCCCACTCATATTTTAACTTCTGGTGAAGGGTAGAGGTCACGGTGCCAGCGGCGTGAATCCATGGCCTACCAAATAGACAGCTGTAGGCAGGTTGTATATCCATCACGTAGAAGGTAGTTTTGAAGGTCTGCGGGCCAATCGTTATGGGCAACTCAATCTCTCCCAGAACCGATCTCTTTGAACCATCAAAGGATCTCACCACCAGGTTGCTGGGTCTCAACGCCAATCCGTCATATTCTAGCTTCACCAGGGCCTTTTTAGGTAAGACATTGAGGGATGACCCCGTGTCTACCAGCACATGGGAAAGGACAGCACCTTTACATTCCATGGTTATGTGCAAGGCTTTGTTATGGTTGCGGCCTTCCGTTGTCAAATCAGTATTGGTGAACCCTAGTCCGTGACTAGCATTAACATTTCCAACTACAGCTTCCAGCTGATTGACAGTGATCTCTTCAAGCACGTAAGCTGCGTGCAAGACTTTGAGTAGTGCATTCCGATGGGCCTCGGAGCACATAAGCAATGACAGGATTGAGATCTTGGAAGGTGTCTGATGAAGCTGATCCACTATTTTGTAATCATTCTTCTTGATGATTCGCATGAACTCATCAACCTCTTGATCGAAGGGTGTTTTCAAAGCTTCTTTAACAGCTTGCTCATCCTGCACCAAGCTTTTACCTTTTGCTTTAGCAGCAGCTTCTGCTTCGGCAGTGGATCTCTGAATTTGTGGGGCGAAAAGACGTCCGCTTCGAGTGAAGCCTCCGCCTCCTCCCACATTGTCAATTTGTGGTGCAGGGGTTGATGATTCAAAAGTGATTCTTTGTCCTTCGCAGTACAGGTCAGAGCCGTAATGCCAGGGGATAGCATTACTGCTTTCATAGGGTACTGGTCCAGGCACCGTGATAGTGACTGGACTGACTGCAACTGTGGAAGGAATTGTGATAGTCTGTGGATCGTAATAAATTGTGACTGGTGCTCTGATGGGAGCAGCACCTTCTGAGTTGTAAGCGGAGTTATTTTCAGGATCATAAAATATTGTGACAGTTGAGACATCTTCATGATTTGTTGCTGGTGTTGTAGGAGACATTGGTGGAAGGATGGATGTTGTGGTTGTAGCAGTTTCAAAATGGAGTGGTGCTGGAGTTGTAGAAGAAACATTTGTTGATGCCTGGTCAGTTGAAATGACAGATGAAGTACTTGTTGATGAAGCCGAAGAATTGTCAGGAACAATGGTTGTTGCAGTTGTAGGAGGTTTTGGAATTGTTGCTGATGAGATTGCTGGATTTGTTGGAAATGATGTGGTGATCTGAAGCTGGCCACTCTGAATAAGACCATCTATACCATTCCTCAGGTTATCGCACCCATTGACTGAAATATTGCAGTAGGCACAACCCAACTCACACCCCGGGAACATTTGACATTCGAGGAGCTGAGCCTTGATTTCTACCAACGGTGTCCGGATCTGACCCACACTGGTTATCAAATAAGACGGCTTGTCTTCTTCAATAGCGTTAATTCTGGGGCCACCGTAGTTTGGCATTGGGTTCTTATTGACATTAGGTGGTGGTGCGAAATTCAGAGCTTTTGAGTCTACCAGGTCTTGTACCTTCATGTGCAGGGCTCTGCACTTTTCTGTACTGTGGCCAGGTGCATTGGAATGAAAAGCACACCTAGCGTTGGAGTCATAATTCCTGGGTAGACTGTTGGGATCTGGAGGTGCCAACGTCCTTAGCTCAACTAGGTTGAGTTTCAGGAGTTGTGGCAGCAATGTAGCATATGGCATAGGGATCGGATCGATTACCCTGTTGGCTTGAGAAGGCCTCTGTTGGAAAGGCCTTTGCTGGTTATTGTTGTTGGTGTTGCCGTTGTTGTAATTTCTCGGAGGATACTGATTCTGTTGATGGTACTGAGGTTGTTGCTGATAGTTTTGCTGCGGAGGTTGATAAACTGGCTGAGGATGAGCTGGAGCGGGAATGGTGACTGCCGCCACTGATCTGTGAACATATTGGGGCCTGCCCCTGTTGGTGTGGATGGCATTGGTCTCGCCAGTTCTTCTCGGGCCTGCAAAAGGCTTTCTTGTGCTACTGGACGAGCTTGCACCATTGTCTGAGATCTTACCCATCTTCAATAGGCTTTCAATTCTCTCCCCGGCTATGACAACATCTGCAAAGCTAGTGGAAGAGAAAGCAGCCAGCCTGTCAATGTAAGTCCCCTGAAGGGTGTTCATGAACATATCTGCCATTTCCCTTTCGGACATAGGTGGCTGAACAGCAGCAGCCAATTGCCTCCATCTCTGGGCATATTCTCGGAAACTTTCCCTTGACGACTGTGACATTCCCATTAGGAGAGTCCTGTTGGGTGCCATGTCTAAGTTGTACTGATACTGTCTGATGAAGGCCTCTGCCAGGTCCTTCCAGCATCTAATAGTTGCCCTTGTCAAGTGAGAGTACCATTCTCTTGACGCTCCAGTCAAGCTGTCTTCGAAATAGAACATCCAGAGCTTCTCATCCATAGTATAGGCCTTCAGCCTTCCCAGAAATGATTGCAAATGAGTCCGGGGGCATGAAGTCCCGTTGTATTTTTCAAAGCAAGGAGGCTTAAACTTATGGGGGATCCTGACCCCGTCTACCAAGCCCATGTCCATGACGTCGAATCCCAAAGAGTTTTGAGACTCTAAGGACCTCAATTTCTCAGCTATCTCTTCCAACCTTCTATCATAAGCTTCTTCCCCAGCACCCATTACTGTGAATTGGTCCTCTTGGGGGTCTTCTTGAAGTACCCTGGCTGCAGTGGCAGTTCCTTGAACATTTGCAGGAATATTGACCTCAGGATGGAGGTGTGGTCCAAATACAGGGGGATTTACATGAGGTTGGACCCTTTCATTGTTGCTAGTGCCGGCAGTTCCTATATGTGGATCTTCTTGATTCTGCCTTTCCACCATGGCCCTCAATCTTTCCTGGCTCTGAGCCATGTTGTTCATCACTTCCATAAACTGAGTCATTTGATTCCTCATCTCTAGCCTTTCATTTGCCATTTGATTTCTGACCTCAGTAAGGTCCTGCTGCATCTGATCCATTTGAATGCCCGGAAGGTTGTTACGGGTTGGATAACGGTGCGGACGGTTGAGGGGAAATACTCGGCGTCGAGCAATAGTTCCTGAACATCACAACAGAGTTAGTGGCAATAAAATAAAAAACCTACAAAACAAACAAAAGGGTTAGCATGCAATGCAGTATGCTTATTTGCTTTCAAGGTATCCGGCTTGGCTTTCAGTTTTGACCCTTCCAGACCCTTGAAGATGCTGTTGATGTTGCTTTTGAAGTGAAACATCGGATGGAACAAATTAATACATATATTACAAAAAAGCAAATGGTACAAAGTTTGTTTTACAAATACAAGCCCTCGGAGGGGTTAAAATGCATCACAAGAAAATAAAAGTACATGGAATGAAAGCAACAACAAACAAATGGTCAAACACCAAGACCAAACTCATCCTCACGAACTTCCTTGAGAAGTGCTTCGGTCACAGGATCAGCCGGACGCTCCGTGAGATTCCTGATGAGGAGATTCCGGGTTGTAACAGCTGCTGTTAGTTTCTTGTGCTGGCTTTGGTCCTTTGACCTCTTCACCCCAGCTTTGATCTTCAACTCTGATACCTCCCTCTGGGCTGCTGCCAGGGCTTCTTGCTGCTCTTTTGCACTAGCTTCCAGTTGCTCCATCTTGTCTTGAACTCTCTTGTCCTCCAGAGTACGAGCCTCGGTGATCCTGACCCACCGATCCTGACTCTCCTTCAGATACAAGTCTGTCCTTGCTCTCTGGAACTGGGCTTCTTTGCAAGCATTTTTCAGAATTTGTTCTCCAGCTTTGGACTTCTTGATATAATCCCCAGACTTCTCAATCTTAACCAGATGCTCCACTCTTAACTTCTCTAGCCTTTCAATCTCCCTCATACCATTACTCCTCTCCCGGAGGGTCTTCTGCAAAGCCTGGGTTAACTTCTCATTTCTTTCCTTCAAGCTCTCAAACTCCTCCAAACCGATAGTGGCAGGGGGTGGTGCTGAAGATGATTCAGGCATATCTTCAATAGTAAAGGGCATCCCAGAGAATTGGGCCCTGGCACGGGACCATTCATAATATTGTGCTGAGGCCACATTGTTGCACTTCCCCAAAATGGTTATTCCCTTGGTTTGAACATTATCCCAGGCCCAGGCTGCCTGCCTAACAATAGCCAGATTAATCTTGTTCTCACAATAAAGAGTTTCAACCAAGTCCTGTGCCTTAGGAGTGTGGACCAGTGCATAGCCCAGTTGTCTTTTAAACAGCAGAGGGTTGTAATTGATACTACCCTTAACTCCTATAAGGGGCACATTGGGAAAATGCCCACAGCTGGTGATGATATCCCTGCCCTTGGTGCTTTGGGTGCACCATCTGATATCGGCTGAAGTTAGAGCAGTGAGTCTCTTAGCCCAGTTGCTCTACTGATGAGGGTTCAAAAATGCATCTGTCCTGGGTAGATGCCTGAGAAGCCAAGTGTGGAATAATGGAGCACAACACCTCACTAATCTTCCCCTTTGCTTTTCATTCCTCTGATGCACTGAATAGTAGAGATCCCCCAATAAAGTGGGCACTGGGTTCTTCAAGATGAACAGATGGATTGCATTCTTGCTAATGAATCGAGGCTCATCTGCAAACAACACAATTCCATATATGCTCAAGGCCAATAAAGCACAAACAGCTTTCCACTCCCCTAAGGAAGCTTTCAGGGTAGCTTGAGAGATCAGGAAATCCAGATGGAAGCCAGGGATTCCAGCTTTAGAAGTCATATGTTGCTCAATTAGGACAGGTTCCAGATGCAAAGCCTTTGCTACTTCTCCATTACCAGGAAAGACCATCTCAGGGTTGAAAGGGATTCCACCCCTGATAGGTATGCCAACCAATGATGAGTATTCTTCCAAAAGAGGGCCTAGCTGAAAGTCCTGAAAAGTAAAACACCTCAATGGGGGATCATAAAACTGAATGCAGGTGTGGATCAAGCTTCTCTGTGAAGGGTCCAGATCCATAACCATATCAAGTATGTCTCCGTAGTGCTCCCTGAACAATGGTATGTGATCTGGAGTGATCAGGGTCTGAATCCTCCTGATGTCAGATAGCTCTGGCTGGAAAAAGTGATAGGTGATGTTGCTCTTTTTAGGAGCCATGATGCTGAAGATGAGTGGTGACAGGTGCTGATGATAATACTGAAGAATGAGCCACTGGTTGGCTGGGGTAGATAACTGATGGCTGAAGCAAGTGCTGATGAGGATAGGCCAATGCTGAAGATGGGGTCAAAACCAAAACCAAAGATGAAAGTGGATACCCTGAAACACAAATAAGCAAATGTCAATATGATGCAATGAGTATGTATGCACATGAAATGCAAGGGTCTGTGACTGAGCTGGATCTGATCAGAACTCTGATATAAGTCCATGACATATTCAAGAATACCAGATGGAGGTCTATAAATCCAGTAACCAAGGTGGGGGGCTCAAATAAAGAGCCACATGTCTAGGGTTTTAGAATCACAAGAACTGTTCCAACGTAGAGTATTCTTAAACAAACAAAGTAACAAGGGTATTCTGAGGTCAAGGTACCTACAAACCTGTAAACGGCCCAACCCCCTCACAGGTGGTGTTCTAAAACAAGGATCCTCAGACTTGGATCAGTTATGAGAAGTGTAAACACTTCTAACCCGGAGGTACAGTGTTTACAATAACCATAAAAGTTCCTCCTCTAATTCACCTCAGTTTCTGAAGGTCAATACTAAAAGGTCATCCAGACTTAGCAGGCTTCCCAGATAGCCCTAGCATTGCAGGAAATCTGCAACACAGAGTTCTCAAGAAGAAACCCATATTTGAAACGTGTTTCATATTCCCGCACCAGACCGAGATGGAATGGGAAAGAATATGATTCACTCTATCCTAGGTGTCACTCAGGTCCCAGGTATAGGACCTTAACTCTCAATGAATCACCCACCCACCAAAGCAAACAACAGATCCAGCCAGCCAGCACAGTATGACAATATGATAATATATGCATAAAGCTATAAAGAAAGCAATAAACAAAACTGTACATAAAGCAAAATAGATAAACACAAATAAGCACATAACACCCCAGTAAACACAAATCAAACAAGCGCTAGGAGGAACCCACAGAAAGAACCAGAAGCCCTGGTTACAGTATAAGGGTCCCCAGCAGAGTCGCCAAGCTGTCGCTCCCGATAGATGGGACAGGCCCAAATAAAGGTACAGACGTGAACGGTCGGCGAGAGGGACAATGAGAACACACAGCCGTGAACTCACTGGAGATGAATAGAGTCGCCAGCTAGGCATTTTTATCCCGGAGGAAAGGTAATGCTGCATAGACCTAGAAAAAGATGGATAAGACGGTTGCGAACCAAAGAGACTGAGAAAGGGGGTTGGTTACAACCTGGGAAGGTATTAGCACCCAGATTGTCCGCCGTACTCGACGGGATCCACGCTTAAAAGATTTGTGTTTAAAGGGGTAGTGTCAGTGCAATTTGTGTGTAAAATAGCTGGAAAAGAATGTACAGGTGTCAGTGTGAAAGAAGTGAAGTATATAAATGTACAGTGTCAGTGCAAGAACAGGAATAAGATGCTCAAGATCATGAGGCTAAAAGAATGAGGCTAGAAAAAGGGGGAATATACAGAGACTTTTGTTCGATAACTGTTAAGTTATGCCTACGTATCCTCTCGTGCAATGAGGAAGTCAGAACACCGTAGTTCGACCCAAAGAGACTGAAAGATGAATTGACTTGTGAACTGCTTGCTTGCCCATGCTCAAGTGTATGACCTGTCTGGCTCAGGTGCAAACTGTCTTGCATTAGACGGAAGAAGCAAGTTCTCGTCTGTGAGTGAATGAGATGAGAAAAGAATCCCGGAGGAGACGATTATTGTTAGTTTTTTGAGTTTTCAGTCTTTTATTGTTTTTGGATTTTGTCATAAGTTAATGAGCTTAAGTCTAAACCAATGGATTTAGTAAACTCATCACATCTTCCCTCTGATTAGGGGTAATGAGAATACCTTAAGTGTGAAGTCAGCTTCTCACACTTAATCACCTTTGGTATAGGATTAAGATCATTAACCTACTTGTGATTATTTAGATGTTTTTGTTGTTTTTGTTTAGTGTTAAGTAATGAGATTAAGCCATAATCAAGGATTGAACAGACTCATTACACCATCCTAATAGAAGGATAATAGATGAGAATGTTTAAGCTGAGGAAAGCTCCTCAACTTAATCCATGATTAGGGATTAAGCTCATGACAAAACAAGCCTTTGATTAAGTGGATTTTATTTAATGATATGATGATGAAGTGATTTTTAGGGTTTATAAGACAACTTGAGGGGGACTTGTCCATTAACACTAGGGTTAGTCCTTCTTAACCACTTAAGGAAGAATTAGAACCCTAATGCAAGGCCCAAGTTACAAGTGTGATGTCTTGATACTTATTAAGTGAATTGATTAAGAGATTTAAACACATTAAGGGTTTAACACTTAGGATTAAAGTTATACACTCCATCCTAAGAGAAGGATGCAGGCATAAGCTTAATCACAAAGCCTTAAAGCCTTTAGGGTTTAGTCCCTGGTTATGAGATGAGAAGAGAAGACTCAAAAGAGACACAAAGGTAAAACTAAGAGGGGAGACTAATCAAAACCCTAATCATTGTCATGCTTGGTTGTTCCTAAGGTTTGTGAGGTTTGCAGGGGAAGTCTTCAATGGAACCACCAGGAAGCAGATGAAAGGATCAAGAGAAGCAAAGCAACTTGCTTCATTCAAGAAGTCAAGTCACTTGAAGAAAGAAAGTAGGAAGAAGAAGAATGAGCAAGCTCAAACTCAAACACATATGAAAATGCAGCAATGGATGCAAGAGAGAGATGAGAAGAAAGTATGAGAAGTGAAGGCAAATCCACTTCTCAAAGTCACTTACCACCTGAAAGGTTAGAAAAGGAATGCAATGCAATGCAAAATGGGATGAGATGACATGATGAGAAACAAAACCAGAAGCATATACATGATGCTAATGATGCTATGAGATGCTACAAACATGAGGCAACACATGGAAATGATCATACAAGCTTATGAATGCAAGAGAAGCAACTTAGGAAGCAAGGACATACATGAAAAGTTATGAAGTGCACATGACATACAACATGACAAATGTAAGATGCAATGATCAAACATGCTTTCTATATGTCTTATGATGTCAAATGAATCACATGGAAGCATGGAATATCATGGTAAGTCATGGTATGCAAGAGAATGCAAGATGGATGCATATGGAAGCCCAAATTAGGGTTTATGAATCAAACATCAAACACAAACCAAAACCAGAAGCAAACAACATTATAAAAAATTGAAAATGCCACACAAAGGACCCCTAATCCCATACTAAACCAATGCCCAAAGGAGAAGATTCAACCCTTCACCAATTTCAAGTTATGATTTTTACAAGTTTTTAGGGTTTTTAGGGTTCCTAAGCAAAAGAAATGCCAAACAAATTGGAAATGAAAGATCAAATCATGGCCTTTTTATCTCAAAAACTACATGTTAAACACAATGCAATGCAAGAAGAATCAATGTCCAACCCTTCATGGATAGGCATGAATGATTTTTTGAACTTAGGATCAAAATAATGCACAAAAATGATTTTAATTCAATGAAAAATTCTCAAAATGCATCAAGATCAAAAAAGAAATTTGGTTTGAAGGTTGGACAATGTTTCTAAATGTCTTAGAACATTTCATGAATTTTTTGGTGATTTTTAAATACCTAAAAGTATTTTTAATAAATTAATTTTCATTAATCAATTAAAAATAAACTTTTAAATATTTAAAAATACATTTTAAATGCTAAAAATAAAAATAAAAATATTTTTGTGTCATAAAAATTAATGAAATTCTTGAGAAAAAATTTCATAATTTTTAGACAAGTTTTACTATTTTAAATAAATCATGCAAATTTAATGAAAAAGAAATGAAAATAAATAAATAAATGGAGAAGTAATCAGAAGGAGAGGCTAGGATGCAATCTGGGCTCAAAGGGTTTGACTGGGCGCGCATCTGGACGGCCCAGATTCAAACCTCCCTAATTCTAATTAATTAAGCATTAATCCATAATTAAATCCTAATGAAATGATCCTGGCCCTCCATACACGCGCGGGAAATGAAATCCAGTGGCTCACATTCAAACCTGGTGCCCTAACCCTAATTAGCAGTTAATGACTTTCAGGCTGCCGGAGAAGACTTCCGATCGTCTTCTCCGGCCAGCACCTTCCCTGAAAAATGCTAACTTTCACCTTAGCTCACTAAAACCTAATTTTCTTGCCCAGAAATCATCCCCACACATCATAGAACAAGAATCCACAGCCAAAACAAATTTATTTTACATAATAAAGCTGAATCGAAGCAAAAGGGGTTTAGGTCAAAAAATTTCAGAAACACCATACATGCTCAAAACTCAATGATTTTCGAAACCAAACATATCATCATGACCAGTGGAACATAGAGAACCAATTAAGAACTTAAAAATGAGTTCCTGGGAAAAATGTTCATGAAGCTCACCTGAACTGGAGCTTTGATCTCTGGCACCTTCTGGCTAGTTCTTTGGCTCAAACAGGTCCCAATGGTCCCCCTTTGAAGCTTTGGATACTTGGTTGGAGTTTAAACAGCCTCCTGAGTGAGTTTGCAGAAGCTCTGACCAAGGGAGTGTGAAAATCGTGTTTGTGATATGGAGAGTCTTAGGCCAAAACAAGGGTTGGTTTCTGGTCCATGAAGCAAGGTGAGTTGATTGGTGAAACTCGTTTGGATGTTTGTGAGTTGAGCAGAGAGATTCGAATGGTTTTGCTCTTGGGAGTGAAAATGGAGAAGTGGTATTCTTGTGTGTTTCTGGCTTGTTTCTTTGTTGGTTTTGGTTCAGTGTGACAAGGTGAGGATGATGGTGAGACTTGCTTGGATGCTTGTGAGGTGTGGAGGCAGATTCGAAGGAAAATACAAATAGGGTCAGTTTTGTGTATGTGATGCTATGGCCTGTTTCAGCTTGGCTTGGTGTTATGTTTGGCTAGCAAATGGAAAGTATAAACAATCCCAATTGGCCAGAGGATGTGATATGGCCTGCTGTGATTGGGATGTTTGCTTTTGCCAAAAGTCAACTTTGTGTAAGGAGGGGCATGGGTCATGTTTCAGCCAAGTACAAAGGGTGTGGGCTGCGCAGCAAGGTGAGGGAGAAAGGCTAGGATTGGTCAGCAGGCTAGGCAGCAAGTGGGTGAGGTGTTATCATGAGTTTTGCAACTTGGTTCCCTTTAGTTCTCATGGAAGAAACTTGCTTCACAAACCATGCAAACATGTGATTCCCTTGGTTCAATCTGAACTTTAAGGCTTGGATTATGTTGGTATAAGGATTAGGCATCAATTAGAAGTCACAAATGCCTTTGGTACATGATTTTGCAAGTTTTCCTTTTAGTGCATAATCTTGAAAATTAGTGATTTTTGGCAACTTTGTCACACCATAACTTTTGATCCAAAATGAATTAGGTCATGTTCTTGTACTTTTTGAAAAGGGAAAAATGTATTCTACAACTTTCATGACCAAAGTTTTTTTTATTTGAAGCATTTTTGGATCAAAAAGCAAGGCTTGAAAAATGACCTAAAATGACATACTCTTGAAAAGTCAACTATGCCCAAAAAAGTCAACTTTGCAAAATCTTCAAATTCTTGAATTTTGTGAACTTCAACATTATTCTATGATCAAATAAAGATCATATACACTCAAAATGATGAAGAATGCCCCTTGGTTGGGTCATTGGGGGCCTCAGATGCCCTGATTTTACACTGACTTGTCCAGAAAGTCAACCCTTGATCAGATGACTTCCCCATGGAATTTCTTCATGAAAATTGATATGCATACTCCCTATACCATATAGAGACCAATGGAAACAAGAATGACCAAAAAAATTGGAGTTATGGCCTCTGAAACCAAAACCCTAATTTTAGGTCAACTGTGCAGTCAAGCCTGGCTCTGCACCCACACCAATCCCAGTTCTTGTGATTCTTTTGCATTCTTGACTTTGAGAGGATGTAATATGGTATAAGAACACATGTAGACCCCTTTGAAGTGATTGTTGACTCTTGGAATGGCTCAAGAAGCTCCTGGATTGCTCAGATCACAAACCCTAGATGCAGATGACTTAGAACCTATGTAGTGAATAAAAAAAATGGAATATGAGATGGTATGATTGAGTTTATGCATATGAGATGATCACAAGCCATGGTGAAATGGGTGAGGGCAAATTTGGGGTGTTTACAGAATGTTACTATCATTGACCGTTGTGGGGAGTTCCCTAATGTGCCACTTCTTGGCATAAGAGGGGGCATAACCTACAATCCTTCCTTAGCTCTACGTTAGTTTGGTTATGCTCGGAGTGATGATCCTCATGACATGCTTATTCATGGAATTGTGTTTGATTACGACAACGATCTGCAAAGTTACCGTCAAAGGTTTATACGAGCATGGGGTAAAGTGAACAAGGTTGACAACAAGACTCTGGAGCCAAAGTACACTATTCCTATGGAAGCTTATCTCAGATGGGTGCGATCTCGTGCTCAGACTCTTATGATACCATATCCTGCCATCCTGCCAGTTACTATGGAGCCTATTGCTGAAGGAGATACTTCGTATATCATTCTTCATCCAGACATGCCCACTGACATGGAAGATTTACAGAGGTCCTGGATCCAGTTGAAGGAGCAAAGGGATACTTTTGAGACTCATTACAAAGCAAGTCAAGAAAGGATCCTGGAGCTAACAAAGCAACTTCACGAGGAGCGGAATCTCAACTCATACCTCAACACAAAGAGGAAATGTCCATGGGAGACTTAAAACCCCATCTTTTGTATTTATTTCATTTTTTATTGTAAGCCTAAGGGGCAAACAAATTTATTACTAATAAAAATTTACTTTTTGGTTGTTTAAACAAATTTAAATCCTGCGGTCCTTGAAAACATTGCATACGCATTTGTACACCATACCATTGCATCACAGGTTTCTTATGTACAGGTATCTTATCTTCTCGCTGTTTATTTCAGCAGAAATGGCTCTTGAACAAACAGTCAAAGATCTCCAGGCACAGAATGCACAATTCCAGGAGCTGATCCTGAACTTGTCTAAGGGACAGGATGAATTGAAGACACTGCTGGCTAAGAAGACTAAGAAGACTAGAAGGTCAGGAGGCCTTATCAATATGGGAAGGAGGTTCAGAGGTCCTGTCAAGACCAAGGAACAGGTTGAAGATTATGAGTCTGAAGAGTCTGAGAAAGAGTGAGGCGGTCTCCATAATACTATGGGGGATTCTGATTCTGAAGCAAATTACTATCATGATCCTAATGAAGATAAGTTCAAGATGCTGGTGGATAGAATGGATGCTATGGAGTTGCAAAAGTCTTCTGGGCTGGATTTTGAAGATCTAAGTTTGATATCTGGAGTGGTTATACCCATTGGGTTCAAGGTCCCTGCTTTTGTAGTATATGATGGTGTTTCATGTCCCAAGCTGCATCTGAGGTCCTATGTCCGGAGGATCCAACCCCATACTGCTGATAAGAAGTTATGGATCCATTTCTTCCAAGAGAGCTTGTCTGGAGCTCAATTGGAATGGTATTATCAATTGGAGAGTGTCAACATCCGTGATTGGAATGATCTTGCCGAGGCCTTCTATAGGCAATATCAATACAATGCTGATCTAGCCCCTACTCGCATGCAATTACAAAGCATGTATATGGGTGCTAAAGAAAATTTCAAGGAGTATGCCTAGAAGTGGAGAGACTTGGCTGGTAGAGTACAACCTCCTCTAACTGATAGGGAGCTAGTGGATATGTTCATGAGTACGTTGAATGGTCCTTTTTATAGTCATCTCATTGGAAGCTCATCATCTGGCTTCACTGAGCTGATAATGACTGGAGAGCGTGTAGAAAGTGGCATAAGAAGTGGCAAAATACAGGTGGGTGCCTCTTCATCCAATACTGCAAAGAAGCCCCCTAGTGGGAAGAAGGAGTCAAATGTTGTTTATGGTCAACCTGGTCGTAATAGGAGTCACCAATCTGTGAGTGCAGTTCACATCTCCAATCCTACTCCTGCAACACCAGAATCACCACAGGGCAATCAGCAGAGGCCTAGAAGACAGTTCACCAAGATCAACATGTCACTGGCCCAAGCCTTGCAACACTTGTTGAAGGGTGAACTCATTACTTTGAAGGACCCTCCTCAGAATCCTAATGTTACCTCTCCCAGGTACAATCCTAATGCACGATGTGCATATCATTCTAATTGTCAAGGACATGATACCAACAATTGTTGGATATTGAAGAACAAGATTCAGGACATGATTGATGCTGGAGAAATTGAGTTTGACCCTCCTGGTACCCCAAATGTGATTACTGCTCCCATGCCAAATCATGAAAAGACTGTTAATGCCATTGATGAAGTTTCACATATTTCCTCAGTTGCAGATGTGACTACACCATTGTCTGTTATTAAGAAGAAGTTAGTACAAGCTGGGTTCTTTCCAGGTTGTAATGAAGATTGTTTCTATTGTGCTTATAAACCTGATAGCTGCTGGAAGTTGAAGGATGGTATTCAACGCCTCATGGACAATTACACCATATTGTTTGAGAGGACACCTTCTGTGGAGAGTATGGTTGAGAATATAATTCAAGGTGCGAAGATTGAAGAGGTGGATATGGTTGATAAAGTGCCAATGAGGATTACTTCCGAGGGCCCTGTCAAAATCACTCGTAAGGGTCCAATTAAGATTACTGCTGAAGGCCCTGTGAGGACTGTTGCTGAAGCTAGAGTGGCTCCTATGATTATTACCACTCCTGGTCCTATTCCGTATACTTCTGATAAAGCTATACCTTGGCATTACGGTTCCGATGTTTATATCCATGGTGTTAAACAGGAACCCTTAGCTGATACACCTGTTGCTGATGAAAACCTTGATGTTGATAATATTGCTGGATCTAGTAAGATCACGAGAAGTGGAAGGATTTTCTCTCCTCCGGCTACCTCCAAGAATACAGTTACTCCAACTACTACCTCCACTACTGATGCTCGGGGCAAAGGTCTTGTTATTGAACCTGTGCAAGCTGATGCACCAACTGCTGATGACCTTTCTAAGCAGATGGAAGAAGTACTAAAGATCATTCGCAAGAGTGATTATGATATTGTTGATCAATTGGGGCATACTCCCTCCAAGATTTCCATGTTGTCTTTATTGTTGTGTTCTGAGGCTCATGATAATGCCTTGATTAAATTCCTGAAGACTGCTCATGTACCAAATGATATTTCTGTAGATCAATTTGAGAATTGTGTTGCACACCTGACCTATGATAATGGGTTAGGCTTTTCTGATGCTGATTTGACTCCTGCCAAGAGGGATCATAACAGGGATTTACATATCTCTATTGAATGTAAGGGCACTACCCTGTCACATGTGTTAATAGACAATGGTTCTTCATTGAATGTGCTGCCCAAAGAGGTTCTGAACAAGCTTAGTCCTGAAGATGCTGTGTTGAGACCAAGTAATATAGTGGTGAAGGCCTTTGATGGTTCGAGAAGAGTGGTGCACGGAGAAATAGATCTCCCAATAAAATTAGGTTCTCAGGTCTTCAATGCTACCTTTTATGTAATGGATATTCGTCCTTCGTACTCTTGTTTGCTTGGGCGCCCCTGGATCCATGGGGCAGGTGCTGTGACCTCCACCTTACATTAGAAGCTGAGATATCCAGTAAATGGAAAGGTTGTCACTGTTTATGGAGAGGAAGGATATATGATTAGCCATGTGAACACATTTAAATATCTTGAAGTGGAAGGGGAATATGTTGAGACTCCGTGCCAGACATTTGAAGTAGTTCCTTGGGTTGTTCCTACTGCCGAAGCTCCTCCTGATGTCAAAAGAGTTCATGTAGTTACCAGAGTACCTCCAACAATGGCCTCCCTCAAAGATGCCAGAGCTGTGGTTGAAGAAGGTGGTTGTACTATTTGGGGTCAGCTTCCTGACATTCCTTACAAGTCTGACAAGTTTGGTTTGGGTTTCACTGCAGAGTCCCAGAAGGCTGTTCGTCGTGCTCGTGCTGTTCGTATCACCAATCAAGGGATCATGAAAGATCAGATCAATGTTGTGGGTGATTATAATGAAGACTACAACCCGGATGACTGGATTTTCCCTAATGTGGGTGATGGGCTCAATAATTGGAAGGCTGAAGATGTTATTCCTATCTCTTTTAGTCAGGAGTAAATACTATTACTGTGTTGTTATTTTTAAGTTTGTAATTTTTGAACAATTAAACTCTTAAGCCTTGTGCCTTACCCGGGGCATAATGGTATGCTTGTTTCGGGATGTCATTTCATTTGCATACTTCATTCAATAAAAATCAGTGGACGTTTCGTTTTCGTAAATATTGTGTTCCTTGTCTTTCTTTTATTTTATTTTTATCAGCTATGTGTTCTTACACACACACACATCACTAAAATGCAGATCCTCATCCACTCTGGATCCTGTTGATAACAGTTCTACTATTGCCAGTTATAATTTCGAGAATCCGATCTATCAAGCTGAAGATGGAAAAGAGGAAGATTGTGAAGTACCTGTAGAGCTTGCTAGGTTGTTACAACAAGAAGAGAAAGCTATATAGCCACATGAAGAGCCAATCGAAGTTGTGAATTTGGGAACTGAAGAAAACATGAAAAAAGTCAAGATAGGGGCTGAATTAGAGGATGGTGTTAAAAGCAGATTAATTCAGATGTTACATGATTATGTGGAGATCTTTGCTTGGTCCTATGAAGATATGCCTGGGTTGGATACAGACATTGTGGTTCACTGTTTACCGGTAAAAGAAGATTGTCGTCTAAAGAAGCAGAAGGTTCGTCGCATGCGTCCTGAAATGTCAGAAAAAATTAAAGCAGAGGTGATGAAACAGTTTGATGCATGGTTCTTAGCTGTGACTTCTTATCCTCAATGGGTTGCAAATGTGGTACCGGTACCTAAAAAAGATGGTAAGGTACGTATGTGTGTAGACTACAGGGATTTGAACAAGGCCAGCCCCAAGGATGATTTTCCACTCCCCCATATTGATGTTCTGGTAGACAACACTGCTCAGCATAAGGTATTCTCTTTCATGGATGGTTTCTCTAGTTACAATCAAATTAAGATGGCACCTGAAGATATGGAGAAGACTACATTTGTTACACAATGGGGCACCTTTTGTTATAAAGTGATGTCATTTGGTTTGAAGAACGCCGAGGCAACATATCAGCATGCTATGGTGGCTTTGTTTCACAATATGATTCATCATGAGATAGAGGTATATGTGGATGATATGATAGCCAGGTCCCAGAATGAAGAGCAACACCTTGATCATCTGCATAAGTTGTTTGAGAGGTTGAAGAAATACAAGTTGAGATTGAACCCAAACAAGTGTACTTTTGGAGTTAGGTCTGGTAAACTCCTGGGTTTCATTGTCAGTGGAAAAGGTATTGAAGTGGATCCTGCCAAAGTGAAAGCTATACAAGAGATGCCAGCTCCCCGTACTGAGAAAAAAGTTAGAGGTTTCTTGGGACGATTGAATTACATTGCAAGATTTATTTCCCAATTAACTGCTACCTGTGAGCCAATCTTCAAGTTGTTGAAGAAAGATCAGGTAATGGAATGGAATGATGAGTGCCAGAAAGCATTTGATGAAATCAAGAGATATCTTCTAGAACCTCCAATTTTGATGCCACCAGTTGATGGAAGACCCTTGATCATGTACTTAACAGTGTTAGACAACTCAATAGGGTGTGTGTTGGGGCAACATGACGAGTCTGGTCGTAAAGAGCAGGCAATATACTACCTTAGCAAAAAGTTTACCGACTGTGAAACAAGATACTCACTGCTCGAGAAAACTTGCTGCGCTTTGGCATGGGCTGCTCGCCGACTAAGACAGTATATGTTGACTCATACTACCTTATTGATTTCGAAGATAGATCCAATCAAGTACATATTCGAGAAACCTGCTCTCTTCGGACGAATAGCAAGATGGCAAATGATCTTAACAAAATATGATATACAATACACTACTCAGAAGGCCATTAAAGGAAGTGTTGTAGCTGATCATTTGGCTCATCAAGCAGTGGATGATTATCAGTCAATGAGTTTTGAGTTCCCTGATGAAGACATTATGATTATTACCAAAGAACCTGGACAATATGACGGACCTAAACAAGGATCCCGATGGACTATGGTTTTTGATGGAGCTTCTAATGCACTTGGTAATGGTGTTGGTGTTGTGATCATCTCCCCTGAAGGTTGTCACACCCCGATTACTGCCAGACTTTGTTTCTATTGTACCAATAACATGGCTGAGTATGAGGCATGTATCATGGGTATCAAAGCTGCCATTGATATGAAGATTCAGTTACTAGATGTATATGGAGATTCAGCCTTGGTAGTAAGTCAGATCAAAGGAGATTGGGATACCAAGCATGATAATCTCATTCCTTACAGAGAATATGTTTTGTCTTTGATCCCATATTTTGAAGAGATTACCTTTGGACATATTCCACGAAGAGAAAATCAGTTGGCAGATGCATTAGCCACCATGACATCCATGTTTGAGATTAACTGGGATGATGAAGCTCCCAAGATTACTATTGATAGATTTGAGAAGCCTGCATACTGCAATGAGATTGACACTAAAGAAGCAGAAGAGAAGCCTTGGTTCTATGAAGTGAAAAGATATCTTGAAGCTCAGGAGTTCCCTGAAGGGGCATCTGTCAAAGATAAGAAGTTTCTGAGGAGGTTTTCTGCTAAGTTCTTCTTGAGTAATGGAATTTTGTACAAGCGCAATCATGATTCAACTTTGCTTCGTTGTGTGGATAAGAAGGAAGCAACAGAGATTATGGAAGATATGCATGATGGGATCTTTGACACTCATTCTAGTGGTAATACTATGGCAAAGAAGATATTAAGAGCAGGTTACTATTGGTCTACCATGGAAGCTGACTGCTATCAACATTCCAGAACATGTCACAAGTGTCAAATCTATGCTGATAAAGTACATATACCTCCATCACCATTGAATGTGTTGACTGCTCCTTGGCCTTTTGCCATGTGGGGCATTGATATGATTGGTGAGATCAAGCCTACTGCTTCTAATGGGCATCGTTTCATCCTGGTTGCTATTGATTACTTCACAAAGTGGGTGGAGGCAGCTTCATTTGCATCTGTTACTAAGAATGTGGTGGCTCGATTCATTAAGAATAATCTCATATGTAGGTATGGCATCCCCGAAAGGATTATTACTGACAATGACTCTAATCTGAACAACAATATGATTACTGATCTCTGCACGCAGTTCAAGATTAAGCATCATAACTCTTCTCCGTATCGTCCAAAGATGAATGGGGCAGTAGAAGCTGATAATAAGAACATTAAGAAGATTCTACAGAAGATGACTATTACTTACAAAGATTGGCATGAGATGTTACCATTTGCTCTTCATGGTTATCGTACTACAATACGCATTTCAATAGGGGCAACCCCATTCTCTTTAGTCTATGGTATGGAAGCAGTTCTGCCCATTGAAGTTCAGATCCCTTCCTTAAGAATCATGAAGGATGCAGGCTTGGATGAAGATGAGTGGATTCAGACTCGACTTGACCAGATAAATTTGATTGATGAGAAGAGGTTAGCAGCTGTTTGTCATGGTCAAATGTACCAGAAACGGATGATTAAAGCTTTTAATAAGAAGGTTAAGCCAAAGGTATATCAGGCTGGTGACTTGGTAATCAAGCGTATCATATTACCACAGGGTGATCCTAGGGGGAAATGGACTCCTACATATGAAGGTCCATTTGTGGTCAAAACAGTATTCTCAGGAGGTGCCATGATGCTTACTACTATGGATGGTGAAGACTTCCCACAACCTGTAAACGCAGACATAGTTAAAAAATACTACGCATAAAAAGAGACCCACTAGGTTGACTGGCCTAGGCAAAAATAAGGGCATCCCGGCGAACCAAAAGGGTTCGGGAAAAAATTAGGGATATATATATATATAAATGTACACCCGGCAAGTCGAAAACCTGAAAAGGCGGCTTGGGCAAAAAAGGGTATCCCGGTGGATTGAAAACCTGAAAGGGCAATCCAGGCAAAAATTAGGGATTAAAGCGTATGACTATGTCTCGTTTGGATCACCCATGTAAACTCCAACCAGTTGTGCTACTTAATTCAAGCTCGAACAGATAAAGATCAATCCAATTGTTTCCGTCTCAACAGTAGGAGATGAGATACTTGAAGATAATGGCAATAGTAGAATTGAAACTCAATAGGATTATTTCCCACATAGCTGTTTTCTTTGTTTTGTGACAAATTCCTCTTACTAGGATTTCTGTCTCCTTGTACAAATTTGCCTATGTATAAGTCACTTTGTGATATAAATAAAATTTCATCTTTGAGTCCAGATTTACTTTTACCCTATTTACATAAACGGAACGTCCATTGGTTGTGTTTGAATGTATGTATGCTTTTGAATATGATTGATGTTTACCAGAAATGCATAAAATGCTTAATATGATTGATGTTTACCAGAAATACATAATAATGTAGTAATAGTATTTACTAAGGACGAACGAAGGTAGGAATTCAACGAAGCTTCGCCGGTTCATCCCCACAAGACAACTACAAATCCCCAGTATAGCAAATCTATACTTCGAGTTACA
The DNA here is from genome assembly GCA_963966055.1 of Lathyrus aphaca. Classification (NCBI taxonomy): domain Eukaryota; kingdom Viridiplantae; phylum Streptophyta; class Magnoliopsida; order Fabales; family Fabaceae; genus Lathyrus; species Lathyrus aphaca. Next base: position 304,629,926 of record OZ014521.1, read on the forward strand.
TCTCCCCTTGAATTTATGTCCATCTCTTTTATCCTCAGTCGGGATACTCAGGAACTTATTCCTTCAATAAAGGCAAGACGAACGAAGACGGGAGGTTATAAATACTATACTATCAAACAAGACGGGAACAAGTTCCTCATATTCTTCAGCAACGAATCGGGATTTATTTTCCCTAGCCAGCAGTTGTTATACAAAGATATCCGGACGCTTCAGACTGCACGATTCATACATACATCATTTACATCATATCATAACATACATACCATAAATGCATAATACATTTACTTAGGTGCATCATACTATGCATGCATACATATTGCATAAACTAACATTCTCCTTGCAGGAAAGTTATATGCAGATAAAACAATATCAACAATTCACGACAGGTCAGAAATGATCCATACATTACTCAAGATGTCCTCGGAGAGTAGGTAAACGGTTTGTAAGAAGATCCATTCCCTAATCCAGGATACTTCCAGAAGATTTCATCTATCTGGTCTTGAATAGCAGGCAGACAATCTGTGCAAAGATCCATTCCCTGGTTCAAGATATTTTTCAAAAGAACTAATCCTGATGTTCTTTTGGCCCTTGAATAGCAGGCAAACGGTCTGTACAAAGATCCATTCCCTGGTTCAAGATATTTATCAGAAGAACTAATCCTGACGTTCTTTTGGCCCTTGAATAGCAGGCAAACGGTCTGTACAAAGATCCATTCCCTGGTTCAAGATATTTTTCAGAAGAACTAATCCTGACGTTCTTTTGGCCCTTGAATAGCATGCAAACGGTCTGTACAAAGATCCATTCCCTGGTTCAAGATATTTTTCAGAAGAACTAATCCTGACGTTCTTTTAACCTTGGAGAGTAGGCAAACAGTTTGTAAGAAGATCCATTACCTAATCCAAGATACTTCCAAAAGAGATAACCATCACGAAGATTTATTTCTGCTGATCCATTCAACAATTCAAATCATATTGCATAAACGATTCAGAGATGGCCTATACGAAGACCTAGTACTGACATCCAGTATCAACATAAAGACATCATCACATCCTGATATTTTAGATGGCATCTCTAAGCCCATCTCCAGTTCATCCAAGTGGCATCTTCAAGCCCATTAAAGCATATACAACTAATCATCAGTGTTACTTTACGCATCGGCGAGTGCAAATTTTTGGGCTTTTATGTTCAATCCCCTTCAACCTTCCAGGTCACGACTGGCACATATACCAATCTAACCCCTCAGGTTTCAGAAAATTGAACAGGGGCAGCTGTTGCACCCCAAAATTTGCCCTCCACAAGACAAGACATTGTGTACTAAGAGGTTCACAAGGTTCACAAGGCTCACAAGACATCTCATGAGGTTCACAAGGTTCACAATTGGTCAGAAAGTTTAACAATTCCCTCAGACAATGCATCCTCCTAAGCAATGCATCTTAAACTAGGGTTTTGACTTTCATCAGGCTAAATGGGCTTCCAAGACTTCAAGTGAGCTTCATAGCATCCTATATATGTTCAAGAATCCCCATGTCAAGTTTCAAGACTTTCCCAAAAGATTTGCTCAATCAGATGATCAGATAGGTTAAAATCAGTCAAGGCAGTCAAAAAGTCAAACTGAGGTCAACTGTGGTCAAACCAAAGTCAAACTTCATGATTTTTTGCCAACATCAAGTATATGAAGTAAAATTCATCATTTGATCAAGGGTTGATCATGAATAATCAAGGAGATTTCAGATCATCAAGAATCAGGAGTTTCTAAATTAGGGTTTTCACAGAAAAAGTCAACTGAACTTTGACCAGCCATAACTTTCACATGCTTCATCAAAAATTTTCCATCCAAAGCTCATTTTGAAGAAAATTGAATTCTCTACAACTTTGTATCTCACAAGCCAAGCCCAAAAATGCTTCATTTGGAAGGTATGAGCTAAGACATTATATGTCCTTTTAAAAGTCAACAAAAAGTCAACAACTTCAAAAGAGCATAACATTATAATGGTAAAAGATATGGAAATGAGACCAAATAGGTTGGTTAGATGACTCTTTAAGCTTTCCAAAATGTCTAATAACACCTTGATAGCATTAAAATTGAAGGATTTGTGCCCTTGCAAAGTTGGGTAATTTTTGAGAGGTTTATGAAGCAAATGGGGTCTTAAAACCATAATTCACCAAATGGGCTTGGTTTTTTGTGATCCAATTAGTTCCATGACATCATGCACGAAATTAAATTAATTCATTCATAATTTTATTCATTTAATTTTTATTTATTATGATTTTTTATATTAAAAATCATTTTAAATTCAAATAAAATATAAAATAATGGAGATTTAAATTGATTTGGTTTCTAGAAAGTCTTAAATTATATTTGGACTTGATTGATACAAGAGTAATGAGGATTGTACCAAAATAGCAAGGCAAGATCAAGGAAAATCAAATTTTTATATCACATCTTTTTCAATCTTAAAAGGTCCAAAAATCCACAAGTTTGTGAAAGCTCTTAACCTAATTTCGTTCACTCCTATATATACAACATTAAGCAACCTCAAATTCACGGATTCAAGGCCTCAAGCATAAGTTTTGCACTTTCAAAATTTCATCAAAATTTTAAATTCGGATTCTAATAATTTGTAGTTTTTCAGGTGAATGAAGTATACCAATCTCTTCCTTGAACATCACTGATCATATATCCATAGCCATATGCATCTCAAAGCTCAAAAATTGATCAAACCGAATCAAAGTTCTTGGACATTCATGATTTTTTCGTTTCCGTATATTTGTGCAAAATAAATTATATTTGATTGTTGTTTCTTGTTTGTATTGAGCTAATGATCGTATCTGGATACTTTAATTTGATTTTTGGTACATAATCAAAGAATTGCCATGTTAGGGTTCTAAGGAAACCGTGAATTGGGAATTCACTCCACAAGCGATTTTAATCCAAATTAGTGACATATTTGAGATCAATGGTCATCATATAGTTGATCTGGACAATTAAAATGAGTTTATTATGTGTGTTGTTCATGATTTAAGGTGCAGATGCTATAGTGACGACGAAAATCCGTCACTAAAAGCTTTAGTGACGGACAAACCGTAGGTACAACCTAACTGGACGGCTGAAGCTATGAGATGACCTCTGGCACGAAAATATAATTAAAAAACTGGGCTTATTTTATTATGAATTTGTTTACGTTATACTTCACAAATGAGCGCGTGGCTCAGTTGGTTTTGATGCGTGTACATGATAATAGAGGGCCTGGGTTCGAAACCGGCCAAGGAATTTTTTTTGCTTGGAAATTTTCTTATTTTGCAGGTTGTTCATAAAAGGATTACTACCTGGATGTTGTCACAAACGCATGCGCAGCCTGGTGGTAACCCTGTGCGTCTAAGGGTGGCAAAGCCTAGGGCATGAGTTCGATCCCTGCCCCAGGTAAGTTTTGAATTCTATTTTTTTAATTATTCTGTTTTACTATTTATGTTTTATAATTAATTTTAATTATATGTTTAAATTATTATATGTAAATATATATATATATATATATATATATATATATATATATATATATATATATATATATATATATATATATATATATATATATATATATATATATATATGTATAACATTATATTGTTTTTAAGAAAACTTTTAATTTATTCTCTAAATAAATTAATCCTAATTTTTATTTTATAAAATATGTATATATTTATTTAATTAATAAATTAATATTGTATATTAAATTAGAAACCCTAATATTTTTTTATATAATTCTAACCCTAATTTATTTTCTAAATTCTAAAAATCCTAATTTCTTTTAAAAACTATAGTTTCTCACTTTAATTATTTTTGTACTTAATGAATATTTCTAATATATATAATTAAAACATTAATCATGTTTATTTTGTAAATAAATTAATATATGATTTATTATTATTATCTTTATTATTCTATTTTCATATCAAAAAAATTCTAAAAAAATGTTTATTTAATTTTAATTAGCTTGTATATATTCTATATTTTGTGCTAACCTCTGTTTTGTCATAATTTTATTACTAACCCTTTTATTTATTGCTTATGTTTATTATTTTATTATTATTATTTAAATTGTTCTTATTATTATGTAACTGTACAAACCATGTAATAGTCGTAGTATTTTCTTGTTTATTTATTTATAAATATATTGCTATGGTTAGTAAAATAGGGAGTGATAACATGTTTGCTTTAAAATTAACTTATATCACTAATCATAAGATAAATATTTGAATTTGTACACGCACACACGTAAGTCGATCTTTGATCGCCATCTCACCTCCTAAAGGTTATCCCTCATGTTGCCTAAACCAAAAGGTCAAGTAAGGTGTCTAAAAGCAAAGTCCCTTCTCCATTAATATCATCTTGTCCCTTTACGATTATAAGATCAAGTCCCTTCGAATGTTGCCTTCGTAAATGATCTTGTCCCTTTCGAATAAAAGATGATAAGTCCCTTCAAATTGCTAAGACACCTTACAGTTGCCTAATCACAGATGGCCCTTCATATGTCCCATACAACATCCAAGGTAATGACTACCTATTCCTTAATAATAGGGATAGTCTTACCATTGAAAGATCATTCAAGAACAGTAAAGATTCAAATTAGGGTAGGTTCCTCTTAAGTACTTGCTCACTCATTCAAAAACATTTCAAAAACACTTCACATTTTCAAACAATTTTCAAAACAAAGTCTTTATATATATATATATATCCGTACAAGGATCATTATAAAGTACTTAAGAAAATTTTTAATCACACACTACACTTCTCGAAACAGTTTAAAGTGAGCTAAGTAACTAAGAGCTCATGGATAACCATGGATGTAAAGGGTGCTAACACCTTCCCTTTACATAACCTACCCCCCCGAACCCAAAAATCTTTTAAGGTCTTTCCTGTTCTTTTATGCCCTTTCCTTTGGATAAAATAAAAGTCGGTGGGGACTCTTGCTATCCGCAACATTTAACTAAAGTCAGTTCTCCCACCGTGTTACCCATATCATATATCTTTCCAAAAAAAACTAAACTTTCTCCATCCTTTGTCTTGGGTCAGCAGCTTGATTCCCGACACGTGTCCAGAACCAAGAACCATGTCTCAAGAAGCAGTGGATGAACTAAGAAGAGGTCAGGAATTGTTTAATGAAGAGATTAATCTCTTGAAGATCCAGATGGAATGGGTCTTGGAAACTTTGCAAGCTCTGTTGAAGAAGAAAGGTCGCCTTGTGCCCATTGCCGCAGTAGAGGGAGCTAATGTCCTACCTCCATTTGATGCTGCCTCGTCAAAAGTGTTTTCCTGTGGCAACTCCTCATCTACCGGCCCATGGCCCTCCCCCGCTGGGTCAAGGTCAACCTCTGATTTCCAAATCAGAACCTCAATATCCTCTGGATGTTCCTTCTCAAGGTCAGAAAAAGAAGCGAAAGCGAAATAAGAGGCAGGGTCAGAACAAAAGGAATGAAGCTTACTATAAACCCATCCATATGCCACTCAGCAAACTCTACCCGCTACTAATCCAAAATTCATTTATAACTCCTTACGCACCCGTGCCATCGCCATATACATGGTACAACCCTGATACGAATGCGATGTGTGAATTCCATAAAGGGGTGGTAGGACATGATTTGGATACTTGCCCTGAATTGAAAGTCTGGGTACAAAAGTTGATCCATAACAAAAGGTTAATCCTTGAAGAGGACCATCCAGAGGTTGAATGTGGTTACCACACTGGAGTCATGTGGCATCCTATCGAAGAATGCCCGAATTTTGAGCTAAGGTTGCAAAGTGTGATTGAGTCGTTAGTACCCCAAAAGGGAAGGCTAAATGCAGACAATTTGATTGTTGAGCCATGAGATAAGAAAGGAAGGAGACCCATGAAGGTTCTTAAGGTTTCGTACCACAAGGAACAGGTCGCGCGCATAACTGATAGAGTATCTTTGCTTTCCCACAAGAGTATCAGGACACCATCTTGGAACTTCAATGTTGCCACTCTTGTCGGCGGAAGAAAAAGAGAAGTAAGAGGTGGATCAAAAGGGGTGACATCCAGCATTGAGTTTGAGGAACTTAAAAGTCATCATACATAGTGGCTTGCAGTACCTAGAGTGCCAGTAGTGCTAGCTTATCAACGATCAAAAGATCAGGATTCTCGCCCGGAAGGTGTCTCAAATCAGAATAAAAGATAAGGGGGAAAACCTCAAATCCATCAAATCCATATGACCTACACTGAATTATATCCTTCATTGTTGAAGAAAGGTTTGATTGTTCCAAGGCCTTTGGGTCCTCTACCAGATCCACTCCCAGCAAACTACAACCCAAATGTTCACTGTTTGTTTCATGCAGGTGTCCCAGGGCATGATTTGGAAGGTTGTTATGCCTTAAAGCACATTGTGAAAGATTTAATTGAGAAGAACATTCTTTCACTTGGAGACACTGCTCCGATTGTCAGGGACAATCCTCGTCCAGTACATGGAGCGTGAAATAAGAAAGATAATCCTTTGCTAATCCCTTTGAGCCTCGAAATAGGAGTTTTCTTTTTCAAAAAATGCAAAAACCCTTAATTTTAAACTTGGGGCAGGGTAGTTGGTTCAATTAATTTGTTTACATTCAATCTTCAAGAGATTCAGTCCATCATTCAAGAAGGATCAGCTACATATTTTCTTTCGCACATCAAAGAAGTCGTGAAGGGTCAAAAGTTTGTAGTATTCATTCTCTATCCTCCAACAAAATGGCACTCACAACCGTTCAACAAAAGAATGAAGAAAAGAAAAGAAATGCAAAAGAAAAAGCCCGCTAATTTAAAACCAGAAAAGATGACTTAGGCAAAAAAAAATTAGAGCATCTCAACGAATTGAAGTCAAGAAAAAGAAGTCATCAAGTCCTCAACAAAGCAGAGGTGAAACAAGGTGGCTGCCATCTCATTTTAAATCCCGATCCTTATCATACACCGTCAAGGACTTTTGAGATATGAATGCATATGTCAATTTAACTGAACATAGGATTAGATTTCATCACGAAGATGGATGGGTACAAATAAATTTTGAGCTTTTTATCCTTTGTTTCATAAACTGTGAACCAAGCCACGTTACAACCCTTAAAAGACCTAATTGAGGCAGGGTTTCTTTCGAGAGCATACTACAACAAGGTTGTGTTAACCTGACTCCTAAAGATCTTTGCTAATCATTTGTATTGATCACTTCATCTGCCATTCCATAAATGGATGGATCCATTTCGTATTTTGATCATCGATTTTTCCACTGTATCACTATCATACCAATAAACTGTGATTTCAAAAACTTGCATAAATGTTACATTAAAATTGCCAATTTTTAAATGAATAATGTTTATTTACAATTCAATTCAGCATCAAGGGAATCCTAACGAATGCAACCAGTTAGGGAATTCGACTTGGTAAAAGAAGCCCAGCCATGGGCAACCACTTCAAGAATCAGTTAATCTGAATCAATTTCTTCAAGAGTCAGCTACTCAGAGGGTGAACCTTTTCTCAAGACTCAGACTAGAGCAAGCTATCACATAGAGTTCAAGCAGCTTAATGGTCAGTCAAGTCAGAAGCTTCCCATCCGAAGATTTGGTGAACCAAAGGCCAATCCAGATATTCAAGCATCAGGGCAACCGTTTCAAGTCCATATCATGGCAGGTTGGTCTAAACTTTTGCGAAGAGGAAAATTTCAGACCCATTGATTCAGGGGCAAGATGAATCACACAAGGGCAAGATGAATCACACAGGGGCAAATCCTCTCCATGCCTTCAAGTTGTCCAAGCAGGCCATATGCAACAACAAACTTTGAGTTCAAGACGGGTGTTGGGAATCATGTCGTCATCTTTGTCTCCTTTTAAAGAGTCTTGCAAAAAGAACTTTTCTATCCAACACCCATACAAGGGCGTATTTGGAAACTTTTAAGTCGGTGCATAATTATATCTCATATGTCAATCACGTCGCTTCGCTCTTGGTGTTAAGCCCTGCTACCGTCTTATTCATCGAGCATCTATCCACAGTAGAAAGAGTCATACCTTGCAAAACAAGCTTCTTCTGACATGTAATCTTTTGTCTCCCTAAGAAGTCTCAAGATTGTAGAATCATTTTTTACATTGTCATTACAAAGAACTTTTTAAAGTCCAATTGCTTTGGCATGAATCCGTTAAGCTGGTCATGAAACTCATTTGCTTGCAGTCTAAGTCCATTTAATTTGGCATATACCTGTACTTTTTTCCTGATGGTTCCTGAAGGTCTTCTTTTGACTCTTCGTTTAAGGAATTTCCAGAAATTGGATGTTTTATCTTGTTGAAAACTCCAACATTTCTTACCTTTATTCTTAGTACCAGCCGGTCGCTTAGAGCCATTGATCTATATTTACTCCCAGTGTCAGTTGGTCGCATAGAGCCGCTGCCCAATCATTGTGTTCGTCTTCTTTATCCTTAGTGTCAACAATTACACTTGAACCTGTTTGATTTATCACTTTGGATACTTTGAATATTTCTTGTTATTTTCTACTATTAGTGTCAACAGGCCTTGAATCCGTTGCGTATTTACTTTGAGTGTTTTGTCGTTTTTCTTCGTAGTGTCAGCTGGTCGCATGGAGCCGCTGCACATTCACTTCAAATATTTTGGTGATATTTATTCTTGGTGTCAGCTGGTCGCATCGAGCCACTGTGCGTTCACTAGGAATATGTTGTTTGTTTTTGTCAACCGGTCGCATCGAGCCACTGCTCAATCGCTTTGAATATTTTCACTTTCTGTTGTTTTTCATAGTGTCAACCGGTTTTTAACCTGTTATGCATTCATTTTGAATATTTCCTTTATTTTTTCTCGACCCCCGAGTCGATGTCGTCTTAATTATTTCCTCAACCGCCGAGTTGACTTGTTTTCTCGACCCCCGAGTCGATGTCGTTTTAGTTATTTCCTCGATCCCCGAGTCGATGTCGTTTTAATTATTTCCTCAACCCCCGAGTTGACTTGTTCTTAACCCCCGAGTCAATGTTGTCATTTGTATTCTTGACCCCCGAGTCAATGTTTTCATCTTTATTCTTAACCCTCGAGTCAATGATATTGTCTTTATTTTCTCAACCCCCGAGTTGATTTTCGTTTTAGTTTGACCCTCGAGTCATTGTTGTCTTTATGTTTTCGATCCCCGAGTCGATATTTGTCTTTATCCCTTCAACCCCCGAGTTGATATGTTATCTTTACTTTCATCAACCTCTGAGTGAATTTTTTGTTATCCCCAGTGAGTCTTCACCCTCAGTATTATTTTTGTGGATCACCGTTACCATATACCTTCATCTTTTCGCCAGGCATATTCATCATTTCAAAAATCAACATGCTAGGGTTCATTTCATCTCATACCCCATATCCCCAGCAAAATAAAAAGAGTCCATCATGAATTCATAACATTGCATATCATTGCATTTCATCTGCATTCGATCAAAATTTTAGGTATTTTAATATTTAATCCTCTTCTACCCCGAATGTTCAAAAAAAAACTTTGTTATTCATACATTTAGGTTCAAGATGATTAAATAGGGGCAACTGTCACACCCTAAATTTTGACCAAGCTTTTTTATTTTTCATCTGACGCATTTCACCGCGATATCAACCATTTTTTGCATTTTAGTCCATTAATCATTAATCGTACTTTTTAGCCAATTTATCATCCCATGTCTTTCTTATGCTATCCTTATTTCTAGAATTTATTTCAATTTAAAAAAAAAAGGATTTCTATCTCATTTTATAAGTCATTTATGTTAGAAAATAATTTATTTTAGGCTATTTTTTAGAATTAGTTTAATTTTCAATTTTAATTTAGTTTTATTTAGAATTAATTTAGTTTATATTTTAATTAAGTCTATATGTTAATTAAGTTTTATTTTTATTTTAGTTTGCTATTTTAATTAGCTTAATTCAATTGGGTTAATTCTAGTTTTCATTTAATTAGATTTTTTTTAAAGTTTAGTTTCATTTTTTAAATTCAATTTAGTTAATTTTAATGTAGTTTATAATTTTAATTAATTTGGTTTAGTTTATATAATTAATTAGTTTTAATTAGTTTATGTTTTAATTCAATTTATAGTCAGATTTGTTTTTTTAAATTTATTAGTTTTAATAAGTCCAAATACTCTCCAAGTCTTTTGCTACAGCCATGCCTACACCAACCTGCTATAACTCTGCAACATTTCACAAGACTCCGAATTTCCTGCTGCACCAAGACCAACATCTATAAACTTACACGAAATTATGATGACAACAACCACACAAATTTAAAGTGTATTTGACCTTTCCAATTTTTTTTTAAAAAGAGGGAAGGAGAGACCATTAACTACAAAGAAAAAGGAAACGAAATTTCACTCCTTCCGTCTCCTTTCACTCTCGGCAAGAACCGAAAAAAAAATACTCTCCATTTCCAACACCCTCCAATAACAACCCCTTTAACAACCAAAACTCCCTCTGTCATGCCTTAACCACCACCGAAAAAAACTCTTCCTATCACAAATATCAACATAACATCAAACCATACAAACTCACCACGATACCATAAACCCAGAAAAATCAGAAAAAATGGAGTAGAAGAGAAGCACAGACCACCATTGTAAATCCAACGCACCTAAACCTTCTAAAATAAACGTTGAATACGCAGAAACGCATAGCGAAAAAAACCACAAAAAACCAAAACAACAAATCGGAATCCAAACGAAACCTCCGAAAAAACAACAAACCGTCGTAAACCGAAACCGCCCCAAAACGCACAAATCCGAGAATATAAACCTTTGAAACGGACCGCGAACAAAAACTAACTGAACCCAACGAGCGTGAAACCATCGGAAAATACATAGGCGAGTGAGAAACGATGATAGAGTCCCGCGGCGAAAGCTTTCTTCTGCGAAGTACGATTGACGAAAATTAGAGTTAATAAGGGTGGGTTGTGTTTCCATCTTGACTGTGTTGCTAATAATGTTATTTGTTTTTTTTCTTATTATTATTATTATTATTATTATTTTCATTATTATGATTTATCTTGGGCGATGATGTGTATGCTGAGCCCACCTTTTATTTTGTTTTTTAAGTGATTAAGGCGTGTTATTATGGGGTTAAGCCTTAAGCCCATGGGTTTCTTTCTGTCTATACAAACACCAATCACGCCACTTCCCTTTTTTAGTCTTTATTTCATTTTATTATTTTCTTTTTTATTTATATATTATTGTGGCTGAGTTTGGGCTCAACCCATATTTTATTTCTTTTCATACCACCTATCACACGACTGAACCCCCATTGTTTTTCCAAGGTAGTAAACGAGTGACACTTCAATGCTTTCGAATAGCTAATACACTACACACACACACACACACACACTTTCTCTTGGGAAAATTACAACGAGACCCTTTATTTCATCGTGATCTCGTGTAACTCATTTGTATCCCTCTCCCGATTATCTTGTACAGATTTTATTTATCGCTTTTAATTCACTCTCTAACCCTTGGTCCAACACCAAGAGGTTTCACTCGCACACTTGCACATTCCATTCGGTTACAGTTTCGTATTGCTAGGATCACCCCTAGGGACTAGGAATCAAATCCACTTAATTAAATCAAACAATCAACCTCCATTTGCATTTCACCCGTAAGTCGATTGCTTCGTGCGTCGCCATCTAACTTAACAAGCATTCAAATTAATTAATTATATGAAAGAACTAAATTTTGGAGTCTAGCATTCCACATAGTTCTTGAAGGGATCATTCCTGAGGCCAGCCCCACGGGACATGATTCATTCACTCTTTCGTACTTAAAATATTTAAATACATTTAACTTCCTCGAAAAGATGAGACATGATTCATCTCCATAGGAAAGATATTTCTCTTGTTCCCACAAACACAAACAAATCAATTTTCTCAAACAATTTTTCAAGGAAGAATGTGGCAATCACTTGTTGATCATATATCCAAGTTTGAAGCTTATTCCATCTTTTATTTTCTCTCTTAACTGTTTGTGGTGAAATATGTGAGATATCTCCCTTTAAGATGACGACTTGTCTCTTTATTTCAAATCCAACTTATAACATACTGTCATACCCCAAATTTGTCCTACCCGCGTATTTACTTTTATTAATAAAATAAACTTCAATAAATATATATTTCACTGGAGTCAGGGTTTACTCAGGGTGTACCAAATCAAGTGTTTCACGGTGAATGATTGTATGTATCCAATTTGCACTTCAGTTGGAGTTGTGGAAAATATCAAGATCATGAGGAATTTCAATCAAGTTTTTCAGACATGTACCACTCATGGATTGGCTTTCTTAATTCCTTTTGCATTAGAAGTCATAATGGAATTTGGAGGATTGATGATTTTTCTTATTATTTGGATCGATGCTACTTGGTTTAATCATAGAGTTATTTGAAGTATTTCAGTGAAATTGGTGAGTCAAAGGTTTGTCATGAAATAGGTAATTATCCTTTCATCTTGAGCATCCGACGTTTGAGGTTATTTTAAGTCAAAGAGAGCAAGTTTGAATCAAGTGTATTTGTTTTCAAAATTGGAAAACTTTGTATTTCATGCAAATAAGTTCATGATTAGTAAATTATAGATGTTATTTGTTGCTAATAAGGAGATCACGTGGATTAAGATTCAAGGAAAATTATTATTGATAATAGGTTAAGGTAGAGGATAATGAAGAGTATTGAATTGATGGAGGATGTAGCTCAAGTATTAAAAAGGGATAACTTCACAAAGTTTTAGTACAAAGTTCAAGAATACAAGCTATGAACAAGATGGCGATTCAACAAGATCCAGGGCTATCTATGACGCCATCATTACATCAACTTTTTGCAATTAATGCCACCCTACACACCTACAATACAGGGCTATTGGAAGCCTAACAGAACAAAACTTTTTGAACCTCACCACTAAGCCATATGCCACGGTCTCTCCCAAATATTCCTGCCAGTTACATGGTTTCACATTTGACCAATCTTCCATATCCTCCAAGTCCACGATTTCCCAAAGTAGCAACGTGAATTCCCAAGCCAAGGACAACCAAAACTTTCATTTTCAACATCCTGGCAACATGTCAATTCACTTGGCATTGTTATCTTCAACACACTAAAGTTCTTCAATTGAAAGCACGTTGCTGTCAAAGGTTACACCTGCAAAACCAAATAATTTTATCATTTCAAATTTCATCTTCTAGCATATTTTCCATGAGCATATTCCATTTATTGACAAAAGAAGAAAGGAATTTAAGTAAGGTCATATAGCATCAGTTTCAGGTTGAAATTCAGCAGTGAACTTCCAAGAACATCACAAGAAAAGACAGATGCATTGATTAGTTACAGGAACTATTTAAATTGGCAAGACTGAATCATGGCTACTACTTACCTTCGGCAAGCTCAAGTTTTCTCATGCTTGTTTCAGCCACACTTTACACTTACAGCCTCCTTATTTCCAAGTCTTTCTCACAACGGATACGCAACACGCACCCGCTCCATAATTAACTGCATAACAGATGCACCAAGCCTCAATTTCCAAGCTCCCAGCCAGCACTCCCAATCTGCAATTGATGACTAAAATCTAGACAAAATGCACCAGGAATAACACTTTGAATCTAAGCTAAAAAAAAACAGAAGTCAAGGTACTTTCAAATCCAATACACATAATCGTGTCAGCCGACTCCGCCAAGCATAATGAAAGAAACAGATGAAGAAGAATAAGGGTGAGCAATGACATTAGTAGAAAACAAGCAAGTCAATCATTGTAAGCCGTTAGAGATTTGAAACATGAAAATCGCAACGAAACTCAAACACATCAAGTTTTACCTCATTTCAACTCAGGGCCACATTACTTCAAATCCCTCTCATCTTGCTCTCCGGTTAGAATACAAGGCATAATTCTCTGATTTTAGTCCCCTAACTGCTAATAAACTTGCCATTTAGAAATCTATTCCAGCTTCAACTTCGGTTCCTAACCACATGTGTGTTAGTTCAAGGTCCAATGTGTATAGCTTATTCTAACAGTTATTTCCTTGGATCTTGCGACATATTCAGACATGCAATGAATATACGAAGGAAATTTGTCAATATCTTGGAGTAACCTAATTTGTTTTAGCACACAATAAGCAATGATCAAACGCATATGTTGTATTCTTTATAAAAATAGAAAGTGTTATTGACCTGCCTTATGCAGTGGATGCCTATTGAAAATTCTGACTCTCACCAAGTTAATGCTTCGGTTTCTTTCTCTCTTGCTAATGTTCTCTCCATCAGCACCAACCTGCCAAGTATGATAAGAAGGAAATTCAGCAGGGTATTATGTTGTCCACTACAAAACATAAAATTAGTAAAGTTTACCAAGTGAATTGTTGATCAAAGAAGTATCTGAGATACAGCTCCTAGGGAGCAATTCCAAGAACGCCACCTCGAACCTCATGCTGTGGAAACTAGATCTACAGGCATCTACACATTAATTTCTGCATCAAAGGCATTAACAGGCTGATAAGATGAGTATTATGAAAAAAGAACAGGGCAAGTCAGAGTGATATACTATTGAATAATTTAAGTTTTGTATCAGTAAAAAAAAAACTTTCACAAATTCACAGTGGTAAAAGTCAGTGAAAATTTCAAGAGGGACCACACATTATAGAAGAATTCCAATCCTTCACTACATACAGATTTCAAACCGTGACTCACCAATTTTGGACCCCACACAAAATCCACTCTCTGCAAATCCCACGAATTCAGGGCACACCCTCACTCATTTCTAACAAATTCTTCACTCACTCGGCAGACTCTCACGTACCAAAATGAACACCTCACACAATCTTCTCAATTCACACGTATTAAACCTCACTCCACCCTCTATAAAAAGCTCTCAATCATTTGCAAAAGAGGAGGACGAAGTCAATACGAAAAACCCTAGAAAAACAGCGGAGCAACAATCTTTAGAAAATCCTATACTTAAAGCTTATTTTCAAGAAGTTTATTGAGCCTCACGACGAGACTCAAACAAACTTGAGCTTAACCTACCATTCGTAGCTACAAAACAACAAACAAACTACGAGAAAGCAGCGACAAACTCACTAGGAAAAGCAAATACGCAATACAGAAAGAGGAAGAAGAAAATTTGAGCGAGATTGCAAGAAAAGTTGAAGGAGAATGTACCATGTAATTTGCATTTGAAACGTCTCGATTGGTAGATCCCTCGAACTTTTTTCCTTATCGCTCTTCTTTTACTCTGATATTTTATCGTATGTTGTAATTACCTCTGAATAATGAAAGTTGGGTTTAGGGTTTTGTTGGGGATAGATATTTCTTGTGCGTCTCGTTCATTTCCTCGCGTTTAATTTGTTTGATTTGATGAAACGATGATGTTCGGTTTGAAAGAACCAGGACTGAGTTAAGGTGATGAAGAACAGGGAGAAAGTTTAAGAAGATATATTTGCTTCGGATTTTTTTTTGTTTCTAATGAAATCACTTTTTTTTTAATAGTTTGTGGATTTGAAATGTTTAAATGCATTGGTTGTAATGTGATTACTGATCATTATTATCAATCTCTCTCACTGCCCGATGCATGATGGACCGTTCCATTACTATTCTTTTGTACTTCATATTTAATATTTTCCGGTTTATCATTTTACGGGTGTTACTAGGGGAGTGTGTTAAAGTTTCTTTTCTTTGAAAATAAAAATGTGACTTGGACATTAATGGTAATGGAGTAGTCTGTTGAGTAGAAAATTTGTTTAAGTTTGATTTTTAACAATTTTTTTAAGCATAGTCACGTTTTTGCAGAGATATTAAATTGGTGATAAGATAAGTTTTCTTTTTCTGCTAGAAACCATGTGACTACCAAATTTGTGTTGGTAGCATAACCATCCTTCATGGACCCTTTGATTGCCCCTATTTTTCATTAGTGATATTTTTCTAAGATAAGGTTTTAAATAAAAATCATATTATTTTAGTTTTTCTATTTATTTTTTGGGCCAATGATATTAAAACAAATTAAATTGTTTTCAATATGTTTAATTGGAAAATTTAATTAATACGAGGCCTCCTATTTTGTTTATTATATAATTCAATTTCAAAAAAATCTAATTTTATTTTTATTCTATTATATTATCCCAATTATTTAATATTCTATAAAATGCAATTTAATTTGATTATACATATACATTTATTCAAATTGTTGCAATTTAATTTAATCATTTTTATCACTTTAATTGAATCACGAATTAATGTAAGTCAAGCGCATTAGACCTCGTAATCAACTTTTCCGAATTTGACATTTAAATATTTTTTAACGGATTAACTGAATTCTGGAGTCTCGCATTCCTCGAATTCTTGAATGAACACTCCCGAGGCTCGCCCCGCGGGATGCGGTTCATTCGACTTTCCGTAATTAAAATTCTTTTAATCTACATATCGAATAATGAAAGAATTGGATTCTGGAGTCTCGCATTCCTCGAGTTCTCGAATAAACTCTCCTGAGGCCCGCCCCTCAAGACACAGTTTATTTACCCTTTCATTTTTAAAATCACCAATCGAATCAAACATCTTTTAAGCGGACATTATTTAAATCCCTTCTATCCCACAAACAAGCTAGCGCTTCAGCCTCCTATCGCGAGCAGACAAGCCAACGCTTAGCAGTAGAATGCGGTTTAAATAACTGTTCATCAAATCAAACTAGCCAACCTTAGTACCACGAACCACGAAGCTCTGACTTTCCCATTGCATAAGGGAATACGTAGGCACACGGATCTTACTCCTTGTCGAGCACCCTAGAAACAAAACAACCCATTTTCCCTATTAACCTCATATTAGAATCGTTCGCATTTATTTTATTATTCGAAGAAAACAGAAAGCATAAGTCAACATTAGATCGCAAGTTAAACTAAGAGGTTCCCGTTGAGTACAACGGACGTAAGGGGTGCTAATACCTTCCCCTTACGGAATCGACTCCCGAACCTAGAATCTGGTTTCAAAGACCATGTTCTATCTGTTTTCAAAAAAGGTTTCTCGATATTTTTCTTTTCATTAATTGGAATAAAATAAGTTTGGTGGCGACTCTGTTGTTTTAATTTTTATCCGCGGTATATTTTATCGCGAGGTCGTATTTTTCGAGGTGCGACACATACCCAACGAATATTCAAATCATTTTTTATATTAATTAAATGGAGGAACTGAATTCTAGAGTCTAACACTCCACATAGTTCTTGAATGAATCATTCCTGAGGCCAGCCCCACGGGACGTGATTCATTCGCCCTCTCGTTTCAAGACACCTAATTACATATCAAATATTGAAAGAACTAAATTCTAGAGTCTAGCATTCCACGAGTTCTTGAGTGGATCATTCCTGAGGCCAGCCCCACGGGACGCGATTCATTTTATCTTTCATTCTTAAAATACTAAATAAGATCAAACAATTTCTCTAAAACGAACATTGTTTAGGTTCTTTCTATCTCACAAACAAGCTAGCGCTTCAGCCTCCTATCGCGAGTAAATAAGCCAATGCTTAGCAGTTAGAAAGCGTTTTAAACAATCGTTCATTAAAAAACATCAACCAACCGTAGTCACACGAACTACGAAGCTCTGATTTTCCCATTGTACAAGGGAATACGTATGCACATGGATTTTAATCTTTCGCAAGCATAATAATAAAAAATTTAATCTTTTTTCCGTCATAAAGCACATTAATAAAAAATTAACCATTTTCTCATTAAGCAGATAATAATAATAATATTCTTTTCCCTCAGAACAAACATTTTAGCAAACTATTTAGAAGACAAAGACTTAAATCAACACTTAATCGCATAGTTAGACTAAGAGGTTCCCGTTGAGTACAACGAACGTGAGGGGTGTTTATACCTTCCCCTTTCGTAACTGACTCCCGAACTTAGAATTTGGTTTCGTTGACCATTTCTTATCATATTTAGGTTGTATCTATATCTCCCTTTTCTTTAGTTAGAATAAATAGAATTAGGTGGCTGATGGGGCGAAGACGTGATGTGTCTAGCGGTATCTGAACTGCAAGTGCACAACCTATCGCAGTAGTAATAAAAAGATGTCGAACCCACAGGGACTTTGTAATCACTCTAGTGCTAGAAGGTCTGCTAGTTTAGCTAAGGCGGATATTTGTCACGATTATGGTTTTAAGGATTAAAAACGGGAATTAAACTTAGTTAAGGAAATAATGAGAAGGCGGTCGGTATGTAATTATATTAACCTATGCGGGTCAATCTAGCCTAAGCTTATAAAGATGTTTCACTTAAATAATTCTGTAGAGATTACCAGTTTAAAAACCCTCGACTCACACTCTCGTGGTCTTATCTCAGATCTTACTCCTAAATCCCTATGCCTACTCTCGCTAGCCCATAAGTGTTTAGAAAATAATTATTGAAAACTTAATAAGTCTAATTCGTTTTAAAGCGCTCTCGCTGTATTTAAATCGAATGCCTAACTTTAGCTATCCGGTTAAAATCTCACACTCTCGTGGTCTCGACCTAACCTATTTCACTTTTCTTACTCTCGTAACAAAAAGCTTGATTTTAATTATAAAAAGTCACAACCAGGATATAAGTTCTTAATTGTTTTTAGCTTAGATTCGATTTAACCGTTTTGGTTTGGTTTATTACATACCGACTAAATTAATTTAGCTACTCATATTTATTAAACCAACAGACAGATACAAAATGAAATAAATAAATATTAAAGCATGCATTATATAATAATAATAGAAACTTAACATAAATAAATAAATAAATTCAATATAAATTGCAAAACAAAAACCTGAACAATTTAATTCTTAGACTCCTTCTTCCACAAATCGGCAAGCTTGGAGTGTCGGAATCGAAATAAAATAAAATAACAAGTTCTGAGGCTAAAAAGAA
The DNA here is from genome assembly GCA_963966055.1 of Lathyrus aphaca. Taxonomy (NCBI): domain Eukaryota; kingdom Viridiplantae; phylum Streptophyta; class Magnoliopsida; order Fabales; family Fabaceae; genus Lathyrus; species Lathyrus aphaca. Next base: position 304,648,820 of record OZ014521.1, read on the forward strand.
AATCTAATTAAAATAACAATTTCCTAATGTTGGAAATTGTTATTAAATGGGTTGGAAATTAAAGGAAAAACACAGTAAGAACAAGAGCTGGAAAATAAATGGGTTGAAAGAAAAAACGGCAGAGCTTCCGCGTAAAAATTCAATAATAAACTCTGTGGTTTTTCATTTGATCCTTGGGTATTTATAGAAGAGGATTTTGGCAGTTGAATGAGTAGTAGCATGGGCTTCGTCCTGTTTTGAGAGAATCCAGGAGAAGTGGTGTACTGGGTGTTGCTGAAGTTGAGGGAAAGTAGGAGTCTCTGAAGACTCGTTGCACGTTCTCAATTAAATTCAAACAAATTAAATAACTTTTTCTTGTCACGTTCGTGACATGGTGTAACGGTCAGATTTCTTCAATTAAGTGCGTCACGGTCGTGACATTGGTGTAACGGTCGTGAGACCTCTAATTGGTGTGTCACGGTCGTGAGTCAGTTGTGACGACCGTGAGAGCAACAAAAAATGCAGACTTTAGAAGAATTGATCTCTTCCTTTTATTTTCATGCTAGATTTGGTTCATTTGATCTTTTTCTCATAATTTGGCTCTAGACTTGTTATACCTGCAATGTGACATAAAAACTCGAAATAATCGGGAGTTAAAAGGATCAATGTACGATAAAACAGACTAAAATCATAGTAATAATGTGATACGATTTCTCATTATCAAACTCCCCCATACTTAAACCTTTGCTTGTCCTCAAGCAAATAGTCAATTGAAAAATCATCGGACAATTTTCATCAGACGCATACACATAACATACCATACGAGAAGTCATTTAGTTAGATAAACCGATACTAGAGTAGAACACTAACGATACACTAATGACACAAGAAACAAGCTAAGTCGTCGACTTCCCTTTAAACGAAACATTCATAAATTTCGTTATGATTCTACCTAGAGTCCTTCGTTCTTATTTCACCCGGTTTCGTTCTAGCGCAATCACATTAAGCCCTTTGTCTTAGCACGCACGTAGTGGAGTAGCCGGTTAGTGACTTTGATCCTTTATTAGCACGGGGTCTGGTACACGAATGTGACAACCCTTTACATGTTATCCAAATTGGAAGTTGTGGGGGATCGAGCCGTAGCACGCCCTACCAAGTTCAGAACCAGATACCTCTAAACCAACCAGCAATGGACTCCTTCTTTTATTACTCGTCTCTTATATGCGACCGTGTACTTTGGTGCAATTTCTTTTTTTTATGGCATCGAGATATGAAGGATCGTTTATAGATTAGGCATCAAACACTTATGTTCATCGGCTCCCCACGTGGTTTGTGTCCAGACGGTGCTGACTGCTAGTATAAACTACTAGGGGTTACTTTAGAACTAAGACTTAAGGTGTAGTCGTAACAATTATCGAGATGGAATGCTTAAGTAGGAAGTCTAAGGTGTCAAGACTGTACTGATCTTGTTGGATATTTCTCAGCTTCCTAACTACGATTTCATAGGTATGTCGAGTAATGCGAAGATAAAGCAAAAAAATTTCGGTATGGCTAAATAAAGCGGGGAAGAATTGAAACTTAAGAAATAGCATAAATATTACTTGTTTAATTGAAAATGCGGAAAGGGAAATACAATGAATGGAAAACGGGAAAGGGAAAGGTACCTCTCCCACACTATATCAGACATTGTCCTCAATGTTGTGATATAATAGCGGGGAAATACATTACAAGAACAGAAATGCAAAAACAAAAAGATAATCTAATGCTGCTGACGACCATGGCCTCGGCTTCTGGTGCGGGAGCGTCTGGTAGGAGTGGCTTCCTCATCAGAACCAGTGACGGTGAGAGCGGTGACGTCCATCCGCAAAGCTTCCAACTCGCTGAAGATCTCTCCTAGCTTTTCATCTGTTGCTTTCTGGTTACTGACAACAGTTGCAAGGAGTGCATCGTACTGCTCTTTCTGCCTACGCTCAAGTGCGACATTCATTTGATTTTGCTGATGAATGGCACGGAGGATTTCTTCAAGGGTGATGTCAGCTGAAGGCGGCTTCCTGGTGGAAGACTCAGGGATGTCCTGAACTGGCTCAGCAGCATCCATCGCATCCTGCATCTCATCCACAGGTGCATCTGGCTGCTCGTCAACAATCGGAACACGGCCTGTGGCAGCCGGCAAATCAAATAGCCAATTGGCTCTGTTTGATGGATCAATGTGGTTCCTGCAAGGCAAAACGATATAATGATAGATGGTGCCTTGTATCCCAAGGTTGAACCTGCCATCCTCTTGCTGAGAGATCATGTGAGCGGACTTACAGTAGTTCATGGTAAGCAGCTCCGGTGCTCTATGAGGCAAATGAGAGAGGTGGTCACCAAGAGTCAGCTGTATAGCAAGGGAAGTGACAATCCCGCCAATGTAGAAGGGAGTGGCGCCTCTTTGTGCTACAGACTGAATGTGGGCCAGAAGGAACGGAGCAGCGTTGATGCGTTCTTCATTCAAGGCACAATGCAAGAATAAGAGCTCTTTGGAATTGAGCTTATGGTTGCTCTCTCTTGAAAAGATTGTGTTGCAGATGATACGATGAAAATACCGTATTGCTGGATTATGGATATGAGTGGCGTTGAGACTTTGGTAGGCGGAAGCACGGCTGTTTGTGATGTTGTGCCACAAAGTGAAAGTTGCTTCATTAAAGTTGTCGGGCACGCGAAGGTGAGCACCGTCACCGTGACTGAAGCCTAACAGTTCAGCGACTCTGGTTTGAGTGAGTTTGAACTCTCTTCCAAGCATTCGGAATTTTGCGATGCCGGTGAGTTGGTTCGTTGATCCTGAAGGTGTGATGTATTGAAAAGAACTTAGGAACTCCAAAGTGAGGTTTGCAAATGTCGGTTGCAGTTGACTGCATAAGTCCCACAAGCCAACTTGTTCAAGCAGTAGCTTCACTCCGTCGAACAATCCTAACTCCCTCAGGCAGTCGAGGTCGACGTACCGAGTAGGTTGGATGCCTCGGGTTTGAAACCTTTCAAACTTCTCTCTCTGTGCTTCTCCTTATTCTCCCTCTCTAAACTGAATGTTTGCCATTGCATGCAAATGAGGTTTATCGTGAGATAGGTGTTTGAGGTTTTGTGATGAAAATGTGAAGAAATTGATTGGTTTATAATGAAGTGAAGGGAATATGTGGAGTTGGGGTTAAATGAGAAGGTGGAACGGAGTAATGGGATTGATTGGGGATTAATGGGTGGTTACGGGAGAAGAAGAGGTAATGGGCGGTTTGAGAATTTTGTGAAAATAGAAGTGGAGTTTGCGAAGAAGAACGACCTCAGTAACTCAGAGGTCGTGAATTAGGATTGTCACGGTCGTGAGGGGGTGGTTACGGTCGTGACACGCTAAATTGCTCGTTACGATCGTGAGGGGATGGTGACGACCGTGATGTTCACAAAATATGGAATTTCACAGAATGGTTACCTCAGTTCAATCCAATTATAATTCTTATCACTTTCAATAATTAATTCCAACATAACACATAGCAATGGATCAATATATAATAGCATTGGATTTCATCACACGAAAATTCACAAAATATCCAGCAATTAAAAGTATCAGTAAATAATGAAAAACATGTAAATAGATTGAATGGAAAATTGCATAAATGGAAATACTTTGTTTTTGACATAACAAAAAGAAATTACAGTGATAAAAATAAACTATGAAATGTTGCAAAATATCAAAACTAACTAGAAACAAAAAGCAAAAGTAAGATAAATCAAATTACTACAGCATTATCAAAGTCGCTTCTTCAAGTCTTCAAGTGCGGAGTTTATATGATAGAACTGTTCACATGTTATATCGGTTAAGCCTATAATGTCCAATCTCATGCTCTTAACTTCATCCTTAATAATATTAATGTCAGCTTGGTATACCTCAAGAGTTGTCAAAATTTTCTTTAAGCTGTCAGCATATCCTACTTGGTTGATTTCAGGGGTCTCAATAACTTCATCAGTGTGGTTGATGTCATGGTAACCAGGAGGGGTCTCAGGGTCACTTTCTACATCAGTCATCATGTCATCCCTAATTTGGTAGGATTGTGGTGTTTCAGGTGTTGTTGGATAGTCAGGAGGGGTAAGCTCATAAAGCCAATTATCTCTATTGTGAACACTGACTTTAGCATGGTTCGGTAATGTGAACAGGGTTACGATTTCATTTCTAATTAGGTACTCGTATGGTGGTTGTCCTATGTTTCCTATTATTCGGCGGTTAAAGCAGAAGTTCAAATTCATAGGGCGAATGGTACCTAAACGGGTGCACTTGTGTAACTGGTATCTAAGTCCGAGGGCATTAGCAATCATGGTGACCAGGCCTCCTACCAATATTGGTAGATTAGGTTCCTCTTGGATGCGGGTAAATGTTTGTATCATGAAGGGTACATCATTTACGGGTTTTCCATCGGTCAAACAGGACATTATGAATATCTCATCTTTAGATACTCCAGTGAGGTTCTCTTCCTTTCCAAAGAAGGTGTGGGCAAGGATTTTATGAAAATAGCGGATAGCTGGGTTGTGTATTTCATCATTGTCCATGTTATCCGGCTCAGAGTGGTAGTTTTTGGTTAAAGTTCCCCAAAAGAAATCTAGCTCAATATCTATTAATTCTACCTGGGTGGTAGTAAAGGCAAAAGGTCCGCTAGGGAATCCTAGTAGGTCAGCTAGTTCCTTATGGTTATAGACATATTCGATACCGAATAGTCGGAAACTAATAAATCCTTTCCTTAATCCAAATCCGCGCTCAGGTAGGTAAACTAAGGAGCTTAAAAACTCAAGGGTGAGCTCGCGGTAAGTTACAAACTTATGTTTTATGAGAGCGTTCTCCCATCCAAGCTGGTTAAACAGGTATAGGATGCTATCATTTATACCTAAAGTTTCCATAGTTTGTTCATCATAGTACATAGTCAAATCCATTTGTCTCTATGATAATTCCTCAAATTTCATTCTTTGGTTTCTACCTCTAAATATGGTTTCCATAAAGTTTCTTGGTTGGTTAGCCATAGTTAGTGTTAAAGTGGAGGAAACAGATCAGGGGAGAAAGAGGTAAGGTAGAAAAGACTTTAGAAAATCTGTAGCAAGGTAAATTTAAAAGTGATTTAGAAAATGAAAATTAAAATAAAGGAAATAAGGAATAGAAAATAGATAAATAAAGTCAATAATAATAAAAATGAAAATAAAACAATAAAATGGGTTGCCTCCCACTAAGCGATGTTTTTATCGTCATAAGCCTTACGTAGTGCTTAGGGGTAGATTAATCAGGGAAGTTAGTGGACAACTCTAAAAGTTTTAAACTATTCGCATAATCTCTATTTTCAATATTATGGTAATGTTTTAATCGTTGTCCGTTTACTATGAACGGTTCACTATTCCTACCCTTAATTTCTATTGCTCCGCTCGGGAACACTCTAGTTATTTCAAAGGGTCCTGACCATCTAGATTTTAGTTTTCCAGGAAAGAGCCTAAGTCTTGAATTGAAGAGGAGCACAACATCTCCCACACTAAATTCTTTCCTAGATAGGCGCTTATCGTGCCATCGCTTGGTTCTTTCTTTATATATCTTAACATTCTCGTATGCGTCTAACCTTAATTCTTCTAATTCATTAATTTCGAGGATTCACTTTTCTCCAGCGGCATTGTAGTTTATATTGAGTGTTTTAATCGCCCAATATGCTTTGTGTTCTAGTTCTACCGGGAGATGACAAGCCTTCCCATACACTAGTTTGAAGGGTGTAGTTCCTATGGGTGTCTTGTAGGCTGTCCTATAAGCCCATAAAGCTTCATTAAGTTTAGATGACCAATCCTTCCTAGATATGGCGACAGTCTTTTCTAGAATTTGTTTTATTTCTCTGTTCGAGACTTCGACCTGTCCACTTGTTTGTGGATGATACGGTGTTGCTACACGATGTCTGACTCCATACTTAGATAGTAATTTGTCGAATATTTTCGAAATGAAATGCGAGCCACCGTCACTAATGACAAGTCTAGGCACACCAAATCTTGGAAAGATTATATTCTTGAAAAGCTTAATTACTACTCGTGTGTCATTTGTAGGAGAAGCTATAGCCTCGATCCATTTTGAAACATAATCGACAGCTACGAGTATGTACTTATTACCGAAAGATGATGGGAATGGTCCCATGAAATCGATTCCCCAGACATCAAAGACTTCAACTTCTAATATTCCTCTTTGAGGCATTTCATCTCTTCTTGAAATATTACCGGTGCGTTGACACCGATCGCAATTTATAACAGCGATGTGGACATCTTTCCATAGATTAGGCCAAAATAGGTCGGCTTGTAAGATTTTTGCACAAGTCTTGGAAGTGCTTGCATGTCCACCATAAGGAGATGAATGACAGTGAGCAATGACATCTTCTATTTCTTCTTCGGGAATGCACCGACGGAAGATTCCGTCAGGTCCTCTTTTAAACAATAATGGTTCATCCCAATAGTAATACTTGAGATTGTGGAAGAATTTCTTTTTCTGATGATAGGTTAAGTCCGGTGGAAGTGCTCCTGCAGCTAAGTAGTTGACAATGTCAGCGTACCATGGCAGTCCTACGATTGTTTGGATTGTTTCCACGGTTTTTGGTTCATTTATGTCTAACTGAGCTGGGTCGCTTCCTATTTGTGCTATCAGCTGTTCATACGGAAGATCGTCGTTAATTGGCACTTGTTTGGGTTTAATACCTTATATTCTAGATAAATGGTCCGCTACGACGTTTTCAGTACCTTTCTTATCTTTGATTTCGAGATCAAACTCTTGTAAGAGTAAGATCCATCTCAAGAGTCTTGGTTTAGCATCTTTCTTGGTTAATAGATATCTGATAGCAGTGTGGTCTGTGTAGATGATTATTTTTGCTCCTACTAGGTAGGAACGGAATTTGTCAAGCGCGAAGACAACTGCTAACAACTCTTTTTCAGTAGTGGCGTAGTTCAATTGAGCATAATCTAAAGTTCTACTGGCATAGTAAATTGCGTGAAGTTTCTTGTCCTTCCTTTGTCCTAGAACTGCGCCTACAGCATAGTCACTCGCATCGCACATGATTTCGAAAGGTAATCTCCAGTCAGGTGGTTGCATGATTGGTGCGGTGATAAGGGCTGTTTTTAGAGTTTCGAATGCTTTAAGACAATCTTTATCGAATATGAACTCAACGTCTTTCATTAATAAACCGGTAAGAGGTTTAGTGATTTTCGAGAAATCTTTGATGAATCGTCGGTAGAAACCGGCGTGTCCTAAAAAGCTTCGTATTTCTCGAACGGTCTTAGGGGGTTGAAGATCTTTTATGACTTCTATCTTAGCTTTATCAACTTCAATTCCCTTATCAGATATAATGTGTCCTAGTACGATTCCTTCTCTCACCATAAAATGGCATTTTTCCCAGTTTAGTACGAGGTTTACTTTTACACATCTTTCTAATACCATTCCTAAATTTGACAAACATCCTTCAAAACTTTGCCCACATACATAGAAGTAGTCCATGAACACTTCCATGATGTTATCTATGAAATCTGCGAAGATTGACATCATACATCTTTGAAAGGTTGCAGGAGCGTTACATAATCCAAAGGGCATTCGTCTATAAGCGAACGTTCCATAAGGACATGTGAATGTAGTCTTCTCTTGATCATTTGGGTGGATAGGGATTTGGAAAAATCCTGAGTAACCATCAAGATAACAGAAATACGAGTGTTTGGCTAATCGTTCTAACATTTGATCTATAAAAGGTAGTGGGAAATGATCTTTTCGAGTGGCTTTGTTTAGTTTTCGATAATCGATGCACACTCTATGTCCGGTCACTACTCTTTGTGATATCGATTCGCCTTTAGCGTTTTTCACAACAGTGATACCTCCTTTCTTTGGTACTACATGTACTGGACTAACCCATTGACTATCAGAGATTGGATATATTATTCCAGCGTCTAGTAGTTTCTTAACTTCTTCTTTTACTACAGTGCTAAGGATTGGGTTAATTCTTCTTTGAGATTCTCTGGAGGTTTTGCAATCTTCTTCTAGCATAATACGATGCATACAGATTGAAGGACATATTCCTTTGAGATCAGATATGTTATATCCTAATGCAGTTGGGTATTTCTTTAAGACATCTAAAAGTTTCTTCGTTTCGATCGTTCCTAAACTGGAATTGATTATAACTGGTCGCGTACATTAAGTGTCTAGGAATTCGTATCTTAGGTTCTTAGGTAAGGTTTTTAACTCTAATGTAGGTTTCTTCTTACTTGGCATGGGATCCGGTGTAAGTACTAAACTTTCGCTTAGACTATCATCCTGATACGGTTCACGCCAATTGTCATCTTCGAAAATCAGAGGGATTTGAATTTTCATAATTTCAGAATAAGTAGTTTCTTTCATTTCCATCTCTCTTACACACTCGTCAATGACATCCAATAAATAGCATGTGTCCTCTATAGCTGGTGATTGTAAGAATTGTGTTAAAATAAATTCAACTTTCTCTTCACCTACTTCAAAGGTTAGCTTTCCTTTTTTTACGTCTATAATAGCTCCGGCGGTAGCTAAGAATGGTCTTCCTAGTATGATAGGTGTAATGGAGTCTTCAGTGATGTCCATGATTATAAAATCAGTAGGAATGTAGAATTGACCTATCCGTATTGGGACATTTTCTAATATGCCTATAGGATACTTAATAGAGCGGTCGGCTAGTTGAACAAACATTTTAGTTGGTCTTAGGTCTCCCATGTCTAGCCTTTTGCAAATTGTTAAGGGCATAACACTGATACTGGCTCCTAAATCGCATAGAGCTTTGTCAATGACGAATTTTCCAATTACACAGGGTATAGAGAAACTACCTGGATCTTTTAATTTAGGAGGCATATTGTTTTGAATTATTGCGCTACACTCAGCAGTAAGTGTAACGGTTCCGATATCCTCTATCTTCTTCTTATTGGATAAGATTTCCTTTAGAAATTTAGCATACGAGGGCATTTGAGTGATAGCTTCTGTAAATGGAATAGTAATATTCAACTGTTTCAGAAGTTCAACAAACTTCTTAAACTGGCCCATCGTCTTGGAATTGGTTAATCTCTGAGGGTACGGAATTGGTGGTTTATAAGGTGGTGGAGGCACATAAGGCTTTTCTTTCTCCACCGCCTCTTGATTATTATCTTCCTTTTCTTCTGGTTCATTCTCCTTTTCAGTCGGCTTATCCTGCTTTTGGCACATGGCTGGATTGTCAAGTCTTGGATCGGCAGGTCCGTCAAGTTCTTTGCCACTTCTTAGTATCACAGCATTTGCCTATCCTTTTGGATTAGGTTGGGGTTGTCCAGGAAATACTCCAGCTGGTGCAGCGGTAGATGCTTGTTGTTGAGCTACTTGTGAAATCTGAGTTTCAAACATTTTGTTATGTATAGCTAACGCATCTACCTTGCTCACTAATTGCTTAATCTGCTCGCTAGTGTGTATGTTTTGGTTTAAGAATTCCTTGTTTGTTTGAGATTGGGTAGCTATGAAGTTCTCCATCATTAATTCAAGGTTTGATTTTCTAGGAACATTAGGAGCAGTCTTTTGATATCCTGGTGGTGTAGCTGGTGCTTGACCTGGTGCGTATAAAGCATTGTTATTCTCATAAGAGAAGTTCAGATGATTCTTCCAACCTGGGTTGTATGTGTTCGAGTACAGGTTTCCTTGAGCATAATTCACTTGATCTGTGGGAATTCCTGCTAATAGTTGACAATCAGGGACAGCATGTCCTGGAACTCCACATAACTCACAGTTAGGTGTTACTGCAGCCACGGTGGCTGTTGGTGTTATGGCTAAGTTGTCGATCTTTTGGTTAAGTTGGTCAAACTTTGCATTGACTTGGTCCATACTATTCACTTCGTACATACCTCCTTTTGTTGGTTTCTCAGTTGCGACTCTCTCGCTTCCCCATTGGTAATGATTCTGAGCCATACTCTCGATAAGTGCATAAGCATCATTATATTCTTTGTCCATTAGTGCGCCGCCTGCGGCAGCGTCAATTGTCATTCTTGTGTTGTACAAGAGTCCATTGTAGAAAGTATGGATGACCATCCATTCTACTAATCCGTGATGTGGACAAAGTCTCAGCATATCTTTGTATCGTTCCCAAGCTTCGAAGAGTGACTCGTTTTCCTTTTGCTTAAATCCGTTGATTTGAGCTCTTAGCATAACTGTCTTACTAGGTGGGAAATATCTTGTCAAGAAGACTCTCCTTAGTTCCTCCCACGTAGTTATTGAATTCGAGGGTAGAGATTGAAGCCAGGCTCTCGCTCTGTCTCGAAGTGAGAAAGGAAAAAGGCGTAATCTGATTGCTTCTTGGGTAACTCCATTAGCTGTTACAGTATCTGCGTACTGCACAAATATCGAAAGATGAAGGTTCGGATCCTCGGTAGGATTTCCGGCGAATTGGTTTTGTTGCACAGCTGATATCAGCGAAGGTTTCAATTCGAAATCGTTTCGGTTGATAGCCGGCGCAGCAATGCTGGAATGCGGCTCAACTTGTGAAAGACTAGCGTAATACTTTAGTGGATGATTTGGTTCTTCAGCCATTTCTGCGTCCTTCGATGTTCCAACTGGTTTAGGTGGATCAACTTGAAGATCTGGAATGTTGTATTTTTGTTGGTATTCGAATATTCGTCTTCTTAAATGTAAGAAGCGTTCTAATTCTAGGACTGGAGGTTGCAAGTCTTCGCCTTGAGAGCAAGTACTTGGCATACACTCGGTAAATTAGATTAGGGAAAATAAATTGTTACCTTAGTCTAGACAGTGCTACTCTAATAGTGCACTAGTGACTAAATCAAGGTCCCCGGCAACGGCGCCAAAAACTTGATGGGGCGAAGACGTGATGTGTCTAGCGGTATCTGAACTGCAAGTGCACAGCCTATCACAGTAGTAATAAAAAGATGTCGAACCCACAGGGACTTTGTAATCACTCTAGTGCTAGAAGGTCTGCTAGTTTAGCTAAGACGGATATTTGTCACGATTAAGGTTTTAAGGATTAAAAACGGGAATTAAACTTAGTTAAGGAAATAATGAGATGGCGGTCGGTATGAAATTATATTAACCTATGCGGGTCAATCTAGCCTAAGCTTATAAAGATGTTTCACTTAAATAATTCTGTAGACACTACAACAAACAAGACCTTAGACAACGCTTTTTTTAGCCTTAGACAGCGCTTTAAAGCGCTGTCTAAACCTCCGCTGCTAAAGGTTTAGACAGCGCTTTTTAAAATGTGAAAAGCGCTGTCTAATCCCCCACCCTTAGACAGCGCTTTGGCCAAAAGCGCTTTAAAAGACCCTCTTAATTTAAATTTTTTAGGTACACCTTAGACAGCGCTTTTGAAAAGCGCTGTCTAAGCCCATACCTTAGACAGCGCTTTGGCCAAAAGCGCTGTCTAAGCCCCTCCTATTTTAATTTTTTTAGGTATACCTTAGACAGCGCTTTTCACAAAGCGCTGTCTAAGCCCCCCCCCCCCCCTTAGACAACGCTTTTGCCTAAAGCGCTTTCTAATCCCCCCCTTAGACAGCGCTTTTGGCAAAAGCGCTGTCTAAGGTATACGAAATTTTTTGTAGGATTTGTTTGTAACCACATTTTTTCCAGGTTTATAAACCAGAATTGGTACCTGTTTTCAACCAGATTTTTGCAGTCAATTATCACATTTTATATATGTCATTTTGGCCTTTTTTTACCAAAATTTGGCTAACCAATTCAAACCAATTCAAACCAAATTTGCCATAAATGTATCAAAATATATACAAATTTATGTTTACATTTATAAGTCATTACATATACTACTACAAATGTACACATTAATTACACACTTTGAGCTCTATCATGTATTGACACCACTCCTCTTTGATTTCGTCCACTTGATCCTTTGTATAAGATGCACACTTGAATTCATCAAAGTACTACATAATAATATAACATATTTTGAATTAATTCCGACTATTTAATTATATAAGATATGTGTAAATATAAAAATAACTCATAAGTTAGAAATACATACATCGGTGGGAATCTCTAATCGGCCCAACATGAGAGTATCTCGCATAAACCTCAACATGAAATACCCGCAATCTATTTGATTACGTTGAAGAGGACACTACATATGAAAAAAAAATATGAATTATAAATCCTAAGTTTTATCAAGTGTAGTCATCACTAATATAATAAAAAACGCGGTAATTAAAAATATACCGCCACTTTAATCCATGAAATGGAGTTGGCGCCCCTCCTTGAGGTCTGGATAACTCGTTGGGCACGAAAAGCTTGTAGGACGCTAATAAAATAAAAATGAAGCAATTAGAACAATTCACATAAACTAAGAAAAATTTTGAACATTCTCACTTACGTGTCAATTAGGTCCTTCATAACCGGGTATTTTGTCCAATCATTTCCTAACGAGTCAAGATAATACACAATTTCTCGGATAGGATTGATTGCGAGCAACAACCAATGTCCACTGTAATGATTAGGCAAATGTTAGATGGTAACTTGGAAAATAATTATAATAGATGAATTTAGAATGAAATGCTAACCCGGTATTAAACGGTACAAAAAACAACTTCTCCGCATTTTTATTCTCCACGAGGATCCGAAGAACGTACTCCGTCACGGTATCCGGTCTACTTATCATTAAACTATAGCTGACGGTCGCGGGTGCTAAGAATCCGAATGATACGTCCCAACCATTGGGGCGCATCAATTTGTCATACAAAAACCTAATATAAAAACATCATTAACATAAAGTAAACATCATTAAAATAAGTTGTTTAATTAATAAAACAAAGTAGTCCGAATTTACCTAACATATGTATTGACAACGGTGACGCCGATTTCTTTACGACCAAAAACTTGCATGAAGTCCTCATTACCAATCATTTGTTCGTAATCAAAGCCGAAAATCCCTACCTCCATAGGTATAATCCGAGCACCTCCGGTCGGTATATCGGTCATCTCTAGAAATGTCCTGAGGCACGACCTATACTTGGTGGTAGGTTTTTTCCTAGCTACGGACTTCTTAGCACCAGAACTTTGTACCCGTGCGGAGGCGTTGCTAACCTCCTTTTTTTGTTGTGCGGAGGCATTGCTAGCCTCATTTTCTTGAACCTACATGTCATATAAATAGTTAGATCTAATTAAGAATGTAACAACTTCCATGAATATATGTCATATAATTGTATATTACCTCTTTTCTTGAAACCGTGGACTCGGTATGTCGTGGAATCGCAGTTTCTTTTGATTTGGATTGTGTGGGAGTCTATTTAACATAGGAAAATATGAAAGTACAATTTTAAGCATAAATTTTAAACTTTGAATATACCAAGGAAAGTTAACATAAGTTTTAATCATACCTCATATCCTACGCATATGAGGTTTGTCGGCCATGCAACAAACGAACCTACTGCTTCGTGCACCGTTGTTGCATCCGAATCATCGCTAGGATATGGTAATGCTGCATTCGGCTCAACTGCAATATCAACTGATACCTTCAAACATCCAGCAGGGAGCTCTCTAGTGTGGAGTAATACTCCGCTAACGTTATGCACTTTTCCCTTGCCAACCATCCGATAGTATGGTGACGACAAATACAACTGACAATGGGAAATGCCCTAAAACCAATAATAACAAGAAATCGTTAATGTGTATATATGTCAAATACATAATTTAAGAAAATAGTTCAATTTAAGACAATTATATGTAATTACCTCTGGAATGTTCGGCTGAAAGGTACAGTTGATACTGTCTTTGTCCGAAGCATCTCTGTATACTGTTGAGGCGCTAGCCTCTCTTTCTCTCCTCAATGCATCAAGCTCAGCTTGCATGGCTTCCATTCTTGCATGAAGCTCCCGATTACTAGGAGCCTTTGCTTTTTTAATACTCAGGGAGGTCGGAGTGACTCCAAATCCCTTACCCCTCACCCGACCAGAATACTCAGGGACATCTAATGCCCGACCAAGTATGCTCCTAGTATCATCGGGAGATAAAGACTGAGATAGCTCCTCCTAAAAAATCAGATGAATATTGTACACTTGTCAAATATTTGTGTATAAAAATGTTATTCAATTAATGAAAAAATGTTATACTTACACATTTCTGGTATACTTGTAAAACTTCTTCTTGAGGAACTCCAGATTTGCCCACACGGGCTTCCTTCCACAAAACATGTGCAGGAAGAGATGATTCTGAACTTTCCTCCTTCTGCAGCTACACATTAAGTCATACAATTTGATCAGATAAAACTAATATATGATGAACAAATTTGTTATCGCAATTTATAAATACTTACCATGGATTGTTCTAACCGTCCATATCCGACACGTCCTTTTCGGTACGGATATGCGGGACTTGATGCTCTTTCCCGATTTGTAGCACTTATTCTTTGAAAAACCGGGTCTTGTCTTTTGGATTTGAACGCTTCCCATTCTTCAGCCGATATCAAACTTTCATATTTTTTGGGAAGCTCCGCATCCACAAAATTACCATCCGCATCCTTAAGGAACTTGGATGATAAAAATGTCTGAAACCCTCTTAGAAGCTTTCCGGCCAATTTCATACAAAAGCCTCTTCTTTCTTCTTCGATGTTAAAACATCGCTAAGAAAAACATAAAGATTGATAGTTAGTATCGGTAATTGAAAAAACATAATTGATTCCGTATAATTAAGGGCCAAATGATTGTACCTTTATCTCACTCCAAATTTTATCTTTGGACTCTTTCAGCTCTTTGTTTCTCCAATCATCACATGTAATGGGAATTTCATTCCTTACTAGTGCACCGATAAAACTAGTTAAGGTATGCCCATTAGGTTCTATAAGCTGTCCCTGGGTGCTCCAATAGACATCTAGTATGATGCCTCGAGATCTTCCTTGGACCACCCTTCTCATTACTGTGATGCCTCTTCGAATTTCTTCTTCCGCGGATACTTTTTTAGGAACTTCCTCAGGTTGGTCATCAGCCATGTCTAACCTGTAATAAACCAAGGAAACCATCAAATATCAAATATAACTTATAATCAAAGCAAATGAAAACAAAAAAATAAAGAAATCATGCATTATCATATATAACTTATAATCAAAGAAATTGAAAACAAAAAAAAATAAAGAAATCATGCATTATCACATATAACTTATAATCAAAACAATCGAAAAAATAAAATAAAGAAACCATGGATAATTTACCTAAGTCACTAACATCTCTTTCTTTTCTTTGTTGGAATATTAATCACTTGTTTCTTAGCAATGCGTACGGATGAATTGATCCAAATTCCCTCATTATGATCGTTTCTTATATATGACTCATCCGGTATAAGATCCTCAACTTCATCATTTCTATTCAACTCATTCCGTCTAATGCATGACTCATTCTCAACATCAATATCACATTGATCGACACCGCTATCATCAGTCACTTTGTTAGAGAAAAGCACTATAGACCATTTTGTACTCTTCGGGTCATTCACATAGAACACTTGTTTAGCCTGAGATGCTAGAATAAAAGGTTCATCTTTGTACCCCACCCTAGTAAGATCAACTTGCAAAAATCCAGACTTATCCATTCGTATGCCACTACTATTCACCCACTTGCAACCAAAGATGGGAATCTGAAACTTCTCGTAATCAAACACCCAAATGTGCTCAATAACTCCAAAATATGACAAATTTGCATATTTGGGGTTTAAGTCCTTCATACTTGATATATGCATTGCTTCAGCTAGCACGGTGACACCACTATTTTGCATAGTACTCTTATCATCTTGTTCTTTGGTATAAAATGTGTATCCATTAATTGAATATGCGCTATGAGAAAACACATGCAAACTTGGACCATATGCCAAACATCTCAACCTTTCTGTTACCGAAGAAGGATCTGAAGAGCGCTTCAAATAAATATGATCCTTCAACCATTGTATGAAACTTTGATTGTGCTCTATAACTATCCAATTTTCATTTCTGTTCGGATTTAACCTTCGGAGTACATCCTTGTGCATTTCAACATATGGCTCAACCTCATTATTATTGTGCAGAACATACAAATGAACTTGATCCCGTTCATCCCTTGATATTGTCACAATTTTATTCCCAATTAATTTTTTACCTTCCATTTTGTCGAAAATCTGAGCTCTGGGGAGTCCAATCGATTGAACAACGGTTTCTCTGCATCGCTTACCTTTGTACAACGGTTTCTCTGCATCGCTTACCATCCTCTCAAACATTTCAGGACAATCATGAAGATCTTCTTCCAGTGCTTCTACAATCTCTTCAACTCGATCACAATCATATGTTTCCGTGTCTTTGTCGTATGAAGCATAGGTCGTATTTCTTTTTCCACTCGATTCAACATTCCCGTTAATTTTCTCACCATGAAATATCCAACACTGATAACTTTGATCAATTCCATGCCTCAGCAAATGCGATTTCAATCCATGTGCGTCAACCTTACCAATATAACAACAACGCAAGCAAGGACAATGCATTCGTCTGGGGTTTTCAGCGTGTTGAACAGCATACTTAACGAATTCCGCAACCCCACTCTCGTACTCTTTGGTCATTCGATCGGCACAGATCCATGTTTTATCCATGGTTTTCCTACTTATTAAAGTAAACAATCAATCCAGACGAAAATACATAACTAAGGTAGTATCATTGAATATCCTAACAATTTTAAAGTTCAATTCATTTTAAACTTCAAAAACCTATACATAACCAATGTTAATATAAACTTCAATAACGTATCCGATACGCCAATATACCAACTTTAATTACCTCATCACTTTCATTTTTTATATTACAAGAATCAAACTTTTTCTATTACAATATACTTATAATTATACCTATAGAATGAAAGTGAGATGAACAACACTTTCACAGTTAAAAAGAAAAAAAACTACCTATTCAATCTTCAAGTATAATCACTAAGGAAACATGAAGTTTGAACAATATTGAACATCTAAATCCAAAATGATATTTAGAGTTTAAAGTCAAGTAGACACATACACTGTAACAAAACAATGTATGAAATTTAATACTACCTACCTACCTTTTTATGTGGGAAAACCATGTTTCATGTCCAAAATCTTATGTGTTCAATCTAAAAGTCTATAAATGGACCCCATTACTTGCCTAAACTTTATATTCAAATATTTGGACAAAATACTTGATGTACATGTAGAATAATTCCACAAAAATAGTACTCATAATTAATGTGACATTGTAAGGTATTCATATTTGCATATATATTAGATGATAAAGAAATATGCTTGCACTTACATAAAGACAAGAACAAGAATTTTTATTACTCATTCAGTTAGGATTGGCAATTGAGCATCAACAGTGTATTTTACAAACAAAAAGCAAGCATCAACAGTGTATTTTACAAATACTGATATTTTCCTAAATAACAGAGCATGAAAAAATGAAAAAATGCAGAACATACCGAAATGAAGGATTCTTCAAACACTTTCAGAAATGAAATCTTCTCAAAAAACCCTTGCAATGCCTGAAACCATATGCAAATAGAAATGACGAACAAATACTGAAATGGCTTGAAGAACAAAACGCATGCAGTAGAGAAATGAAGAACAAAACGCAGAATGAGATGAACATACCGCAGTAGAACTGAAGAACTGAGACCGATTCTTCAAACACAAACACTTTCTGGTATTGAAACCGAATGCTTTCAATGTATTCTCGTTCGCAGTTAGGGTTCGCTGGAGAGGTTTAATCGCTGGAGAGGGAAAACAGAAAGAACAGGAACGAAAATAGAAGTCTGAGTTTTAATTTTAATAAGACCTTAGACAGCGCTTTTATGGAAAGCGCTTTCTAAGATATGCCTTAGACAGCGCTTTCCAAAAGCGCTTTCTAAACCCCCCCTTAGACAGCGCTTTTGGTTTTAAATATTTTTTTAATTGAAAGACATTAAACAGCGCTTTCTAAAAAGCGCTGACTAAGGTCTATATTTAACAGCGCTTTCTAAAAGCGCTGTCTAAGGGGGGGTCTTAGACAGCGCTTTTAGAAAGCGCTGTCTAAGACCCCCCCTTAGACAGCGCTTTCGTTATATTTTTTTAACATTTTCCGTGTTTTATTTTTATTTTAACCTTAGACAGCGCTTTCTTTTAAAAGCGTTGTCTAAGATGCGCTGTTAAAAAACCTTTTTGGCGTAGTGAGAGATTACCAGTTTAAAAACCCTCGACTCACACTCTCGTGGTCTTATCTCAAATCTTACTCCTAAAGCCCTATGCCTGCTCTCGCTAGCCCATAAGTGTTTAGAAAATAATTTTTGAAAACTTAATAAGTCTAATTCGTTTTAAAGCGCTCTCGCTGTATTTAAATCGAATGCCTAACTTTAGCTATCCGGTTAAAATCTCACACTCTCGTGGTCTCGACCTAACCTATTTCACTTTTCTTACTCTCGTAACAAAAAGCTTGATTTTAATTATAAAAAGTCACAGCCAGAATATAAGTTCTTAATTGTTTTTAGCTTAGATTCGATTTAACCGTTTTGGTTTGGTTTATTACATACCGACTAAATTAATTTAGCTACTCATTTATTAAACCAACAGACAGATACAAAATGAAATAAATAAATATTAAATCATGCATTGTATAATAATAATAGAAACTTAACATAAATAAATAAATAAATTCAATATAAATTGCAAAACAAAAACCTGAACAATTTAATTCTTAGACTCCTTCTTCCACAAATCGGCAAGCTTGGAGTGTCGGAATCGAAATAAAATAAAATAACAAGTTCTGAGGCTAAAAAGAAAATCTAATTAAAATAACAATTTTCTAATGTTGGAAATTGTTATTAAATGGGTTGGAAATTAAAGGAAAAACACAGCAAGAACAAGAGCTGGAAAATAAATGGGTTGAAAGAAAAAATGGCAGAGCTTCCGCGTAAAAATTCAATAATAAACTCTGTGTTTTTTCATTTGATCCTTGGGTATTTATAGAAGAGGATTTTGGCAGTTGAATGAGTAGTAGTGTGGGCTTCGTCCTGTTTTGAGAGAATCCAGGAGAAGTGGTGTACTGGGTGTTGCTGAAGTTGAGGGAAAGTAGGAGTCTCTGAAGACTCGTTGCACGTTCTCAATTAAATTCAAACAAATTAAATAACTTTTTCTTGTCACGTTCGTGACATGGTGTAACGGTCAGATTTCTTCAATTAAGCGCGTCACGGTCGTGACATTGGTGTAACGGTCGTGAGACCTCTAATTGGCGTGTCACGGTCGTGAGTCAGTTGTGACGACCGTGAGAGCAACAAAAAATGCAGACTTTAGCAGAATTGATCTCTTCCTTTTCTTTTCATGCTAGATTTGGTTCATTTGATCTTTTTCTCATAATTTGGCTCTAGACATGTTATACCTGCAATGTGACATAAAAACTCGAAACAATCGGGAGTTAAAAGGATCAATGTACGATAAAACGGACTAAAAACATAGTAATAATGTGATACGATTTCTCGTTATCAGTGGCGACTCTGTTGTTTTTTTCCGCATCCCATCGCGAGGATCGTACTTTTCGAGGTACGACAATAATAAACACATTTTAAAGCATCAACATGAAAGTGTATACCTCTAATCGCCAATAGGTCCTTTGTTGGAAGCCTATTCTCAAGTAATCTCCAACCAAAAACTTTTTGATCTTGAAAGGAGCCTCCGCTTTCAACATTAGAGGCCAAGCTAAATCGTACCTATTAAATGGACCGAAAGGAGTCCGAAACAAAGCATAATAATTATAACAAGACGCTACAGAGTACCTCCCTTCGGGTTCACAATCCCATAAAATAGAGTCACCTACATCACCCAAAATACCATGATGGATTAAACAATTTTTTAAAATGTCCAACTCGGCCGTTATGTTGATATCATGAAGTAGCGACCCATGAATGCCAAAATCACCCCATATCCACTCTCCATGAATCCATCCCCCATAGACGCAATCGAAACCCATTTTAAAGCGGAAGCATCGTAGAAAACCGAAAAATTTCTCCTTCAAAACCACCCCATCCAATCACTTAACCTCCCAAAACGGAATAATGAATCCATTACCAACTTTATAACCACAACCAACCACAAAAGGGTCAAAAATAAATTTCTTACCAACCGAGATGATGTCCTTCCAACAATAAGACAATGAGGAGTCTTTTTTGTCAACATCCCCACTAATGGCTTTAGTTGCTATATCACCATACCATGCTCTCAATAAATCAAACCAAATGTCATTATGGTTTTTAATAATCACCCACCTCCACTTATTTAAAAAAGCCCAATTAAACTCCTCCAAATCTTTAACGCATAACCCCCCTTTGTCACAAGGAAGACACACCTTCTTCCAACTTATCCAATGAATCTTTCTTTTCTCCTCCGTACCTCCCCACAAAAAATTACTTTGAATCTTGGTAAATTCTTTCACCACTTTCGGAGGCATTTTGTAAAAAGACATGGTAAAAATAGACAAAGAACAAATAATATATTTCAACAAAGTGATTCTCCCTCCAAGGTTTAGGAATCTATTCTTCCACCCCCATAATAAGTTTTTTTCATCTTCAACAAAAGAGGATTCCAACTAGAGAATTTCCTTGGGTTGATTCCAATTGGAATTCCAAGAAACACAAAATTACTATCTTCCACCCTACAAGAAAGAATAAGAGAAGCCGCCTCTAAAAAATAATTGTTAGTATTAATCCCAATCAACTTACTTTTGTGGAAATTGATACCATGACCCGATACTAATTCAAACGCTTATAAAAGAGTCATCATTGCCCAAACTTGCTTCCAACTTCCTTCTCCCACCAATAACGTATCATCCGCAAATTGAAGAATATTAACCACATATCTCCTCACAACAATAAAGCTCTCGAATTCTCCAATTTCACAAGACTTCCTTACTAACCCCGATAAAGCATGCGCAACCAAAACATAAAGAAAAGGCGAAAGAGGATCACCTTGACGCAACCCCCTCTCAAAAACAAATTCCTTTGTAGGACTTTCGTTAACCATCACCGATATTTTGCTTTGAAACACCAATATTTCCATCCATTTCCTCCACAAACTACCAAACCCCATCTTTTCCAACACAAACCTAAGAAAATTCCAATTCACCCTATCGTAATCCTTTTCAAAATCCACTTTACAAAGTAAACAATTCCTCCCCTTCTTCCTAGCATAATCCACCACCTCATTGGCCACAACCACCCAGTCAAGCAATTGCCTACCCGAAACAAAAGCATTTTGGCAAGGTGAAATTATCGAATTTAAAATTCGTTTCAATCTCCCGGCCAATGTTTTAGCAATGACTTTATACAAACAACCCACAAGATAAATAGGACGATAATCGTCAAGGGAAACCAGATTAGGAGATTTTGGGACCAAAGTAAGAAAAAAGGAGGTGATATCCTTAGATAAACCATTACCTTCATGGAAGCTCTTGCAAAACCGAATGAGATCCTCTTTGAGGAAATGCCAACATTTTTTTATGAAAAGAAAAGTAAATCCATTCGGGCCCAGACTCTTGGATCCGTCGCATCCCCAAACCGCTTTTTTAATCTCATCTTCTTCAAAAGGTCTTTGAAGTGCCACATTATCCTGCCCACTAATATTTTTAAAATCAATCCCTTCCATCATAAGCCTCTCCCTTTCCGGTTCAACAAATTTTGAAGAAAAATGATCACAAACTTCCTCTTTTACCTCCTTCACCGTATCAATAAGACCTCTAGATGTAATGATAGGGCTAATGTGATTATGCTTTCTTCTATCCTTCATAACTTTGTGAAAAAATCCAGTATTAGAATCACCCTCCTTCAACCACTTCAATCTCGATTTTTGACAAAGCATATTCTCTTTAATTCTCAACTTCCTCCAAAATCTACTAGTCGTTTCCTTCCAGTTGAAAATGATGTCAGGATTAATACCCACATCTTCCACCTCCGTCCTATCATCAGCAAGATTAATATCACAAACACCCTCCTCCACTTCCAAATCTACCCTTCTGAAAACTTCTATATTCCACCACTTAAGTTTTCCTTTAAGAAGTTTCAATTTTTACTTTAAAACAAAACCGCCTCTTCCTTCTACCTTTAACGCTTTCCATTCCTTCTCCACAAAAGGAATAAAAGAGCTAAAAGAAAGCCATTCGTTATTGAATTTGAACGATTTAGGACCCCAATTAATATTATCCTTTGTCAACCAAATAAGGCAATGGTTCGACAAATCTCTCGGTCCAATTGTTTGACCGATAATACCCCACCTATTAACAATAGTATCCGACAAGATAAAACGATCAATTATACTTATGGATAAACCATCCCCACTATAACAAGAGAACTTCTTACCTTTTCACGACACGTCCACCAACAAATTTTCTTCAATAAACTCCCAAAAGCTTTCATTTCATTATTAAAACCCACCTCCGCTCTCCCTTTCCTTTCCCTACAACTTTTTACCGCATTAAAATCCCCTCCAATGATCCAATCACCATCATTAAAAAATTTCTTTAATTCCAACAATTTGCGCCACAACACATTCTTCAAAGCAAACGAACATGGTGAATAAACATTAACCACATAGTAAACAACCGACTTCTAAACGAGCTTGGTGCCTAAAAAGCGATCCCCTCGAAAACTCATGAGAACCTCCCCCACCTCCTACCTCCATAAAATAATAAGACCCCCCGACATTCCAACTACATTAGAAAAAGAGTAACCCAAATCACCAATGCTCCAAAAACTTTTGACTAAAGAGTCGCTAAAATTTGATAATTTAGTTTCTTGCATAAAAAAAATCCGCTTTCCCCTTCTTTATCAAGGCATTAATTCTTCTTCTTTTAAGTACATTTCCTCCCCCTCTAATATTCATTGACCCAATAATCATAAGGAACAATTTTCATTCTCCTTCCGAAACACCTTCATACCCTTATTCACCTCTTTAAATTTATAACTATTCCTCGACACTAAACTGCTTCCTCCCTCAACAACCCCCAATGCTCCAATAGCCGTCTTCAACTTGATTCCTCCCTTATCTTCCAGAAAATCCCATAGCTTTAAATTAATTATATTAATACCGGAAAACTCAGACTGCTCACCATGGTACATAGTGCCACTGCAAGCAGAAGCAGGAACAAATTTGTTGCCACACATTGCCGAAGACAAACACACCGGTATCCGCTTCTTTCAAAAGTCTGCCGTCTCCAGACCCTCCTCCTTGCGAATCCTGCCCCTATTAGAATGTTCTACAGCCGTTGGTAATGGCTCAGTACAAACATCCTGAATAGGCCCTTGTAAACGACTTGGAAGTGGCTGGGAATTTCCGCCTCCTTTTCTTAGTCAAGGCCACTCCTGTCCCTAAATCAAGACCCATTCTTCTATGTTTCATATTCTTCAATTGAGGATTAAAATCCTCCAACAAATTCCTAAACTTCAACTTCTTAATTTTCCTGTTATTAGAATGCACAGTCAAACCAACCGCATTATAACTGGTAGAAGAAGCAGCAATATAAGGAATAACAGTATCAGACACAACATCATTTTCCCGAATACTTCCTTGAATTTCGTCCTCCCCTGCCAGCTTCCCACTACTCGTGAAAACCGCGTTATTGGAAAACTCCTCTATACTATCTACTGAAGAAGCATCGCCTTCCCCCAAAGTAGAATTTTCCTCGAGAAAATCTTCCGACCAACCCTCTTCGGAACTATCTGAAACTGCAACAACAGAATGAGAAAAAGGACAAACTGAACAACAATTCGCCGGGTTGATAACTTCTTCTCTAATAGTCAAACACACTATTCTTCCGTTAACCTTCACACACATTGAATCCAGAATCTTAGAGGTCACCGATATAGTGACTCGAACTCTCTCCATATCAAGAATACAACCTTTAGCCGTGTTGTCATCCAAGCAGCAAAAGGAACCCAAGGAATTAGCAATTTCCACAAAGAAATCATTATTCCACACTTGCACCGGAATGCCGTAAATTCTGATCCAAGTCGATATGTCCGCATCCAACACCTCTTCACTCCATCTCTTAACGTCTCTAAACCAGCTTTTCCACCATAAATATCTTTCCGCCCTCAATTCGTCAATCGTGCCTTCTTCCAACTCTTCTAACAAGCAGCTATTTGCTCCGAGAGGGGAGACTTTAATGGCGAAAAAACTTCCTTCTCTAAGTTATCTTGAATAGCATAAGTCGAACCTGGAATGTTAACAGTTCCTACATAGGCTTTACGTAATCTGACCACGTCTTCCTCTAACGAGTTGAACGACACCGACACTTTTTCCTCCTCACTCGCGGAAGCCTCTCAAACCAATTTGTTTCTTCTTGGAGAAATTACTGCCTTAACAATATCGCCAATGCAACCAAAGACCCCGAAGATATCCTTTGCTTTATATTTTTCTGGAAAAACCGAAAAATAAATCGAAACCAATTGATTATGAAACACATACAATTGATAGATTTGAAGAATATTTTAGATGGAAATATTTTTGATTTTTGACTTTTTAAAATTTGTGTTCGCTTTACAATGATGATAGAACCTTAAAGTGATATTGTTTAACAATCCACACCCAAATTCAACCAAAACAGTGTTTGATTTTTATTTGTTTTTTTAGAAGAAGCAAGTTGATCATAGTCATCAGATGAAAATATATGTAAATGCATAGGTAACCACAACAGACGAGTCGAAGCTTTTTAGCATTTGTTGTTTCACTATCACAAAGCATATTTTTAATAGAATCACATTAGTCTTAATTGATTTCTTAAGATTTGCTGGATTACCATAGGTGCTGCTATTGGGTCTCCATTGGATAGTCTTCTTAAACTCACTTATACATGAGCCTGAAACAACAAAATGACCCTCATGCATTGTCATTTTAAGGTAAACACTCATTTCCTTGAATTCCAATATGAAATGTTTCTGCACAAGATGTTTAGTTTTATCCTTAAAAGTAAAATTATTATGTTTTCTTAATAACATCTTTATTTTCTAGTGTTGTATATTTGGTGCAATAGATCTCATTTGTGTTGACTTCTTCTCAACTCTCACTCCTTGAGCAGAAATTGAAGTAAAAATATTATTTTCTTAGTTTTAGGTAATTTTATTTAATCATTTATGTTCCATTCTAACCAAATTTTTTATTTAAATTCTTAGGGTGAGATTGGAATGCAGCAAATGGGATTAAAATTAAAATTCATTGAATTAGTCCTCTATGTGATGTTTTTTTATCTAAAATTATTGCTAAGGTAATAATAATAATAATAATAATAATAAAAAAAATAAAAGAAATACAAACCGCCTTATTCCGCGAACCGTTGGGGCTAAACAACATAAAAGAAAACAAAAACAAAGAAAGAAACATTGTTGATTGTTCCAATCACAAATTATTTCTGTCTTTCTGAATCTTTTGTCTCCCTCATAGTCTTGTTCTTGCGCTGTGCTGTTTCGCAACTTGTGATGGATTCCCCACATTCACCACTATGTTCTTCTGCGATATCATTTCCATCGCCCCCATCTGCGCCAAAACCTATTAAGATTCGAAAGATACAGTTCTTAGATGATGATGATGAGATCCCTCAAATGATAACGCTATCACCTGAGTCTCATACTCCCTCACCTCAAATGATCACACTATCACCACTGCAGAAAACACGGTTACAATTCATCGATCACGTTATCGAGCTTGG
Organism: Lathyrus aphaca; assembly: GCA_963966055.1. Lineage (NCBI taxonomy): Eukaryota > Viridiplantae > Streptophyta > Magnoliopsida > Fabales > Fabaceae > Lathyrus > Lathyrus aphaca. The sequence goes on from OZ014521.1 coordinate 304,674,508, forward strand.
TGAGATTCATTTGGAACAGTTTCGTCTCCTTGAGAAAACCCAAGAAGCCATCGAGGCTGACAGAAAAAGGAAAATCTCTATCTTGATGTCATTTCGGTAGTTTTTTCCTTTCCATTCATTATCAATTTTTTTATTATTTTTAATTCATCTGTCAGGTAAGGTTTAAGGTATGTTCTTTTATTTCCCAATATTATTTTGACTCCATCTGCTATGTTGTTTTGTTTCCCACTATTATTTTCAATCTGTATGTTAGGTTAGGTTTGTTGTTTTGTTTTCCAAAACTATTTTCAATCTATTTGTTAGGTACTATCACACTCTTGCTGTCATCAGTAGGATCAAAATCAGAGTCATCAGGTAATTAAAGGTAATCATGTATTTCTCTTTACCCTTTACTTTTCTTCAATAAAATTATCCAATGAACTCCATGGCTAGTATACATTGGAGAGAGATACTTTGGAAGTTACTTTTGTGCCTTAGAATTCTATACTTAATGAGAATATCTTGCAATATAAATTCTTAATTTTAATGTATCTAACATTGAAATTTAACTTTTTGACTTCCATAATTTCTGCAGGTATTCAAAACACATTAAATATGTTAGACCTTTTTGCTGCCGTCGTCCGTATTATAGATTTGTGCCTTATTTTGTTGTTGTTGCTGTGTTGCAGCTCTTAGGAAGGAGTAGTGGATTTCAGTTACCATCTGCACATCGACCCTGTACTAAAGGACTTTGGTTGTGGAGTTCACCTTTGAAGAGGACCGCTCTTGATGGAACAGCATACAATCTTCTGCTATTAGACAGTGAAGGAATAGATGTTTATGATCAAACGATTTGCTTTTTCCAGTTTTCTTCAAGCTCATTTTATGCTAGTCTGTTATTCGTTTATCTCAATTCAGAAAGCACAGACAAGCTACCATCACTAGTCTTGATCACTTGGAAAACGGTTCCATGACTAGTCTTGATCACTTGTAGTGAAAGTGGAAAACTTCTAGAAATGTCAAACTTGAAGGTATTTAGCTATGGAGATTTGAAAATTGCAACAAAGAGTTTCAAATCAGATGCTTTGCTTGGTGAAGGTGGTTATGGTGAAGTGTATAAAGGTTGGTTAAATGCTGAAACACTCGCTCCTGTCAAAGTTGGTTCTGGAATGATGGTGGCTATCAAGCAAATGAAATCTGATAGTTTGCAAGGTGTTCAAGAATGGCAGGTAATTTCATTTTCATTACTTTGAGGATACTTTGCAAATATTGTTGGACATATCAAAGGTATTAAGGAGAGGGATGTTATATTAGAGATTTCTCTTGTGTGAAATATCATTGTACACAGATTTCATCATGTTGATGGCTCATGTGTATAGTTAAGAGCATATATAGAAATATCTCAAAAAAAAAGAGCATATAGTTTTATTAGTTTTCTTTATATATATGTGTTGGGTTTTTCTAATACACCTTACTACCAACATTATTGAGATTGGGGTGTAGATGGGTATTAGCTTATGTTTATGTAAGACTGAGAACATCTTTACTTAGTGTCCAACTTTTTACAAAGCATGTTCTGATTGATTACACAATAAAACATGTTTCCCAGCATTTGAAGGGACTCATTTGCATGCTCTGATAACTAAGAGTGTCTTTGTAGTGAGAAGAAGAAATATGTGAAATAGAGTGTGAAATGAATCAAATCAATGAAATTATATTTTATTTTATTTTATTATTAATAAATTTAATTTAACTCGCAGAAATAAAATAAACCACACAACAACATTTAAATTGAACTCATAAAATCAATTATTGGAAACGCTTAAAGCATCCTAAGCATTACTTTTCTACCGTAGTAAAAAATCAAAACTATTCATAGAATTCAAAAATGAAGTTGGTGACGCACCCCAATCACCCCAATTCGGTAGTTTTTGAACCACGTTCTAAATCTATGACTAAATTTAATTATGTAATTTTCTATCTTATGGAAGAGCATTTCCATAATCTACTATACTAGAAATAAATATAAAAACAAAACGGATGCAAAAACGGAGATAAATTAACATTGATAATTGTTATGATATATATTAAAAAAAGAAATATTATATAGATAATCGTTAATATAAATTGAATAATACATTTCAATATTAAGATAGGCCTTTCAACATCTTCATAATATCTTTGATCAATCTCATTATCGTCGCATCCAGTTGAATCAGACATTTTGTTTTGTAACTGTTAAATGTATTGCACATAACTCTTAAATTTGTATCGGTCTTCAGTTCAAATCTGTTGAACTGAATCTTCCTTTTCTTGTCACTCGAGGGTGAACGACATTCGAGTTTCTCAATTCTTCAATATTTTATGGGATAATAGCTAACTTACCCCCTATCATATGGGCGATGTTTGAAAAACTCTCACAAAAAAAGTTTAGATTCCCCCTTGACATTTATAAATTTCATACTTTCAATCCTTCATTAATCCAATTCACCAAAAATCATGACAGGGCTTACTTATGTGTAATTATTTTTAATTTCTTTTTTCAAATTGGTTAAATTTAATTACACGTGTTATTCTTTTTAAATTATTAAGAATGCTTAGCCCTAAATGCATTAGTTCACAATTTCATCTTCTTCTTCCTTCTTGTATCGCAACTGCCTCCCCAGAACCCTAATCATTTTTTCATCTCTTTCTTTCTTCCATATTGATGAGCTTTTCAATGAGTGATAGTTCACGAAGTTGCAACAAGTTATTTTCCAAAATCGCTCCCAAATGTGGTCATGGTCTTTCGATGAAGGTTTTCATGTCCAAGTCTGCTGCAAATCCTGGTAGGAAATATTGGAAGAGCAAATTCTATGGAAAAGAAGAATATTGCCAGTTATTCTATAGGGATGCTGAATTTTTTGTTCACGAGGATAGGAAGAGATTGAGGAAGATGATGGTGACTGTGGGAGGTGTGATGTTATGTCAGAAAACTTGACAAAATTTGCAAGGAATTTTGGGAAGGAAGTTGGGAAAGAATTTGGGGCACAACCTGGCACCAAGGAGCTTGAAGATGTGAAGAAAAAATTAGAGAGGACAAGGAAGAAATTAGGTCTTGCAGTAGTTCTACTTATGTGTTCTTGGGCATATTTTGTTACAGTCATAGCAGGCTGATTAATTGTGTTAATTTGTTGTGTTGTATTAGGAGTTTCAATTGGGTATTATAAGGCATATATGTTTTGAGGTGCTAATTTGTTGTCTTGTAATGTATTGAATTCTGCTATGTAATGAATTTTTCTATGTTAAAAGTCTTATATCAGTTTCAATAGAATGTACTAAAATTCTTCATCTGTACTAAAATTTACTTAACACAACTTCCATAACAAAATAAGCTGCCATAGACATAATGTCATTACAAAACGAACTTGTCATTACAAAACAAGATAAAACTTGCAATTACAAAACAAAAGGATAATATAACTGACAAAATGACATAACTAAGTTGTTCAAATTCTTCAAGATACTTGATGTTCCAATTGACAAATACAACATTCAAAATAGTAATACTTGATTACTTAGACAAATACAACATCAAAAGGCTGAATAAACATGTCTTCAGATTACTGACTCAGTTTAGGATCTGTTTGGCCATGTCCCTCAATAGTAGTTGCAGGCATAACAGTTTCTGGTGCATCCTCAATTTCTAATGGTGCATCGGGTGTTGCACCTGACCTATGTGATTTTGATTGCCTGAATATGCTTTTCAGTCTGTCACTGCTCCTTGTAGGTTCTTATGCCTTCTTCCTTGATACCTTCAGCTTTTCAATTCTATTCTTCTTTGGTGGGGTAGGATTGATAAGTTGAGAATGATGTGTTTCTGGTGGTTGAGAAAAGGCATTTGTAGGAAGAGTCTGAATAACAACCAATTCTTCAATTAAGCCATCAATTTCTGGATCATAGAAAGGATCATCAATTTCTGGTTCACCGGGTCCAACATCAGTTGGAATAGCAGGATGAGTTTGTTCAACATGCTCAGTTTGGATACCATCATCAATAGCCCCAGTTTGCATAGCAGGCTTAGTTTGGATACCATCATCAGTAGCATTACAAGTTCAAACAAAATGAGGCATTAGCATTACAAATCAAATAGACTTAGCATTACAAATTAATGATTTACAATTTAAGGCATTACAATGACATGTTACCTTTCATTCTTCACAAACTTAATCTCCCTCCCATTAAAAATTGACCACTCTCTTATAGCATCCTTAAACTCACTTAATGATGTAAACTCCATGCCAAGCTTAAACTGAAAAATCCTTGTTCATCTACTCACTTCTGAATTGCTCATACTTAGGGAGTTTTGTCCATAACCTAAAATCAGTGTATCCCTAATCCTTAACCAAACTCGCATCCTCAAAGAAACTATATGTATCATAATCTTGACCTTCCACTATGGTATCATTCCCCCTATAAAACATAAACTTGTCAACCACAAATTTCCCCCGTGATGAAAGATGACAGAAAACAGTACCATCTACATTTACAGAAATAACCAAGGGTTAAACTAGGATTTTTGCCAACACTAAAGTTAAAAGATCAGACTGTAATGAAATAAATAGTGTTAATAACCAAATATAATAGATTGTGACTATTGTTGGCACCATTGCAACTTGTACTTTTTTAAGCAATAAACAAGTAGAAAGTTGTACCTTCTTGAACAATGATTGACACGGGCTTCCTAAGTAAGGTGCAAAACAATGTTGAAAACGACAAACACAAGGGACAAACACATTTGCGCAGATGAACAAGTTCAATGAAGAAGACGATTGACCTTCAGATGAACAACTTCTTGGACGATGAACAACTTCGGTGAAATAGGGTTTAGGGTTAACCCTAACATAAGGTTGCATATTAAGGGGTACCTAAATTCAATCAATTTTAAAAAAATAACACATGTAAATAAATTTAACTGATTTGGAAAAAGAAATTAAAAGTAATTACACATAAGCAAGTCATGTCATGATTTTTGGTGAGTTGGATTAATGAGGGACTGAAAGCATAGAATCTACAAATGTCAACGGGGAATCTAAACTTTTTTTACGGGGGTGTTTTTCAAACCTCATCCATATGGCAGGGGAAATTAGTTATTAACCCATATTTTTATTATTGTAGGAGATTCTTCAATATGAATTTCAGATCTACAAGAGAAGTATACTTTGTGATATTAAATTCAATTGATGGCTTCATGTCGTTGAAGTAGACATATGCGACATGGTAATTCATGTTCATTATGATGTAATGTGATCATGTAAAAAATATGAGAAGAAAGGCCCATATTTATACAAGTTATAGGCTAATATGGACCTTTAAAATTCAATCATGTCCCAAGGAATATTCTGGAGATGTACTTCTGGATGCATTATATTTCATTGTGTGAAGTTTGTGAAATTAGAGTGAGTCCGAAAATGCAATTCCGAATAAACCTTGATCATATGTTTTTTTTAAATGTTTGAGATGAATCTGATAATACATCTTCGGAACCACCCAACATTGTTCACATATAACCAATTTCAGAAACAATGCATGTTTTAGAATAGAAAATGGAAAAATATTTTGATAACTGTTCTGGACTGGGCCTCCAAGACATAGCTGAGCGCAGGACCAAAACCCCCAAGGCCAAGGCCCGGTCTGTCGAGAAGATGCATGAAATTGTCGGGCAAGATTCATTAGCACAGACAACCCACTAGGAAGTCGAGCAGCATCCTCGACTCATCATATAGGTGCTGGGGAGACCACGTCTCTCCAACCTATGTCACGTCACCCAACTGTCCACCATTATCTCCTGAAAGATAGGGGCAGTTGGACCAGGGACAAGACCACTTGCTAAGTCTTATACGCTACTACGCGTACCTTGGAAGTTCTTCATTGGGCCTAGCTAATCCAGCCCAAGAAAGGACCTTGGCCCAGCGCTGGGGGCTCGATATAAATATCATTTTTCACTAAAGGGTCATGTATTCTGAACTATTCTCTCTCTTACCATCTCTATACCCAAAATCACTTGAGTTTCAAAGTGTCTTACAGGTACACCCCTTCCATCTTTCTATCAACCGCGACGTTTGTAGCCAATAGATGGAAGGACCTTCTGATCAGGTAAGATCAGTGGCGCCGTCTATGGGAACTTGTTATCCCCTTCTTTCATTTTAGAAGATCAAAGCTCACTCACCCCTCGCCCTTCCAACATGGCCGACGAACGCGGTGACAACCACAATCTGGACCTTGTCAACTACAATAATGAGGACGACGTGATCGTCACCCACGAGTCTCATGTGCGTGTCGGACAACCATCGACCCCATCTCCCGAGTCTGAGGACAATGGTGTCCCCTAACCTCAGCCAGCCGCCGCTTTCCAGCCCATACCGGTGCCATTCGACGGAGACTCCACCATGATAGCCATGGTGCACGCTCTGAATCAAACCAACTTCCTGCTCACTCAACAACACGAGAGGTTGATAGCGCTGGAGACCGACCGCCAAACTGGGCCTCCCCGCCGCGAGCGAGGACCCCTACTGAAAGACACCAACCAGAGGCGTCCAAGAAGCGGGGACGCTCACCTCCTCATCGAGGGCGGCGTTCCCCCGAACCAAAGAAGAATAGGTCCAGGGGCATCCTGAACGAGTGGACGATCAACCGAGGGGTCCTCCTCAGCAAGATCAAAGCCCGAGGAACAAAGTTCACTCCCCATTGAGGAGTGACGAAGACGACCCCCACTGCCCTCTGTCACGAGCTATTATGGGCGCGCCACTCCCGAAGGGCGTGGAGAAGCCCCCGAACTGGACACCTTATGACGGGACGACTGACCCAGATGATCATGTCGACAACATCAATGCTATGCTCGACTATCGCAACGACATCACCGAGAACATTAAGTGCCAGTTATTCTCAACAACTCTCCGGAAATGAGCCATGGCGTGGTATAAAAGCCTAGCACCTGAATCAATCACTTCCTGGAGGAGCATGAGGCTGGAGTTCACACGGCATTTCACCGCCTCCCGACGCCACCCCAAGACTGAAGCAACCCTTGAAGCCATTGTACAAGGTAAGAACGAAACGCTGCGCTCGTACATCGAGCGATTCAACTAAGAATTCGTCGAGGTGGATACGACTGGCTACATGAAAAAGTACCTCCTCGAGAAATGGCTCCTTTCCGGAGTGAACTCAGCTGAGCCTTCGGGATAAAACCCCCCTCGTACCCTTGACAAGCTTCTTCACAAAGCTCAGGCGTACATTCGGTACGAGGAGAAACAGGTCGCACACAATGTCCGGAGTAACCGAGGTTACGACGATGTCAGAAGTTCCAAAAATGAAGACTACACCGCTCTTCGACGCACGGGGGACAAAAGGAGAGATGCACCGCTCTCCGAATACAAATTGTTGACTGCTCCCTACGAGCGTATTCTCGTCGAATGTATCAAATCTGAGTTCAAGCAGGGCATGACAAGGTTCCCCAAACCTACAACACCCAAGCCCCATACCGACAAGTCCAAATAGTGTCATTTCCATAGGAGCCACGAGCATGTGACCGAAGACTGTGTCCACCTTAAATACGCGATCGAAACCCTGATCAAAGAAGGTCACCTTAAACAATTTGTCAAGGGAAGCGAGACTCCCTGGCGTGAGGAGAAATACACGAAAAGAAATCGCTAAGAATCCCCGAACCATGAATCCCCTTTCTAAGTTGCAATGTGCATCTCACGGCCCGAAGATTTCCACTTCCCCGATGTCGACATGGGAGGACGACTTGTTGCTCATAGCCCATGGGAAGATTTCCCCACCGCCTTAGTCATCTCTGGGGGAGTGGTGAACAACGAAAACACGACCATGTATGTGAAGCGAAAATTCGATGAACTTTTGTTGACCGCACCTGAACAGTTGGCGACTCTGAAAAAATCTCGGGGAAGATCCAACCCAATATTATTTTTCCTCGAAGAACTTCCCGGCGGATCCTCCGATTCGAGTATCCGATAAGAGCCAAAATGGGACGCTTTGACGTCCGACGCATCTTGGTCGATCTGGGAAGCTCGGTAGACATTATGTATGTCCACCTATTCAAGACTCTAAAGCTAGACAAGACGAACCTATCCCCTTATGTTGGATCCGACCCCCAAGGATTTAATGGGGCCACTACCAGACCGTGGGGGTACGTGGAGCTCCTCGTTAAATTTGGAGAACAAGAAACTGCCAGGGAAGTCAAAGTCCTATTCCTAGTAATATAATGCCCCTCTCTCTACAACTGGATCCTTGGCTGACCCACACTGGCCGAACTGACAGCAGTCCCATCTACCGTCCACTTGAAGATGAAGTATTATACCAAGCAGGGTCGCGTGGTCATGATCCACGTGTACATCGAGGCTGCCAGGAGGTGTTATGACGTTGCGGTCAAAGGGCAAGCCATAATCAACACCTCCAAGCATAGCAAGAAGCCTAAAGTCGAAGAGCAACCGCCCTCCCCGCATGTCAACTCCTCGATCTCGACAGTCGACTTGGCGAAAAGACGCTGAAACACAGGACCCCGTCAATGGGTCGGCACCAACTCATCCTTTATGCCCTATTCCGAACGGCGAGTTCGAGCTTATCTCCTTGGGCGACGACCCCGGCAAGACCGTGAAGATAGGTACCAGACTACCACTATCAACAAAGGAGCAACTTACAACTTGCCTCAAAGAGAATGCAGATCTGTTCGCGTGGAGTGCAGCTGAGATGCCCGGACTCGACCCCGAGGTCGCCTGTCATTAGTTAGCTTTAGATCAGGCCATTAGACCCGTAGTACAGTGTAGGCGCAAGCAGTCCCCCGAGAAAGCGGAGGCTGCCGAGTAGGCTGTAAAAGACCTCTTAGAAGTGAATTTTATTTCTGAAGCCCAGTATACAACCTGGCTCTCTAATGTAGTCCTCGTTAAGAAAAATAATGGAAAATGGCGTATATATGTTGATTATACTGATCTCAATAGGGTATGTCCCAAAGATGCTTTTCCCTTGCCTAATATAGATAAATTGGCCGACAATTCTGCAGGTTTTAAACTCTTGTCTTTTATGGACATATATAGTGGATATAATCAGATCCCTATGTCAGACACATACAAGAGGCACACGACCTTCATGACTCCAACGGGAAATTACTACTACTACGTGATGCCCTTCGGACTGAATAACGCTCGGGCCACATACCAACGCATGATAAACAAGGTCTTCCAAGGAGAGATCGAAGACATGATCGAGGTTTATATGGATGACATGATCGTAAAGTCGCACGAAGAGGTCGACCACGCATAACACCTCCGAAAGGTTTTCGAGCAGGAAAGACAATGCAGAATGAGGTTCAACCCTGAAAAATGCACATTCAGTGTTCGGGCAGGGAAATTCCTCGACTTTTATCTAACCGAACGCGGGATAAAAGTAAACCCCGACAAATGTAGGGCGTTTTCGGAGTTCTCAACCCCAAACTCGAAGAAATTTATTCAGCCTCTCAATGGCATGCTCGCCTCCTTGTCCTGTTTCGTCGCCAAGTCCGCTCAACACGCACTCTTATTCTTCAAACTATTACGAAAAAAAGCCACATTCGAGTGGACCGAAGAATGCGAACAAGCGTTGCTCCACCTAAAAAGGGCACTCTCCGAACCACCGGTCCTATCCCGACCACTAGAAAAAGAGACTCTATATCTATACCTATATGTGGCAACTGAGGCCTTCAGTGTCGTCCTCATCCGTGAAACCATCTATGGGCAAAAGCCTATTTATTTCACGAGCAAAGCTCTCCAAGGTCCCGAGCTCAGGTATCAACAGATCGAGAAAGTCGCATTAGCCTTAATAAATGCCGCAAGGAGACTGCGACACTATTTCCTTACCCACACGATTAAGGTCCAAACAGACCAACCCGTCAAACAACTCCTCGGCCAACCAGACATGGTCGGTCGAATGCTAAAATGATCGATAGAACTATCGGAGCTCGATATCCAGTATGAGATCGGGAAGACCCTAAAAGCTCAGGTCCTGGTTGATTTCATTGTCGAGATGATACATAGCCCAGTCCCGACTAGTGGCACCCACAAGTGGACAATCTTTGTCGATGATGCTTCCAGCTCGACAGACAGTGGTGCAAGTATTTGTCATACCCCAAATTTGTCCTACTTGTATCATTTTATTTTCTGTCTAACCATATTCGAAAATCCAAAAATATGTCATTTCTTCTTTCTTTTCCCAAGTTCAGGGTTTGTGCGATTATCGGGTTTCATTGAGATTGTCGAGTGCGTGTGTACAATGTGTTATAGCTTTTCATCCGATCACCACTTTCATTTTATTTTTATTTTTAAAGCAAACCACTTTTTTCTAAACAATTATTATTTTCTTTTTAAATCCATTTATTATCATTTGCATTATTCCTTTTTTTTACCTAAGAAAAATCTATTAAAAAAAATTCATTTTTATTTTTCATTATCATTCTATTGTTATTTTTATTATTTTCATTATTATAATAATAATAATAATAATAATAATAATAATTATTATTATTATTATTATTATTATTATTATTATTATTATTATTATTAATTCCATTATCATAGTTATTATTATTATTGTTATTGATATTATTATGACCATTAGTATTATTAACCTTTTATTTCACCTTATTGTTTTGTTTTCATTAATACAACCATCAGCCAATTATTTTTTTTTCTTTTATTTTTTATATTATATTGCAGGTCCCACTTTTTTTTCCCTCATCACCTCCAGCTGTATACACGTGAAAACCCAGCAAAAATCTCAGCAACATTTACAATTCCATTTGCAAATAGTACAACAAAAGGCAGTTATTCCACTACACATCCACCACACCAATACTCATGACCTCATAACGGATTTTCTCAAAAATCATAGCTCTTCATTCTTATCCATCTCTGCTCACAAATTTCCCAAATCACCCATTTGATTTTTCTATAAATTGACAACCCCCACTCTCATTCAGGAAGCTTGAGAGCCATACTAAAACCCTGTCAAAATCAAAACATATCAAGCTTCAAATAAACCCAAAAGAAATCTGAAAAATTCTGCAGAAAAAAAATTCACCAATAAACCATCGTTTTTTCTCTTTTACTGCAAACATGTAGCACCTTCAAAAGCTGGGAAAACGACCAAAAACTTCTGAGAAAAATTAAAAACAAATTCAGCTTCATTACACAGAAAAAAGCGAATCTTTATCCCCTATTTTCCAATTCACTCACCTCAAATAAACAGAACCTCAACCAACTCATCGACACTCACAAACCACCGTCTTCATCATCACCATCAAACAACCTCCATTAACCCATCCATCTCAAATCTTTCAAAACCCACAAATAAACTGAAAACCTAAAGCAAAAGGACGAGGCAAGATCTTGAGACTGTGAGAGAGTATCTGTTACCGCGATTTGAAACAACTCATCAAACAAGCCTCAAATAGAACATGTAACACCCATTTTTCCCATTTTCAAAAATACAACATAAATCTTAATAAAACCAGAGTTTAAAAACCAAAATGAGTTACTACACTTCAAACGATACAAAAATTCAATTTATTCTTTCATAAGCAGCGGAAATCAAATAGTTTCAACATCATGGTGCTCAAAACATGATCATTCAACCAAATAAACTAATTCTTATAGTTCCTAAAACAGATACGTAACTAAACCAAGTCTGAAAATATCAAATAAAACAAAGTGGCAAAATCCTCATTCCCGTTACGTATCAGAGCTCTTAGGACTCGAACAAGCAAAGCCAATCACTTCTCAGGTACCTGGGTTATCTGTACTTCTGAAGAAGCACAAACGCCACAAAACAAATAAAGGGGGTGAGAAACAATTTCATATTAAAACGGTGCAAATAACATATATGAAGAATTAATTCACACACACTCATCATAACATACAACATCAATCAATCAATCATTCATCTTCATGCATTGTGACTCAATACACACTGCAAATACGATATCAATGGTATGGTGAATATAATGATTTTCTATGCAATGTAGGCATGATGGTTAGTGTAACACGGTGGGAGAACTGACTTTCTATATATGTTGCGGATAACAAGAGTCGCCACCGACATTTATTTTATCCAAGTGAAAAAGACATAAAAGAACAGGAAATACCTATTTTTAAAAGACTTGAGTTCGGGGGTAGGTTATATAAAGGGAAGGTGTTAGCACCCTTTATATCCATGGTTATCCATGGGCTCTTAGTTACTTAGCTCACTTAAATGTTTTTGAAAATGTGAAGTGTGTGATTAGAAAAAAATTTCTAAGTACTTTGTAATGACCCTCGTATGGGTATATACAAAGCCTTGTTTGAAAATGTTTGAAAATATTGTGAGGTGTAAAAAGTATTTTTAAAGTGTGAGCAAGTAACTAGGAGGTACCTACCCTAGACTAAGTCATTCATGTTCTTTTATGTTCTTCAAAGGGTAAGACTATCCCTATTATCAAGGAATAGGTAGTCATTACCTTGGATTTATTTAAGGGACAAGCGTAGGGTCATCGTATGGTCAATGAAGGCAACTTAAGGGGTGTCTTTAGCAATTCGTAAGGACTATCATCATTTATTCGAAGGGACAAGATCATTATTCCGTAGGCAACCTCGAAGGGACTTGATCTTTTAAATCTGTAGGGACTTGATGATTCATACGTGAAGGGACTTTGCTTAAGACACCCCTATATTCGAGGGACTTGATCATTTTAAATAAGGCAACCAAGAGGGATACCCTAGGAAGTGCAAACGACGATCTTAGATCGACTTACGTGTGTGAATGATTTATTTCAGATATTTATCTTATTTAATTAGTTATCTAAGTCCATATTATTATAATTAGGTTATCACTCCCTATTTACTAACCACGCATTTAAATAATAATAATTAAAAGGACGGAAAAGTAAATCTAAACTATTACAAGGCTTTGGGACAGTTACATAATAATGAGGCGAAAAATAAAAATATGAAAATTTACAGGTGAGAAACAGTTACATAGTTATAATGGCGAAGGAAAAATTTCAGAGCAACAATAACAAGGCAGATTATGAATAACATAAAAAAGAGGAAAAAGCTTAAGGTTAAAAAAACACATTTTTAGGGTTTATGAAAATAAGTTTTAAAAGTTTACTAAAAAATATTAGAGTTCAAAAATAAATTAGGATTTATCAGAGAAAATTTATTTAAAAATAATTATTAGTTTTTATGAATTAAAATAAATTATATACAAAAGATAAGTTTTATTTCTTTAATTCATAAATGAATTGATAAAAATAATAAAACTAAAAGAACTAAATTATAAAAATGTTTACAAAAATATAAGTTTTTAAAAGAAAAGTTTTTGTTTTATATTTTAGAAGAAAAAAAAAATTAATTTAACAACAATAGTAAAGAAATTCAAAGAAAATAAATAATTAGATGGAAAATAATAATAAAAAAGAGAGAGGAAATTAGGAGAAATTAGGAAGAAAAAAAAAGAAAACAAACCCCAGTTGAACCCAAGCCCTCAGACTCCCAACCTTAGGTTTTTATCACTAGGTCAAGCATGCCTTTTGGTTATAAACATGAAAAAATATATTATATAATAAACTTGGAAAAATAAATGAGTTAGAAAAAATCTAAATAATTAAAATGTGTTCTTTTTTATTATTTAAAACTTAAATGGTAAAAGAAACTAAATATTATAAATTATATATATTAAAATATTTTGAAATTAGATTTTAAAAACAACTAATGAAATTTAATTTAATGGTTTTTTTAAGAAAAATTAAAGGTTAATTATGAAAATAATTAGAGTTTAATTATAAACCTAAATATAAAAGTAATAATACTAATAAAAATGTTAATCTAAATTTAATATAAAAAAAAAAAGATTTGTTGGAAAAAAAAATTAATTAAAAAAAATAGGTTAATCATGTTTAAAAGATAAATTAAGGTAATTAAGGAAATTTTAAAACAAGAAAATTATGAAGAACCCATGTTTCTTCCTCAAAATGTTGTGGCTCCAAACCTCAGTTCCTTGCCACTAGGTTGTGGACACTCCTGGGAAATTACATAGAAAATACATATTATATAATAAGAAATTTATATAAAATGTAAATAAATAATAATAAAATAAGAATAATAATAAAAAAAATGTCATAAGCTAAATTAAGGTAATTAAGGAAATTAAAAAAAAAATTATGAAGAACCATGTTTCTTCCTCAAAATATTGTGGCTCCAAACCTCAGTTCCTTGCCACTAGGTTGTGGGCACTCCTGGGAAATAACATAGGAAATATATATTATATAATAAGAAATTTATATAAAATGTAAATAAATAAATAATAAAATAATAATAATAATAAAAAATGTCATAAGCTAGGTTTGAACTCACGCCCTTGCCCTTCATTGAGTCCTTTGCCACTGGGACAAGCGCGAATTTGTGTTAGAAATTGTTTACATAATCAAACAATGAAATAAAATTTAAAACAAAATATTTGAAAAAATATTCAGCGCGCCAAATCCATCATCTTCTTCCTCGTGACCTTCTTGAATTCGCAATGAAACTTCAAAGTAATTGTCCAGAAATCATCCATACCTAACAACAAACACAAATCAATGGTTAAATGCAATTTATATTGAGTATATATATGAAATCGAAAAGCATGGAAAAAAATAAAAGAAAAAACAATTCGGATTGGGCATTATGGCATGAATTTGATGATGAAGATGATTGAGATATGTTCAAGATCCTTCAAGGATTCGTTTGCAACCTTCAAACATGAATATGCTTCAAGGATTCTTTTGAAATTTGTGTGAAATTTTGAAATATGAATATGATCTTCTTGCCCTCTGAAAAATTTCTTCCCCTTATGTCTTTGTTGTGTATATATAATAGAGTGAATTTAGGTTAGAAATTGGACCTTTGGAATTACTTGATGGTGAAGGAAGATACAACCAAAAATATGAAAAATAATCCAATATATCCTTGCTATTTTGGTTGTGCACGAATTTGGAGAGTCTCAATTAGTCTTGAATGATTTTTAAAAGCTTCTAGAATAAGAATCACATCCAAATATTGAGTTTTTATATTTTATTTTGATTTAAATTGAATTTTAATGAATAAAATCCAAATAAATAATAAATAAATTATAAAAATCATAAATAATTGGAATCGGGTCGTGCTTGATGTTATTATGAAGATTGGATTGCAATTTCACAAGCCCATTTGGAAAAAAATTGGATTTGAGACCCTTTTTGTTCAATGCACCCCTTGAAAATTTCTCAACTTTGCCAAGGCTTAACTCTCTCAATTTTAAGTCTATGAAGATGATCTTGGACATTTTGGAAAGCTTAAAGAGTCCTCTAACAAACCTCTTTTGTCTCATGTCCATATTTTTTACCATTTTCAAATTATGCTCTTTGGAAAAAGTTGATTTTTTGTTGATTTTTGAAATGACCTATAATGTCTAAGCTCATACCCTCCAAATGAAGCATTTTTAGGCTTGGCTTATGAGACACAAAGTTGTAGAGAATTAAATTTCCTTCAAAAGGAGATTTGTATGGGAAATTTTTGATGAAGCATGTGAAAGTTATTGTTGGTCAAAGTTCAGTTGACTTTTCCTATGAAACCCTAATTTAGAAACTTCCTGATTCTTGATGATCTGAGACTTCCTTGATGAATCATGATCAAACCTTGATCAAATGATGAATTTTAATTCATAAAATTGATGTTGACAAAAAATCTTGAAGTTTGACTTTAATTTGACCACAGTTGACCTCAGTTTGACTTTTTAACCACTTTGACTGATTTTTGCATATCTGATCATCTGACTGGTCAGACTTATTGGGAAAGCCTTGCAACTTGAAATGGGATTATTGAATACATGTGGGATGTTATGAAGCTCACTTGAGGCCTTGGAAGTCCATTTAGCTCTGATAAACTCAAAACCCTAGTTGTGGATCCATTGCTTAGGAGGATGTTTTGTCTGAGATAACTTTCAAACTTTCTGACCAATTGTGAACTTTGTGAACCTTGTGAACCTTGAGAGAACTCTAGGGACACCTTGATTGTGGGAGGGATAATTTTGGGGTACAACAGTTAGTCATGGAATTGAATGGTTGGCGATGAAATAACGTTGGAGGATTTCTTAATACACCTCTTGAATTACTTAGCCATCGCGCAAAATTGTTTTTTTGCCCCCTGTTTTTTGATGTGCATTTCTAGACGCACCACTTACGTTGTCTTGTTCCGGATGTGCATATCCAGAAGACTTCAGATGTGCACATCCGGAAGTATTTCTTATAACTCTTCGCGCCAGACCCTCCCCCCCCCCCACTTTTCGCATTCTCATTTCTAAAACTCTCTCAAACTCTCAAAATATCATTCCCACAAATCCCGATTTTTTTCACTCGAGTTTGCCACATAGCAACTTTTACAACGATCAAGACACTCCACAATCTTTGTATTTTAGTTTAATTGGTTAATTTTCAATTTTAGAGTTTCAGATTTACTTACGAGTAATCGAATTAGAGTTGAAATTTATGTGTAGAAATTGTTATGAAGTATGAAAAACATAGCTTAGAGACAATGTAGGTGTTATTGGCTGCTTCAAACGGAAGACCAGGACATTAAAATGTCCTTCTCCATGGGACAACAGTCATGGCTACATTTTTTAAAATGAAAATATGTACTGGATGTGCAGATCTAGAAGTTTTGAACGCTGGTTGCTTCTGGATGTGCACATTCGGAAGTTTCCAACGTTTAAAATTCTGGAGTACTTCCGGATGTGCACATCCGAAAGAAACTTGTTTTTTTCTTTCTTAATTTTTATTTTTTTTTCTTTTTTATTTATTATTTTTATACACTTCTAATTTATTTATTATGCTTTGTAAAATACATGGCTAGTAGAGAGGATCGTTTGATACACGACCGACCAGCGCATCATGCCTCTGTAAGATGTGAGAAGACGTAGGCTAGAGTCGAGACATCAGGCGCATAGGATGTCCCAATACAACCTACCACATCATAGGCCACAACTGAGGGACATACCACACCACAACCTTCTACGACGGAGTCCACTCCCACCACAACCGTCGCTTCTTCATCTCGGAGGCGTAAGGTTAGTACTGGTTCATCATCTGGTTCGACCATCATTGCTAGATACCTACCGGAGTGCATCTTACGTCAGTTCGGTTACACGTAGACCATCCCTAGGATGCCTCTTGAGTATGCTCCTCTTGGCGTGACCCGCAGAGTGATGGATGAGATATATGTTGACTTCCAGAACCATTTGGTACCGGAAGAGACTATGGCGACCAAGACCCCTAGAGACTAGAGTGTTGTTGCAGGATACATCTCCTGGTTCTATAGAGTCCCACACCCATTGATGGTGCCCACAACTGAAGGATCGCCTCCCAGACCTGCTCATCAGGAGATATTAGATGACCAACAGTCTCAGTTGGACCATACATATGATGTCCTGTCTCGCTTCCGTGAGATAAAGGAGATAGCGTGGGAGGCCATTGCGGCCGGTCACCTCCTTGAGAACTCTGGTGGCAGACTTGCCATGGACAGGATCTTTTAGATTACTCTTGGGGCACTTCAGTATCGCCGACATCGAGCCAGGATGAATGGTCGGGACAGAGGAGCAGGGGAGCCATGAGAGATCCTTAGGACGATTGATATGGGCAAAGGAATAGGGGAGGCAGAACATATCCATAGGCATACACAATAGTTTTTGTTTGATGTATTCGACTTTTTTTTTTACATTTTTGTAATGTATTTTATATCATTTTATTATATACATTTTGGTATGATTATATTTATATCATTTTATTATACATATTGTTGTTTTCGAATGAATATTGAGTTGCAAAGATAAGTTAACATCTGTTACAAACAAACAAAACTTTTTTTAAAAAAATAAAGTCTGGTTTTATTCCAGATCTGCAGATCCGGTAGAGTCTTCTGGATACGCATTCGGAACAAATGAAAAAAAAAGTGTGTTCGGATGTGCACATCCAGAATCTGAGGGCATAAAAAAATGCAAAGTGTCATAAAAATTCAATGGATGTATTAAGAAATTCTCTAACGTTGCATGATGACGAATGGTGTTGTGGCGCCATAGATGCTTGTTAGCTATTTGTTAACAAAAGTAAGTGTTTCTAAATCTTGGTGAGATAAGAGAAACACAATTCATATAAACGACACCATTAATCTCAGATAGATTGAGAAGTTTGGTTGAATTGGCAATAAAAATTTGAGATAGATAGAGAAGTTTGGTTGAATTGGTGATCAAAATTTGTGATAGATCAAGAAGTTTGATTGAATTAACAATCAACCATCTTTTACGGTTAATGATAGAGTAGTACACGAAAACACACTCAAGCCAATACAAGAACAACATGAAAGTGACAAGCATGAGAATGAGAAATTCTATAACTTTCAAGTGATGTTGTGATCAATGCTGTGAAACCCGTAAATCGGATTAGGATCGAGAGGAGGGTAATAGTTCGTAACTCGGATAATCGTAACACAGATTGTAAGATCCTACCAAAATAGATGATCATAGATCGGAAAAGGATCGTAATTCAAAACCGTAGGATCGTAACCTCTAAAATCATAACCAAATTCATAACCATGACAAATAACTCAACATAAAGATTAAAATTCAAAACTCAAATAAGTTCAAACCGAAGCAAATAATTCAAACAGGAGCAAATAACTTAATCCTAATGTAAAACTACTACTCGAGATATCTATGATATTATTCAATCCTAAATCAGGGAAATCATCCTCCATATGACCTTGGAGGAAAAAATGTGTCCATAACTCTTCAAGTGCTTGCTTCTAATTACTGAGAAAGAAGTTCTAAAATCTCGACGCTTTAATAGCAAAAGAAAAAAAAAGTTTGATTCATAAAAAAAACGGTGCGTTTCATTTAATGAGTCACAGCAAAAAAAAAACAAAAGAAACGGTGCATTTCTTATTAGAGATATAGATATTATGTTAAAGGATTCTATTTTATTGTATCTAATTTGCTAGCAAACGGTGCGTTTCTTGTTAAAGATATAAATATTATGTTAAAAACTTCTATTCTATTGTATCTAATATGCTAGTTGTCAAGCAATTAGTCACAATATGTTGAGCTATCAAACTATTAGTCATAGTTTATTATAGTATATAATATAGACACCTATTGTACTATTGTACTTTTATTATTCAAGGAATACAATAATAAAATTTCTCTTATCTTTCTTTTTTTCTCCTTTCTTCTAACATTTCTAAACGGGTCACGCGGCAGATCAGAACGCACACCGTTCCTATGATTTCGCGATTTAGAATGCCGATCCTCTTCTCTGGCGATTCTCTGAGCACGATTTTGTTTGCTCATGTATGGGTAAATCATCAACTCCTGTGATTCAGCGAGTTGACTCACAATTTTGACAACATTGGTTGTGATAATAAATTAAGAATGAGGTGTTGCAAATGTGTAAAGATTCCATACAAAGACAATTGTGAAACGACCTGGACATCCTCAGTATGCCCTGGGTGAGGGATATTGCTACATGTTGGCAGTCGGCGTGGACTTTAAAGTCAAATCCAGAACAATTTTAAAGTCAAATCTTTTTTATGATGCAACAATTATAAATGACCAACAATGTAAAATATGTTCACTCATAGTGTACGAGTTTAATTTATAATGAAACAAAACTTTTGAGGTCCAAAACAAAAACAGTGCACTCTTTATAAAGACCAAAACCATACTTTGAGCTTAAAAGCAATTTACATAACTACTTCAAGAAACTACTACTATTACAATACATATTTGACAAGCATATAGCGAGACTCAATATTTTGTACTGGCAATAGAATGGCAGGTTCCTTTAGCACGATTATTGATGTCAATGAATCATCAATCTATCTATTTGTTAATATTTCATCCGTTAAAACACAGTACCATGACAATATCAAACAGCATCACCACCTTCAGCCTAATTCACTAGTTAGAATACCTTTGATTACAAAAGATAGAACAAGGGAGATAGGGCATTCTTAAAAACATGATTATATATTCCTCATTTCCCCCGAAGGGCAAAACAGCACCTTTGTGAGTCA
The DNA here is from genome assembly GCA_963966055.1 of Lathyrus aphaca. Taxonomy (NCBI): domain Eukaryota; kingdom Viridiplantae; phylum Streptophyta; class Magnoliopsida; order Fabales; family Fabaceae; genus Lathyrus; species Lathyrus aphaca. The sequence goes on from OZ014521.1 coordinate 304,694,628, forward strand.
TTTATAGCCTATAGGATGTCAAAGATCGCAGAGCTACGCTGAAACCTCTTTTTGGTAACGCTGAAAGTTGTCACCATAATGCAGAAGTCGCGATACAAAAAGAGGTGAATTTCTCATCAAATATATCATGAACTCCTTCAAACTAGTATTCAGAATACCTGCTAGTCCATCAATTTCTGATTCATATTGCTCATAAACAAAGAATACCATAAATGCAAGGGCCAGACCTGCATAAAATTCTGTCAGTGAGGGTAATAATGAAAGAAGACAAACCACCAAAGTTCAGTGACTTCAAACAGCCATCCCATACCTGTGCCTATTAATGTTGTCAACAACTTTGACAGGATGAACTTCAGAAGGTAAATAAGAACCGCAACCTGCAATGTTTTAGAGTTGTCATGAGAAGGAAGAGAATCCAAGAATCTAAATCACGGTAAAAAGTTATTCGTATATAAATCATTCATTGTTTCAAGACTGCCTCTCTAAGCCTACCCTAGTTTTGAGAGAAAATGAAGGAAGGAAAGAAACTAGAGTGGAGAGAAAATGAGTTTGGAGAAATAAAAGAAATTATGAGATTCACAACATATATTTCTTGCTAGAGAAATGAGTCAAAATACTTGGTTAACTGAGATGTTAACGCATCTAACCAACATTATGTTATGTATCACAGGATACTTATATTTTTATCTCTCTTTTTCACTTCCTTTCCAACCAATAAAAGGAGAAGGAATGTTTTCATTACTTTCGTTCTCATTTTTCTTTATCCAAACAATAGAAGAGTATTATTTTTCTCTGGTTTTCAGTATATTTATCGTATTTACTTTCCTTTTTTTGTCATTTAAACAAACAGAGTTATCAGCATGTTTGGATTCAAATAAAAAACCTCATTCTCATGTCCTAATATTATTTTACCACGACTTTAAGAAGCTAGAAAATGGAGCTTCTCAGTCACCAAGCGGTGAGTAGTGACACCCTCGGAAAAAAAGTTTCCAAACACGCATTAAGACAAAATTTGAAATTGTGACTCACAGGCTAATTGGAAGAATAGAAATTTATAACTCTTTTTCAAACAATCTCTTAGTCCTTCCGTCGTCCTTTCCAGTGTTTTAAAAACCGGATCGGACCGGCCAGTCGGACCGGTCGAACCGGGAACCGACCAGGTAACCGGTCTGGTTCAAATGCTGAATCGCTTATGTCATTGAACCGGTGTGAACCGGTAAAAACCGGTGTAAACCGGGAAAACCGGTGGTTTAATTGCAATTTTTTTATTATTTTTATTAAAAAATAAAAATAAAAAATGATATAAATGAAATAAAAATAAAAAATAAAAAATAAAACATAGTAATGATACATTGACGAGAAAATTGTTACAGATACGGTTGAATTTATTGCAAATTATTTTAATATAAAAGAAGGAGATCCCAACATTGAAACAATTTTTCCTTCTTTAAACTAAATTTGATTCGTATTTGAGTTATTTTGTTATAAACTATTTAATTAAATTATATTGCAATTAGACTTTGTTTGCAATTAAATTTTGTAATTTTATACTATTTTGTTATGTGTGATACCTTTATTTAAAATTTGAATTTAAATTATGAACTTATGAATTTATGATATGATATTTTAAAAAAATTTAAGTGTTATTTACATTTTGTAGAGACTGAATCATCCGGTTCGACCAATTTTATACCTATATAGTTTTCTTATAAAGATTGGTTTATTATTCGAGTTATCCGGTTTAATCCGGTTTATTCATGCGGTTCGACCAGTGACCAGTGGTTCAACCAATAAACCAGTGACTCAGTATCCTCACCGGTTCGATGACCGGTCCGGTTTTTAAAACAGTGATCCTTTCCCTAACATCTCTCTTTACAACTCTTACTTTCTATCACTGTATTCCTTTCCATCACATCACACATGACATATCTCAATTTTATTGTTTATTCCCTATACCCCTCAAAACCCCAAAAAGGGGAGTGTTGTGTTGGACAATCTTTATTATCCTTTTCAGAAAACCAAATAAAAGATCCTGACATTGAATAGAGTGCATACATTCTCGTTAAATGGATAATGTCTACATCATATATTTAAGAGAGAACATAATAAATTTAATTAGAATAAGACGGGAAGGGACTTGTTTAAAATAAATCATAAGTAATAATTATATTAGACCACATATTTTACCTTGAAAACTTTAGACCAATCATCCCCTTGGGTCAGTCCCTTTATATTTTGAAAACCCTTGTTCCATAGATGTACTGTAATTGCAACTGAATCTTTCACCACCGTATCAGAGATCTTAAAATTAGATACAGGCAGCCTGCAGCAAAGTTTCGTACAGTTAGTCATTGGAAAAGATTTTAGGTGACATATGAAGGAAAAATATGAGCCAAAATTCCAAAAACAATTTTCAAATCTTCATTAAATGTAGAAATATGAAGCAATTCATGTACTTAGCACTGATTTGTGGTGAGACATAAGTATCCTTTATGGCTAGGAAATAAATAAACCATACCACTCTTGAAATAACTCAATTAAATATATTAGCCATAAATAAGTATTATAAAATCTAGTTAGTGTGTCCAAAATACAAAATTCCCTAAATTTTATAAAAATATAGAAATAGAAAGTAATTTATGAACATACACGTGCAGCTTTGATGGCAGAAAACCATGTCCGCATAGAAGTAAAGTGGCAAGCAGCAAAAGCCTTGCACCAGATGATATAAAACTGCTTCCAGAAAGGAAAAACCAATAAAACAAAAAAACCAGCCCAAGGAAATATGTGAAGGATGCTTTCTCGTCTCTCCATAACAAAATCTCAGCCACTGCAACAATAAAATGTGATGTCATTCAATTATTTGGCTTGACAGATTGATACTTAGGTGCATTGATTCAAAATAGTATACACCACAAAATATTCAATTGCATCCATGTAATATGAATTAGTCAAATTGTATCCTACCTACATGGTTTTGTAATGATAAAAGAAAGTCCATTTGCTCAACAATTTTGTGTATTCAGGTTTCTGACTAAAAGACACTAACAAGAGAAAAGTATATAAGTGATACAATCTGAGGGTACGCTTGGAAGGGGAGATAGAAACTAGAGTGGGGTGGAAAAGATTTTTATTTTCAGTCCTTGGTGTGTGGTAAAGAGTGGAAAATCATCCGTGAAAAATAATTCAGTCCACTTTCATACCAATGGGGGAAGTCAATATTTCAGCATGGGTGCAGATGAGATGTTTTATTTTCCTCACCCTTATTTTATCTTGTACCAATAGAAGTGTTAGGAAGATATCATGACAAAATTTTGCAACTGAGCACACTCTTAAGTAAACAAAAATTGAGATACATTGGCAAGCCTACAAGCAAGATATTTACTGTTGTTGGATGTGCCCTTAAACTTATGTCAGGATATACTTGCAGGTAATGAGTTAGTTAAATAAAGAACATGCCACCAATTCATGCAGTAAGACATGCCTAACAACGTGATCTAAGTCATTCCATTTCCACCAAAAGTTGCTATCATTTTGATTAATTTAAGAGAACAAAACTTCATAGTGTTGAACTGTAGATATAAACATTTTAACACAAGAAAGCGTTATGTTCCAACCTTTTCCGCAGCCAAGCAGCTTATCTGCTTTTGACCGATCAACACACCCGGAGCATCTTGAAAAAGATGAATCTTTAGCTAAATGAGCGAACGATTCTATGGTTAACATGACACCTTCCTGTATTATCCAATATCAGTAAATATAAAAGCAAATCTTAATAAGAATTTCAGTACCACAGAGAGAGGCTGCCTTAAAAAATATTTTATTCTAATTAGAGCAGTTCTAAAGCAAAATATATGAAGGAAAAGAAGGTGATTGCTACTGGTTAATCATTTATACTGTTCCTTGCCCTTACTTTATTCTGTATAAATCGCTCAATAATTTGGAAGCAAATTTAGTTATTGATGAATGGTAAGAATCCATCTTTAATTAATATTCCAGAAATGCCTTGGTTAACAGAAGGATTGACGAAAATAAATTATAAGGCCCTCTAATGTGCTTGTGTGAAGTCTGGGGTCTGAACAGTATGAAAAAGGAATCAATCCTTTTCATTGAATTAGTCATCATTCGTTAGATAATATTTTATCACTGAGCTAGTTACATGTTATATCACATATAGTAAGTTGTCACTAAGCTCAAACAGGAAAGAACAAGAATACAGAATATAAGTAACAATTAAACATGAACAAGAAGATTTAATACCTCAAGGGAGACTATCGGCGAGTATCCAATATCTTTTTGAGCTGCTGAGCAGTTGAATGTTTGGGTGTGTGATGCTAACTGTAACAAACGAACTAATAAAGGATAACTGAAGCATCTGGGTCCCAACTTTTCATGTAACCACATTAAAACTGAGAGAATGTATTGCACCAAATTGGCAGGAAGTTTGATGAATGGCCTGCACTTAAAGGAAGGATTTATATATCTTGGTTAACAGCATAAGAGGTAAAAAAAACTAGTAACATAGAAAAACAAGAAATATTGTTTATGCCTCCTGCAGTGAATGAAGTAGCAAATCAAATAAGCAACAAAGAACATCATAAAAACAAAAATAAAAAACCCAGTTCTTCAAAAAATAGAGTCAAGATGGTATGACATCTCCTATATTGATATGAAAAAGAAAATTTGATATAGCTTGTGGCTATATTTTTCCTAACGATATGAGCAGAGTAAATATCATTTACATAGTTTTGTTTTTCACCGAAAAAGCTCATAGTTATATATGTTTAGACGATGTTATGTCATCATTACGAAAACAAGTTGCAATTCTTACCTTTGATATCCAAGACCTTCCAATAAAAGTGAGAGAAATTCCCAGAACTTCATAGGCTCAAGATTCGTGATAAAAAATGCCTACAGATGAAGTAGAAAAAAGTTTTTTATGCTTAAATATCAAATAAAGCTGTTAAGACAACCTCATTGGCATTCAATAAGTACACCTTTCCAGCCACAGAAACTGTTTGGAAATTTAAGGCTTCTTCTGCACAGATATGAGCATGAGCAACATTCTCATAAAAGGTAAAGTCTGATAGATTATCACCAGTCCCTATAATAAACTGAAATGAGAAATTGTTACTCCAAAATATAGTTGACATTCAGAATTGACAATCTGTAATGCTAACCAATGTAAATCATGCGCCACATGTAAACTACTAAGAAAGCAGGAAATTTATAACTCAGCTTCATGGCATAACTCAATAGTATTTACAGCATATCCAATATTCGCTGGAAATCAAGGAGGATCAATAGTTGTGGATTTTAGAGATTGGGGTTTAGGGTTTAGGGTTTAGGAAAATTGGCGGAAAAGGAATCACAAAGAAATACGAATCCAGTTTCCTATTTTAGTGAAGTTGAAATTCAGAAAAGGCCATAGACAAGTATTCAATTGGTATGAAAAAATGTTTATTCATGAAAAATTAAAATTTTAGCTTTTAGAATGAAGGGGAAAAAAAGGAACAGAAAACAACTTATTGTGTGTTTCCTTCAGAACCTAAAATCTTTAGCTCCCCCAAAAGTGCTTATGAGCAGTCACTATTTCACTTGTATTCAATGTTGCAGGGTGGTTCCACCTATGCATATAAGCACATGAAAAAACTCCTAGATGTTGCATGAGACCAAATGTCCATTTGTCATGATCCTTTGAGAGGGAAAACTTGAAAGGGAAAATTTGTCAAACCTATAATCTTTTTTCATGTGTTTAACAAGGAAGATTTAAGTTAATTTCAACCTTAATGCAAGACCTCTAAGGTGACTAAAGTTAAACTTTGTAAAGCTTAGCTTGCTATTAAAAACGATTTTTCCCCTACATTTAACAAACAGAATATGACCTTACAACTATTAACCAGAAAGAAAGAAAAAAATCTGATGCAAAGTAATGCACCTTTGTGAGACCATATCTTGCTAGCTTTAGAAAATACGGCACAATTTCCGTATCACCAGGACCAAAGACATTACTAGGACGAAGTGAGCATGTCAACACTCCATCAATATCATTAGCATCCAAGATCAAAGCCTCTGCATGAGCCTTAAGGTCAATCAACATGTTATCAACCTGCAAATTCATTGCCCTTTTAAAAACACTTATTTAACTATAAATGAAAAACACCAAATCCAGCCTCTCCTTTTCTATTTCAAATTGAAAAACAAGGATGAATCACTCTAAACAAAACCTCACTTTCCACTGATATGCCGACGATTTAACTCCATTATGCAAATCATCAAATACAACATCCGCAGAACTGTTGTATATTAGGCGTTTCACTTTACACTCTCTGCAAGCAGTGATCACATTCTTCGCACCTGAATTAACCATCAAATTGCGTAATTGAGAAAATGAAACCAATGCAATCAACAATCAGAGCAAAAAACGGAAGTGTACTAGTACCTTGAACTATCAGCTTATAGCAACTGTAGAAATCATTGTCATAACTGATGCCATCAACATCCAAATAAAAAACAACCGAAGAACCTTCAAGAACTGCACAAAACAACGTTAGTTAGTTTCTTTAACCGTGTCATTTACATTTCAATAGAAAAATTGAAAGAAAACCGCATCGATTTCGGAAATGATTAAACGCAGGATTAAACCCGTACCTTTGGCGACGCAGTGTTTATCGGTAACGTCAAGATGAAAGTACGAGGCGCGAGAAGAATCGAGAGCTTCGGCGAGGAGTGACTCGGAGCTATGAAGTCGGAATGAGTGAGTGGAATCAGCAACTCGGACGATCCAGTTACCGAGTTTCAACAACCGCAAAACTAACGATTTTCCTATGAATCCTCTTCCGCCTAAAACCACACACGTTTTAGTTTTAGGGTTCAAATCGGTGAAGCGATCGTCCATTGATGCGACTGTGAAACGACGAATGTTAATCTCTATCGTATTTCGAATTCAATTAAAATGTAATGAGAGAAGAAAACACAAGAGAGATGAGTAGTTAGTTACTTGAACACAAGAAGAAGAGTTCTTGTTTTCTTTGCTTTGGCGCGGAAAATGTTACTCGCACTAATTGGGACCCTGGCTAGAATCTGATTATAACATTGATGATGTTGATGCGTTACAATTTGTATAGTATTATTAATTAATGAACCTTACAAAAGTATATTAATGAAATTTTTTAGCAGTGAAATAATAATGAAATGAAATAATATACCTAAGGTAAAAGTTACTTAAAATGGGATGCTATTGCTGATGAATGATGATTACATCATAGTGTGGAGTGAGACCTACCAAATAGTCACCATCTTGTACATTTTATGTGCTTTTATGATTATTATAACAGGACGTGAACATTAAGACATGTCCAACTGCACCAGATTGGTAGTGGTTAACCAAATTAATTGCAAATTTATATTTTAAGGAATAGAGAAATGATAGTTTGACATATTTTTTTATGTACACAAGGTTAGCGCTTAATGGTGTTGTTGTACAAGAGATTGTTGAGGGACGATAAGCTGCTTAATTGTTGGTGTTTAGGTGAAATTTATCCATCAAGTTATAAATTGGTGAAAGTTGCAATCTATCTCCCTAAGAGGTGCAGTTTACAATCCATTTCAATCAATTTTTCCTCTGAAATTTACTCAATTCACCTTCATCTTCAAGCAAGAGAACATGTCCAAATCAAAATATTTATAATATACACACTGTGGCCATCGAACTGACCAAAAAATGATCTCCAACTTAAGTTAATAATTTGGCGCTGATTTCATACTTGAATACAAAGTTACCAGTCCCATCACAAGTTCACACAGAAGCTACAACTAATTGCTTTAAAAGCATTGCAGCACATATCATTCTTATCGTATGCAGTAATATAGCCTGTGATGGGCTTCTTCAATACATCATCACGTCTTTATTTTTACTCAACTTGATAACAAAAAATTTGATCTAATTTTATATCAATAAATCTGGAATGAACTTAAAAGAGAAGCGAGAAAGTATGTTAAAGACACCGAAAATTAGAAGTCGGTGGCTTAAATAACCTAATCTATACACAATAGACATCTGTATAAATGAAAATTTGTATTGAAAAAAAAAAATCTAAAAATCATCTTCTGCTTGTCGAATAACACCAAGGGCTTTTGCTTCATCTGCCGTGGCTGCAACATTTAGTTTTTGTCGGATTTCTGTGCTCCATGTGCGGAGAAATGGGTTGCAAGCCTTTTCCATCTTCAGTGTAGTTGGAACCTGAGAAATGTCAACATACAAGCATAATGCAGCGCATTCAAAATGATCGATAACTAATGGATTTGGATTCCCTCCACTCAAAGAATTACAGTTGCTAAACGAAAAAAGAAATCAGACCCGTGGAATCAAAAACAGGTAGCTCACATTTCGAGTTTGCATTTTGAACTGAGTGTATCAAAGATGAAATGTGAGTAGTCTGATCTTAATTCAACAGGACCGATCTCTTGACTGCAGTGACTTTGTACTTTTATAAGGTAGCGAATGCTGATAACTAACACACACCAATGTAAGCTTTAATAACAACTAGTTTTGACAGATTGATCAAGAACAGTTAGACCATCTGTAAAAGAGATGCAGTTCGCAAACTTACCGTGGGCAAGCCTTTATTTCTAAGGTGAGCTACATGTGAAGCATAGGACTGAAGTTCTTTGTTTTCAGGCTCTATGGATAATGCAAACTTTGAATTATTCTGCAAAATTTTAATGAACCAAAGTCAGATCGAAAGCTCCTATGCTAAAAAAATGCAGGAAACATAAAGGATTAAATATAAACAAAAAAAAAAAAAAAAACGAACCAATGTATATTCATGACCGCAATATATACTTGTATCATCTGACAACGACATGATCTTGTTTAGTGAAGACAGCATCTGTAACACAGAATAAATTCTCAATAATTGGAAATAGAATGTGTTACAAGAGAATAAGTATCTGACTTGACAGTGACACAATTGCACATCAGTAACATATTCAAAAGTCCACACACCTAATATTCAAATACAAATAATATACTCAAAGTTGAAAGTTGAAAAATATCCACACCATTTGATAAAGTAAGAGAATTGTGTGTCAATATCAACATATATTCAAAGTTGAAATACGAAAAATATTATTTAACCACTAAATAATGTTATGTATTATAGTAAAATCTGACAGTGATACTAACATGGTCATCATTAGTAAGAAAAGGCACAGTAGCATAAATTTAATTAGCATTGCCCCATGTCAATGTTTCAATAATTCAATTTAAATGTTCCTGCACTAAGATTGCATAATACTCGGGGAGTTTACCTATCGAAATATTTTATATCTATAGACCAACTAAAAAATATGGGTAACCTCAATTCAGACAGGACCTTCCGGTAATAAGTTAAATAATTGTATCATATTTGGTACAGGAACTTAATATTTACCGGTTATCAATTATTGGAAGAGAATACAAGTTTCAATTATCATACAGGTACAATTTAATTACAAATTAAATAACAATGGATCAAGTCTTTCTTTGGCAGGTATTTCCAGATTTTAGTACTTCTGGTGACTGGACAAATCAAGGCATGCAAAATAGAATGAAATATTTGCAACGTTTTGTCACTGAAGAAGATGGAAATTTAAAACCCGAAACAACAAATGAAAAAACTTAATGTAATAATCTAAATCAACCTGTTCCAGGGTTCCTTCATAGATTTTGCCACAGGATAAGCTAAACAGGGTGTCTCCTGTAAAAATGGCCCCAGATCCAGGAAAATAAAAGCTTATATGACCTGTAACAAATTGTATACTGGGAAAGTGAGCTATGGAACGCAATAACCTTAAAATCTTTCATAGAAAGACCTACAACACAGTGTTGACAAAATAAATCAAGGTGTAAAGCCAGTAATACCTGTTTTAAATTCAAAATAATTCAGAACTGTTTTATAAAACGGTTTTTAAAAACTAAACTCAATCGTCAAGCCAACAATCCCTAAGGCTTTGTTTAGGAGTTTGGAGGGAAGGGGAGGGCTTAGGGGGGAAATGAGTAGAGATAAAAATAAACAAATTTGTAACTTTTGAGAGAGCTTTTGTGTACTTACTATGAATATATTTTTAAGGTGAACACTTCGGTACCCTAGAAATTAGTTGGGTACCAGTACCTTCAACCAATCAAACACTATGATTCAATGCCACATCATTTTATTATTTTATTTTATTTTAAAATAAATTAAATTATATTTACAATTTGCACTAAAGGTACCGGTACCCAACTTAGATTCTTGAATACCAAAGAATTTACCTATTTTAATACTTAGATTATTATAACAACATAGTTTAGATTTGAAAATTTTATTTAAACCCTCCAAAGCCCCCCAAAACCCTCCTCTCCTCCAATACAATTTTTTAGCTCCCCCAAACTAAGGATTTTGTGTTACGAAGAAAAATAAGCCCTATAAAGCCCTCACCTCTCAAATCCTTCAATTCTTTCCACTTCATCCTTCATTATTTTTTCAAAACCCTAACCTCTAAAATCCTTCAATTCTTTACCCCTTAGGGTTTGTTTAAAAAAAAGGTAATTAAGCTGCACGAGACGAAAAGAGCCAAAGTGCTAAAAATACATGAAATTGTGTAGATCTTGAATCAACCAAGATATTTTAATAAATGTCAACAAGTAAGAAGAACTGATGCAAATAAACCATGTATATGACCTCGGGTGACGCCAGGAGTGGCCATTATATGCACCTCATGACCAGCAAACATCCACTTATCTCCATCACTCAAATAGATATCAATACCAGGAATTCTTTCCTTGTCTACATTAGAACCAATTACCTATAGCACAACATGAAAATAATTACAAGTTAACCAAAGTAAGCATATTACACTATTAACAAAAATAAAACGAAAAGCAAAAGATAAAAAAATATAGATATATCTTACCTTTGCCCCATACCTTTCTTTCAACTCTGCATTTCCATCCGTGTGATCATGGTGGTGGTGTGTATTCAATATATATGTCAAATTTAGGTTTTTCTTAGTCAAAGCATCTATGATCGGCGCAGCTTCAGATGGATCAACAACACCGACAGTCCCCGTATCCACATCATATAAAAGATATGCATAATTGTCCCTTAAGCATGGAACCTGAAATTCAAAGAAAACTGATTAGGATTAGGATTTTTGCGTTCTGTGTATTGATTCAATTCTACATCATGATAGATCTGCTTACCACTTCAATCATTAAAGAGGAAGAAATATTCACAACACTGCAGAATTGATCTACCCTCAGCGACCGACTAGCTCCGCGGAGTGTTTTCAACGGTATCGAAAAGACTCGACTAAATCCATATAAAAGCCCTTTTCTAAAGCAAATTTGTCTCACATCTGGCAACATACAAAAGCCACTTCTTCCCTATATACAACAAAGATTAATTCAACTCATTTCAAAATCAAAATCAAAATCATATTCAATTAACACACCATGGAATGAGTACATTATCGTTAAAACAACACTCACATTTAACAACTCTTACTGATATATATTTCCATGAACAAGTAAAATAAAAGTGATTATTTTCAGAGAAACTAGTGTATTTCCATAAAGTAAACAAATTAAAACCTAATCAAAGATGAAAATTTGTACCTTAATATCGCTCATCGAGTTTGGTGAAAGAGAGAGAGAGGATCAGAGGAACAAGGAGAAGCGAAAAAACGCGCTTAATAAAAAAGTAGGTGAAAAAAAGTGAAAATGTCAGCAACGAAATTTGTGGTCTTGTATAATTGAATATCGATTTAGTTTTGATTGTATGAATTTAATTTTGCGTAATTTGAGAGATGAATTTAAATAAATGAAAAAATATTTAAAATTAAAAGAGAGAAGAAGAACAACAACAACAATAATGGAAAAGTGCAAAGATGAGTATGGTAGAAGAGGGGTTTTGAGAGAGAGAGAGAGAGAGAGAGAGAGAGAGAGAGAGAGAGAGAGAGAGAGTTATGTTGTAGTTACGTTGGCACACTCAACTAAACTCTCTACTTTACTTTACTGTTGTTCCCTTGTGAAAACGATTTTGCTTTCTTTTCTCCTCCCCACCACCTTTCTCTACTCATTCAACCAAACACTCTATTTATATAAAAGGCTAATAAGATCTTATATTTAATTCGTGTCTTAATATTTTATTCTTTATCATTCAATTTAATAATTTAAGCGATATTATAGAATAATTGTATTATATATTATGTTTTAATTTAATTTTTTATGACATATTATACTATGATTAATTAGTTTTAAAACTTACTATATATTGATTGTCTCTCTATTGAAAAAAATTATCTTAAATTTAAGTTTGATTAAAAATTGATATAATATAATAAAAAATAAGTTATTACTTTATCCTTAAAAAATCAAATACAAAAATTATTACATTTAATTAAGAAATTGATAATTAATTTTAAAATTAAAATATTTATAAGTAAAGTTATTATTTTAAAAAATTAAAATATGAATTTATAATTATAATATAATATATATTTTATGATGTCTGTGTTAAATATAAGGGTTAAATATGTCTTTGGTCCCTCTAAATATCTCATTTTTTGAATTAGGTCCCTCTGAATATTTTCTTCAAACATTGGTCCTCCAAAACTTTTCCGTTTCGAAATTTAGTCTCTCTCGTTAGTTTGAACTAACGGATGCTGAGTTGGCAGGCCATGTGTGCGTAAATAATTTGCTGATTTGTGTGAATGTGGCCAGCGTGGATAATATGGAAAAAAGAAAAGGTAAATAGGAAGAGAAATGTTAAGGGTCACATTGCATTATGTAATCCAAGCCTAAGTCAACGTAATCCAAGTGATGCAATTTTGTCTTCTCCTTCTGAAGTTTCGTTCCAAGTGCTTTGATTTTGTCTCCTCTTCTCAAGTTTAGAATATTATAGTTTGCCCAAGTCAACTTTCAGAGTGGTCCCAAGCAAGCGTTGTTTTCTTGAAGGTGGTCCCAGGTTAGTAAATCTTGTCTGCCATTGTTGTACTTGTGTGGTCTCATTGTTTTCGATTTAGGTTGTTCGATGCATTAAGTGTTTGTGTTTGTTACTGTGAATAAAGAATTAGGGCATAGCAACATGTTTATGTTTTCAATTTAGATTTGGTGAAAATTCAGGGTTACTATAATTTCCTATATTAAACCTAGGTTAAATTATGTGTACAGGTAAATGGATAAGTTCAAGATAGTTTTCTTCACAAAGGATCGTTTTGTAAAAGACACTAACTTAAAATATAAGGGTGGGGATATATTTGCGTTTAGGGGACAAGAACCCGATTATTGGAGTTTCTTTGAGGCTGTTGATCTGGTGAAAGTGATAGAACCTGAGTTTGATTATACTAAAGTTAACATGTGGTGGAAGCATGAGGGTGGTTTGCTTGAAGAAGACTTAAAAAAAATTATGGATGATGGAAATGCACATGAGCTAACCATGTATGCAATTGGATACAAGTGTGATGTAGAGATTTATTGTGAAGCTAAGGTTGATGGAGAGGAAAGTTTCATGACTAAATATAAAGAGAAAGGTAAGGCAGTGAAACGTGTAGAAAAAGTTGAGGTTTTAAGTGAATCAAGTACTGATTCTGTTGATAATTCAGTGGAAGATGTACACTTTGAGGATAGTGAAGATGAGAGGATGGTTGGTTTTGAAGAAGGTCTTGTAGATGTAACTGTCAATAGGGATGATGAAGGCAATAAGGAGGAGGTAAAGAAGGTAGATAATTTTGAAACTAAAGATGGAAAAAGTAAAGAAGATGACAAGGTGTTTATTACTCAAGAGATAGGTAAGGAGCATTTGATTGAGGATGAATATATAACGGATGAGCTTGATAGTGGAGGTGATGATGAAAGTGGTGATGAGAGGCCTTGTATTTTGAGGTATAATAAGGATGAGACACTATGCAAAGATTTTGCTTTCAAAGTTGGAATGGAGTTTTCATCTCTAAGACAATTCAAAGATGCTATTTTAGAGCATAATGTGTTGAATGGAAGGGAGGTAAAGTTTCAGAAAAATGACTCTAATAGATGTAGGATTGTGTGTAAGGACAAGGCTAAATGTGACTATACCGTGTTGTGTAGTAGGGTACTCAAGACCACCATATTTAGAATCAAAACCTTGTATTCAAAACATAAGTGTGGAAGGAAATTTTTTAACAGCAATGCTAGAGCTGAATGGGTGGCTAAAGTTATTGTGGATGGTTTAAAGAACAATTCAAAGATGAGGTTAACTGAGGTGGTAGCTGATGTGAGGCAAAGGTATGCCACAGAGATCCCAGCATGTAGGACATTCAAGGCAAGAAAGATTGCAAGAGCCATTGTTGAAGGTGATTCTAGCAAACAATTTAGTCTTCTATGGTCTTATGGGGCTGAATTGAGAAGGGCATCAACTGGAAACACTTTTAAAATAAACACAAGTACTCCTACTGGTGAGATCATAACTCCATTGAATGGACAAAATAAGTGGCATAGGACTAAGAATGCAACCATGTTTCCACCTAGGTATAAACGTGGGCCAGGTAGACCAAAGAAACTGAGAAGGAGGGAATTGGATGAGGTTGCACAAACTAGGTGGCAAAGAACAAACACTAGCCATAGATGCAAATTCTATTTTGAATTGGGACATAACAAGAGGACCTGCAAGAAATTGAAACAAGAGGTAGAATCAAAGTCACAGATAGGACATGCTACTGCTGAGCCTACACAGCCTAATGTTGAAGACATTCCTACCCAAGCTTCTCATAATATACCTAGTCAAGCAAATGTACCTCCGACTGTGGCAAGCAAAAAAAGGGTAATACTTATGTTGAGATAATGATTTTTTATTAGGTCTAATGCTAATTTAAGTGTATTTTAATGTTAATATCATATGTGTTGTAGGGGAGGCCCAAGGGCACCATAAACAAAGATTCCAAAAAGACCAAGGGAGCACAATTTAGCATGGAAGCAACAACTAGCAGAGGTACTGTTAAAAGAATTCAAAGGGTAGAAAAAAGGAATTCAACTTCAAAGGATGCACCAATTATGAAGAAACCAAGTGTGACTGAGAATGTAAAACCTATTGTCAAGGAACCAGCTGTGAATGAGAATGTAAAGGAACCTACTGTCAAGGAAACAGCAGTGCACCAACCAGCTATGAAGGAACCAGCTGTGCACTACTTGTTTAGTACTTGATGTTAAAAAATTATGATATTTTTGTTGTAATGCACTTCTGGTTTAATGATGTACAATGATGCTTTGAAATTTTAATATCATATTTCTGGTGTAAATCTTATTGGTTTAACAAATTCTGTACCATAGCAGACCAGAACAAAATCTGGATTTTTATGTATGCCTTTGTATTTCAATACATCAACCTAACTACAATTTTTATATCAAAACAAAAACATATTGTGCAAAAAGAAATAAGTACTCATCACCAAATTTCGAAACATATTTGTTCATAACATTCCAACATACCAAATTACAAACATTCCAACATACCAAATTACAGAGTACCTAAACATTAGTACCTAAACATTACAAATTCAACTTAGTACTTAAACATTACTTGTTAAAAACAAAATTAACATTTACATCTAAGAACAAAATACATGTTGACCAACATTGAAATTACAATACATATGGTCTTAAACTTTCCAAATAATTCCTCCTTCTTTAACTTCAACTTCAACCTGGTGTTCTTCTTCAATGATGCTTCATAAAGCTCTTTAAACGTATCAACAAACGACATATCTCTCTCATCATTGTTGCATTCATAATCTTCCTTCTTTAAGCCATACTCATCATCCCAGACGAACATATTACACGTTCCTGCATTCTTCCAAAATGGGCATCTCCAGAACAATCTCCCATTATTTTTTCCCTTCTTGCACATGTATGCAATCAAAGTACCCTTGCATCCACATTTTTTCTCTTCATTGTTGGTGGCAATGATGGATTGTTGTGACCTAAAATTACTTACCCTAGATGAAGACGACATCACGATTTGGAAGAAGGAGAAGAATTTGTGGATGTGACGAAGAGATGAAGAGAAAATATGAACCCTAATTTACAAATTCTGTGCAAATATAAACCCTAATGTTTGACTACATATACACTGCAATGCATTCACACGTGGATTCTTTCAGTTACACCATGGCAAATTATTTACGCACACATGGCCTGCCAAAACAGCATCCGTTAGTTCAAACTAACGGGAGGGACTAGATTTCGAAACGGAAAATTTTTGGAGGACCAATGTTTGAAGAAAATATTTAGAGGGACCAAAGATATATTTAACCCTAAATATAATGCAAGCGCATTTGGATGAGTCATGCGATAGTAAGAATCTTTTTCGGCTTAATTAGAATCCTAGGTTTGAGTTTAAATTTGGACACGCAAAGAAATTAGACTTATACCAATAATATATATATATATATATATATATATATATATATATATATATATATATATATATATATATATATATATATATATATATATATATATATATATATATATATATATATATATATATATATATATATATATATGGAGCATATCTAGTGAGAATGAAATTTTTATGTGAGAACATGAAAATGAACTTGAACCATTAGATTTTAAAATTAATGGTTGATATTATTTGTCATTTATTATAATATTTTAATTTAATTCATTTATTTTAATAATGATGGAGAGAAAAATAAATGAAACATAATCTCAACCATTAATTTTAAAATCTAATGGTTCAGATTCATTCTCATGTTCTCATATAAAAATGTCATTCTCACTAGATATGCTCCATATATATATATATATATATATATATATATATATATATATATATATATATATATATATATATATATATATATATATATATATATATATATATATATGTATATATATATATATATATATATATATATATATATATATATATATATATATATATGTATATATATATATATGTATATATATATATATATATATACATATATATATATATATATATATATATATATATATATATACATATATATATATATATATATATATATATATATATATATATATATATATATATATAACAAAATTGTTTTGTACCATATTTATAAGATTTTATGATAACAAAATATTTAAATAATAATAGAGTATATTTACAAACGTTCAAGCGTGCAGGATCATAGGTTAAAATTTCTGAAGAGAACCTACTATTTGTACTGAGAATGAACATTAAAGAGAACGTAAGGATCCAGATTCGAAAAGATCAAAAGCTGAAGACCAAATTCTCAAACTCAGGTCCACCTCAATTAGATGATTGTATACGATCCAGTAGTTCTTTTGTATAAGTAGTTTCTTTAGAATGACTACCCTGGGTCTAGCTTATGATTCTATTTTGTGAGGTTCATGTTCAAGTGTTTATTAGACGTCTCTGAGGACCAGTGCTTGCCAAGGGTTTGTGCCATTTCCCATCCCCCCAAGTGTAAACTTGGTTCGAGGTTAACATATTGGCGTATTGTTCGTGCGGTAAAGCGGCAAGCAAAAGTTTAAGTTTGGAAGGATTCTGGGTTTATTGTATCCACAGGGATTGGTGTGAGGGAAAGAACGTCATTCAACGGTCTCTATGTTTAAGCTTGTTTATGAAAAGTTGGTTGATAGATCAACAATACAAAAGATAAAAGCAGAAAATATAAAGTAAAAACTTGAAATAAACAAAGCCTTGTTGGGATTGGATCTCATCAAATTATATCACATGCATTATTCTGATCATGTTATACACAACTCAAATGTTCGTCCAATACCATCGTGTATCACCCACAACAGAGATTATGTCTAATGCAAAATCGAGAGAACAACCATATTGTCTCACGCAACAAAACCAACACAGAGCATTAAGAACAGATACTCACGTGAATGTTAAACCTAAATCTATGTCTAGAGTTTAGACCTAACAGATATTCAAATAACATCCATATCAAATTAATGATTTGATTCATATATAACATCGTGATCAGAATGTACACATGATTAATCCTTTTAACATGCATTCAAATAATTTGCCAAATGAATGTAAACATAGTTCTTCATCAATATTATCATGCTTCCTCACAATAATGTTCGCATCAAAAACGTTATCATGGTTTTTACTGTGTTAATCCTACTCATGTTGCTCATGTTACTAATCAACACAACAAAATAAAAGATCATGCAAATGAATATCAACTCACAAAAATATGTCAAAAGTTTACTTATTGATAGATGAATATCTTAAATCTAAGATTCGAAAGAGTTTTGTCATGACCCGAAAATATGAAATAAAAGACAATATCAATATTAAATCAAAACTAGTTCACAACATATAAATTAGATGAAATATATAAGGTATCAAAAATATTGCATCTAAATCCCAACAAGAGATTGAAGATCTTACCTTCTCCCCCTTTGAATTTGTGTTTCTCTCTCTAAAATATATTTGGAATGAAGAGAGATAAAGTTCTAGTCTAAAAAATATGTTATGTAAAAGTTAAGTTTCAAAAAATACAAGAAAGTACTTAAATAGAAGTACACAAGTTTGTCTTGTTCGCCTAGTGAACACCATCTTTGCACGACAAAGTCACTTTTGAGGCACTTCAAGTGCCTCTGAATAGTTAAATCGCCCTTGGAAAATATCTTAGTTCGTCGTGCGAGTTCATTCTTCGTACAATGAGCTTCTTCGCTACATCCTCGCACAACAGACTTTATGTCCTTTTCCTACTGCTATCCAAGGCTTCCTTTTCGCCTAGACTTCATTGCATGTTCGCACAACGAACATTGGTTTCTTGTTCACCCAGCAAACTTCCTGGTTCATCTTCACTTCTTAGTCTTCCTTGTCCAATCATATGTGTTTTGTTCTTTGATGTTTTATGTCTATTTCCTACACAATAACACACATATCATGTAGTCCAAAGGTAAAATCCATTAAACTGAAGAATCACACAAGAACATGTGTAATACGGTGGGAGAACTGACTTTTTATTTATGTTGCGGATAGCAATAGTCGCCACCAACTTTTATTTTATCTAATAGGAAAGGGTATAAAAGAATAGGAAAGACCTTTTTAAAAACTCTAAGTTCGGGGGGTAGGTTATATAAAGGGAAGGTATTAGCACCCTTTATATCCATGGTTATCCATGGGCTCTTAGTTACTTAGCTCACTTTTTTGTTTGTAAAAGGTGTAGCGTGTGATTAGAAATTTTTTATAAGTCTTTGTAATGATCCTCGTATGGATGTATACAAAGTCTTGAGTTTGAAAAGATTTTTAAAAGTGGGGTGTGAATAAGAGTTTTTAAAAGATGTGAGCAAGTAATTAAGAGCTACCTACCCTAAGTTGGTCTTTCATGTTTCTTTATTTCCTTTCAAGGGTAAGACAATCCTTACTATTAAGGAGTAAGTAGTCATTAACTTGGATGTATAAAAGGACGAGCGTAGGGTCATCGAATGGTCATAGAAGGCAACCTTGTAGGGGTATCTTAGTAATTCGAAGGGGCGATCATCATTTTCGTAGGATCATCGAGGGACGAGATCATTTGTTTGTAGGCAACTCGAAGGGACAATGAGGGACTATGATCTTTATATCGAATGGACTTGATGATTTTTTATTTGTAGGCAACTTTACTAAGATACCCCCATGTTCGAGGGACTTGACCATTTGTTTAAGACAACCAAAAGGAGAACCTAGGAGGTGCAGATGACGATCGTAGAACGATCGACTTACGTGTGTGAATATTAATTTCAAATATTTATCTTAAAAATTAGTGGGCTAGATTCAATTAATTAACCATACAATATTTGCACTCCCTAAGTTACTAACCACGCATTTATAGTTTGCAGAAATTAAAAGTGGAAAATAAAAACCCTAAACTATTACATGGCTTTGGGAGAGATACATAAATAAAACCTGACAGAGAACGTAAAGTGCGAAAAATAAAACCTAAAACTAGTACAAGGCTTTAGCAGTTACATTATCTTTAGAAATCATAAAATAATCGAAACGAAAAGTTCGGAAGAATATTGAGTCTTTGAGTCTTAGAGAAGAGAGGATGATATGTTTTTATATCATGTTATTAGAAGAATAAAAAAATAAAATAAACAGAGTCAGATAAAATCACTGCAGATTTTAAAATAATGAAAAATAAGAAAAACGATTAAAATAAAATCTAAAAAATATTAAAATGATGCTAAAAATCTAATAAAATCAAATAAAGAGCCATAAATCTTTTCAGATTTTTTTGAAAATATGGAAATAGAAAATAAATCAAATAAAATAGAAAAAAGAGGAATTTGCGATTTTGAGGGTCAAAATCCTTTAGAATTTTATTCTAAAAGAGTATTGTTCTTCGATTTTTTCTGAACTTCTGGAAAAAATTCGGAGTAAATCGAAACAGTAGCACTTACCTGACTTACCTGTCAGACTGGAATTCTTATCACTACTGCAGCCTTCAAAGTATCGGCGGAAACAGATTACAGTAGATTAACCAACAGTTTAGTTCTCCATGGTGCCCTAACAATGGTGTTGTTCGAAACCTGCATCATAACTAAAAAACAAACGATCAAAAAGCATCAATACATGATTATAAACAATATTATGAAAAGAAAATGTATTAAAATGTTATGAAACAAAAGATTTGAGATCAAGAAAAAGTAAGAGGCGACATGTGTTCATAGGCTGGCCTCCTGGAAGTTTATTGATGATGATTGGATGAAGAAAGAGGCTGGAAACTTGCTATGAAGTATTTTTTGAAATTTATTTAGGGTTTTTGGGTGTAATAATTTTTTGTGTCTTTGGCATTTGGTTGTGTTGTGTATTTATAAGTGATGGAATTAGGTCAAAAAGTTGGGCCTTTGTGGATGGATTTGAGGTTGCTTGAAGATGAAGAAAAGTGATTTCTAATTTGGTCCAAAAATTTGATAAAATCATGCCTTTTTGGTTTTGCACGAATTTGATTCTTCTTAATCATCATAATCATCAAATATTTGATCCCAAAATAGATCTAAGACCAAATATTTAATTTTTTATTATTTATCTTAATTAAAATTGAATTTAAATGATTTAAATCCAATATAATATAAAATAAATATAAAAAATTAGATAATATAATCAATGGGTCGTGAATGATCTTATAATTGAGTTTGGGTTGAAAGAATATGGGCCCATTTGGAAGAAACTTGAGTTTTGGCCTTTTTTTGCTTCATACACCTCCTCAAAATTGCCCAAGTTCAACAACACATAACTCCCTCAATTTTTATCCCATGAAGGTGTTCTAGGACTTTTTATAAAACTTAGAGTGTCCTCTAACTACTCCTTTTTGTCCCATGTCCATTTTATCTTCCATTTTTAAGTTATGAGCTTTTGAAAAAGTTGACTTTTGTTGACTTTTAAAAGAACCTGTAATGTTTTGGCTCATAACTCTCAAATGAAGCATTTTTAGGCTTGGCTTATGATAACGAGAAAATGTATCGATTATATTGCTAAGTTTCATTACCGTTTTATCGCATAATCATCGTTTTAACACCCGATTCCTCGAGTTTTTCTTACCATTTTGCAGGTACATCATATATGGAGCTAAATCATGAATTAAGAGCAAAAGGAACAAAAACAACCATAAAAAGATGAAGAAATGAAGAAACCTGCAAAACCTGCATAATTTGTTGCACTCACGGTCGTCACCTAGGTGTCACGACCGTGACACCCCAAAAGAAGCAATCACGACCGTGATGACCTTGTCACGACCGTGACACTTAAAATTCAAGGGACACGAATGTGATGCCCTTGTCACGACCGTGACAAGGGAAAAAGGAGGTTATTTGACTGAGACTACGTCAAAACATTACGTGCACATGGTCTGCCTATTTTTTAGCCACGTTCCTATATTTTCTCAGCTGCTTCAACGAGGCCCAATGCAACAAGTCCAAACCACAAGCCCATTAATTGTTCTATAAATAGCTTAAGTTTTATGAACAATACACAGAGCATTTTTTTATCAAATTCCTGCGGAAGCTCTGCCGAATTATTTTACGCCCTTTTTATTTCAGCATTATTTTCAGTATTCTATTTTCATTGTATCCAAACCCAACCTATAACAATTTCTAACATCAGAAAATTGTTATAAAATTTACTTGTTTCTAAACCTTCAGAATTTTATTTTATTTTCGATTCCGCCAAATACTCCGAGCTTTCCGGTCTGTGGAAGAAGGAGTCTGCCATTTTATTGTTAACCAGGTTTTTATTATTTGCAATTTAATATTTATGTTATTTATTTATTTTTCTGCCATGAATATTTTGTTTATTGTTTCTCTGCCTCTGTCTGGTTCAACAAAAATGAGTAGCTAATTACCTTAGGGCGGTATGTAGTTAAAACAAACTTAATCGGTAAAATTAACCATAGGCTTAAAATAATTAATAGCTTAACATTCTGGCTAATACTTTTTATTTAAAATCGACATTTTCGTTACGAGAGTAAGGAAAGAGTATTAGGTTAGGTCAAGACCACGAGAGTGTGAGATTTTAACCAGATAGCTAAAGTTAGGCATTTAAATTAAACACAGCGAGAGCGCTTTAAAATAAATTAGAATTACTAAGTTTCCAAAAATTATCTCTAAACACTTATGGGCTAGCGAGAGCAGGCATAGGGCTTTAGGGGTAAGATCTGAGATAAGACCACGAGAGTGTGAGTTGAGGGTATTTAAACTGGTAACCTCTATAGAATAGTTTAAGTGAACACCTTTATAAGCCTACGTTAGATTGACCCGCCTAAGTTAGTATAATTACATACTGACCGCCTTAGTATTATTTTATTAAAACTTAATTTTAATTCCCGCCTTTAATATTTTAAAAAACAACAAAAAATCGTGACAACCCTTCACCTTAGCTAAACTAGAAGTTCATCTAGCACTAAGTAACCATAGAGTCCCTGTGGATCGATAATCTTAAATATTACTTCGATAGGTTGTGCACTTGCAGTTAAGATACCGCTAGACACATAATTAGACACGTCTTTAGCCCATCAAGTTTTTGGCGCCGTTGTCGGGGACCTTAATTTAGTTACTAGTGCACTTTAGGTAGCATTGTCTAGACTAAGGTATCAACTATTTTCTTTTCTTAATCTAAATTCCCGAGTGTATGCCAAGTACTCGCTCTAAAAGCGAAGACTTGCAACCTCTAATCCCAGAATCGGAACGCTTCTTACACGTAAGAAGACGGATATTCGATTACGAAAAAAGCTACAATATTCCAGATCTTCAATTAGATCCACCTAAACCAGTCGTAACATCAAAGGACGCAGAGATGGCTGAAGAACATAATCACCCACTCAAGTATTACGCAAGTCCTTCGCAAGCTGAACCACATTCTAGCATTGCCGCACCGGCTATCAACCGAAATGATTTCGAACTAAAACCTTCGTTGATATCAGCCGTGCAACAAAATCAATTCGCCGGAAATCCTACCGAGGATCCGAACCTTCATCTTTCGATCTTTGTGCAATACGCAGATACCGTAAAAGCCAATGGAGTTACCCAAGAAGCTATTAGACTACGTTTGTTTCCTTTTTCACTTCGAGACAGAGCAAGAGCCTGGCTTCAATCTCTGCCTTCGAACTCAGTAACTACGTGGGAGGAACTAAAGAGAGTTTTCTTGACCAGATATTTTCCACCTAGCAAGACAGCTATGTTGAGAGCTCAGATCAACGGATTTAAGCAAAGGGAAAGCGAATCACTATTCGAAGCTTGGGAACGCTATAAGGATTTGCTGAGACTTTTTCCACATCACGGATTAGTAGAATGGATGTTCATCCATACCTTCTATAATGGACTCTTGTACAATACAAGAATGACGGTTGACGCTGCCGCAGGCGGTGCATTGATGGACAAAGAATATAATGATGCTTATGCACTTATCGAAAGTATGGCTTAAAACCATTACCAATGCGGAAGCGAGAGAGTCGCAACTGAGAAACCAACAAAAGGAGGTATGTACGAAGTGAGTAGTATGGACCAAGTCAATGCAAAGTTTGACCAACTAAGCCAAAAGATCGACAACTTGGCCATAACACCAACAGCCATCGTGGCTGCAGTAACACCTAACTGTGAGTTATGTGGAGTTCCAGGACACGAAGTTTCTGATTGTCAACTATTGACAGGAATTCCCACGGATCAAGTGAATTATGCTCAAGGAAACCCGTACTCAAACACATACAACCCAGGTTGGAAGAATCATCCGAACTTCTCCTATAAGAATAACAATGCTTTATACGCACCAGGTCAAGCACCAGCTACACCACCAGGATATCAAAAGACTGCTCCTAATGTCCCTAGAAAATCGAACCTTGAGTTGATGATGGAGAACTTTATAGCTAACCAATCTCAAACAAAAAAGGACTTCTTAAACCAAAACATTCACACTAGTGAGCAGATTAAGCAATTAGTGAGCAAAGTAGATGCATTAGCTACACATAACAAAATGCTTGAAACTCAGATTTCACAAGTAGCTCAACAACAAGCACCTACTGCTGCACCAGCTGGAGTATTTCCTGGACAACCTCAACCTAATCTGAAAGGACATGCCAATGCCGTAATATTAAGAAGTGGCAAGGAACTTGACGGACCTACCGATCCAAGACTTGACAATCCAGCCATGTACCAAAAACCGGATAAACCGACTGAAGTGGTGAATGATCCAGAAGAAAAGGAAGATGATAATCAAGAGGTAGTGGAGAAAGAAAAACCTTATGTGCCTCCACCACCCTATAAACCACCAATTCCGTACCCTCAGAGATTAACCAATTCCAAGACGACGGGTCAGTTTAAGAAATTTGTCGTACTTCTGAAACAGTTGAACATTACTATTCCGTTTACAGAAGCTATCACTCAAATACCCTCGTATGCTAAGTTTTTAAAAGAAATCTTATCCAATAAGAAAAAGATAGAGGATAACGGAACAGTTACACTTACTGCTGAGTGTAGCGCCATAATTCAGAATAATATGCCTCCTAAGCTAAAAGATCCAGGAAGTTTCTCTATACCCTGTGTAATAGGAAAATTCGTCATTGACAAAGCTCTATGCGATTTAGGAGCCAGTATCAGTGTTATGCCCTTAACGATTTGCAAAAGGCTAGACATGGGAGACCTTAGACCAACCAAAATGTCTGTTCAACTAGCCGATCGCTCAGTTAAATATCCTGTAGGCATACTAGAAAATGTCCTAGTACGTATAGGACAATTCTACATCCCTACTGATTTTATAATCATGGACATCTCTGAAGACTCCACTACAACTATCATACTAGGAAGACCATTCTTAGCTACCGCCAGAGCTATAATAGACGTAAAAAGAGGAAAGCTAACCTTTGAAGTAGGTGAAGAGAAAGTTGAATTTATTTTAACACAATTCTTACAATCACCAGCTATAGAGGATACCTGCTATCTATTGGACGTAATTGACGAATGTGTAAGAGAGATGGAACTGAAAGAAACTACCTATTCTGAAATTATGAAAATTCAAATCCCTCCGATTTTCGAAGATGATAATTGGCGTGCACCGTATCAAGAGGATAGTCTAAGCGAAAGTTTATCACTTACACCGGATCCCATGCCAAGTAAAGATAAACCTACATTAGGATTAAAAACTTTACCTAATAACCTAAGGTACGAATTCTTAGACATTGAATGTAAAAGACCAGTTATAATAAATTCCAGTTTAGGAACTATAGAAACAAAGAAACTTTTAGATGTCTTAAAGAAATATCCAACTGCATTAGGATATAACATATCTGATCTCAAAGGAATATGCCCTTCAGTCTGTATGCATCGTATTCTATTAGAAGAAGATTGCAAAACCTCCAGAGAATCTCAAAGAAGAATTAACCCAATCCTTAGCACTGTAGTGAAAGAAGAAGTTAAGAAACTACTAGATGCCGGAATAATATATCCAATCTCTGATAGTAAATGGGTTAGTCCAGTACATGTAGTACCAAAGAAAGGAGGTATCACTGTTGTGAAAAACGCTCAAGGCGAATCGATATCGCAAAGAGTAGTGACAGGACATAGAGTGTGCATAGATTATCGTAAACTAAACAAAGCCACTCGAAAAGATCATTTCCCACTACCCTTTATAGATCAAATGTTAGAACGATTAGCCAAGCATTCATACTTCTGTTATCTTGACGGTTACTCAGGATTTTTCCAAATCCCTATCCCTCCAGATGATCAAGAGAAGACTACATTCACATGCCCATATGGAACGTTCGCTTATAGACGAATGCCCTTTGGATTATGCAACGCTCCTGCAACCTTTCAAAGATGTATGATGTCAATCTTCGCAGATTTTATAGACAACATCATGGAAGTGTTCATGGACGACTTCTCTGTATGCAGGCAAAGTTTTGAAGGATGCCTATCAAATTTAGAAATGGTGTTAGAAAGATGTGTAAAAGTAAACCTCGTGCTTAACTGGGAGAAATGTCATTTTATGGTCAGAGAAGGAATCGTATTAGGTCACGTTATATCCGACAAGGGAATTGAAGTAGATAAAGCCAAGATAGAAGTCATAAAAGATCTTCAACCCCCTAAAACAATTTGAGAAATACGAAGCTTTTTAGGACACGCCGGTTTTTACCGACGATTCATCAAAGATTTCTCGAAAATCACTAAACCTCTTATTGGTTTATTAATGAAAGATGTTGAGTTCATATTCAATGAAGATTGTCTTAAAGCATTCGAAACTCTAAAAACAACCCTCATCACCGCACCAATCATGCAACCCCCTGACTGGAGATTACCTTTCGAAATCATGTGCGATGCGAGTGACTATGCTGTAGGCGCAGTTCTAGGCCAGAGGAAGGAAAAGAAACTTCATGCGATTTACTATGCCAGTAGAACCTTAGATTCTGCTCAGATGAACTACGCCACTACTGAAAAAGAATTGTTAGCAGTTGTCTTTGCGCTTGACAAATTCCGTTCTTACCTAGTAGGAGCGAAAATAATCGTTTACACAGACCATGCTGCTATCCGATATTTGTTAACTAAGAAAGATGCTAAACCGAGACTCTTGAGATGGATTTTACTCTTACAAGAGTTTAATCTCGAAATAAAAGATAAGAAAGGTACTGAAAACGTCGTAGCGGACCATTTATCTAGAATAGAAGGTATTAAACCCGAACAAGTGCCGATTAACGATGATTTTCCGTATGAACAGCTGATAGCACAAATAGGAAGCGACCTAGTTCAGTTAGACATAAATGAACCAAAACCCGTGAAAACAATCCAGACAACTGTAGGACTGCCATGGTACGCTGACATTGTTAACTACCTAGCCGCAAGAGCTCTTCCACCTGATTTAACCTATCAGCAGAAAAAGAAATCCTTTCACAATCTAAAACATTATTATTGGGATGAACCATTATTGTTCAAAAGAGGACCCGATGGAATCTTTCGTCGATGTATTCCCGAAGAAGAAATAGAAGATGTCATTGCTCAATGCCATTCATCTCCTTATGGTGGACATGCAAGTACTTCCAAGACTTGTGCAAAAATCTTGCAAGCCGGCCTATTCTGGCCTAATCTATGGAAGGATGTCCACATCGCTGTTATAAATTGCGATCGGTGTCAACGCACCGGCAATATTTCAAGAAGAGATGAAATGCCTCAAAAAGGAATATTAGAATTAGAAATCTTTGACGTCTGGGGAATAGATTTCATGGGACCATTCCCATCATCTTTCGGTAATAGTTACATACTCGTAGCCATTGATTATGTTTCGAAATGGATTGAAGCTATAGCTTCTCCTACAAACGATACACGAGTAGTAATAAAGCTTTTCAAAAATATAATCTTTCCCAGATTTGGTGTGCCTAGACTCGTCATAAGTGACGGTGGCTCGCACTTCATTTCAAAAATCTTTGACAAATTACTATCTAAGTATGGAGTAAGACATCGTGTGGCAACACCATATCACCCACAAACAAGTGGACAAATCGAAGTCTCGAACAGAGAAATCAAACAAATCTTAGAAAAGACTGTCGCCATATCTCGGAAAGATTGGTCATCTAAACTTAATGAAGCTTTATGGGCTTATAGGACCGCTTACAAGACACCCATAGGTACTACACCTTTCAAACTAGTTTATGGAAAATCTTGTCACCTCCCAGTAGAACTAGAACACAAAGCCTATTGGGCGATCAAAACTCTCAATATAAACTATAATGCTGCAGGAGAAAAGCGAATCCTAGACATTAACGAATTAGAAGAATTAAGGCTAGATGCTTATGAGAATGCTAAGATATATAAAGAAAGAACTAAGCGATGGCATGATAAACGCCTATCTAGGAAAGAATTTAGTGTGGGAGACGTTGTACTCCTCTTTAATTCAAGACTTAGGCTCTTTCCTGGAAAATTAAAATCTAGATGGTCAGGACCCTTTGAAATAACTAGAGTGTTCCCGAGTGGAGCAATAGAAATTAAGGGTAGGAATAGTGAACCATTCATAGTAAACGGACAACGTTTAAAACATTATCATAAAGTTGAAAATAGAGATTATGCAAATAATCTAAGGCTTTTAGAGTTGTCCACTAATTCCCCTGATTAATCTAAACCTAAGCATTACGTCAGGCTTTTGATGATAAAAACAACGCTTAGTGGGAGGCAACCCATTTACTCATTTAATTATTTAAATCATTCAATTTTATCATTCTATTATTTTTTATTTATCGTTTTACTATTTATTTATTTGTTTTTACATATTACTATTATTGCTTTTAATTTATGCATTTCATTTCCCTATTTTTCTTTATTTTAATCTTAAATCACTTTTACAAATTTTCTAAAGTCTTTTCCACTTTCCTTCTCCCCCTGATTTGTTTCCTCCATATTTGCACTAACCATGGCTAACCAACCGATAAACCATATGGAAACCAAATTTAGAGGTAGGAACCAAAGAATGAAGTTTGAAGAGTTATCACAGAGGCAAATGGATTTGACCCTGTATCCGGATGATCTGACTATGGAAACCCTAGGTATACATGATAGCATCCTGTACTTGTTTAACCGACTTGGATGGGAGAATGCACTGATTCAACATAAGTTTGTGACTTACCGCGAGCTCACCCTTGAGTTCCTTAGCTCCTTAGTTTACCTACCTGAGCGCGGTTTTGGATTCAGGAAAGGATTTATCAGTTTCCGCCTATTTGGAATAGAATATGACTTTAACCATAAAGAACTAGCTGACTTATTAGGATTCCCTAGTGGACCCTTTGCTTTTACTACCACACAGGTAGAACTAATGGACATTGAGCTGGATTTCTTTTGGGGAACATTAACCGGAAACTACCACCCTGAACCAAATAGCATGAACAATGATGAGATCCATAACCCAGCTCTCCGTTACTTCCATAAGATCCTTGCCCACACCTTCTTTGGAAAAGAAGAAAACATTACCGGAGTATCTAAAGATGAGATATTCATTATGTCATGTTTCACTAATGGACAACCTGTCAATGGTGTACCTTTCATGATGCAAACCTTCACCCGAATCCAAGAAGAACCTGAATTACCTATATTAGTAGGAGGTCTTGTAACCATGATTGCTGATGCCTTAGGACTTAGGTACCAATTGCACAGGTGCAACCGTTTAGGTACCATCCGTCCTATGAATCTTAACTTTTGCTTTAATCGCCATATCATAAGGAATTTAGGACATCCACCTTTCGAGTACCTAATCCGGAATGAGGTAGTAACCCTGTTCACACTACCAAACCATGCTAGAGTAAGTGTTCACAATAAGGATAACTGGCTTTATGAGTTAACCCCACCTGATTATCCATCTACTCCTGAAACACCTCAGTCTTACAAGATAAAAGATGATATAATGACCGATGTCGAAACTGACCCTGAGACACCTCCTGGTTACCATGACATTGACCACACTGACGAAGTTATTAAAACCCCTGAAGTGAATCAAGGAGATTATGCTAACAACTTACAGAATATCATGAACACTCTTGAAGCTTACCAAACTGATATAAATTCATTTAAGGATGAAATTAAGAGCATGCAATTGGACATTATAGGTTTGACTGACATAACCTGTGAACAATTCTATCACTTGAACTCCGCAATCGAAGACTTGAAGAAACGCTTTTGAAAATGCTATAAGTGATCTAGTTTATTTTACTTATTGTTTTCGTTTCTAGTTAGTTTTACTTTTCGCAAACAATTTCATACCGTATTTTCATTTATGTAATTTCATTTCAATTACCATATGCAATGCACTTTTAGTTTACAAATTTTTCCATTTTAATTAATTTATATGTTTTCATTATATATACTGTTATGCTTGGATTGAATTATTTTCTATAAAATCTCTCGTGCCATGCAAATATACAAGTGCTATGTTGAAATAAATTATTATATGGTGTTTATACTAAATATTGAGTGAGAAGTGACCAAAAATTATTATATAAATTATATGAAGCGTAAGAGATAATGTTTCTGGAAATTATTCAACGAAATCAACCCTCACGGTCGTCACACCCCCCTAACGATCGTGACGTGCTAATTTAGCGTGTCACGACCGTCACCTCCTTGTCACGATCGTGACAACCCTAAATATAGGATTCGTGAGAAACAGAACTGTTTCTTTTCGAAAACTCTTCTTCTTCTTCTTCCTCCATAACTTCCAAAACCACCCATTATCTCCCCCAACTTCCGTAACCTCCCATTACCAAATTAAAACTCATTAACCTCTCCATTATCACCACACCTATCACATTCTCACCTTCCAATATTTATCCGAACCATTATTTCTCTCATTTTATCACTTTTTCACAAAAATCCAAAATCCTCATCTCTCACTCTAGTTCTTGCATGCAATGGATGCTATTCAATTCAGAGAGGGTGATGCTGGAGAAACCCAGAGAGAAAGATTTATCCGATTCCAGAACCGCGGTGTGCAACCTACGCGTTATATCGACACTGAATGTTTGAGAGAGTTGGGAATGCTCAACAGTGTCAAGAACCTGCTTAAGAAGGTTAATTTGTGGGTTCTATGCAGTCAGCCTCAGCCCACATTCGAGTTTCTGACATTGGAGTTCCTAAGCTCGTTCCATTACATCACCGGTACCGGTTCTCAGAGTCAACTTACCGGCGTTGCTAAATTCAGATTGTTTGGCCGGGAGTTCGAACTTTCGCAAACAAGGATAGCCGAGTTGCTAGGCTTCGCTCACGGGAATGAAGCTCACCTCCGCGTGCCGGATAATTTTAGTGAAACCGCTTTCACTTTATGGCACGACATAACCAACACCCGTGCCTCAGCCTTCCAAAGCCTTAATGCTACACACATCCACAACCCGGCAATCCGATATTTTCACCGAGTCATTTGCAACACCATCTTTGCACGAGAGAGTAACCATAAGCTCAACTCCAAGGAGCTTCTGTTCTTGCACTGCGCTCTAAATGACGAGCCGATCAACGCTGCCCCGTTCATGCTTTCTCACATCCAGGCCATTGCGCAAAGAGGCTCCACCCCATTTTTCATTGGCGGCATTGTCACTACCCTCGCCTTTCAGTTAGGGCTTAGTGACTTGCTCACCAATTTGCCTCGCATCACCGCAGAATTCCTCACCAAGAGCTATTGCAGGTCCGCTCACTTGATTGTGCAGAGAGAGGATGGCAGGTATATCCTTGTTGTCCATGGCACTATTTATCACCATATCATTTTGCCGTCCCGTGACCGCATCGACCCGTCCAGCCGAGCCAACTGGCTCTTTGTTTTACCAGATGCTGCCGGCCACGCCCCCATTCATGATGATCAGGCCGATCCTCTAGCAGATGAGATGCAGGACGCTATGGATGCAGCTGAGCCTGTCCAGGACATTCCAGAGTCATCTACCCGACAGCCTCCTGCACAGGAATTCACTCTTGAGGACGTCCTCCGTGCGATTCATCAGCAGAACCAGATGAACGCCGCACTGGAGCGAAGGCAGAAGGAGCAGTATGATACTTTACTCCGCACTATTGCAAGCAACCAGACAGCTACTGATGAGAAGCTCAGAGAAATTTTCAGCGAGCTAGAAGCCTTATGCATTGACATTACTGCTGTTACCGGTACCGGTTCCGATCCTGAAGCAACTCCTACCAGACGCTCTCGCACCAGAAGCCGAGCCCGCGGTCCTTAGCAGCCTTAGTTTTAGTTTTTGCTTATGTTTGTTTTTCGTTTTTGTAGTTTGTACTGTACTTTTACCGCTATTATATCACAACATTGAGGACAATGTCTGATATAGTGTGGGAGAGGTACCTTTCATTTTCCGCATCTTTCCTTTTCGCATTTTTCCATTCCGTTATTTTTCCATTCCATTGTATTTCTTTTCGCAAGTTAATGAAACGAGCAATTTTTGTGCTATTTTCTTTAGTTTCGAACTTTCCCCGTTTATTTAGCCATACCGAAAAAAAAAAACTTCAATTATTCGCATTACCCGACTTGCCTACGAAATCGTAATTAGGAAGCTGAGAACGATTCAACAAGACCAATACAATCTTGACACCTTTGACTTCCCACTTAAGCGATTCCATTCCGATTATCGTTACGAGTACACTTTAAGTTTCAGTTCAAAAGTAACCCCTAGTAGTTTATACTAGCAGTCAGCACCGTCTGAACACAAACCACGTGGGGAGCCGATGAATATAAGGATTTGATGCCTAATCAATAATGATCCTTCATATCTCGATGCAAATGAAAAGAAATTGCACCAAAGTACACGGTCGCATATAAGAAACGAGAAATATGAGAAGGAGTCCATTGCGGGTTAGTTCAGAGGTACTGGTTCTGAACTTGGTAGGGCGTGCTACGGCTCGATCCCCCATAACCTCCAAATCGGATGATATATGTAGGGTTACCGCACTCGTGTACCAGACCCCGTGCTTAAAAAGGATCAAAGTCGCTAACCGGCTACTCCACTACGTGCGTGCTAAGGCAAAGGGCTTAATGTGATTGCGCTAGAATGAAACCGGGCGAAATAAGATCGAAAAACTCTAGGTGAAATCGTAAAGAAATTACCGATTGTTTCGTTTAACAGGAAGTCGACGACTTAGCTTGTTGCTTGTGTCATTAATGTATCGTTAGTGTTTTATCATTACCGGTTTATCCGACAAAACGATCCCTCGTACAGTTTGTTATGTGGATGCGTCAATAAAAACTTGTCCGCCGATTTTCAACCGACTATTTGCTTGAGGACAAGCAAAGGTTTAAGTTTGGGGAAGTTTGATAACGAGAAAATGTATCGATTATATTGCTAAGTTTCATTACCGTTTTATCGCATAATCATCGTTTTAACACCCGATTCCTCGAGTTTTTCTTACCATTTTGCAGGTACATCATATATGGAGCTAAATCATGAATTAAGAGCAAAAGGAACAAAAACAACCATAAAAAGATGAAGAAATGAAGAAACCTGCAAAACCTGCATAATTTGTTGCACTCACGGTCGTCACCTAGGTGTCACGACCGTGACACCCCAAAAGAAGCAATCACGACCGTGATGACCTTGTCACGACCGTGACACTTAAAATTCAAGGGACACGAACGTGATACCCTTGTCACGATCGTGACAAGGGAAAAAGGAGGTTATTTGACTGAGACTACGTCAAAACATTACGTGCACATGGTCTGCCTATTTTTTAGCCACGTTCCTATATTTTCTCAGCTGCTTCAACGAGGCCCAATGCAACAAGTCCAAACCACAAGCCCATTAATTGTTCTATAAATAGCTTAAGTTTTATGAACAATACACAGAGCATTTTTTTTATCAAATTCCTGCGGAAGCTCTGCCGAATTATTTTACGCCCTTTTTATTTCAGCATTATTTTCAGTATTCTATTTTCATTGTATCCAAACCCAACCTATAACAATTTCCAACATCAGGAAATTGTTATAAAATTTACTTGTTTCTAAACCTTCAGAATTTTATTTTATTTTCGATTCCGCCAAATACTCCGAGCTTTCCGGTCTGTGGAAGAAGGAGTCTGCCATTTTATTGTTAACCAGGTTTTTATTATTTGCAATTTAATATTTATGTTATTTATTTATTTTTCTGCCATGAATATTTTTGTTTATTGTTTCTCTGCCTCTGTCTGGTTCAACAAAAATGAGTAGCTAATTACCTTAGGGCGGTATGTAGTTAAAACAAACTTAATCGGTAAAATTAACCATAGGCTTAAAATAATCAATAGCTTAACATTCTGGCTAATACTTTTTATTTAAAATCGACCTTTTCGTTACGAGAGTAAGGAAAGAGTATTAGGTTAGGTCAAGACCACGAGAGTGTGAGATTTTAACCAGATAGCTAAAGTTAGGCATTTAAATTAAACACAGCGAGAGCGCTTTAAAATAAATTAGAATTACTAAGTTTCCAAAAATTATCTCTAAACACTTATGGGCTAGTGAGAGCAGACATAGGGCTTTAGGGGTAAGATCTGAGATAAGACCACGAGAGTGTGAGTTGAGGGTATTTAAACTGGTAACCTCTACAGAATAGTTTAAGTGAACACCTTTATAAGCCTAAGTTAGATTGACCCGCCTAAGTTAGTATAATTACATACCGACCGCCTTAGTATTATTTTATTAAAACTTAATTTTAATTCCCGCCTTTAATATTTTAAAAAACAACAAAAAATCGTGACAACCCTTCACCTTAGCTAAACTAGAAGTTCATCTAGCACTAAGTAACCATAGAGTCCATGTGGATCGATAATCTTAAATATTACTTCGATAGGCTGTGCACTTGCAGTTAAGATACCGCTAGACACATAATTAGACATGTCTTTAGCCCATCAGCTTATGAGACACAAAGTTGTAGAGAATTTAATTTCCTTCAAAATATGATTTGGATGGTGTAACACCCCAAAATTTTCCCTCATTTTATTAACATTTAGCATACCACTTTGCATATTCAAGGTCATGTCACAACCAAAAACATTGCATCATATTCATCATAGCTAAGGCATAGGCTTGTGATCAATGACTGAGGCAATTAAGGGACATCCAAAAGCAACCAAAGGGGAAATATATCTTCACAACATTTTTCAAAGGGTTCACAATATCCCACAAGTCTTCATTTGAAGCCACAAGCCATAGAAAGAAGTTAATTGATCAAAGAATGCAAGCAGTGCAACATTTCCTGACAAAAACAGGGCCAAATTAGGGTTTCCAATTAACTGCATTTTCATTTGTAGTTTCTATTGTTTTTTTAAACATTTGTATGCATGCATGAAACTCATTTGTTTTTTAATGATAACCATAATAAAATGCACATGTTTTTCTTGAAGTAATCCATTTGTATTC
Source organism: Lathyrus aphaca (assembly GCA_963966055.1). Taxonomy (NCBI): domain Eukaryota; kingdom Viridiplantae; phylum Streptophyta; class Magnoliopsida; order Fabales; family Fabaceae; genus Lathyrus; species Lathyrus aphaca. The sequence goes on from OZ014521.1 coordinate 304,730,003, forward strand.
ACTCATGATTTTGTGTATGTGCATTGCAATACCAACTGTTGTGCTTAAACTCTGTGAGGGAGGATGACGAAATGAAAACGCAAAAATCTCTAATTGTGTGCTTTTGAGAAAGACCCTGTTGACGATGTACAAGCATTGTTTCAAATCCTAAACACCGGAGATATAAGGGAGACAAACCCTCGCCAACCCATTTGAGCCTTGAAGTAGGAGTTTCTTTTCGCATGAAAAAACCCTTGCATTTAACCCAGGGGATGGGTAGGCGTCAGTTAGTTTGACCGAGCGTTCAAATTTCAAAAGAGGTGTACATATGAGGATCTGTTACCTTTCATTGTACCAAATCAAGAGGTCTAAAGATAAGAAACCACCATGGTTATCCCAATCAAGAGGTCCAAAGACCGGAAACCACAATGGTTATCCCTCAACAACCAAGAAGTGAGACAGTCGCAATCTTTTCAAAGCAATCAAGACAAAATGTGTCACACGATTTGTTCACAAAAAAAAATGAATGAGAAATCCCGCTAAGTCGAAACTTGAAAACAAGTGACTTAGGCAAAAATTAGGGCATCCCGCTGGACTTCGAATCAAAGATTCACAAGAATCTGTCCAGGAAAAAGTTAGGGATAAGCAAAATTATGCAAAATCGAAAGACAAAGAGGATTACACAAGAAAGATCCTTAAACAAGAACAAAGTCGTGTGGCACAGAGACCAAAGATAAGAGGGTGACTGACTCCAAACGACAACCTAATTGGTGCTTAAACCGTTAGTGTAATTGGTTCCTTAACCATCACATAACCCTTTTTCAGAGGTGAGCGCTTGTGAAAGCTAGCTGAACATAGAAATGAAGAACATCATGAAGAGGGGTGGGTACCTATAAACTTCGAGCCTATATCCTTTGTTTCTATACCGTGAACCAGGCCACGATACAACCCTCAAAAGTCCTAACTGAAACATGGTTATTTTGAGAGCGTACTACCACGAGACCGCGTTCCCGACTCCTATGAGTTATGCTAAAAGTTCTTTGTTGGTGTTGCATGTGCATGCTTTCGTTTATCGAAATTCAATGTCGTATTTCAACCAGTGATTCACTCACAAAGGTTTGCGACATCTTTTTCAGTAAAACTTCAAGATTAACATGTGTTTTGCATTAGAGTTTTCATTCTCAGAATAAACATTTTCTACTTGCATACATTTGTTTGGCAACATAAAAGTTCACATATGGAACCTCAGTTCAGAAGCTTAATCTTGCCAAAGTTGAGAAGTCTGATACTTCTGAAGGACAATCACGTCGAGATGCACTCTTCCAAGAAATTCCATTGAGTATGGACTTTCCCAAAAGTCGTGGTAAGAGCCAACTGATCTGGGGCAATCACGTCGAGCACTCTCTTCAAAATTCCACCAAACTGGGGCAATCGCTTCGAGATTCAAATCTCTCAAAGAGCCATTAGTCTGAGGCATTCATGAAAATTTCAGCTAAACTGGGGCAATTACTTCGAGAACCAATCTCTCAAAGAACAATTGGTATGGGTGTTTTCTTCAAAACACAGTTAGTCATAAGTGATCACTTCAAAGCTCGTATTGGGGCAGGCCACCCCAAGAGCACTAGAAGTTACTTTCTCCCAAAGACGGTTAATCAGAAACACCTACCCAAGGTTCAAAATACTAGGACACACTATCTCACAGTGATATGGGGTTGTCTGTGAATACTCGCGAGGTAATTTCTTTCATAGACCATGTAGTCTGGGGCAGTTATTTCGAGATCCGACGAATCTCTACAAGAGTTTGAAGACACTGAGATATTCCGTATGTCATATTTTCTGTAAAATCCTCTTGAGACAATTTCTTTCGATAGATCCTAGTATGAGGCGAGTTAGAAATTGCAAATAACAATTGTTCACTCATAATTAGTAGGAAATCTATCAACCCAGAGGCTGGAAGCAAAGCCATTGTCAACACAGTACTCTGAGAGTTGTTTTATCTGCAGGTTTCATTGATCAGAATTCCTTGGCAAGTCTCATTAGACAATCCCTTCTCCATCAGAGCAGCAAAGGGAAGGATACTTCTCGAGTAGAAGGGTATTATCATCCCTCATATCTAGCATGGGACGCTTTATAACTCTCATCCTAACATGGGACGCCTTACATTCCTCATCCCCAACATGAGACTCTTCTTACCTCTCGTCCCCAGCGAGGGGAAACCTAAACTCTTATCTTCAGCAGGAAGCTTTATCATTGACATCCTCCACCATCCCCAGTAGAGTTGGAAGTTGAAATCTTCCCCAACAAGGCAACAAAAGGTTGATGTCCTCCCCAAGCCGAGACTTCCCTTCAATACAGGGGCAATCCCCAGCAATACAAGGAGTGTTTTTCTCCCCAGCAGGTTTCTTCCTCAGCTAGGTCATACCTCTGGTTCCCAGCCAAGTTAGGAGGTCTTTACTTCCCCAACGGAGTTCAACGGGTAGCTACATCTCAGATCAAGTTCACCCCAGCAGGATTAGCGTTCTTCAATATCTCAAAGTCCAATTTATTTTTGGCAATGAGGGTAGTTCAGAGTAAGTGTATCGTTAACAACATTCCCCGCAGAGTTATTTTCTCCTCACGAATATTAACCAGATCAATGCAGTGATCATCATTTCTCCCCAATTAAGCTACCTGGGATACTTGTAGTCTCCTTCCCAGGAGATTTCTTTGCATTTCGCATACGCATAATCATTATTGCATTTGCATCCTCCAAAACGTAGCATTTCCATCATCATGGAGCATTACGCCATAAATTCAAACATATGCATGCCAACATGAGCTAGTTTTAAGGTATATTACATAAGACCTGTAACATCTTCTCAAGCTGAAACACTCCCAAAAGAAGATACTTGTACCATTTGCCAGACACATTTGTCTTTCCAAGTCAATCTTTGTCGTCTTTTTCGTGGCTTGATTCGCTCAGCAGTCGCGTCGTTAAGCCATATTTTGCCAACAGGCTCCCTTTCCGTGGCTTGATTTTCTCAGCAGACTCGTCGTTAAGCCCTGTTTCGCCAATAGGCTCCCTTTCTGTGGCTTGATTCGCTCAGCAGTCACGTCGTTAAGCCCTATTTCGCCAACATGCTCCCTTTATGTGGCTTGATTCGCTCGGCAGTTGCGTCGTTAAGCCCTGTTTCGCCAACAAGCTCCCTTTCCGTGGCTTGATTCGCTCAATAATCGTGTCATTAAGCCATATTTCGCCAACAGGCTCCCTTTCCGTGGCTTGATTCACTCAGCAGTCACGTCGTTAAGCCCTGTTTCGCCAACAGGCTCCCTTTCCGTGGCTTGATTCGCTCAGCAGTCGCGTCGTTAAGCCCTGTTTCGCCAACATGCTCCCTTTCTGTGGCTTGATTCGCTCAGCAGTCTCTTCGTTAAGCCCTGTTTCGCCAACAAGCTCCCTTTCCGTGGCTTGATTCGCTCAGCAGTCGCGTCGTTAAGCCATGTTTCGTCAACAAGCTCCCTTTCTGTGGCTTGATTCGCTCAGTAGTCGCGTTGTTAAGCCCTTTTTCGCCAACAGGCTCCTTTTCCCTGGCTTGATTCGCTCAGCAGTCGCGTCGTTAAGCCCTGTTTCGCCAACAGGCTCCCTTTCTGTGGCTTGATTTGCTCAGCAGTCGCGTCGTTAAGCCCTGTTTTGTACAACAGGCTCCCATTCTGTGGCTTGATTCGCTCAGTAGTTGTGTCGTTAAGCCCTGTTTTGTACAACAGGCTCCCTCTTTGTGGCTTGATTCGCTCAGCAGTCACATCGCATGTTATCATTATGTACAACGATCCTATTCCACCTGGTTTTATTCCCGCTACCTATTCAGAGGTCAAAACAGAAAAGAAAAAAAAAGCAGATGACGTTTCTCTCATCTATAGAGTTCAAATTTCCCGGTTTTATCCGAGTATTCAATCACTTCATACCTTGAACGTCTAAAAGTTGTTGCAATTATTCGTTTAGGCTTGCAGATGATTGAATAGGGGCAACTGTAATACCCCAAAATTTTCCCTCTCATTTTCTCAACATTTTGCATAGCCTTTAGCATAGAAAGTTCATGAGATAACCAAAAACATTGCATCATATTCATCATGGCTGAGGCATAGGTATGTGATCACTGTTGGAGCAATTGAAGGTTATACAAAGACCATCAAAAGGAAGCAAAGCTTCTCAATCTTGTGCAAAGGGTTCACAACATCCCACAAGTCTCAATTTGAAGTCTCAAGCCTTGGAAAGAATTAAGTTGATCAAAGGATGCAAACAGTGCAACATCTCTTGATGAAAAGGGGGCTAAATTAGGGTTTCAGTTTTACAGGGCCTCTCAATGAAATTTTGAGCCAAAGTGTATTCCATTGTTTCCTACATGACATCAAATGCCTAGGGTTGATATTTTATCCACAAATTCATTTTGGAAGAGGTTTAATTGATCAAGGGATTGAAAATCAGAGAATTGGGGAAAAGTCAACCAGGCTGAGCCAAAAGTCAACTCCTGACTTTTTGAGGTAAAAAACATGAAATTAGGGTTACAAGGATCCTATGGTTCAAATTTGATCAAGAAGTGATGGAGGAATCAAGAGAAATCAAGAAAACCAAAACCTACCATTTTTGGAAAATTAGGGTTTCCAAAAATGGCAAGTTTTGGCCATTCTTGCAGCCACTTTGAGAGAGGCCTTCTCCCAAAATATGAGGGTTGTGAAAATTCTACTTTGAGCCAATTAAATAGGGGTTCTTGAGCTTCAAATCCATTGGTGGAACTCACTCATAGCATAAAAATTGAGAGAGATATGATCTTGCAAAGTTTGAGCAAATTAGGGCAAAACTAGGCCATGGGCGAGGCAATTGGCTAGCCAGCGCGTGCCCTGCCTGGAAATTCAGCAAATAGGTGGTGGTCAAAATGTCAATCCATTTTTCTTTTCCAAAAAGACCTCAAATGAATTTTTCATGAACTACAAAGTTGTTCACCTATGTGTTTCCTACAACTTTTATGTTTGGCCATTTTTCATTTGAGCAAGTCTTCTTGAACTTATTGAGGGTCAAAGTGAGAAGGTCACAACTAGTCAGCCATAGGCTTTTTGCTTCAAGGCACGCCCATTTCATCTGGCCAAGTGTGCAGCCTTGTAGTGTATTTTTCAATGGCCATTTTGAGATGATTAGAGGTCACATTCCATTATGGTACAAACATCAAACTTGCTCTACACATGATCGGCTTCAAGTTGAGCACAAACTTTCCCTAAATTGATTGCTTGAGCTAGAAGAAATCTTCCATTGAAGATCATCATAGAAAACTGTATTACTTGGGTGACAAGGCATTGCATCTAAGTTCAATTCAATCATTCTTATTGTAATGTTATGGTCAAAATGCATTTCTTTGAAGTGGACATAATCTCATGACTGCCTCTCCACACCATTTCCATACACCTCACACCAGTCAAGCCAAGAGCATTGATCAAACATCACTGCATCACTCAATCTCAATCACATTGCATTCCACCATGAGGATCATGATCACCTGTGCATTGAATTTGAGTGAAGCTGGTCAATGAGATCATTGCACAATTGAGCTGCTATCAAGTGTGTGCAAGATCACATGGATTATTATGCACCTCATGAATAAGTAAGTAAAAGGGATTGACTTCAAACTGCAATCATTGGTTAGCTAAGTAGTTGTGCTTCTCATTCTCATCATAACTTACATAAACATCACCACACTAAATTGAACTGAAGCATAGAAGTTTCTAGAGGATTCAAGTGCGTAACAAACTTGACTCACCCTCTAACAAACTCAACTAAGTTAACCACAGCTGGAACCATGGTTCTAACTGCTAATCTGAGGTCAAGAGTTCTATAAAAGCAAAACCTCATTGCACATTCAAGGTTGGCTTCATTTTTGGATCAAAATCACACTCTTCATTCACCAAATTCTCTCAACTTTGGCTTCTGCATTTGGCTTCGAGGAGAATTCACCTTCAATCATTTTGATCCATTCTTCTTCAATTCACCATCTCCATCACCTCAAGCATAATCTCCATAGATTTCATAGCCTGAAATTTCAAGGATCAAGCACTGCACATTTTGAAGCTTCATTGCATTTTGGATCAAAACTCCCAAAATTGTATCAATCTAGTTTCGGTCTTCATTCAGACATCATCAGTATCATCTCAAGCATAAGATCCATGGAATTCACATCTTGAATCACCAAGAATTTAACACTACATGATCTTATATTGAACTGCATCTTCATCAATTTCTGAAGATCCATAGCTCCCAGAGTGTTTATTTCACTCTCATTGTTCTAGATCAAGATCAAGCAGTCTAAGGATTCTCCTCTCTGGTCTTCTAGCAACACTTTGAGCTCTCTGCAATTCAGGTATGTCCAGAAATTTCACTCGCTCGAATTGTGTGTTTTTCATTGGTTTCATGTTGAGTTGAGCTCGATAGAAGTTGTGGAATGACTGGCTAGTTGATATGCACTCTAGGTGCTTAGATGCAGGTTTTAGGTTCAAACTTCTTGGCTTCGATTTGCTTAATTTAGGAACTCTTAGTGAGATATGAGACCATATTTGTGATCAATGAGAGGAGGCGAGTTGAACCGTGGTCTTGGATTTCATTTTCTTGTTGTTTTGAGTTTGCTCTACCTGAGAATTGACCGGAGAAGATGACCGGAATTCATCTCCGGTCATCTGAACAGTGCCCTAATTTTTCCATAACTTTAAAACACAGCCGCGTGATCAAACTCATCCAATGGTCCAAATATTGCCAGCGCATTAATGAGTCTTGTGACAATCACGTGCCTAAGTTTGTATACAAATTCTCAGGTTCCTTTTTGCACCCCCAGGCGTGTGTGTCTCACCCCATTTGTGTTGATTTTGTCACTTTTGGCCCCCCCAGGCCCATCCCTTTTTGTTTCTTTTATTTTCTTTTTTATATTTTATTCCATTTTTGTTTCCTTTTATTAAAAATACCAAAATGCATCCAAAACTTCCAATTAAATTCATGTTCATTCTTCATATTTTTCTCTAATTTTCCATATTTTTAGATGTTATTTTTGTCCATTTTTGAAGCCAGAATTAATTTTCCATTTAATTATTTCTTAAATTCTTCATTTTAGACCAATTAATTTGTCCATTTTTGTTCTCCTAAACTATAAATGATAAATGTCCCATTCCTTTTGCAATATTCCAATAACTCACAATATTTCTTCAAAATAGTTTTCTCTGGATTTTTAGGTCATGTTAAGTCACCTTTTGATCCCATTCTTTCTCATAGGTCTTCATAAACCCTAATCCCATTCTAGTACTCATTTGACCACTCAAAAATAGGAATTTATGAGAGATTTTTTGTACATAAGTCATTCTCTGGATTGTGATCCTCAATGTTAATTTTCATAATTTTTCTAAGTCATTTGATGTTTTTTTCCAAGTTGCTTGGGTCTTAAGCCATTTTTGGTCTTTTCTTTTGCTTCCTTTTGATCCAATTGAATAAGGCATTTATGCCATTGCTCTAAAGTCTTGATTTTGAGTTTTATGTGTTATATTAGATGTCATCAAGTGTTAGATGCCATCTTTGGGTCTTTACCTTTGATTTTTAGGTTTTGCTTGAGCCATAAGTCACACTTGTCCCATTTTTAACCTAATTTCCTTCCTCTTTCCATTTTATCCACTTCAAAATCATCTTGAACTTAATTTAGATTCATTTTATCTTTGTTTTGAGTCTTATAAAGGTTTTGTGGTTACTCATACTTGTTCATCTCATTTTAGGATCATTTTTCTTCCTTTTGAATTCCATTTGCCTTCTAAAGGACTTTAGAAACCCTAATGTGCATACTTAGCCTTAGGAAGCTTCTTAACCCTCAATTTGTGAACATTTTCCAAAGCTAATTCTCATCTTATTTTTTTTCCAAGTCCCTGGATTTTGTATGGGGAAGTCAAATCATTTTGGTCTTTTCTTGAATTTTTTTCTAAGTCCTTTTGTCCCATATTTAGAACCATCCTTCTATATGCTTTCTCCCACCTCTCAATTTCACATTTGCATATCTTTAACTTGAATCTCTTCTTTCCACTTTGGTCCATTCATTCTCTTTACTTCCATATAGTGTCAAGTTCTGGATTTACCATTCACCATTGAGTTTAGGAGGCTTTGTTTTAGTAAACACTTAGGTTATCTTACTAACCTCATCTTTAGGGTTTAGTCGTATTTTAGGGTATAGTTGGACATTAATTCAATTAATCCCTTTAGTTGAATTTAAAATGATTTAGCTACTGACTTTTCAAGTTTTCTATCTTATAGGATGCCTTAGACATAGGTACTAACATTAGGAGTTCATTAATATATTTCCTTAGCTATTAAGAGTTGTTTGAGAAGTTTGACATATCTTAATTGTTCATTTTTCTTCATCATGCTAACATTTTTTTTGTAAGGGGGAAGATGAGGTAATCACTTCATTCCCCATATCTTATGCATTTATTTGTTTTTGTCTTAGCACCTTGGTGCTTTGTTCATAAGTTTCCCTTTTGTTCCTTAGATTCAACTTAACTTCCTTAGGAAGTAAGTTGAACTCTAACTTATTCTTTTCTCATTAGGATTAGAATACCTAACAAACCATAGGATCTCCTTTTGCACATAATAATAAATTAGGGTTGTGTCTTAGTCCCCCATTAGCTTTGACCTTTGCCTTTTGAGTCTTTCTCTTCTCATCTTCAAACAAATCCAAAAAGACTTAATAAATGTATGAAAGAATCCCTTGTGCATAGCCTTATTCCATGGGGAACTTACTTTCATTCCATCTTGGAATGGTGTAGGTTTGTCTAGCATGACGTACAAGTCTTATCAAGGGTTTGTTTCACAAAGAAAAATCTAAAAGACATTTCTTCATAAAAGCTACAAAAACATGTAGTAAGTTCAACAAGCTAGTGAACTTAGACCCTAATCCTTGGAAACAAGTCTTGGATAAATTCTTCTTGCTTGGTGTGCTTGTTCTATTATTCCATCTTGGAATGTAGTAGCAAGTACACATTCCATGGAAAAGAGTTTGAATTCACTTCCTTGTGCCAAATTCATAAAAACTCTTAAAAAGCAAACAACAAACAATAAACGACTCTTCTGCGGGAATTCTCTTCTCACCTCATTCATTCTCCACATGAACTTGCGACAACTTGTCTCGCATGCAAGAAAGTAAACGCACTCGTTCAAGGCGAGCTTGCAACACCTGAGCATAGACATAAGCAGTTCCAGTGCATAAAGAATACAAACAAATAGTTCTTGTCTTAGTTAGGCGAACTACGTCGACTCTGATCCTCATTTTCCTGATGAGGTACATAGGCAGCGGGATAGGGCCCGTTCGAGCACATTCTTTATTTTCCCTACATTTCCCCATTTCTTTTCATTCTCTTTTTCCAGTTCCCTTTCTCATTTCATTTCCAGTTCCAGTTAGCAGTTCATTTGTCCAGCAGCTTTATTCTTTCTCACCCTTTGAAGCAAACAAACAAGCGTGGATCTCGTCGGGTACGGTGGACGGTCTGGGGTGCTAATACCTTCCCAGGTCGTAACCGACTCCCGAACCCAGATCTTTGGTTCGCATGACCTTGTCCTTTCCTTCTTCCTTAGGTTTGTGCAACATTACCTTTCCTATTCATTCGGGATAAAAATGTTTGGCTGGCGACTCTACCTTTTCCGTGCCACTTTTGCGTTTGTATTAGGATGAAAATCCCGGGAGCGACACATGTGTTGAATTTGACTCCATACTTTAAAGAGATCACTTTCGAACATATTCCAAGAGAAAAGAATCAATTGGCAGACGCATTAGCTATTATGTCATCTATGTTTAGAATCAGTTGGGATAATGATGCTCCTAGAATAACTATTGATTGATTAGATGAGCCGACATACTGTTATGAGGTTGATATTGAGGGAGTGGAAGAAAAAACTTGGTTCCACGAAGTAAAAAGATATCTCGAAGCTCAGGAGTATCCTGAAGGAGCATCTATCAATGACAAGAAGTTTTTAAGGAGATTTTCTGCCAAGTTTTTCCTGACTAATGTAATTTTGTACAAGCGCAATCACGATTCGACTTTGCTTCGCTGTGTAGACAAGAAGGAAGCAAGAAAGATTATGGAAGACATGCATGATGGTATCTTTGGTACTCACTCTAGTGGGCATACGATGGCTAAGAAAAATTTTGAGAGCAGGTTATTACTGGTCTACCATGGAATTTGTTTGCTATCAGTACTCTAAAACTTGTCATAAGTGCCAGATCTATGTTGATAAAGTACATGTGCCTCCAGTTCCTTTGAATGTTCTAACTGCTCTTTGGCCTTTTGCAATGTGGGGCATTGATATGATTGGTGAGATCAAACCTACCGCTTCCAATGGACATCGTTTCATTCTTGTTGCTATTGATTACTTTATGAAGTGGGTAGAGGCAACCTCGTTTGCTTTTGTTACTAAGAATGTTGTGGCTCGGTTCATCAAGCATAATCTTATATGTCGATATGGCATACCTGAAAGGATTATCACAAACAATGGTACTAATCTGAACAATACTATGATTACTGAACTCTGTACGCAGTTCAAGATTAAGCATCAAAATTCTTCTCCATATCGACCAAAGATGAATGGCGCAGTGGAAGCTGCCAATAAGAATATTAAGAAGATCGTGCAAAAGATAACAGTGACATACAAAGATTGGCACGAGATGTTACCATTTTCTTTTCATGGTTATCGCACCTCATTACACACCTCAACTGGGGCAACCCCGTTCTCTCTCGTTTACGGTATGGAGGAATTTTTACCTGTTGAAGTTCATATTCCTTCCTTAAGAATTATGAAAGATGCAGACTTAGATTAAGATGAATGGATTCAGACTCGACTTGACCAGATAAACTTGATTGATGAAAAGAGGCTCGTAGCCGCCTGTCATGGCCAGATGTATCAGAAGCGTATGATCAAGGCATTTAATAAGAAAGTCAAACACCAAGTATACCAGGCTGACAATTTGGTAATAAAGCGTATCATATTACCATATGGTGATCCCAGAGGCAAATGGACTCCCACTTATAAAGGGCCATTTGTAGTCAAAATGTTATTTTCTGGAGGCATTATGATACTTACCACCATGGATGGTGAAGATTTCTCGCAACCTGTAAATGCAAACATAATAAAAAAATACCACGCATAAAAACAGACCCGCTAGGTTGACTGTCCTAGGCAAAAATAAGGGCATCCCGGCGAACCAAAAGGATTCGGGCAAAAATAAGGGATATATATATATATATATATATATATATATATATATATATATATATATATATATATATATATATATATATATATAATTGTACACCTTGCAAGTTGAAAACCTGAAAAGGCGGCTTGGGCAAAAAAGGGTATCCCGGTGGACTGAAAACCTGAAAAGGCGGTCCAGGAAAAAGTTAGGGATCATTTACACATAACTGTTTTTCCTTGTTTTTCTGTACCTTTTTAATTTTCTACGACGAATTCCTTTTACTAGGATTTATGTTTCATTGTGTAAAATTGTCTGTTTATAGGCTACTTTCAAGATCAATACAATTCTATTTCAAACTCAGCTTTAATTTTCTCATTTTTTTACTTACACATAAACGTCCATTGATTATTTTGAATGAATGTATGTTTTTTGAATATGATTGATGTTTACCAAAAACATTTATAATAATAGCATTTACTAAGGACTCTTGGAGGTAAGAATCCCCAGTAAAGCTCATATCCAACAGATCTTTGCAGGCTCATCCCCACAGAGTAATCTTTACAGATTTATTTCAACAAAGTATTCCAAGTAGCCTTTTCTCCAAAAGCACTTGTACTTCCAACCCTACAAAGTCCCAGGCAAGATTAACTCAAGCCTGATATCCCTAGAAGAATTGACATTTGGCCGGATAAGTCTCTCAGGGGAATATCCGTCTTTTTTTATCCCCAATCAGGATATTTAAGAATTTAATCTTTCAATAAAAAGTACGATGAACGGAAGTCGAAAGATCCCAAGTACAATATTCTGAAACAAGATGGGAACGATGTCTTCATATTCCTAAACAATAAATCGAGATTTATTTTCCCCAACTAGCATTTTGTTACATGAAGCTACTAATGTTTTTCAACTACATAATCCATCCATACTTCATTTACAGCATATCATGGCATACACATCCATAACGCATACGACATTCTCATTTACGTTAAGAACGTCATGCCATGCATTACATACATCAAATGACCTCGCATAAAACTAACTTTCCTTTTCAGGATAGTTCGCAATCAGAGGAACATTGTTGTCTCCTAGAGATAGTTCAGAGACGATCGAAACAAAGATCTAGTCTTGATACTTAGTTCGGGATATTTTCCAGAGACAGTTCAGAGACGATCAAAATAAAGATCTAGTTCTAATACTTGGTTCAGGATATTTTTCCAGAGACAGTTCAGAGACGATCGAAACAAAGATCTAGTTCTGATACTTAGTTCAGGATATTTTCCAGAGACAGTTCAGAGACGATTGAAACAAACATCTAGTTCTGATACTTGGTTCATGATATTTTTCCAGAGACAGTTCAGAGACGGTCGAGACAAAGATCTAGTTCTGATACTTAGTTCAGGATATTTTCCAGAGACAGTTCAGAGACGATCAAGACAAAGATCTAGTGTCGATAATTATCCCAGAGTAACATCTAGATATAATCAAACCTAGACATATTTTGATACTCCTATCAACAAACACTTTGGATGGCATTTGTAAGCCCATCTCCAAATACTCCGAATGACATCTTTAAGCCCATTCAAGCAATACAATCAACCAACAGTGTTACTCTACGCACCGGCAAGTGCAAATTTTTGGGCTTTAAGTGTTCAATCCTCTTCCATCTTCAGGTCACGAATGGCGTACATGCCAGTCTAACTCCTCAGGTTTAAGAAAATTGAACAGGGGCAGCTGTTGTACCCCAAAATTTTCCCTCACATCTTCAATACAATATTTCTCAAGAGGTCTCCTAATGGTCATTAGATTCTCAATTGCTCAAATGGATTCAAGGCTCATTAGACAAAGCCTCCTCATAAGCAATAGACCTCAAATTAGGGTTTTGAGTTTCCCAAGGTAAATTAGACTTCCAAAGCCTCAAGTGGACTTCATGATATCCCATATAATTCAAAGGATCCTCATGTCAAGTTTCAAGACTTACCCTACAAGTTTGGTCAGTTAGATGCTCAGATGATCAATAATCAGTTAACTTGGGTAAAAAGTCAAATATGGTCAACATACAGTCAAACTTCAATATTTTTGGTCAACATCAAGATTATGAAGTAATGTTCATCATTTGATCAATGGTTGATCATGATTCATCAAGAAAAACTCAAATTCATCGCAAGGCAAAAATGGCTAAATTAGGGTTTCTTAAGGAGAAAGTCAACTATACTTTGACCAGCTCTAACTTTCACATAATTCATCATAAATTTCCCATCCAAAGCTCATTTTGAAGGAAATTCAATTCCTTACAACTTTGTGTCTCACAAGCCAAATCCATAAATGCTTTATTTGAGAGATATGAGCCAAGACATTACAGGTCCTTTAAAAAGTCAACAAAAAGTTGACTTTTTTCAAAAGCTCATAACTTGAACATGGAAGATCAAATGGACATGGGACCAAAAGGAGTGATTAGAGGACACTCTAATATTTCTAAAAATTCTAAGAATACATCCATGGGATAAAAATTCAGAGAGTTGTGTATTGTTAAAGTTGAGAAAATTTGAGGAGGTGTATAAGGCAAACAATAACCAAAACTTAAGTTTTTGCCAAATGGGCCCATCTTATCATAACCCAAACTCAATCTTAAGATAACCCACGACCTTTAAATCATACTTTCTGATTTTTTATTTTTATTTATTTTTATTGGATTTATATCATTTAAATTCAACTTTTGTCAAAATAAATATGAAATAAATCAAGGATTTGATTTTGAACTATCTTAGGATCAAATATTGAGGGTTATTAAAAGAATATTTGATCCAAATTCGTGCAAGGCAAGATATGAAAGGTGTAATGAACAAATATGCAAAAATAGAAAGATTTGAATCACACTTGAATAACAAATCAAATATTCTTCACCCAAGCCCAAATTTCTAACCTAAAATCATCCTCTATATATATTCATCACATGCACAAAGTCAAGGGACGAAATTTCTTGCACAAGAACCCTAAAGAAAAAGTTCCATAAGGTGAAGAAATTAGGGCAAGCTGCAAAATTAATCTCAACAAGTTCCAACCAATTACATACGTTCAAACATCATCAAGGAGATCTCATGAGGCTATCCCAGTCATTCTTGAAGGTTGAAACCACGTGAAACATGACCTATTCTTCATGGCCATTTCTAACATATTTCCACTTTCGAATCTCTTGTTTTATGATGTATTAAGCTATATTTCATGCATGTTCATATTCATATGCCTTGTTAAGATTGTTTTGATGCGTTTTTTAAAGCTTCCATGCAAGAACCAAAAATTGTCATGGCTAGGGCACGAAGAAGGAGTTCTTCGAATCTCCCTCTATAGTTGCTTTTAACCAAAAATAATGATGGATTTGGATTCCCAGGATTCAAATTAGTGGATCTGGATAATTTTGCTTTGTTTAAACCTTCGATTTCTGGGATTTTCGTTTTGTAGCTTTTTTGCTACGAACGAAGTCGTAGCAAAACCGTAGCAAAACCATAGGAAATTCGTAGCTAATTTTGCAAGTTGTGATGAAGAAGACGAGACGTGGAGAAGTTTCATTGGCCGGTTCTGGATTTTTGTTTACGTTTAATATTTTTATTTAATCTTTTATGTTCCTTGTTACGCAGGCGCACATGGCCTGGTGGTAGAGGCTTACGCAAATGACTTTGAGGGCCTAGGTTCAAACCCCAACGCCGTCCCCTCTCTCTTTTTTGGCCAATTTCCTTATATTTTTTTCTATTTTTCTTACTATTTTTTCATTCTTTTTTTCTTTTTAATCTTTTTTTCAATTTCTTTTAATTAATAAATTAATAACGAACATTTTTTAACAAATAATAAAATTAGAAAAATTAATAACTTTTTTTCCCCTTTTTTAAAAAATACATATAAAATATTTTTTATATATAATTAAATTAATAATTAATTTAGGTTTCAAAAATCATAAAAAAAACTCATTTTGTCAATAAAAATCCAATTAATCGATCTTACACGAATTCTCCGACATTTCTTCTTTCCTCATTTTCATTCTTCCTCAATTTTAATTTCTTTGCCATTTATATTTATTAGAACAAATTTATAGGATGCTAATTGTCTTGTAATAGTTAGTAATTTAATTTCCGTCATTTTTATTTCCGTACTCCCCAATTTAAATTATGTATCCCCTCCCCATGATGTAATAGCTTAGGGTTTACTTTCGCTTTTAAATTCTGCAAAAACAATTAACTGTGTGGTTAATAACAATAGGGTGTGAAAAGAATGTATGTGAATAAAAATGGACTTATCCCACTAATCCAAAGAAAATAACACACCTTGCACACTTGCACCTTTAGGGTAACCTCTCTTGTTGCCTTACGAATATTGGTCATGTCACTCGAACATAGAGGTATCTTAACACAATTGCCTAAAGATAAACATCATCATAGTCCCTTCGACATAAAGATCATAGTTCCTCGGGTTGCCTACGAACAAATGATCTAGTCCCTCGATGACCCTACAGAAAAATGATGATAGTCCCTTCGAGTTGCTAAGATACCTTTACAAGGTTACCTTCTATGACCATACGATGATCCTATGCTTGTCCCTTCAAATCCAAGGATAAGACTACTTACTAACTAATAGTAAGGACAGTTCTAACTATAAGAAAACGAAATGACAAGAAAGACCTTACAATTTAGGGTAAGTAGTTTTTAAGTGCTTGCTTACAATTTTCAAAAATACCTTTCACACCTCACATTTTCAAATATTTTCAAACAAGTAAAAAACTTTGTATACATTCATACGAGAATTATTACAAAGTTAAATCTTTACGAAAATATTTTAATCACACACTACACTTTTAAAAAACACAAGTATAAAGTGAGCTTAGCAGTTAAGAGCCCATGGATAACCATGAATACAAAGGATGCTAACACATTCCCTTTGTATAACTTACCCCCTGAACTCAAAATCTTTTAAAAGGTATTTCCTGTTCTTTTATGCCTTTCCTAGTTGGATGAAATAAAAGTCAGTGGCGACTCTTGCTTACCGCAACATATTTTGCGACAAAAAACTAAAAGTCAGTTCTCCCACCATGTTACAAAGGTGATAAGGAACAACCTGCATTTGATCGCACCCTCCATGTTGTGATAGTGGAACATGTCCTCGAGATTTTCAATGTGGTCATCCGAATTGGTTGTCCCGTCATAGGTGGCTAACATGGGAGGTTTCTCAAGTCCTCGAGGAATGCGGGTTTCCATGAACTCACGGCTGAGTGGTCCGCGGTTGTCTTCATCATCGATGCTATCAGACTCAAGGTATAGGGACCTGCTCTGACGATGACGGTCCTCATCGTATCAGGACTTCTTGCCTCGATCTTGATCTTCAGGTGAGCGTTTGGTTTTTCGAGGAGGAGATCGAGTGCGCTTTCCGACCCTTTCCGATCGTGAATCTTCGGGAGGATCTTGGTCCCTAGGAGGTGAAGGGCGTCCATAATATTTCCCTTTCTGAGCTCGTGGAGGAGATCGAGATCGATGGGGAGAACTTCGACGACAGCGCTTTCTGGATGGCGAAGGGGAACGATGGTTGCGTTCGAGTACTTGCATGCGTTTGCTCTGTTGAAAATGAGCGAGGTTAGCTTTATTGAGGGCAGTGATGATGGCCTGAGTGCCCATATCCGCGTCCACCGGGATGTGAATAGGTTCGAACACAAGATTCGTGTTAATAACGGGTGGATGTTTTAGGTTATTTGAAGCTAGGGAAGGAGGGTGTCCTTCGCTGTAATCGGTGTTGAGTTGGAATGCTCCATGGCTTCCGATATTGTCACCATCATTGAGAATGATGGCAAAGGTATCTTTCACAGTCTCGTTCATCTGGGTAGCCATGAAGACAAAAAGATAAGCTTTGATCTTGCGGTGAAAGAGAGTATTGATCAAAAAAGACGAGGGAGCTAGGTTCCCACAGACGGCGCCATTGTATAGAAAGAATCCGAACAGGTATTCATGGCCTCCAACTGGGATTGTGGAATGTTGATGAGAGAAAATTATGGGGTACCTGCAAGGTACTCCGAAGCTCAAGTAAGTTTCAAAGTGAGACAACTAAAGCATAAGCAAAAGGGGAATTAGAAGTGAATACTTGACTCCCCAAAGATGAAGAGTTTTTATAAGGGCATATGCCCGTATAACACGGACGTGTTGTCTTTGACTAAGTGTAACTGCCTCCGTAAATCCGTTGGGCAGTTGGCTGTGTGAAAATTTTAATGGCGCGTGAGGGGAGGTCCCCAACGGCTATATGCCAACAACTCTATTTTATAACAGTCATATCCCCCACGGATCTCATGATGGGCCAGCCCCCCAGATGTCTACTGGGTTGGGCCTCAATTTGGCGTAGGGCATGTGCTAGGCCAGTCCAGAACACTAACTAAGAGTAATAACACTTATAAGCACTCTTTCCCTATTGTACTTATTTACTAATGTTTGTCTTTAATAAATGAGTTTGTAGTTGTTGTTTCTTTTAGATTTACAAAAATTGCACTTCTAGCATTGAACAAATGAACCAAAAGTACCATCCAAGGAAACTTGATCATCAGGAAAGTGACTTACAAATTTAAGGAAAAGGATGAAAAAGGAGTCATGAGACTTGTACTCAACATTCAGATACCTCAACTAGTAAGGTTTGAGCCAAATAAATTCCATTGTTTACTATTCCTTTCATTGAGTGTATCCATGCATTATTGCTTTTATAAAGTTTGAACTATTTCCGATTAAATTTGTCTAGTTTGATTAACACACATTGAGGCAGTTGTTTACTTTAAACTCTGAGTCGTTTTAACCATTTTGCAGTAATAGGATACGTCCATTGCTAACCACTTTGAGCTTGGCCCTTCTTTCAGTGACTTAGCCTTATTTATTAGCCATATAACTTGAAAGATTTCATATTTCCACCCTCTCTTTGGAGATAGGTAGAAATGTTTAGTTTTAAATTTGTATGAAAAATAATAAGTTTGGGGTTGCTCTTGGAAGTGATGAAGGATTAAGTTTGAGGTTGAGGTACTAGAGAAAAAATGGTCAAAAATTCAAAATTTTGAGAAAATAAGGAGTTAAAAATAACTTATTCAAAAAATAGAGAAATAGAATGCAAAATGAATATTGAGGACCATAATAAGAAGAACTTTAGTATCGTTTATAAGGAAAATAGTGGTATGATAACAAAAGGAGAACTAGGTACCTAACTCCAAAGATTTAAACCTACTTTCCCAAACTTTTCTTACCTAAACTTTAGCCAAGATACACCCGAAAAAGCCCTCAAATGTGTGTGTTTTTATTTCTTTGACGAATTTTATTAGAACATGATCAAACTCAGCATGGAGAGACTATCATATCAATTGAGTAAGTCATGGTGAGATGGGAGACATGTTGAGTACTTGTCAAAGATTATGGATGTTTTCTAAATTTGTCGGATTGAAGTGGGAAACTAGAATGATGGTCAGGTAAAAAAAAATCATATGGTGATGTTCAATTGTTATTGTGCAACTTTTTTTTTCTGTTTGGAATTGGCAGTGCATGCAAGTTACTTGAGGACAAGTAACGATTCAAGTTTAGGGTTGTGATAACAGTCTATCATTGCATGTTTTCGGTTGAAGAAATGGATCAAAACGAGTTAAATATGAGCAAGAATGAAGAATAAAGACCAATGAAATATGCATAAATTACTAAGTATGAAAAATAAGGACTTAGTGAAAATCAGATGGAAAAAGAAGCAAAAAGATTGCATCTACTGGAATAATCATGCACAACATCGTGCATGTGATAGACAAGTAGTGTCAGTATCGCACACGCAATACAAGCTATCACGTGCATGATATGTCCTTTTATGGGCCTATTGTGGTACGTTTTGGACTAATTTGACTAATATAAAAGGGAGTTTTTGGCATCTTTTCAAGGGTTATGCGATTCTAGACTGAAAGTGACGGAAAATAGCACCAAGAGGGCAATTTTGAAAACATTGGAAACCATTGGAGGCCAGTTGTTCAGGAATTTTCATATGCAATCTTCATCTTATTGCTTGATATTTAATTGTATCATTATGAGTAGCTAAACATATCTAAGTTAGGTTTTGTTTGATGAACTTATTTTGAAACTGTTGCAACATATGTTTAATTTGTCATTGCATGAATAATTAAAGTTATATTTATATTTAATTGCTTCTTTTGCTTAATGCTTTTTATATGAGATACTCTTTTAATATGATTTTGGGCACATATAGAATACTTTCCATTAGTTTATATGTTGGAACTAGGGTATTTGTTATACTTACGCTGGTTGAATATGGATAGAAGACCCCAAGTAGTGGCATTTGAATTAACGTTCTATTGCATCACCTAATTTCACTTACACTGGTTGAATAGGGATAGGAGACCCCGAGTGATAATTAGTGACTTATACATCAAAGGATTGGGTATAATGGTTGTGTTAATTCGTCGTGGAAATATATTAACTTTATCATTCATGTAATGCATTAGACATCAACAAGGGAGACATAAGGGATTCTATACAAAATCTACTACTTTCATATTATTTCAGAACAAGTTTTATTTCGTATTCAAACTCCACCCCCCCCCCCCCAATTGTTACATTTTATACTTGTTGTTATCCCTAAATTTTGACGCTAGCAATTGATGAGGTCATTTGGCTTAATAGAGAGTTTTCTTATTATGAGCTAAAAGTGAGGTTTTCGACCTTACTCAATAAAAGGATGAGAGTCGAAGGAATCTACTTACAAATTTGGTACTTAGAGGAATTCTAAGTTAAAATATTTCTAAGTGTTGGGATGATTCGACCATGCTGAGATTCGACGAAAATGCCAGTTACATGAGTTGACACGTTCAAGCTTGGAGGGAAGTTATGTAATTTTCAATTCAGGTGCAAAGACAAGTGGCACAAGATCAAACTTCTTCAACATATTAGTGGGACAAGTGTCATCATCTTAAGATAGTCTTAGGAGTAAACCGTCGAAAACGGTTACTTTGGAATGTATATAACTAGCTTAGTCTAGTGTTAGAATAAGTGTGGGGAAATCATATGTACTAGGAACTCTGTATACTCAAAGTATTCGCGTGTAGAGAAAAGAGTGCAGTGAGAATGTACGTGATTGAAACACCACCAATTTAAATTTCAAATGAAAATTTATCTTCAAGTCAGTTATCTTTGAAGTCATTTAATCTTTCAAACCTTTTATGTTAAAGCATTTATCTTTCAAAAGCATTTACCTTTTTAAGCACTTTTACTGCATTTCCTTTACAATTATTGCATTTCCTTTTCCAGCACTTTAACATTTTGCCTTGCGTTTATCTTTCATTTATATTTTCAGTCATTTAACATTCTTGCCCTGCCTTTAATTTCCATTTACATTCAAGTCTTGTCTTTACTTTTCATTTAAACCTTCAAGCCTTGCCCCTTCTTTTATTTACTTTTGAAAGTTCTTGCTTTACTTTATTTTTATTTATTTATTTCAAAACAACTTTTGAATCCTGTTGAAGGATTCAAGACCCTTTTTTCCCAAAAACATTACAAACCAAATCAACCGTTTTTAGCACATGTTCTAGGATTAATCTGATCGATCCTGCGAGTAACTGAGGATATTTTTGTATCTTCAGAGAACCAACGGTTGTTTACCGATTTTGGGGATAAACACTTGCATAAATATTATTTTGTTAAATAGTAGTCATTGTTGAGTCAATATCTTTTTATTATCGCGACAGTATCGGTACGCTTGCCGAAAATTCATCGAAAAAAGACTATAAAGTCAAAGAGTTAAAAACCACATAAGAGACGGCTTTTTTTTCCACTTTTATGAAGAAGTGGGAGTTTTTTTTTTTTACAATAGGAGGTGATAGATTTCAATGGATGATATATTTGCGAAATCATGAAAAATGGTTGTTGTCATACAAATGAATGTGATCAAATATTTGATTAATTTTTACTCGTTTGAAGCATCCATAATGTAGATTTTAGATATGTGAAATTGATGTTCACATATTTAATCACTCAATTATACTTTTTATTTAAAATTTTATTTTTACATTAAAATGTATTATTTAATACACTTTTAAAATATTTTATTCAACTATAAATCACTTTATTTTTAATTCACTTTTATCAAAATCAAGTTTAGAGAAATAATTCCCTAAAAGTCAAATTTTCACCAAATAATCAAACATAAATACGTGTCACCAACTTCTTTCTTACAAGTGTAGTCAGTTTGGTTTAGATTGGTTTTTGGTAAAAAAAAAAAATTCAATTCGATAATATCTTTATTAGTTTGGTTTGGTTCAATTTTTTTAGTGTTTTTTTTTTAAATGAAACCGAACCAAATTTATCGTTTTGATTCAGTTTGATTTGGTTCGGTTGATCGATTTATATTTTTTTTTCAAACATTATATTAATTTGTGTAGTCCCTGTATAATATTTTTTCAATAAATTTTCTACTATTATTCCATGTATAACAAAAAAGAGATAAAAATTAACCAAGAGAACTTGAAATAGTAAAAAAGATAATTATAGTCATCGATTTGATTCATCGGTTTGACAGTTCCTAAACATTAAAACCGAGAACCGAACCAAATCACCTCAATTTTTATTGGCTTGGTTCAATTTTTAAACTGAATCGAAAAAACTAATTTTTTTTTCAATTTTATTTGATTTGAATTATCTATTTAATTTATTTTTTCTGATTCGCTTAATTTTTTTTTATAATAGATAAACATGTTTATAGTGATTTAATATATGCACAAAATTAATATTGTTTAATAAAATTAAAATTAAACATTAATTTATATATTACTTATATAGCATATCAAATATTTTTTTGAACACAACATATATATCAAATGGTTTTAAATATATTTTCATAAAGAATTACGGGGTATAAATGTTCAATCCAACAATAAACTTTGTAAAATATATAGTTAATTGTTGTCCCCAATAAATTGAATGTAGTAGTTATAACGATATCTAAATATTTTTTTAGGGGTTATTTTTCTCATTATTAGGTTTGTTCTCCCATCAACGTAGGAAGTTACAACTATCCCTAGTGTCTAGAGATATATATTTGGACACACTTTTTTTACACGCTCTTCAGCACAAATTGACAAGACATTCTATTTTGCCAAAAGTTAATCTGGAGATAAATCTCTGCATACATATGTGGTTAATTCGAAGATACATACCTATAAAAATCCTTAATTTAAAATTAATTTAAAATGCAGGTAGTTGTCGGAAGATACATCTCCAGACGATTTTTTTCATATGCTCGTGTCAGACTCTTTCTACTTCCTCCTTCATTTTTTGAAAAGTCACTCAAAAAATTACCATTTGAGCTCTTTTGCTACAAACCATTTTCAAACACTATTTGAGGAAGTTTCATTTTCTACAACGTTACTTACTCCTTTCAAGCTTCATTTACTACAAAGTTACCCACTTCATTCAAGCTTCTCATCCACAGTTTTGATTTGGTAAATTTCTCATTTCTTCTTCTTGTAGTCACCTGTCTCAAGCCTCTACTTCACGGGGCCATCAGTCCCTAGATGATGAAGTACCTGAAGCCCCTAAAGCCCAAAAGGAACATGTTACTACTGCCCATATAGAGAGTTATCCAGGAGGCCCATTTGACAGCTTCTTACTTCATCTCTATAGATACCATGAGGTTGGACAAGTATGGGGAAGAGAGGTATATTTATTTACATTTGCATTACATATGTTTTAAACTAATTATATTGCGATTGATGGTGATATTTTTTACAAGAGCATTCGTGTTTAAAATCAATAATCCACGACAAAAAGTTATTGGATTTAGAACAGTCCAACAATGACTGGTTTGAAAATGTTATATGATATTCTAGTTTTGCCGATTTATATGTTGTTGCATACAAAAACATAAACCATGACATGCAGACAACATTTATAGATAGATGACATTTAGAGACGTCATATTTCCCTTTTCCTATTGGCGAGGTGACCATAACCCTGGATGACGTCTCATGCCTCATTCATCTTTCCATCAGAGAAAAATTACTAGACCACGAAAGGCTCAGTCGAGCGAAAGCCAACAAGATATTGGTTACATATTGTGGGGCTAACCCAACAAAGGTTGCAAATGAGGTAATTGACAACAGAGTGTTCATGCTAAATTTAAAATTTTGGAAGAAGTTTATAAAGACCACCGCAAATGGGTGAGGACTTTGATGGTAATTACATGCAAGTTAAGTGTCGTCGTTAGTGTGCATTTATATGTTACTTATTGTTCATGGTTTGCACGTCTATATTTGTGGACAAAAATGCAACCTACGTCGATTTGGTTTACCTTAAATACTTCATCGATTTGACGACGATTCATCACTATTTTTTATACTTGCTATTAATATTTTATCTAAACCATTTTTAGGGATGGATCGTCCCCATTTTCCTCGTATCACCAGGTGGGAACCTCTGCCAAACTACGTTGAAGATATACCACATGTAGTCGCCTTTGCCCTGTAAAGAGGGAATCATACCAGATCGATCCATTCCAGGTGTATCTTAAACATCATATAGCAGATGGCATTGACTTTTGCCCATACAACAGTCACCTCCATACACATCAACTGGACCTCATTTCATTATACTCCAGATGAATGACATGTGGGTCAAGTATGATGTATCCTTATATGCTTGAGGGATTGATGCACCCGTTTGGGTACTTTATTTGTAGATTATTCGGAGACAACCCTCATAGCCCGCTCCTTCTACCTTCTGTCATAGATATCTTGATGTGATACTTATGGATTTCGATAGTCACTTGGTATTAGAGGAGTATCGTAAGGTGTCAGCTCTTATACAATGGGCTTATGTTGACGATTACATGATATGGTTTTATAATGTGTCACACCTTATCATGACACCAGATGCTCCTGGAAGACCACATTAGTCATCTAATCAGGAGGTACTTGAAGTTAGGGATGACCACACCTAGGATGTAAGCAACATTTGTCGACGTATTATGGATATGACGAGATCAGACATAGAGGCAAAACTATTTCATGAAAGTAGTCCCTATTTGACTCTCGTATAAGGCATTATTGTTGAGGCACATAATGTCTTACAGTACAAGTGGAAAAGTCGGATGGTTAGACATACTCAATATTTTTTGTTCGAATGTATTGTTTTTTTTATAGATTTTCGGAACATGTTATGTATGGTCAGTACATTTTGATTTTACTTTAATTAGTGTGTGGCTTTTTAAACGTATGTGTGACATGTTGGAATCAATTGGTAAATACTTTTTTTTTTAATTTATGGCCTAAAATGACCTAAAATATAAGTTAGTATAAAAAATGTCAAAATGTTGAGACGATGGTGTTGTCCTGAAATCATTCAGGGGGATTTCCGAAGATGCATATCTGAAATGTCCCCTGAAGTCATCTAAAGATTTATTCAGGAGAAATTTCGGAGATGCATATCCGAAAAGCTCTTTCAAATTACGGAGATGCATCTCCGAATGAGGTTTTGGAAAAAAAAAGTGCGTCTCTCTAAAATACGAGGATTTGTGTGCTTAAGGTGTGTCCGAAGATACATCTTTGAATATATAAAAGACACTTTTTAATTTTTATAAGTGTGAGACACTTTATAAAGTGGAAAGATTATTTTCCTTTATTTAATGTAGTCTTAAATGCAACTTTGATCCTCTTATTTTATATATTTTTGAGTTTTAGTCTCCCATATTAAAAATCAGTTTTTTTTAATCCTTTTTCAAGTTTTTTTTTAGTCTCCAATGAATTTGAGATCAATTTTTAGTAGCATATCACTTGTTTTGATGATATGACAAATCCACATTGAATACATCTATTTTAATATTATATTAATCTATTTAAAATACACATATTACTCCATCCGTCCCATATTATTTATCACATTTGATCATTTCACACATATTAAGAAACAGTAATAAATAAAAGAGAGAGAATAGTAACTTTACCAAATTATCCTAATTAACTATTGGTGTATTCAAGTTAGCATTAATATTAAGTGAAAAAACAATTAAGTAAGAGTATTTATTAGAGGATACAATTGGAAGATTAAATATAAAAATGTCTTGGTAATCTAATGTGACAAGTATTTTGAGACAATTTTTTTTCCTCAAATGTGACAATTATTTTGGGACGGAGGGAGTATTTAATAGTCATTTTAACATAGTAAAACACTATAATATTATAAATTAATTTTTATTTTAATTATTAATTATTAATAAAAACACTAAAATTATTAATTATTAGTTACTTTCAGAAAAAATATTAAAAATTAATAATAATTTAACTAAATTTTTTTCCCATAATAATTGTTCAATGTGGATTTGCCACCTCATCATAACAAATAAAAAATAACATGTCACTAAAAATTGATCTCAAATTTAATGTGGAACTAAAATCTATAAAAAAAACTTGAACAAGAGATAAAAATCTTTTTTCATAAAGAGCCGGCGGCCAACCACATATGCGATGCCGTCGTAGAGCCCAATTCCGTATGTTTTTATTAGCAATTTTGGTAGCTCAACAATAATAATAAATCATTCAATAATTTCAACAAACTATATTTAATTCCTCTACCTTGTTATTTACGGTTCTTTTGATTTTTCCCTGTACAAGACTTGTAATCATTATTGTGTCTTGGAGTATGTAAAAGTAAAAGTGGAGTTGATTCAATTCAGAGATTTAAGTAAATCAAATCTCTAAATTTTTATACATTTTTAAATTTTATTTGATATTAAGTACTCGAATATATAACAATGGATATTTAAAATATTTGAAATATTATATTCATAATAATATTATATTGTTCAACAATTAAATTATTTTTTTATAGAAAAGTATTAAATAGGTAAGTATATTAAATTTAATATCTCATGTCAACGAATCTTAATATATTTTTAATAATAAAATAATATATTAATAAAAAATGTAAAAACCATCAAAAACACAAATAATCTTAAAGTATAAAATGTGGTTAGAGGACTACAAAGAATACAAGAATACAAAGAAAAACCAACCGAGAAATAAACATCACAATCAACATAACAATAAACCAAAATGAAAAGGTAAGGAGTAAGACCCAAGCACACAAAGATCATTCCCTTATGATTTATGTTAGAATTTATACTGCCAGGACCATTACCAACGGATCAAAATCCATCAAAAGAAAAACAAAAACAAAACCACATATCAAAATCTATAAAACACTTGATATATTATTGGTTAAGATAGAAGATAGGATTTTAAAATCAATCAGAGTATGTGTATGTATTCACCATTGATCTACCTAAAACTAATTTGCAGGCAAAAAATATACTTCACCGTTTCTTACATAATTTTTGTAACACCATTAAAATGACATCATCGCAGGCTCTTTAGATAGTCTAGACTACATCGAGCCAAATCAAAATAAAACCATCACTAGACTTGACTCTACTATTTAAAGAAAGGAAAGACTAAAAAAGAAGCTTATAGTCGTTAGGAAGAACCATATATAAACTCAACCGCCATAAGATCTTATACAAAATAAACAAAGCTAACTTACAAGTGACAAAGAGATGAGACACTGACTCAATTGAATCCCCACGAAAAGAATAAGATATCCCTTTAGGATCAATAATTTTCCCTCTTTTAATTAGTTTTTCTCTAAAAGGAAATATATCCTGCAAAATATTCTAGAAGAAAACTAACATTTTAGGAGGAACTCAACTATCCAAGATAAGGGAAATGGTCAGATTCTCATCCATAAGAGACATGAAGGAACCATAAAACTAAACATGATAGGTTGAGGCAACATAGAGAACACACTCTTTATGCTTCCAAATTCATTTGTCTTTCTCTCTCTCTCTCTCTCTCTCTCTCTCTCTCTAGAGAGAGAGAGAGAGAGCAACATCTCAGAACATAGAGATAATATTTTTAGACACCAATAACTCTCTAAGAAAGAAAGACCTTTTACACATGATATATTATACCAGATCCCCATTATTCACCCTACCGATCTCTCGCGCAAGCTCACCTAATTGAATAGAGTTAAAAAAAACCAAGTAAGTTAAAATTTAAGGAATAAAGGGAATGAGTCATAACCAAGGATCCTTCAAGAAGGAAGTTCGGAAGCCTAAACCTATTTTCCTAATAATAACGTTAGTGAACCATCGAAATATTCATTCTCTTTGGATCTAAGAAGAGACACAACTTTCCACCAATGTCTTTCCCATTTGAAAAGAGAAAACGACTGATATATCATACCTAGATACCATAATATCATATCATATGCTTAAAGAACTTGCAAACAATCTCCATTTAGCCAGAAGAGCTAAATTAATTAATTGGAGATCCCTAACTCCTAACTGCCTTTACTTTTAGGCTTGCAAACATTATCTCATTTAATTCATGAAATCTTATATTCCTCATTCATCCCTCCCCAAAGAAACATTTTTCTGAATCCAAAAAAGTTTATTACAAACTTTTACTAGCATTTTCACAAACGACAAGAAGAAGTTATAAATAATATTAAGAATAAAATTAAGAAGAATCACTCTACCTCCCAAAATAAGATATTTGTGCTTCAAAGAACGGAGCCTCTTGGTCATTAATTTGGCTAAAGGGGCCCAAATAGATTCCAACCTAGGATTAACCCATACCAATCGCCAAATGTTATTAAAATGAAGAGTTTCGATTTCATAGTTAAGGATATCACATATTGAAGTTAGAAGACAAGGTCCACGTTAACACTTATAAGCTTGCACTTAAGGAAATTAACTTGAAGTCTGGTGAAACCCTTTATGTATTTCCTTAATACTATTGATCTGACCTGATCATGAGGAACCTTCCAGTGACGAACAACTTCTACGGTAGAGGAATGAGGGGTGTACCTGCAAGGTACTCCGATGCTAAAGTGAGAAATAGCTTATGGAGCGAGAAAATACAAAAAAGTAGTAAAAGAATAGAATACACGACCCTCTAGTGAAATAGTGTATTTATAATGTGCCCCCAACGCTGGGCCAAGATCCTTCCCATGGGTTGGATCAGCTAGGCCCAAGGAAGAACTGCCAAGGCTTGCGTGAGAGAAGATAAAACCTAGCACGTGGTCTTGCTCTTGGTCCACCTGTCCCGTAAGATTAAGAGATGATAATGGAGACAGTTGACGGAGTGGAACATGTGGGGGAGACGCTCTCCCCATGCCCCTACGAATTAGTCCTTGGGCATGTGCCCGACGAGATTGGGTCGTGCCCGACACACACACTGCGACCCAGTCCAGAATAACTACTCCAAAGTTTTTCAAGAGTAGGATCCTCAACAAGGAGTGTATCATCTACATACGAAAGATGAGATACCACCAAACTAGATGATCTCGACCTAAAACTAGAGTAAAGGTTAATCTTCTCAATCCTAGAAACTAGTCCACTAATCCCCTCTGTCACAAGCAGGAAAAGGAAAGGAGATAGTGGATCCCCTTGCTTCAAACCCCTTTGGATGTTAATATATTTCACACCCATTAATCAACACTACACGATTATCAGTGAACACACTGACTCTCATCCAAGCCCTCTACTTCTCATTAAAACCAAATCTTATAAGCATATAATCCAGAAAGTTCCAACAAACTGAATCATACATTTTCTCAATATACACCTTAAAAACAAAACAACCTTTCTTATATCTCTTGGCTAAGTATATCACCTCATTAGTAAGAAGCACTCCGTCAACCAACACTATCCTTTTAAGAAATGCCGATTGATTAGGAGAAATGATTGTATTCATAACCAGCCTAAGTGGCCAACACTTTAACCACCAACTCATATAAAGATCCCACCAAAGAAATCGCCTAAATTCACCTAAATGGAGAGAGATATAACCTTGGGGATCAAAGTCACAAGTAGGATGCAAAACTACAAAGTAGAGATGCAAAAGAAATGAAATTGGTCAAACATAATTCCCAAATCATATTTAACGAGATTTCTTAACCTTTTCCAGAAGGAAAAATTAAACTCATTCGGACCTGGACTTTTGTTACCATCACATTGTTGGTGTGAATGTAGAAGTCGAAAAATAGTCTAGAGGGGGTGAATAGACCTAAATAAAATTCAACTGCCTTTTTCCAAAATCAAAGTGCTTTCAAAAATGAGTTGTGAGCAGGAGGTTTAATACGAAAATGAAAATTATATAGTTTGAATATTGATCAAGTCAACACGGAGATTTTCACAAATATCAAATATTATAATGATGAAACACTTGGTATGAATTGATTCAATTGCGTAATGCATGAGAAGTGTTTACAGAATGATTCAATTGATGAAGTTCTAAGTTTAATTCGTTTTCAGATTATTAATCACATAACTCGATTAACTAATTATCAAATTCCAACAAAACCTAATGCTTACGTAATATATCGCTATTAGTGAACACCTGATATAATACGATGGAATTGAAAAAACTAAGCATGCAATCATTACAAAATTAAATGCAAAAGTAAGAGAGAGAGAGAGAGAGAGAGATTACATCATGATTTATAGTGCTTCGACGCTCGTTCTAGCTTTGTCCACGTGAATTCTTCAATGGTTTCCCATTGGAACCTGCATAGTTCCTTGTTATTTGACAAATATTTCCAAGAGTTCATACAATCACCAATGCACAATACAATTGACAAAATAAATCTCTTATTTGGATCTTGACTTGTATACAACACTAACGCCCCATATAATATTTATCTAGAATAATATCATACAAGAGTTTGTTTGGTATTGACACCATCATAAGTGCCTAATAGCACAATTCACATGCTTAACCAATTCTAAAAACAATACAATCCATGGTACAAGACATGGAAATTACACTAAAATAAAAATACTAAGATCAATACAATATCCATCATTGTACAAAAGATTAAAACACAGCGAAAAACTCAATATGTGTTTTACTTGAAACATCCTGAGCATAGCTCCACTTGTAAACCAACATGCAAACAAAACCTGAAAAGCAACAACAATAATGGGGTGAGATATTAACATCTCAGTGAGTTCCCTATCTTATGGTTTCTCTCGGCTTTACAAGGTTCTAACAAAATTCTACTAAAGTTGGGGGAAACATAGACCTTGAGTTCACTAATCTCACACTCATATGGAAAAATGTCTTGAGTTCACTAACTTGAAAAGTATCACTAATCTGGAAACCACAAAGGTATCCCTTATTATCGTCCTTTTCTACGCCTAAGAGTCGGCCCGAGTCATGGATCCTTGTATTTACTTGATATAAATGGATTCAGATCCTAGGTCCGTACACCTAGAATTGTCACTTCACATGGTTCGTACACCATCATAAGTATTTTTACCTATAGGTTCCATTCGTACTAAACACGGTAATCGAACCTGTCAAGTAATGCATGCGTACATTCCAGAGGAGCCCCTGGCTTATGAAATGACATCTCAGGGAAAACAATTTTGATTACGTGATTTCACTCAAATAGGAATGTATAAAACACTCCTAAGGCTTGTTAACCTTTTCCACAAAAAATATCACCCAAACGGGTTCACACACATGTTCCATATAGTGTATCACTCACCACTATACCATTACTCTATTAAGATACTTCTCTAAGCATCGAACGTCCGATCATCGCCATCTAGTTTCTATTAAATTCCTAGTCACAACTAGGTTCTACTATTGATATGGGTAAATCTTCCTCACTCTACTTAACTCATTTTAATTAAGCATTTTATCGTTAATCATATTTTTACATCATTTCATACGATACATAAAGCAAACACGAAATATAAATGATTCGTATAAAGGATAGGCCTTTCGGAGCCAAGCTCCTTGTAACACCCTTATAACCCATGTAGATGTTTAGAATTGGCAGAATTTTTGACCAACAAGAAATGTTGAATTCAGTTCAGAATGTCCTATCAGATGTTGGGACATTATCAAACAGAGTATAAGAACTTAATTCAGGATGTCACACCAGATGTTGGGACATTGTGTTAATGATTTAAGTTCAGTTTTTCAGGATGTCCCAACAGATGTTGTGACATCTCAAACCTGCTACCAGAATTAATTAATGACTAACTGATCTGAGTAATTTAAGGAAAGTTATCTGGAATTAATTATGGATGGACAAAAACAGAATAAGGCGCATCTGTAGGGAGTATTGTTATGAAACTTCAGCATAATCAGAAGAACTAAATCACCTAGAATCTAGGAAGTAACAAACCCTAATTCAAGGTGGAAGCTGCATGCGTTTTAGGACTGGATTAACCTACAGAAAGCCCAAAATCCATACACCTATTTAATCAACAGAAACTCACAGAATTGAGTACTAATTTGAGAAGACAAAATAGGGTGTTGTGTATTTTAATAGCAGGTTGTTTTAATTGTACCACTTTATGAGCTTTTAAGCAAAAGTGTATTTGTGACTTGATTGAAACTGTGAAGTAAGATCAAGCTGTTTTGTTTGAAGTATGACTTCAATTTTATTAAACTTGTAAACAAGATCACTGTGTGATTGAGGGGGAGTGAGTTGGTACTCATATCTAAGTTGTGTCTTAGGTAGAAATTGCATTTGGTAGATATTAAGTGAAAGATTAAACTGGGTGGTTTAAGTCTAGAATTAATATTACTTATAGTGGATTTCCTCCTGACTTGGTTGCCTCCAGATGTAAGTGTGGTTATACACTGAACTGGGTTAACAAACTACTGTGTTGTTTAATTTTCTTGCACTTTAAGTTTTGGTTAAATCTGTCAAGTGTTGGGACATCTCATTCGACATCTCATACCTGATCACAGAATTTCAATTGGTATCAGAGCAGGCACCCTGCCTGTTTATACTGGGTGAGATCTAGGGAATAAAAATTCTGGAAACATGGACAGAGATATAGGGTCAGTAAATAGACCACCTATACTGGATGGATCTAATTATGACTACTGGAAGCCAAGAATGATTGCATTCTTAAGATCACTTGACAACAGGGCCTGGAGAGCAGTCAACATTGGATGGGAACATCCTGTCCAAGACACCAAAGATGGAGCAAAAGTGTTGAAACCTGAAGAAGAATGGAGTAAGGAGGAAGAAGATTCAGCACTAGGCAACTCCAAGGCCTTAAATGCTTTATTCAATGGCATTGATAGGAACATCTTTAGACTTGTGCATCACTGTGAGCTGGCCAAAGATGTTTGGGACACTCTCAAAACAACTCATGAAGGAACATCAAAGGTAAAGATGTCAAGACTTCAACTTCTCACCACCAAGTTTGAAAACTTGAGAATGAAGGAAGATGATACAATTCATGAATTCCACATGAACATCTTAGAAATAGCCAATACTTCTGGAGCCTTGGGAGAAAAAATGACTGATGAAAAGCTTGTAAGAAAGATTCTCAGATCTTTGCCAAAAAGATTTGACATGAAAGTCACAGCAATAGAAGAAGCTCAAGACATATGCACAATGAAAGTTGAAGAACTCATTGGTTCCCTTCAAACATTTGAGATGGGAATAAATGACACAATTGTAAAGAAGAACAAAAGCATAGCCTTGGTGACAAATACTGATGAAGAAAAAGAAAATGATGAATCAGAAACTGGTGAAAGCTTATCAGACAACATTGCTATGCTTGGAAGACAATTCAAAAAGATTCTCAGAAAGATGGAAGACAAATCCAAACCCAGTGGAAGATACACAAACTCTTCTGAGAACAAAAGACCTTATGATGCTAATAGAAGGTCAAATTATGATGAAAAGACCAGTCAAGAAAAAGGAATTAAATGCCATGGATGTGAAGGATATGGACACATCAGGAATGAATGTCCTACCTACTTAAAAAGGCAAAATAAAGGACTCTCTGTAACCTGGTCTGATGAAGACTCAGGAGGTGATTCAGAAGAAGAATCAGCTAAGCATATCACTGCTCTAGCTGGATTATGTGAATCTGAAAGTGAATCCAGTGATGGGGAGCTTACTTTTGAAGAACTTGAGCAAGCATACAAAGAACTATTCAAAAGAAGCACTGCAATATGCAGTGAGATTATAAAGCTAAAGAAGCAGAATGAGGCACTAAAGGATGAAAAAGCAAGTGATCTAGAGATCATTGACACCTTGAAAAGTGAAGTAAGTCTTCTCAACTCCAAGTTGGAACATATGTCCAAATCTGTTAGAATGCTGAACAGTAGCTCAAGCACACTGGATGTTATTCTCGACAATAATAAGCATTCAGGGGATAAAAGTGGACTGGGATTTAACAAAGTTCATAAGGATGAAGCTAGCTCTAGCAAAACTACCTCAAAGTCCATATAGTCAAACAAGATGTCTCAACAGATGCTTCAACATCATGAAAAGAACACAAAGTCAAACATAATGTTCCAACAGATGTCTCAACATTCTGAAAAGAACAGAATGAAGAAGAAGTATCAAAGATGGAGATGTCATCATTGTGGAAGATTTGGACATATCAAACCTCATTTCTATAAGTTGCATGGATATCCAAATCAGATGTATCAGCAACCTCCTAAGCAGAAGATAGAAGTTACCAAGAAAGTGCTGCATAGACATCAAAGAGATCAACAACCTCCTAAGCAGAAGACAGAGGTCATCAAGAAGGTATGGAGACCAAAAGCTAGTCTTCAGGCTGATCAAAGCTACATACCCAAGAACAAGATCAACAAACAACCTTGGAGCTCTACTGATGAACAATACACAGGGCAAAGGTATCAAAAGAAATCTCAACTCAAATGGTCAAAGAAAGGTGTTGCATATATAGCACATACATCTCTAAGAGTATCAGCTAAAGAAGACTGGTACTTTGACAGTGGATGTTCAAGACACATGACTGGATTGAAGAATCTGCTAGTAAACTTAAAGTCACATTAATCCAGATATGTAACCTTTGGAGATGGAGCTAAAGGAGAAATCAAGGGAGTTGGGACTTTGGACTGTCCAGATGTACCAAGACTAGATGATGTGCTGCTAGTTAAAGGTTTAACTGCTAACCTGATCAGCATAAGTCAATTATGTGATCAAGGGTACAGTGTAAACTTTACCAAAACTGAATGCATAGTGTCTAACAAAGAACAAAAGGTTGTCATGAGAGGAGCCAGATCTAAAGACAACTGTTACATGTGGGAACCTCAAGACTTCAGTCTCACTTCAACCTGCTCTTTGGCTAAAGAAGAAGAAGTGAAACTATGGCACCAAAGACTAGGTCATCTTCATTTCAGAGCCATAAAGAAAATCATATCTATGGATGCTGTGAGAGGTATTCCTAAACTGAAGATTGATGATGGCAAAATATGTGGTGAATGTCAAATAGGCAAGCAAACCAAGATGTCCCATCCAAAGCTTCAACATCTGACAACTTCCAAAGTTCTGGAACTATTGCATATGGATCTTATGGGACCTATGCAGGTTGAGAGCCTTGGTGGTAAGAGGTATGCCTATGTGGTGGTTGATGACTTTTCAAGGTATACATGGATAAATTTCATCAAAGAAAAGTCTGATGTATTTGATGTATTCAAAGACTTATGCCAAAGAATACAAAGGGAAAAAGCCAGCTGTGTGATCAGAATAAGAAGTGATCATGGAAATGAATTTGAGAATAAAAAATTCTTAGATTTATGTTCTTCAGAAGGAATCAATCATGAATATTCTTCACCAATCACTCCTCAACAGAATGGGATTGTTGAGAGGAAAAATAGAACTATTCAAGAATCAGCAAGAGCTATGATCCATG
The DNA here is from genome assembly GCA_963966055.1 of Lathyrus aphaca. Taxonomy (NCBI): domain Eukaryota; kingdom Viridiplantae; phylum Streptophyta; class Magnoliopsida; order Fabales; family Fabaceae; genus Lathyrus; species Lathyrus aphaca. The sequence continues at coordinate 304,764,970 of OZ014521.1, forward strand.
CTAAAAAGTTACCTTTGTACTTCTGGGCTGAAGCTATGAACACAGCTTGTTACATCCATAACAGAGTTACTCTAAGGAAAGGAACTTTGACCACAATCTATGAAGTCTGGAAGGGCAGAAAACCCACAGTTAAGTACTTTCATGTGTTTGGAAGTAACTGTTATATTCTAGCAGATAGGGAGCAAATAAGAAAAATGGATCCTAAAAGTGATGAAGGGATTTTTCTTGGATACTCTATCAACAGCAAAGCATATAGAGTATTTAATTCTAGAACCAAGGTTATCATGGAATCCATAAATGTGATAATTGATGATGCTCCTACAGATGTTCCAGAAGATGTTGGAACATCTGCTGATATCAAAACTGAAGCTGAAGAAAAGAGTGATCATTATGACTTCACTCAAACTGATGCAAGGACAGAATAATCCAGCAAACCTCCCTCCATCAGAATCCAGAAGGATCATCCCAAAGATTTGATAATTGGTGATCCCAACAGAGGTGTAAGCACTAGATCAAGGAAGTGATTTCAGGTTCCTGTTTTGTTTCTAAAATAGAACCTAAAAACATCAAGGAAGCTCTTACTGATGAATACTGGATTTGTGCTATGCAAGAGGAATTAGGTCAATTCACAAGGAATGAAGTGTGGAACCTTGTTCCTAGACCTGATGACATAAATGTGATTGGAACTAAATGGGTGTATAAGAACAAGTCAAATGAGCAAGGAGTTGTTACAAAGAACAAAGCTAGACTTGTAGCTCAAAGATACACACAAATTGAAGGAGTAGACTTTGATGAAACCTTTGCACCAGTAGCAAGGCTTGAATCAATCAGACTACTTTTGGGAATTGCTTGTATCTTAAAGTTCAAGCTATTTCAAATGGATGTGAAAAGTTCCTTTTTAAATGGTTATCTTAATGAAGAGGTATATGTAGAACAGCCTAAAGGATTTGTTGATCCAAGCTGTCCAAATCATGTATACAAACTAAAGAAGGCTCTCTATGGTCTGAAGCAAGCTCCAAGAGCATGGTATGAAAGGCTGACTACTTTTCTTATCAAGCAAGGGTACATGAAAGGTGGAATTGACAAAACCTTGTTTGTTAAAGATGAAGAAGGAAATGTCATGATTGCTCAAATATATGTAGATGACATTGTCTTTGGTGGGATGTCAGACAAGATGGTCAAACATTTTGTCAACTAGATGGAATCTGAATTTGAAATGAGCCTAGTAGGAGAATTAACCTACTTTCTTGGACTACAAATAAAGCAAATGGAAGACTCCATGTTTATTTCCCAAAGCAAGTATGCCAAGAACATAGTCAAGAAATTTGGAATGGACAGTGCTAATCATAAGAGAACTCCTGCCCCCACACATTTAAAGCTGACTAAAGATGAAAAGGGTGAGAATGTAGATCAAAGCATGTACAGAAGCATGATTGGAAGCTTGTTATATCTGACTGCTAGCAGACCAGACATAGCATTTGCAGTAGGTGTATGTGCAAGATATCAAGCTGATCCAAAAGTCAGTCATCTTAATCAAGTCAAGAGAATTCTGAAATATGTTAATGGTACTTGTGACTATGGCATAATGTACTTTCATGGATGCAAACCAATTCTCACTGGCTTTTGTGATGCTGATTGGGCTGGAAGTGCTGATGACAGAAAAAGCACTTCAGGATGATGCTTCTTTCTAGGAAACAATTTGATTTCTTGGTTCAGTAAGAAACAAAATTGTGTATCCTTATCTACTGCTGAAGCTGAATATATAGCAGCTGGAAGCAGTTGTTCACAGTTGGCTTGGATGAAGCAAATGCTCACTGAGTACAATGTCCCACAAGATGTCATGACATTGTACTGTGACAACTTAAGTGCAATTAACATATCAAAGAATCCTATCCAACATAGCAGGACCAAGCATATTGATATCAGACATCATTTCATCAGAGATCTTGTAGAAGAAAAAGTGATTTCACTGGAACATGTAGCTACAAATCTGCAGTTGGCTGATATATTTACCAAAGCCTTGGATGCTACTCAATTTGAAAACCTAAGGGGCAAATTGGGAATCTGCTTATGTGAAATTTAGCAGTTATGGAGATGTGCCAACATGTCATATGACATTGTGTGGCATAAGCACCAGATGGCAACACCAGTCTGGTCAAGCACCTTGAGTATTCCACTCCTAAAAAGTCTCAAAGTAACGGCTACTTATAAAATATCAGCTTGCTTTCAGCTATCCATCTTCTCATCATACTCTCAAAAACGAATTGCATTCTCTAACTGTTTTTCAGAACTCATCAAACCTAAAACTCTTCATCCACCTTCTTCGAAAATGTCTCAAAACCCTAACATTTCTGAAGAAATCCTCAACAAGGAAGATGTGGTGCATGCAACCCCATTTCTGTGGTACCCATGGATTCAACTCCAATGGACGAAATCAGAGGAAGTGTTCCTCTTGCTAAAAAGCCAAGAACTCCAAAAAGAACAAAAGATCAAATTTGCAGCAAATCCAAAGGCATACCTTCACCAGCAAACATCACTCCAAAAACTTCTGAATATGTGGATGATTCCATAAAGGAGTTGGTAAACAGGATTCTTTCTGAGCAAAGAGTGGTAAGTGGCATTTCTATCCCTCTGAGCACCATGCCAGCTCCACAAGAAGATCAACAAACTCAGGCTGCAAAGGACACTCCTGCTCAACAGGATGTCCCAATAGATGTTGAAACATCTGAGGACTAACAAAAGGCCTCATCTGATGCTGCTGTTGAAACATCTGAGGATCAGAAAAAGGCCTCCACTGATAGTGATGAAGAAGCATCTGAGGACCAGCACATGGCCTCCTCTGAAGAGCATATCTCTGTTGATCCACCAGCTGAAGAGGAGACTGCTCAACCTCCTCCTGTTGTGAATCTAGAGCATGATTCTGATACAGAAATCATTGCTTCTGTAAACCCTAGCATAGCCAAAAGGCTTAGAACTAGGAAAGAAAAAATGAATGTAGGACATGCAATTCCTGAGAAGAAGCAAGCTAAACCAAAGAAGGACAAAGCTAAAGTTGTCTTTGGTCCTACAAAACAATGGAGCAAGGTGCAAACACAAAAGAGGAAAGTTGTCACTCCTTCAGATTCAGATGTTGAAGAAGATGTCCCAACATCTCCTCCAAAGAAGAAACCAGCACCCTCAAGGTCATCAACTGCTGTTCCAGAAGCTCCCTTGGACAACATCTCCTTTCATCATGTTTCAAGTGTGAATAGATGGAAGTTTGTTTATCAAAGAAGGGTAGCACTTGAAAGAGAGCTGAGCAGTAATGCACTTGAGTGCACAGAGTTAATTGATCTCATCTCTTCTGCTGGCCTCTTCAAAACTATCTCCAACTTCTCTCCTTGCTATGAGCTGCTGGTTAAGGAATTCATAGTCAACCTCCAAGAAGATTGTGCTAATGGTAAGTCTGCTGACTTTAGGAAAGTTTATGTAAGAGGAAGGTGTGTAGAATTCTCTCCTAGGGTTATCAACCACTACCTTGGAAGAGAATCTGATGGCCCAAATGAATTAGGGAAGACTGATAACCAGGTTTGCAAGGTTATCACTGCTAACCAGGTCAAGGCTTGGCCAGTTAAAGGGAAGCTCTCAGTTAGCATGCTTACAAGGAAGTATGCCATGCTGAATAGGATTGGCACAACAAACTGGGTCCCTACCAATCATACATCCTCAATATCTACTGGATTGGGTAGGTTCATTTATGCTGTAGGCACTCAAACAAAGCTGGATTATGGAGCTTATATATTTGATCAAACTTTGAAGCATGCTGGATCATCTGCAACTAAGCTGCCAATTGCTTTTCCTTCCCTGTTGTGTGGAATAATGCTGAGTCAGTATCCTGGCATCCTCACTGAGAAGGACACAATGTGCAAAAGAGAAAGTCCTCTGGCCTTCCACTACAAGCTTTTTCTGAGTCATCATGCAGCTGATGTTGAAGCACCCTCTGGGACATCTGCTGGTCCTTCAAAGGCAAAGTCTCCAATCTCCAAAGCTGCATTGATTGCTGAACTGAAGAGCACTTGCAAGGAACTGGATGCAAGGAAGCAGAAGCTTGAGGAGATTATCCAAAGGCTGGAGATTGAAGAAAGTACTCAGAAAGCTGCTACTTCTGATGAGGAGACTGAGGAAGAGGAAGAGACTGACTATGAGGAATCTGAGTGAAAATTGTGAGGAAAAATGTAATGACTGCTGCATTGTAATTTTGAATCAGTAACTTTGGCCCCAATTTTATGTCTAACAAGGGGGAAAACAACAACAACAACAATGTATGATGCTGTTTAACTATTAATGAAAAACTTCTGTTTGCTTCTGAACTGAATCAGTGTGTTTTAATAAAAATTTCTGTTGCAACAAATCTGAATACATGTATGTTTGAGGGGGAGTAAACTCACACATGACTCAACAGAAAAGGAAAGCTATACTCTGATAAAAGAACTTCTGCTACACTCTGATAACCAGAAAATATGTTAGCCAAAAATTAGCCAAAGGGGGAGTTTGTAGATGTTTAGAATTGACAGAATTTTTCACCAACAAGAAATGTTAAATTCAGTTCAGAATGTCCTATCAGATGTTGGGACATTATCAAACAGAGTATAAGAACTTAATTCAGGATGTCACACCAGATGTTGGGACATTGTGTTAATGATTTAAGTTCAGTTTTTCAGGATGTCCCAACAGATGTTGTGACATCTCAAACCTGCTACCAGAATTAATTAATGACTAACTGATCTGAGTAATTTAAGGAAAGTTATCTGGAATTAATTATGGATGGACAAAAACAGAATAAGGCGCATCTGTAGGGAGTATTGTTATGAAACTTCAGCATAATCAGAAGAACTAAATCACCTAGAATCTAGGAAGTAACAAACCCTAATTCAAGGTGGAAGCTGCATGCGTTTTAGGACTGGATTAACCTACAGAAAGCCCAAAATCCATACACCTATTTAATCAACAGAAACTCACAGAATTGAGTACGAATTTGAGAAGACAAAATAGGGTGTTGTGTATTTTAATAGCAGGTTGTTTTAATTGTACCACTTTATGAGCTTTTAAGCAAAAGTGTATTTGTGACTTGATTGAAACTGTGAAGTAAGATCAAGCTGTTTTGTTTGAAGTATGACTTCAATTTTATTAAACTTGTAAACAAGATCACTGTGTGATTGAGGGGGAGTGAGTTGGTACTCATATCTAAGTTGTGTCTTAGGTAGAAATTGCATTTGGTAGATATTAAGTGAAAGATTAAACTGGGTGGTTTAAGTCTATAATTAATATTACTTATAGTGGATTTCCTCCTGGGTTGGTAGCCTCCAGATGTAAGTGTGGTTATACACTGAACTGGGTTAACAAACTACTGTGTTGTTTAATTTTCTTGCACTTTAAGTTTTGGTTAAATCTGTCAAGTGTTGGGACATCTCATTCGACATCTCATACCTGATCACAAAATTTCAACCCCAAAACAAAATATTTAAAGTAATATCAGAGTAACCATAAAAGGGTATCACATATCTATCAAAAATATCAATATACAGTGTCTTGTCCCGTAAACGGGTTAATAAACATCCAAAAATCAAATCAATATATAATCATTTTGCAGCGGAATAAAACTTCATAGTTAAACATCATTAAATCACTTCATAATCATAATTTTCTCCATCCAAAATTTAACATCATAAAATAAGAAAACATCCTTCAAATAACAACATAACTGACACAAGTTTAATAACTAAACCCCGTCCCAGTGTTACATGACACAGAGCAGGACACAAAGACTCCAAACCACTCATAAAGTAAATATAAGGCACGCTCCAACGCAAGGCTAATCTTTATCATCTGCAAGTTACCCACAAAGGAGGTAACATTTCCAAGAAGGTTGGGTGAGTAATCATAATATATCATAAACATACAAGAATATGGAATATAAATAAATTGGAATAGCATGTCATAACATCATTCACCATAAAATTCAGCAACAACAACACAGTCATGAATTCATCCAGAAATATACAATTCCAATTATCCTGATATGCAATATGCACGTGGTACCAATTTCATCATGAGATGGATACATGACCATCAACCCTCCTCTAGGGAGCACACCATAATCACCGAATCACTTCAATCCACACAATGAGATTGAAGCTACCAAATAGGCTGAAGCCCCATCGTGAATGTTATGAAATGTAATGACGTGTTACACCGTAAAACTCATCAAAATTCAAATTCTCATCATTCATTTCATATCAGTAACTCAACATCATTTAATCACATATTTTCATCGTAACATCACACCAAAAACCTCATTTCATTAGCTACCTCAACTCATCAATACATAACCCAAACCCGGTAAAATTATGACCCAATTTACAAGGTTTTTCCAAAAATTCAGTTCTAAAAATTATCTCACTCCTCTCATTTTTATTCATCAAAACAAATATTATTTTATTCTCTTTCTGACGCTTCAAACGGAATGCAAATCGGACTTACGGTTAAAAAGTTACAAATTTTTAAAGATTTCAAAATCTGCCATCAACACAGTGTTAACCGGTTACCCATAGCGTTAACCGGTTAACGCCTGCGAAACTTCAGAAAAACACCAAATTTGAAATAGTTAACCGGTTAACCCATATCATTAACCGTTTAACACACGTATATCAGCAAATTCTCTACTGTTTACGAATTCAACACCCAAAACCCCAAATTTTTCATACGATTTTCATCCTAATACCTTCCAAAACTCATTCCCAGCATCAATCAAATACAAAAAACATCAAACATCTATTCACACATCAATTATATGATTCTAACACATTCTAATTACTCCAATTTCATCAATTATGCTCATACACTCAACCTAAGTCAAGACCCCAAAAATTCACAAAACTCATGCAAATTTAATCTACTCATAATCTGATTTCTATATGATTACAATAGATTATAAAAAATCCCCATACCTTATAGAATTTCACTTATAGACACTCTTCTCCAAGGTTCTTCACAACTTCCTGACTCTGAGTTTCCTCTCCTTCCTTTTTCTTCAGAGCCCTTCACCAAAACACGATAAAATGAGCATTTTGATCGTATAATCCTTTTTGGTCAAAATTATCCCAGTTATGTCTTTTCCCATCTTACCCTCATACTTTTCACATAATTACCACCTTACCCTTTTCTTTATAATATTTTTAATAATAATAACAAAATAGTATAATAATATACTATCTATCCTTATTATATAAAAATACATTTTTCTCCAAAATTCTCCATTTTAATCCAAATTCTCCAATCCTTCTAAATTAATTAAATAATTGAATAAATAATTAAATTTAGATTTTCAGGGCGTTACAACTCTCTCTTACTTAAAGAATTTTCGTCCTAAAAAATTACCTGAAGTAAACAGAGTCGGATACGACTCCCTCATCTGATCTTCCTGTTCCCAAGTCCAACTTTCTCCAGCTGGTCCACCCTACAATACCTTGACTAAAGAAATTTATTTACCTCGTAGTTGCTTCAATTCTCTGCCATCAATTCTTATCGGTAAAGCTTCAATTGTCAGATTATCCCTCACCTGAACATTATCTACCTGTATCACATGCGACGGATCCGGAATGTACTTCCTCAACTGTGATACATGGAATACATCATGCAAATTCGCTAGCGACGGCGGTAAAGCCACTCGATAGGCAACCTCTCCTATCTTCTGCATAATCTGATACGGACTGACGAAACATGGAGTGAGCTTTCTAGACTTCAAAGCTCTTTCCACACCAGTCATAAGAGTAACTCTTAAGAACACGTGATCTCCTTCTTTGAACTCAAGTGCTTTTCTTCTCTTATCATGATAACTCTTCTGACGACTCTGCGACGTCTTCATTATTTCCCGAATCATTCTTATCTTCTCAGTTGTTTCTTGAACAATCTCAGGCCCAAGCACCAAACTCTCTCCTAACTCATACCAACACAACGGAGTACGACAACATCTACCATACAACGTTTCATATGGAGCCATTCTAATACTAGCATGAAAATTGTTGTTGAATGTAAACTCAACCAAAGGAAAATGAATACCCTAAGAACCTCTTTGGTCCAATACACAAGCTCTCAACAAATCTTCTAAATATTGGATCGTTCTTTCCGTCTGACCATCCGTTTGCGGATGATAAGCAGAACTCATCCTCAACTTAGTACCCAAAGCATCTTGTAAACTCTTCCAAAACCTCGACGTAAACCGCAGATCTCTATCCAATATAATACTTGAAGGTACACCGTGTAACTTCACAATTTCCTCAATATAAATATCAGTTAACCTTTGCATGGAATGATTAATCTTCATCGGCAAGAAATGTGATGACTTAGTTAATCGATCAATTATCACCCAAATCGAATCATTACCTTTTGTAGTCTTAGGTAATCCAGTCACAAAATCCATGGAAATATTATCCCATTTCCACTCAGGAACATTCAAAGGTTGCATCATACCTGAAGGTTTTTGATGTTCAATCTTCGACTTCTGACATGTCAAATAAGCATACACAAATCCAGCAATATCTCTTTTCATACCCGACCACCAAAATAACCTGTGCAAATCCTGATACATCTTCGTAGCGCCAGGATGAATACTCAGTCGATTCTTATGTCCTTCTTCTAAAATACTCTTTTTAATTTCAGGAATATCCGGAACACATACTCTATCCCGAAATCTAAAAATTTCATCTCCATCAATTCGGAAATCACCTTCATTACCTTGATCAACCAACATCAATTGATTAACTAATTTCAAATCATATTTCTGACCCTCACGAATTTCTTCCAAAATCCCACTAGTTAGATTTAACATACCCAATTTCACACTATCTGTAGTAGTTTCACACAATAAGCTTATGTCCCTGAATTGCTCAATGATTTCCAGTTCTCTCACCATAAGCATCCAAATATGCAACGACTTCCTACTCAAAGCATCAACCACAACATTTGCCTTACCAGGATAATAATTCAAATCAAAATCAAAATCTTTTAATAATTCAAGCCACCAACTCTGCCTCATATTTAACTCCTTTTGATCAAACAAGTACTTCAAACTTTTGTGATCACTGAATACTTCAAATTTCGAACCAAACAAGTTGTGCCTCCAAATCTTAAGTACAAATACCACAGCTGCCAACTCTAAGTCATGAGTAGGGTAGTTCCTCTCATGAACTCTTAAATGTCTAGAAGCATAAGCAACAACTTTATTATCCTGCATCAAAATTCCACCAAGACCCATCTTAGAAGCATCACAATAAACCACGAAGGACTCATCCGGATTCGGTAAAACCAACACTGGTGCGGTCGTTAACCTTTTCTTCAGCTCTACAAAACTCTCTTCGCAAGCGACATCCCACACATATGCCTGCCTCTTCTTAGTCAATTGCGTCAACGGTAAAGCTATCTTAGAAAAACCTTCAATGAATTTACGATAGTAACCAGCCAACCCAAGAAAACTACGAATCTCCGTAGCTGACTTCGGAGTCTCCCACTGCAATACCGCATAAATATTTGAAAGATCTACAGAAATTCCACCACTTGAAATTACATGGCCGAGGAAACTCACTTCCTTCAACCAGAACTCGCACTTGGATAATTTAGCAAACAATTTTTTCTCTCTTAACACCTGCAACACAACTTTCAAATGCTCGGCATGTTCCTCTTCTGATTTAGAATATACCAAGATGTCATCTATGAAAACCACCACGAATTTATCAAGATACTCATGAAATATCCTATTCATATATTTCATAAACACACCAGGCGCATTAGAAACACCAAACGACATCAATGTATACTCGTAATGTCCATATCTCGTCCTGAAAGTTGTCTTCGGAATATCATCAGCTTTAACTCGAATCTGATGATAACCAGACCTCAGATCAATCTTACTGAATACACAAGCACCTACTAGTTTATCCATCAAATCATCAATCCTCGGAAGTGGGTACTTATTCTTGATAGTTACTTTATTCAGCTGTTGATAATCAACACACAACCTCATACTACCATCTTTCTTCTTAACAAGCAACACTGGAGCACCCCAAGGAGAAACACTGGGTCTAATGAACCTCTTCTCTAAAAATTCTTATAGTTGCTTCTTCAACTCATTCAACTCTGAAGCAGACATTATATAAGGAGCCATCGAGACAGGACTCGTACCTGGTACTAAGTCCACAGAAAAATCAATTTCACGTTCAAGAGGTAAGTCACTTATATCATCAGGAAACACATTTTGAAATTCACAATCCACATGCAACTCTTCACTGACGGTCTTATCATCAACTTGCAATGATGCAATTACCGCAAACATTAAGGCTTCATCTAATAAAAGTTCATCCACTTGCTTAGCAGATAGAAACATCAACTCTCCATTCTCACTCAATTCAGGGAACCTCACAGTCTTACTATAACAGTTAATATGAACATAATTGAATTCTAACCAGTTCATACCAAGAATAACATCAATTTGGTGAAAAGGTAGGCACACCAAATTCATCACAAAATTCTTCTAAAAAATTGTCAGAGGACACTTTAAACAAACAAGCATGGTAGTCATAAAACCATTAGCAGGAGTCTCTATTATCATATTATCATTCATATTAGAAAACTTTAAACCCAATATATTAGCACACTCAAGAGATATAAATTATTGTGTAGCTCCAATGTTAATAATAGTAATCAACTCAGTATTATTAATAAAACAGGTACCTCTAATCATGTTGTTTTTCTTCGGAGCCTCTGAACTAGCTAAAGCAAAAACTCTCCCAGCATTCTGAGTAGTAGCAACAGTCTTCTTCGGTTTCTGGCATTGGGCGCTGATATGCCCCTGTTCACCACAATTGTAACAGGTTGGACCCTCATTCGGACAATCACTCATCTTATGTCCAAGCTAACCACAACGATAACATTTCAAAACTCTGGCGGTACACACATCAACCTTATGACCTGCCTCTCCACATTTGTAACACTTAAAAGGTACATTAGCAACTCCCCTACTTTGCTTCTTCTCATCTGATTCCTTCTGTTTCCCTTTATCACCGGTAGTCACATAAGACTTACCTCTATACTGACTCTTATCTTTCTTCTCGCTTAGCTGCTTATAGTGAGCAGAGCGAGCTTGGCTATCCTCATCATAAATACGACTCTTATCCACTAATTCTGCATATCTGCAAATCGGTTGGCATCCAATCCCTGCTTGATTTCGGATCTCATCCCATTCTCAAACTTAAGGCACTTGGAAAGTTCAGCATCTGCCCTATTATAGTGAAGACAAAACTTCACCAGCCTTTCAAATTTGGCAGCATACTCTACTACCATCATGTTTCCTTGCTTCAGTTCAAGGAACTCTACCTCCATCTTACCACAAGCATCTTCAGGAAAATACTTAAGAAACTCTGCCTTAAACATAGTCCAAGTCACCACAGTACCCTCATCCTCCAGACGCTGACGGGTATTAACCCCAGTCTTCAGCTTCCTCAGACAACATATGAGTTCCGAATTGTACTTTCTACGTGTCAGCACATGCCATCGCTCTGAAAATCTTCTCAATTGCCTTGAGCCACTTCTGTGCGCTCGCCAGGTCATGAGTTCCTTTAAACACAGGTGGATTATTCCTCGGAAATTTCTCCAAGGCACGAAACTCATCATGCGTATTGTTCCGAGCAGTAGTCTGAGCAAGAGCTGCAATAACATCAGCGAGAGCACGCGTGTTGTTTCCAGCCATTCTGCACAACACTCACCACATCAGAAAAGAATAATCGTTACTAAATAACGACCTGATGACAGACTGATAACAACAAAACTTGGCCGGACAGACCGACCTGCTCTGATACCACTAATGTAACACCCTTCAAACCCCAAAACAAAATATTTAAAATAATATCAGAGTAACCACAAAAGGGTATCACATATCTATCGAAAACATCAACATACAGTGTCATGTCCCATAACACGGGTTAATCAACATCCAAAAATTAATTCAATATATAATCATTTCTCAGCGGAATAAAACTTCATAGTCAAACATCATTAAATCACTTCATAATCATAATTTTCTCCATCTGAAATTTAACATCATAAAATAAGAAAACATTCTTCAAATAATAGTATAACTGACACACATTTAATAACTAAACCCCGTCCTTATATTACATGACACAGAGCAGGACACAAAGACTCCAAACCACTCCTAAAGTAAAAATAAGGCACGCTCCGAGACCCATGAAAAACTCCTCTTGCAGCACAAGGCTAATCTTTATCATCTGCAAGTTACCCATAAAGGAGGTAACATTTCCAAGAAGGCAGGGTAAGTAATCATAATATATCATAAACATACAAGAATATGGAATACAAATAAATTTGAATAGCATGTCATAACATCATCCACCATAAAATTCAGTAACAACAACACAGTCATGAATTCATCCAGAAATATACAATTCCAACTATCCTGATATGTAATATGCATGTGGTACCAATTTCATCATGAGATGGATACATGACCATCAACCCTCCTATAGGGAGCACATTTTAATCACCAAATCACTTTAATCCACACAATGGGATTGAAGCTACCAAATAGACCGAAGCCTCATCGTGAATGTTATGAAATGCAATGATGTGTTACACCGTAAAACTCATCAAAATTCAAATTCGCATCATTCACTACATATCAGAAACTCAACATCAGTTAATCACATATTTTTATCGTAACATCACACCAAAAACCTCATTTCATTAGCTACCTCAATTCATCAATACATAACCCGAACCCGATAAAATTATGACCCAATTTACAAGGTTTTTCCAAAAATTCAGTTCTGAAAATTATCTAACTCTTCTCATTTTTATTCATCAAAACAATGATTATTTTATTCTCTTTCCGACGCTTCAAACAGAATACAAATCGGACTTACGGTTAAAAAGTTACGAATTTTTAAAGATTTTAAAATCTGCCATCAACACAGTGTTAACCAGTTAAACCATAGCGTTAACCGGTTAACGCCTGCGAAACTTCATAAAAACACCAAATTTGAAATGGTTAACCGGTTAACCCATAGCGTTAACCGGTTAACATGCGTATATCAACAAATTCTCTGCTGTTTACGAATTTAGCACCCAAAACCCAAAATTTTCCATATGATTTTCATCCTAATACCTTCCAAAACTCATTCCCAACATCAATAAAATACAAACAACATCAAGACATCTATTCACACATCAATTATATGATTCTAACACATTCTAATTACTCCAATTTCATCAATTATGCTCATACACTCAACCTAAGTCAAGACCCCTAAAATTCACAAAACTCATGCAAATTTAATCTACTCATAATCCGTTTTCTATATGATTACAATAGATTATGAAAACTCCCCATACCTTAGAGAATTTCACTAATAGACACTCTTCTCCAAGGTTCTTCACAGCTTCCTGACTTTGAGCTTCCTCTCTTTCCTTTTTCTTCAGAGCCCTTCACCAAAACATGATAAAATAAGCATTTTGATCGTATAATCCTTTTTGATCAAAACTATCCCAATTATGTCTTTTCCCATTTTACCCTCATACTTTTTACATAATTACCACCTTACCCTTTTCTTTATAATATTTTTAATAACAATAACAAAATAGTATAATAATATACTATCTATCCTTATTATATAAAAATACATTTTTCTCCAAAATTCTCCATTTTAATCCAAATTCTCCAATCCTTCTAAATTAATTAAATAATAGAATAAATAATTAAATTTAGATTTTCGGGGCGTTACACTCCTCACCAACACAATATGACTTTTAGGACAAAAGTCCCCCACCAAGCACCAACCTACTCTTATGATACTTATCACAGTTAACGACACATGTACATGTATAACATAATGTGATAACATAAGCGGAAACACATAATATCTCATCTCATAAGAATATCACTTTCATTCAAAGAAAGCTTCAATCGAACACCCGAGTCAAAAAAATACGAATTTCCGAAGAAAAGAAATAAATGTTTGAAAATCTGCCAGGGGTGCCCGACGGAGTCCTCTGCGCCTACTGCTTAGCCCGGCGATCGCAGCGGCACAAGCTTAAACTCAGAAATTTCAAAATACAGAACTTTTTATTCCATCGCCTCTTACTTCATCCCGGCGGTCAAGGCTTCATCACTCGACGCTTAAAGCGCCGCCCGACGGTTCGTACCAGAATTATAACTCTGTGTTTTTAGGGTTCCAAACGCCCCTAAAAACTCATATCCACCACCAAAACCCCAAAGATCAGCAAAACAAGTATTATCAACTGATCACATGCATATTACAACTACACTATGTAATTTATATCGATTTTCATCCGTTAGATTTCATTGATTTGCACTCTAAGCATTTTCTCACAAAACCTAACTTAAGCTAAAACCATATCTAACTCTAGAACTTAAAGCTTCTATTTAGAACCCACCTTCCAAATGAAGAAGAGTTTGATGAAGATTGATGAATCTAAGCTTTTCTCATCTTCCTATTCATTCCAACTTTTCTATCTTTTATTTTCCAAAATATCTATATATACATATATAACTAATATATATATATATATATATATATATATATATATATATATATATATATATATATATATATATATATATATATATACACACACACACACACACACACACATAATATAATCCAATGATATAAAATATCTCCAATTGATTTTTATCGCCCAACACCAATTGCTCAATTATTAGAGTTACCTAAAATGTCTCTAATGTACCAATTAATAAAACCTCAGGGTCGAATAATATTAACCATATTAAATCTGAGCTCAACAATTTCTCTGATTATCTGAATAAATAATTCTCGGAGCATACCGGAATCTAATTGAGTCCATTTAATATTATCCAAAGCACTTAATTAAATACAGGATATTACATCCTCCCTTCCTTAAATTGAAATTCGTCCTCGGTTTTCCTTTAATCAACTATAACAACAATTCGTAACACTGAGTTAGGTCTATAATTATCATTGCTTCTGATACATGCGATGACTCGTTCATTTCCACCCTGACTTCACGACTCAAAATCTTTGTTTCACAAATTATCACTCCACGTCCTTACTCATACACTCGTTCAAATGTTGGATTAACTTCTAACTTGCCTTTCTGTAATTCATCTGTCGTTCCCTACCGAAACACTTAGTTATAACTTACCTTCAGAGATACATACCATTCGAGTTCTTTCCATTGAGTCATAAAACAAACTATAATACCTCATCTTGATTCGGGATAACAAACACTCATCAAACCTCCACAAGGTATTTTAGTGGATTCCTATCCTCATGCAATTATCAACAAATACTCTTATTCAAATCCTTCAATCATTAAAATCACTTTTAAATTTGTCCAATGACCTCTTTACCAGTCCCACTTGGCCTGATGCCATACATTGTAGCCATGCACATCCAATATTTCATTTCTTTGCACCATGCCAAAAGATTACATACTTAGAACGAGATCTTCTTATTTCCATTCTTATAAGTAACCATCCTTTTGATTCTTATTTATTCGACTGAACTCTTTCATCCGTCACCTTCCACTACGCAACTTAACTCTAACAGTGGAACACCACGAATTCTTAGGCCTTACTAGGTAGCTAACTGTCTACGAAGAAACACACTTATCCATTGGGGTCCCTAATAACCAACAGTACAAGAACTTACTCACGTCCAATGGTAGAACAATCTCCTTGTCGACACACCATAATTAACAACGATCCAACACTCTCCAAACGGTAGAGGTAGAAAGGTTATATTATTACAATCATAACTGGTACAATTTCCAAGTCCATTCTAAACTCAGGACAATTTATTCAATTCAACTTAACAACTCCGATCATGGTTACTATACTCCATATCAATTCTTCTTATGGGATTTAATCACTAACGTTTTTGTCGACACAAGGTCTCAAGCAAAAACAACGTAGAACTATCACAGAACTTACAATCATTCATAACGCACTGGTGAGTTTCCATACAATACTTTACACACATATCCTTGAAGATCACAAAATGATACTTCTTGTTTGAATTCACTTCTCTCAAATTTTTCGTTTCTTAACGATCCAACGTACATGCTTAACCTTAGAACGTCCAACCCTCATTCTTATTCTGGAAGGATAACCTTTCAGATTCCCATCTTGAATATGACATAACTGCACACATCTGATGTTACTCTCACGGAGTCCATAACTGATGCCAAGAGTTCACGAGAATTAATGATACGAAAAACTGACCAATTATTCATATCTTATGCATACAATAATTCAAATACCAAAACGTTTCCTGGGGAAATCAACACTTCGGGAGTCTCTTATAACTTCACCATTAAGGTCCTCATTATTCTCTCCCTTAATATATCCCTAATTAGTTATCCCACCTTTATCCTCACTTATCCTTTCACAATTGGCCATAATACCCTCAATGCTACTAACTTCCTTATTTTAATTTAATAATAATATTTAAATAATATATCATACATTATTCTAATATCACTATCAATTAAAATAATTCTATCACAACAATTAAACAACACAACAACATATCAACACAATTGTCATATATTCATTAATAATTAACCAATAATTAAATTATGAATCTTGGGGCGTTACATCAAGTACGTGTCTTCTTCAATCAATTACAGAACTCTCATTATTAAGACCTGAACTCAATTGAAGTGAAAAATCAAGAATTTCGTTCCAAGACTTTGAACACTCAAAACATAGGAAATATATTTTTTACAAAATAACACTGCAAATTATGATCAGAATCATAGATGTTATGATGAGAAATGATGACAAAAAACTTATATATGTGCTTGAGATTAAGCATACAAAATGGTTGAAAAATTCAGCTAGATTCAAACCAAGAACAAACTATGAAACTCAAAATTTATTTTGTGAGTATTGAGATTAGGGGGAGACTCTGAACAAGCTAAAATGAAATTTTAGGGTTATCGGATTCAGGGGGAGTATACCCTGTAAAGGGAAGATAATCCTGAACCTATCTTAAGTCAATACCATTTATTATCTTCGTACAAAATTGGCTTTTCAAAATACATTGTTTTAAAATTATCAAAAAGGGAAGATTGTAAGAACAAGATTTGGTTCTTCTCAATATCTCTGGTGATAACAACAAAGTATTTGTGTGAAAGCAATTTTAATACTCTAACGTTTTTGGTTCTAAATGTTCCAACAAATAGGTTCTAAATCTGATAGAGAGCACATGAATAGTAATTCTAATATGAAGGTATTCGCTTCTGCGTAAAAAGAAGCAAGGTTGCTTTGTACCAGCTGTCGCTCCCGGGATTTTCATCCTAGTACAAACGCGAAAGTGGCGCGGAAAAGTTAGAGTCGCCAGCCAGACATTTTTATCCCGAAGGAATGGGAAAGGTAATGTTGCACAAACCTAAGAAAAAAGGAAAAGGACGAGGCCTTGCGAACCAAAGATCTGGGTCCGGAAGTCGGTTACGAATTGAGAAGGTATTAGCACCCAAATCCGTCCGTCGTACCCGACGGGATCCACGCTTATAAGTCTGTTTTCAAAGGGTGAGAAATAATATGTTGTTCGAATGAAAGAATGGCTATCTGGAATGAAATGGAAATGAGAAAAGATTTGGAATTTAAAAAATGGGAATAAAAAGGGAAAATGTAGGGAAAAAGAAAGATTGTGCTCGAATGGGCCCTACCCCACTGCCTACGTACCTCATCGGGATAAATGAGGATCAGAGACGTCGTAGTTCGTCTAACTAAGGCTGACACTTGTTTGTGATTTTTAGGATGACGTTGCCATAGCTCTAGCTCAGGTGTTACCGGCTCTAACTCGAGGGTGTTTACCGTGTCGCTGTTTGAACTATCGAGACAAGTCATGTTCGTCCAAAAAGAGTATGAGATGAGATGAGAAGACGTGACTTCTTGGTTTGTTGTCTTTTAGAAGAAGTGTTTTGAGATTATGTTTATTGTATGTACAACACTAAAGACTATGACACAGGAGCGAATACTTTCCAAGATCGCCCCCAATGGAACGTTTGTAAAGCATCCTAGAAGAGTGAAGGAGACCTCCCCTAATTATTTCCCGTATAGCTTAAGGCTCGTGGCGCATTGTACACCTTTTCCTTTATTAAGTTTTTTTTATTTTATTTTAAGATGAGAAGTGAGACTCAAGTTATAAAAGGAAAAATTCTAAGGGAAACTAAACTTACCCTAAGTTAATTGAATTTGAAGATAACCTATGGTTAGTGAGGTTTGAGAGATTAAGTCTACCTAAGAGATTATTACACTATAAATGAGAACATAAAAGGCAATAATGAACAACATGGTCCTCCTAAGTCATGGTGGGTGAAAACGTATATGAAATGTAAATGGAATGAAACAATGGATCAGGTGGGTCGATTGCGTGGTGCTAAGACGCACGACTTATGGTATGCAACATACAAGGCTTGCTTTGGGTTTGAATGGAGTGGAACGATGGTAATCGAGGAACCCTTAAGTCACATGCAACTTTATTTATTTATTTGAAAATTTACTCGACGTTGGATCGAGTCTTATTTATGTTTTTTGAGATTTTTGGTTTTCTAGCGATTCATTTTATCTTTTCTATTCTAATTATAGAAACTATAAAAGCATACAAGTATTACATCACAAAGTACAAAATACAAAACATAATCGAGGCGTAACAAATATCCAAATCCATTAGCAAATCCTCGGAAAATACCTTGCATAAGAAGAAAAATAGTTAGTGAATGACATGAATCATGAATATGCATAATATGGTGGAAATGAATTGAAATGACAAAAATATCAAAAGTCATGGAAAAATTGTGAAATTAATTCCCTAGGGTCTTAAACCTGATTATAACATTGTGTCAAAAAATATCTTAAAAATTCTAAATTTAACTATGCTAAATGATCACCTAAACTCACCTAAGGTTCAATCCTAAATTTATACAAATCACACTAACAAAACAGTAGAAAAAATGTCCTAAAAATACACCAAAAATAATCTAGGTACTTTAATTTGTCCTTTAATCGTAGTAAAAAGAATGGGCAAAAAATGTTACAGGAGGTGGAAGAAATAAAATGTACAAATTTATGTGTTCATGTGGAAATTTAATATAAATCAATTAAAATGAAAAATCGGATTAAAATTGAAAAATGATTAAATTCAGAAACTAAAAATTGAAAATGCTTCTAAATTGCCTTAATATCATACTATAATTTTTGTGGATTTTTATTAAATGTTTTCATATTTTTCATGAATTAAATTTGGAACTATATAAAATAGAAATATAAAAGAAATGAGAATAGAAAAGGGGGGGTAGAAATAGCAATATTTTTAAGTTAAAATGGTGAGTGGGCCTAAAATGGGGGTGGGAACAACGCATCTCCCAGGCCCAAACACACAGGAGCCTGGAGGTGTATGGGAGCTTGTTGTAGGGTGGTATGCGGGTGATTATAAATGGGAGGTCCAACCGGACGGTGACAAGTGTCACCGCCGGATTGGACCGTCCAAAAGGGAATCCATCCACTCTTATCTCTTCAGCCTTGCATTAACATGAATTAAATATGGATTAAATGCTTTTTTTTTAAACTTCTCCTTAATCATCCAGTAATTCTCATAATAACTCATAAATTATAATTAAATATAGGATCACAAATAGTAAAACAAGATAATCATCCTCAACATAAAAGAAAGAAAACGCCGAAACCCTAAATACCTTTCTTCTCGCCGCCCTCCCTTCTTCTTCCCCCAAATCGCAACCCTAATTTCCGGCCACCCTCTCCAATTCTTCAACAACATGAACGAATCCTCACCATTTTCCTCCCCTCATCTCGGATTCTTAACCAAACCTACCTAAATTCACCTAAATCTACAAACCAAAGCCTTCCGGAAACTAGAAGAAAAGGGAATCGCGATAAATGGTGTTCTTACCTTGAATAGAATTCGCTATAATCGTTGTGGTAACGAAGATGAGGCTGAATTCGTGCGAGGGTGATGAACGGAACTGATATGGTGATGACGCACTCGCGTGACGGAAAACGCAAACAGTTTGATCTTCTTTTCCTTCTGTGATTTTTATTTTTCTTCCTTTGCTTCTTCTTGGCTTAATTTCTCGTTTTGTATTTTTGATTCTCACGGTAGCGTTGATTATTGTGTTGTTGCAGGATTTCGCTAATTGATGAAGATGATGAAGATGCCTCTTCGGGTGAACGTTTGCTGAAGACCGTTGGAGCTTATTCCACCTTCCGTTGTGGAGTTCTTGCGGAGGCCGTAGGCTTTTGCTATTATTTCGATTTTTCCTCTCTTCTTCTTCGTTATTTAATTTCTTTGATGTTGAGTTCTTATGATAATTGATCCTTGCAGGTTGATGGAGATTGTTGAAGACGGTTTTGAAGGACCTGTGAAGATGTGGCCGCTTGAAGGTGACGCCGCAAAGATGACGAAGATGGCGGTAGGCGTTGAAGATAATGGCGTGAAGAAGTTTGAAGCGAAATTACCGTATTTGTTCAATCGACAACGGAATTGCAGCATTTAGGTATGCATCCTTGATTCTGCATCAACTCTGTTCATCAATTCGTTTTGTTCTTCTATTTGATTCACCATTTTATGATATGCATTTTGCTGAAGGCTTATGGCTGGTTGGTGTTGGCCCTGTTGGAAACCTCAACCTTCTTGGTTCAGAATCAGAAACTCTGTAATTTATGTGATTGTATTGATCTTACAGGTTGCTAAAGATCGAAGCCGCAGAGAAGTTGATTGAAGATGATGATGGAGGTGGAAGGTTGATTTCGGGAATGAAGGTTGTTGATGATATTTTGTGAGGAAAGCTGCAGAGAGTTCAGTAGATTCAAGGCTAGGTGTGAAGAAGGTGAATATGGAGATCCATGGTGAGAAAATGAAGGCTGCAGAGATTTCAGAAGGTTCAATAATGAATAATGATTGATGGAGAGTAAGGAGTGTGGATTCAGAATTGTTGTTAGGTTGCAGGGTTGATGATGATTTTGAAGATTGAAATTCTCGGAATGATGAAGATTGAAGGTAAGAGATGGTGAATGCGAAAAAGAAAGAAAGAATGAAGTTGGAGCACAAAGGAGATGAAGAAGAAGACTGAAGGGGAGAAACTGAAGATTGAAAAATGTTGAAGAAGGAGAAGAAAATGGTGTCCAAAACTAAGATTCATGATGGTTCTGGATTTATAGGTGATAAAGATAAAGGGTAATTTTTTCATTCTCAGAAATCGGTTAGGAATTCTGTTATATAGTTAGTTAGAAGTTGGTTATGTAATCGAAAATCTATTATCGAACCTCTTCTATGAGAATTTCCATTTGGCTTTGTTCTCTTTATTTCCATAATAATCAATCCTTCTGTTATCTTCTACTGATTATGTTCTGAGGTTTATCCTTTAGAGAATCAATTTGATGGTTTTCTCTCTATTTAATTTAAAATTATGTGACAAATAGTAATAGTGTATAAAAATACCGATGGTGCTGGATAGTATGGTACAAATGGTGCGCAATGATTTTAACTTTTACTAGAAAGTTGTACTGGAAAAATTTATGTTAACAACAAGAACATATATTAGAGGATGCAAAAGAAATGGTGCTTATATGAAGACCTAAAACAAGATCCTTGAGCTAAAAAAAAAGAATTGCGTTTAGAATATATCAACTGTATGGTGGAGCAACACCTTTATGTCAAGGTAATGAACAAGGGTATAAATGCATTCCTAGTTTAGAGTTATCCAAGACTAGTATTATTTTTGGTGCTTAAAGAGATGCATTGGCAAGATATTGAGGATATTTAATATGAACTGAAATACAGCCCAAGCATTAATAAATTTGAAAATCAATTCGTAAAACATCGAAGGCGAGCATGATGGGGATATGACTTTATGGTTCATATATTGAACTTTAATGGGAAAGAATTTGGAAGTGAATATTAGTCCAACTTGGATAATGACCATGGTATCTAGAAAACTCAAGTTAAATGAATATTGGCTTTGGATAATTAATTTAAAAAATGGATTAAAATGACATATTGACTCGGGTAAAAACAAATGAATTATGATGAGAGTTTAATCGGACATTGGACAATATACGGGAAAAAAAGATGAATAATGAAGTGTTTTAGAAACAGAGATGGGATCAAATCAGGTGAACCATGGATTTGAGTATTAAACTTAAACAATGTATTTCCAAATAAACCAATGACCACACACTTTTCTTTAGCTCAAATGGAGATTTTGAACGAACTACTTTTTTAGTACTATGATACCATGATGAACCCAAACCAAAATTGATGATCCATGAGTCGCGCCTTTCTTAATCACTTGAAAACACTATTCCCGAATCGAGTCATAAGCAACAAATAAAGTGCCTCAATTCACAGTGAATCCTTTGATAATGATAGGCCTTGAAATATGAAGTGATGCACGACCAAGTTAACTTGGCGCGAGAACCCTAATCCGCTAATCTTTAGTTGATGAGACGTTCTCGATCTTAAACACGAATAAAACACTAATTTTCCTTGACAATGAGCCTGATGCGCCAATGAACAGCCTTTATGATTGAGTTCCTCAAAGATCAACTAATCAGAGAAATAAACCCTAATTTCATATGGCATTGATCCCATGCCTTAGAAGCCGATGCACTGCACGATTTAATGTCATGACCCAATGGGAGAACGCAAATGAATGTGAAGCGTAAGCCAACTAGGTTATAAATATGAGGGCAAATTTTGGGGTGTTACACCAACTCACCAGAAAGATCTCGAGAAAGCCTATGTTGTTGTTGCAATGCTTTCTAGGATTCTGACTCTGATTGAATGTGACTCTGATATGTTAGTCCTGAAGACTAAGTGTAACACCCCATTTTTAATGTTTAATCTTCGGGTATTTTTGGTGTTGTGTTGGCCTTGTTTAAGGAGTATGTCTTGTTTCTTAGGTGTTGTGTCCTAGTGCGACAGGTAAAATCGGGGTGCGCTTAGTAATAACGGGTGTGCGAATAATAATAAGACTATTTAATTACTATTATTATTATTATTATTATCTTTATGAAAATAATATTAGTATTAAGATTATTATTATCATTTGATTTAATTAAAATAAAAGGGCAGTTTAGTAAATAGTATGGCAAGAGTTTTACGAATAGATTAGATTAACCAAAATTAAGAAAATAATTAGTTGTATAATTCTGGGGAAGAACCAAAGAGGTCGGGAAGGAGGAAGATCATCTAGGGCATCATTCGTTAAGGAAATTCGCAGGATTTTTGGTCTGAATTCGAGGTAAGGGGGATAAAGGGTTCTAAATTAGGTGATTTAACATAATGGGTAGTGAGGATTTCCTTTCCTCATAGGGTTTTTATGTTGTTCCTTTGATTTATTACGAACCTGTACTTGTATGATTGTTGTTGCGAATTGATGAATATGATTGTATGATCTTGATGAATTTCCGTTGGATTGTTATTGTTGTTGTTGTTCTGATATTATGCATAGTTTATGCAGATTTTGTTGTAGAAGATGAACAGTTACGAATCTAGATCTAGAACAATAATAAAACTAGATTTGGTAATGATAAGTGAAAGAAGAATAAGAATAGTAATGTAAAACTGGTGTAGAAACAATCTTAAGTTTGGTGCGAAGTATGAAATTGAATGTCATAAGAAATAGATCTGGAAAAGAAGAGAAAATAGGAGAAAAATGGTGTCCATGCCCATATGCATAAGAGACATGTCATTACGCGTATGGTGTGCGCGTTTTCCAAGGAAATACGCGTAATGGGTGTGGAGGTTATGCGTAAGGGAGTGGAATTTTAAGGCTCTCTGCCCAATTAGTAAGATACGCATACTGATCAAGGCAATACGCGTAAGGCCAGGGTCCATACGCATAGGACCAGAGTGCTTGGGCCAAAATGCTAATTTTGCAATTTCTGTCCCGATTTCGCGTGCATGGCCGATTCTTTCAGTGTGAAGTATTGAAATGAACCTTAAGACATAGTTAATCGAGGATTAACATCGAGAAATGAAATAATGATGGAACTTAGGTGGATTTAATTAGTTGAATAATTGGTTAAATCGCGTGAGGATATTATTGGTGATCTATGTCGAGCTATTGTTGTGTTTTGATCGGAAGGATCGTGTAGATGTATAATATGGTGAATTATACATGTGTGTGCATTTTCATGGTCTTTCATACATTATTGTATTATTATTGGGATGATCGTGTCAGATGGGCAAATACGATCATTCGTAATCTGTAACGGAGAATGGTGGGATAATCATTGCCGGATGGGCATATATGATTATCTGTGTTCGACTGATTAAACAAAAACTGGTACCTCGTGCATTGTGTCGTGTTGAGTCACATTGCATAACTATTGTTGTGGCATAACTATTATTGTATTTGTTGTTTCTTAATTATTGATATAATTGTAGTATTTGTTATTATGACTCAGAAACTACCCTTAAAAATGTTATTTGCATAATTTATATTTGAATATGTTTCTCACCTCTTTGTTGTTTATTGTTGCATTTGTGCTTCTTTAAAATTACAGATAATCCAGGTACTTGAGAGTTCCTGGAGTCGTGTTGCTTGTTTGAGTCTTAGGATGCTTTGATACGTAACACAGGATGGGATTCTTAGTTGTTTTATTTATTTTTGTTACATATCCATTTTATAAATCAAGAGGATTATTGAGGAATTATTGTTGATGTTGTTTTGATTATGATTATAATGAACCTTATAATTTCCGTTGTTTTAATGAAGAATTTTATGTTGGTTATTATTGATGAAAACATGGCATTCCACTTTGGAACTCTGATTTTTTGTAGTAAACTATTACTTTATAAATTGGGATAAGTGCGGTGTTACAATTGGTATCAGAGCAGGTCGGTCCAACCGAACAGATGTTGTGTCGAGTCAGTCCTTAGAATAGGGGTTGTTATCGTGTTCTAACCTGAGGTGTTTGTTGTATTAGTATGGCAGGAAGGAATGATGTTGCACTTGTTGCTGCTATGCAAGCCATGGAACAAGCTATTGAGAACATTGGCCCGGCTATTGGGAATGCTGAGTTTCGGGTTTTGGATCAGTTCAAAAGTAACAAGCCGCCTACGTATGAAAGGGGTATACTGGATTCAGAGGCTGCACAAAAATGGATGAAGGTTGTTGAGAAGATCTTCAGGACCATGGGGTGTGATGATGATCAGAAGGTGAGGTTTGGCATTCACATGCTTGAGGGCGAAGTTGAGGTCTGGTGGGACAACAATCGCCAAAGGTTGGAAACTGCAGGTACTGCTATTACTTGGGTTATGTTTTGAGGTTAGTTTATGGAGAAGTACTTTCTAGAAGACATTTGTAGTGCCAGAGAAGTGGAATTTTTAGAGCTCAAGCAAGGTAATATGACTGTAGTTGAGTATGTTGTAAAATTTGAAGAGTTGGTGCAATATTGAGCACACTATAACATCGAAGATGCTATGACTTTGAAGTGTTTGAAATTTGAGAATGGGTTGCATCCTGAGATCAAACAGGGCATTGCTTGCCAGAAGATCAGGAACTATCCATAGATGGTAAGTAGGAGAAGGATTTATGATAATGATAACAGGGCTCAGATTGCTCACTACAAATTTGTGAATGACAAGAAGGGTAATGAGAGGTTTGGGGGTACTCCTTATAGTGCTCCGGCGGATAAAGGTAAACATAAGTCTACTGCTGACAAGAAGCAAAGTGAGGGAGGGATAAATCCCAATCATGTGAAGTGTTTCAGATGTGGAAGCACGGGTCATCGTGCTAATACTTGACAGAATAAAGTTAAGAAGTGCTTAAAGTGTGGGAGGACAAGTCATGTGGTAGCTGACTGTGAGGCTACTATGCCTACTTGTTTTAAGTGTGGTGAATAGGGTCATATTAGTACGACTTATCAGAAGCCAAATAAGACTCAAGGAGCTAGTGGTAAAGTATTTGCTTTGGTGGGAGCCCAGTCCACTAATGAGGAGCGTTCAGCCAAAGGTACTTATTTTATTAATAGTACTCATTTAATTGCTATTATTGATACGAGTGCAACACACTCGTTTATTTTTGTTGACTGTGTGAGAAGGTTAGGAATTGTGTCGTCTATTATAAAGAAGAGGATGACAATTGAAACTCCATATATTGGTTTTGTGGTTACATCTTTGGTATGTTTGAAGTGTCCGCTCACTATTTTTTATAGAGATTTCTATGTGGATTTGATTTGTTTACCACTAGGTAATATGGATGTTATTTTAGGGATGAACTGGTTGGAGTTCAACCGGGTTTATATTGACGGTTATAGGAATAAGTTGTTGTTTCTTACTCCTGAAGAGGAAGAGTTGGCTAATTCCTTATCTACTAAAGAGTTGAGGACCTTGTTGGAAGACGAGGCGAATATGTTTTCATTGTTCGCATCGTTATCCGTGGGAAGTAAAGTATCGGTTAGTGAGCTGCCAGTTGTGAATGAGTTTCCGGATGTGTTTCCTGATGACATTACGAAATTACCTCCGGCGAGAGAAGTTGAATTTATTATTGACCTTATTCCAGGTACAAGGCTTATTTCTATGGCACTGTACAGGATGTCTACGTCAGAGTTGGCGGAGTTGAAATCTCATATTGGAGAGTTGCTAGATAGGAAGTTTATTAGGCCAAGTGTATCGCTGTGGGGAGCCCCAATATTGTTGGTAAAGAAGAAGGATGGTAGTATGCGTTTGTGCATCGATTAGCGTCAGTTGAATAAGGTCACCATTAAGAATAAGTATCTGCTTCCCATAATTAATGACTTAATGGACCAGCTAGTTGGTGCGCATGTTTTTAGTAAAATTGATTTGAGGTCAGGTTATCATCAGATTCAGGTGAAAGAAGGGGATATTCAGAAGACTGCATTTATGACTCGTTATAGACATTATGAATACGATGTGATGCCTTTTGGAGTGTCTAATGCGCCTGGTGTATTTATGGAGTATATGAATCATATCTTTCATTCTTATTTAGATTAGTTCATTGTGGTGTTTATTGATGACATACTTATTTACTCTAAGACTGAAGATGATCATAACGAACATTTGAGAATCGCTTTGCAGGTGTTGAAAGATAACAAATTGTTTGCTAAGTTATCGAAGTGTGAATTTTGGCTTAGTAATGTAATTTTCTTAGGTCATGTTATTTATGGTGATGGTATAACAGTGGATCCTTCTAAGGTAAGCGTCGTACTGCAATGGGAACCTCCGAAGGCCGTAACAGAGATTCGTAGTTTTCTGGGTCTAGTAGGATATTATAGAAGATTTATTCAAGGGTTTTCTAATTTGGCGTTACCGTTGACTCAATTGACTAGAAAGAGTCAAGCGTTTATTTGGGATGCAACTTGTGAGGAAAGTTTTGAAGAGTTGAAGAAGAAATTGACTACGGAACCAGTGTTGGTTTTAACAAGTCCTGGTGAGCCTTTTGTTGTATATTGTGATGCGTCCAAGATGAAACTAGGTGGTGTGTTGATGCAAGATGGTAAGGTAGTAGCTTATGCTTTGAGGAAGTTGAGGGTACATGAGAGGAATTATCCTACCCATGATCTTGAGTTAGCTGCAGTGGTGTTTGTGTTGAAAATTTGGAGGCACTATTTGTATGGATCGATATTTGAAGTGTTTAGCGACCATAAAAGTTTGAAATACTTGTTTGATCAGAAAGAGCTAAATATGAGGAAAAGAAGATGGTTGGATTTTCTGAAGGATTATGATTTTAATTTGAGCTATCATCCAGGAAAGGCTAATGTTGTGGCAGATGCTTTGAGTCGCAAGGAAATTCATATGTCGGTGTTGATGGTGAAAGAACTGTTGTTAATTAAGCAGTTTAGAGATTTGAGCATGGTTTGTGAGACAACACCTGAGATTGTTAGGCTTGGGATGTTGAAGGTGAATAATGAATTCTTGGAAATTATTATAGAAAATTAGAGACTTGATGTGAAGTTGGTAGATTTGATACCTACAGGAGGAAATGGTCTTGAAGGTGATTTCCAGGTAGATAATTCTGGTGTGTTGAGGTTCCGGGGCAGAATTTGTGTGTCAGACAATGTTGAGTTGAAAAAGGCAATTTTTAAGAAGAAAATAATCGTAGTAGCTTGAGTATTCATCCAGGAGCTACGAATATGTATCAGGATTTAAAGAAATTGTTTTGGTGGTTTGGTATGAAGAGGGATATAACACAATTTATGTATGCTTGTTTGGTGTGTCAGAAATCGAAATTGGAGCATCAGAAACCTTCGGGAATGATGCAACCATCGGAGATTCCATAATGGAAGTGGGACAATATTGCTATGGATTTTGTTACTAGTTTGCCGAATACAGTGAGAGCATTTGATGTTATTTGGGTAGTTGTGGATAGACTTACAAAATCCACACATTTTATTCCTATTAATATGAGTTTTCCGTTGACGAAGTTGGAAGAAATTTATATCCGGATAATTGTGAAGTTGCATGGTGTTCCTTTGAGTATAGTATCAGATATATATCCAAGATTCACTTCTGAGTTTTGGAAAAGTTTACAGGAGGCCTTAGGTTCAAAGTTGAAATTGAGTTCGGCTTATCATCCGCGGACAGACGATCAGTCTGAGAGGACTATTCAAACTTTAGAAGATTTGTTGAGGACTAGTGTATTGGAACAAGGTGGTGCGTGGGATACTCATTGGCCATTGATTGAGTTCACGTACAATAATAGTTACCATTATAGTATTGGAATGGCACCATTTAAAGCTTTGCATGGTAGGAGGTGTAGAACATCTTTATGTTGGTATGAAACTGGTGAAAATGTGGTTGGACCTGAAATTGTACAATAGAATACTGAGGAAATTCAGATGATTAGAGAAAAGATGAAAGTGTATCCGAGTAGACAGAAGAGCTATCATAATAATCGGAGAAAAGAATTAGAATTTGTTGAAGGTGACCATGTGTTTTTGAGAGTTAATCCAATGACAGGTGTCGGTCGTGCTTTGAAATCGAAGAAGTTGGATCCTAAGTTCATTGGACCATATCAAATTATGCAGAAAGTTGGTATGGTTGCGTATATAGTGGCGTTACCGCCAGAGCTTTCGAACTTGCATAACGTGTTTCATGTATCGCAACTTCAGAAGTATGTGTCTGACCCATCTCACGTTATTAAGAGGGATAAGGTGCAGGTTAGAGAGAATCTTACAGTGGAAGCGATGCCGATAAGGATTGAAGATCGCAAAATGAAACAAGTCAGAGGTAAAGAGATTCCTCTAGTAAGAGTAGCTTGGGGAGGAGCTGCTGGTGGAAGTGTGACCTGGGAGTTGAAAGCAGAATACGAGAGTCATATCTGGAACTTTTCTCATCATGTACATTTTCGAGGATGAAAAAATTCTAAGTGGGGGAGAGTTGTAACACCCCATTTTTAATATTTAATCTTTGGGTATTTTTGGTGATGTTTTGGCCTTGTTTAAGGTGTATGTCTTGTTGCTTAGGTGATGTGTCCTAGTGCGACGGGTAGAATCGGGGTGGGCTTAGTAATAGTGGGTGTGCGAATAATAATAAGACTATTTAATTACTATTTTTATTATTATTATATTTATGAAAATAATATTAGTATAGGATTATTATTATTATTTGATTTAATTAAAATTAAAGGTCACTTTAGTAAATATTATGGTAAGAGTTTTAGGAATAGATTAGATTAACCAAAATTAAGAAAAGCATTAGTCGTATAATTCTGGGGAAGAACCAAAGAGGTTAGGAAGGAGGAAGATCATCTACGGCATCATTCGTTAATGAAATTTGCATGATTTTTGGTATGAATTGGAGGTAGGGGGAGAAAGGGTTCTAAATTAGGTGATTTAACATAATGGGTAGTGAGGGTTTCCTTCCCTCAAAGGGTTTTTATGTTGTTCCTTTGATTTGTGACGAATTTGTACTTGTATGATTGTTGTTGCAAATCGATGAATATGATTGCATGATCTTGATGAATTTTCATTGGATTGTTGTTGTTGTTGTTGTTCTGATATTATGCATAGTTTATGCAGATTTTGTTGTAGAAGATGAACAGTTGCGAATCTAGATCTAGAACAATAATAAAACTAGATTTAGTAATGATAAGTAAAAGAAGAATTAGAATAGTGATGTAAAACTGGTGTAGAAACGATCTTAGTTCTGGTGCGAAGTATGAAATCGAATATCATAAGAAAAAGATCTGGAAAAGAAGAGAAATAGGAGAAAAATGTTGTCCCTGCCCATACGCGTAAGAGACATGTCATTACGCGTATGGTGTGCGTGTTTTCCAAGGAAATACGCATAATGGGTGTGGAGGTTACGCGTAAGGGAGTGGAATTTTAGGGCTCTCTTCCCAATTTACTAAGATACGCGTACTGAGCAAGGCAATACACGTAAGGCCAGGGTCCATACGCGTATGACCGGAGTGCTTGGGCCAAAATATTGTTTTTGCGATTTATGTCCCGATTTCACGTGCTTGGGTGATTCTTTCGGTGTGAAGTACTGAAATGCACCTTAAGACATAGTTAATCGAGGATTAACATCGAGAAATGAAATAATGATGGAACTTAGGTGGATTTAATTAGTTGAATAATCAGTTAAATCGCGTGAGGTTATTATTGGTGATCTATGTGGAGCTTTTGTTGTGTTTTGATCGGAAGGATCGTGTAGATGTATAATATGGTTGTAATACCTCAAAATTTTCCCTCTCATATCCCCAACATTTTGCATAGCATTTTGCATACATAAGTTCACAAATAACCAAAAACATTGCATCATGTGTAGCATGGTTGAGGCATAGGTATGTGGTCAATGACTGGAGCAACTGAAGGCTATACAAAGGCAACCAAAGGGATACAAAGCTTCCCAACCTTGTGCGAGGGGTTCACAACATCCCATAAGTCTTCATTGGAAGCCACGAGCCATGGAAAGATTTGATTTGATCAAAGGAGGCAAGTAGTGCAACATCTCTTGATGAAAAGGGCCAAATTAGGGTTTCACTTCTACGGGGCTTCCGCGTGAAGTTATGATTCAAAGAGGATTCCTTTGTCTTATATATGATGTCAAGTGCCTAGGGTTCAAATCTCATCCACAAATTCATTTTGGAAGAGGTTCGACTAGCCAGATGATTGAAAATCGAGGAATCGGGGAAAAGGCGACCGAGCTAGGTAAAAAAGGGTCGACTCCCGACTTTTAAGACCAAGATCATGAAATTAGGGTTACAATGATCCCATGGTTCAAATTTGGTCAAGAAATGATGGAGGAAGCATAAAAAATTAAGACAAAAAATCATTTGAAAAGTGGTTGATTTCACATTTCCCTCCACTTTTCCTTCCACTTTCCTTCCACACTTCCTTTCATTTTTTCCCACTTAGTTTTCCATTTCAATTCCACTCCATTTCCCTTGGAAACTTCTACCATGTTCTACCATCTTCTAGAATATTCCTTCTCCTAACCTAGATCCATTGCTAAATCCTAACCTCATTACCAAACCATAATTTTGGATCCCAAGCCTAATTTTTGGGCCCCAAACCTAAGCCATATTTAATCCATTTTCATCCAAACCAAAGGGGATGCTCACACAATTTTCATTCACAAGTTTCTTCATTCTCTCACAATCACTTTTTCTCTCTCACTTTTCCTCCATTTTCCCTTTCTTCACTAAAGCTTTTTAAAGAAGCTCTTCAAGTTTCACATTGAAACTTGAAGATCTTGAAGCTTAGCCTCAGCCTACATTGATTTTGTGGATTATGGAAGAAGAAGCTACTGAATTTTGTGAGAATTTCGGCTTATCGGAAGTGCACGAAGGTTCAAGCATTAAGAACGCATTTATTTTGCGAGTCCGTGGTTTTCTCTTCGATCAAGCTCTAATTCTTGCAACATTCACCACAAGAAAAATGATATTTTACGACACATAAGTTGCGACGGTTGCTCATTAATTGTCCTTAATAGAAGTTTACGGCAGTTACCGCGACAGTTTTATGCAACCGTCACCTTAATTTGGAACAAATTAAGAAAATCTTGCCCCATTTCCATATTAATAACCTCAATAAATTATTACGTCAGAGTTGCGACGGTTTAATAACCGCCCTACTCAAATTAACATTTCCAGAGTCTGTGATCCCTATACATTTTCTCTATGCATTTTCGTATGTTCCGTACAAGATCCCTATACTTCTTAATTATATCCTTCAAAACCTCATCTATCTCAAAATCCCTAAATTTCTCCGACAGCAAAAAAACTCATCGATTCATTTTTCTCTAAAGATCTTATTCATGTCAAAGCCCTAATTTTTCAAATTTCTCTCTTACAAAAATAAGTTTTTCCATGATTAATAATTGCTCAAGTGGAACTTGTCCAGAAATATTGTGAGTGAGAAACTTCTCTTAGAAATTCCTCTCCTCATATGAACCTATCTCTTTCAGAAGTCACAATCTTATAAATCATTAGAAAACTATTGGGTTTGCGTTTTGTCATTTTCGATAAGCTTATTTGAGGTACATAACAATTTCTTATTGTTCAGGTATTGTCCAAGTCTCCTCTATTTTCTTTGGTTGTTTTATTCATTTTGGTGGCTTCTGATTTTTTCCAAAATATGGGAATTATATTTTAGGTTTCATGTTTTTCATTTACTTTTGGTGACTTTATTCATTTTACCCATATAGTAGTAGGGGAAGCCATAACTCGGTCGTCATATGTGTGGTGTTCACTTTGATTCCTCCATCTTCAGCGGTGGTGTAAACTCTCTTTTGTTACAATGTTTTTGTTAGTTACACTTTATAAACATTTTGTTGCAATTTTGTTGTAGGGTGAGATTAGAAAAGCTATCACTTGTATGAAAATTGTGGCGACGGGGCTTGGTGTTCTCTTTGATCTTCTGCTGGGAAATGAAATTTCTGAAAGGGTTTATTTAAGATCTTACAAATTTTTATCTTTGTAATGGAAGAATTTAGTGTTGTAGTTTGAAGCTAGATGTGAAAAATTAGTTATTCATTCAACTGTGTTTAGATTAAACCTTGTGTTTGTGATTGTCTCAAGTTGTAAGTTCTTAATTTTAGGCTTATAATAATGACTACTACATGTTTGATAAAATATCATTGGGAAAAAATATACTACATTGCTCTGCTCTAATGTACTGCTAATATGATTTCTAATTGATTCTAGTTATATGAATATATTTCTTCGTTGTTGTCAACTGCTCGTCGTGCTATTGCTGCAACAAATAACTAATTCCTAGTGTAACTAATTACTAGTGTAATAGTTAATTTTAGTTAGAGTGTGCTGCTCTGGAGGAGAAGATGGCTCAGATCCATTTGCAGAAGTTTGTCTCAACGTGAAATTCACTTTCTGATTGCAGGTTTTACGAAGTTGTTGTGTCCTCGCCTCTTCAAAAGGCATAGGCTATCGGCCCCGCAGGTGATGCTTATAATGATGAAATTGATGCAACAGTCAGAGAACAAGCACTTGCTCAACGTGAGCAGCGTTATGAGATAATTATCAGTGTTTTGTGCTCTCTTAAAGATAATTATCATGCATATATATATATATATATATATATATATATATATATATATATATATATATATATATATATATATATATATATATATATATATATATATATATATATATATATATGAATATAAGTGATCATGTGAATGTTTGTTTCAATTAAAGAATAAACATTCTTGTCAGTTTATTTGTTTACCTTTTTGTTGTGTCTAGAAATTTATTATTTTACAATTTATTACAATTGTCATGAAGCCAACGCTATATATACATTGACAAGGTGGCTTCTTTTATTATTTCCTATCCATTTCTTTTAGTTATTTATTATGACAACCTTGATGATAATGCTTTTTTATTTCATCTTTAGTCATTTATTATGACAATTCACATACTTTTTATAATTGAGTAAATGTTATTAGAAAGTTTAGTAGATAGTGTTATATTATAGTATAAAGGAAAAATTTGTATGGCAATTTGCTAATTTTTCTTTTGGGGACTATGTACAGGTGTTACTTGCTTCCACCTATATTCAAATTTTCACATGTAACAAACATAGGTGCAACTGTAACTGCAATACTAGGGTCAAGTGATAGATTGACAGATTCTGATCCAATTGAACTTACCGGAAAAACAAACTAGGTGAGCTATCACTACAAGAACTAGTTTAATCTTGATTTATTATAATTTTGATTATTTATATTTGATGCTTGTTTTGGTTGGTTTTTTTTTTTGGATTCTTATTTGTTTTATCTTGTGTTTCTCTTAAAAATGTGATTCCTATACGTAGAATGATTATTGAAATTACAATGAAGCTTACAACAGGAAATTGTTTTGACAGTACAGGAAAATCTAAGCTCTTCCATTAGTGTGCTTCTCAGTTTATGACAGTACATGTGAGAAATTTAATGAGTATGCTTCTTCTTAGTTTATGTCAATATGTAATGTTTTATTTTCATTACAGTGTTTTTTTATTAATTATATTTTATTAGTAAATTAACAGAAGATTAAATTCTCATTGGAATTAATTGCATGCTTACTTGAAGGTATTAAGGATTTTGTTGTTAAAGGATAGAATTACTTTCTAGTTTATAACTTTAAATTAATATAATATATCATCATATCTTTCATCTGAAGCTTGGCATGGAACACATTGTAACTTAAGCAATATAGTTTTCTTTACTGGATTTTCTGAAATAATTAGTTTTACCTGCATTACAAGAAAACTCATAATATAAAAATCATTATGGGAAACGAAGATGGCGAGAACGATGACAGCGGTGAAACGAGATGGTGATGGTGAGCAATATGATGGTGGCAGCTAGGTGAGACGGTGACAGGATGCATAGGGTGGCGACGACGAGAGAAACACACCGTGTCAAATCTGTTCCGAAACCTCTATCATTTTTGTATTTTTTTAAATGGAAGAGAAAAATAACATGTGTGTTTGTTTGGAACATTGGATTGATCAATTGGTGTAAATTGGTTGAAATGTACTGTGACTTTCCCGCGTGAAAGTCATTAAAGTCGGATTTGTGCTACCATCTATACAATATGTTGAATGATGTAAGTAATGATTTGTTTTTATCACAGGTCTGTAGAAATTGTTGAACTCATTTATTACAAATCACAAGTAGTTTATGAGGCAATGAAGAAGTTGGCTGAGATGACAGAAGATGGAAATGAGGAGGGTGAGGAGTCAAAATGTTTTTAGGATACAATTGAATTTCGTGTAGTATTTCTTCGGTGAGGACTGTCCAGATTTATATTCGCGTTCTACAACGGTTAGTGTTGGTGTTGGTGTATCGCATAGCAGTGGTGCCTTTTTCTGCATTTGGTTTTGGTGCCGAAAAATCAATAGAAGAAAGATGAATATCTGCAGCGGTTTCCGGCACTCCCGTATTAGAAATAGCTGGAAATTGGCCTCGAATTTGTGATACATGAACGATTGTCGAGCCTCTGCAAGTAACATTTGATTGCACAAGGAGTTTCACAGAGCCATTATCATGAAAAGACTCCAAAACAGGTTCTAAAATCCAGCGTTTTCTTTCAAATGGATGTTTCAAATAATGACTTTACTAAATTTACTTATTGCTATCAAGTGCATATATGTTCTTATTATATATGATGTGTAATGATATATAACTTATATATTATTGTATATTCAGTTGGTGTAGATGATTTTGCAACAGTAACAAGTTCTCATAGTGTTGATGGTATAAATGGCTCAACTCTAAACTTGTGTCACATAAATCTTATATCTTAGTAAGTTCTTGCTAGGTAGGCTCAAACAATTTCTTAGCATCCTGTCTACCCTATCAATTGTTTTTTGCCATTTTGTTGTTGAACCAGAAAATTGAATTAGATATTTGGTGATGGTCTATTTAGAAAACTCAATGAAGGCTTCTTTTAATACATTTGGATCCAAGGCTCAGTAAGAGTGCTTTGGTTAGTAGCCTCCCTAATTTTTATTTGGTTCAGTGTCTTCCCAAATGGTAAATATATGTTCTGTCATTGTTTGGAACAATTTTTACAATAGATTTGAGAATATATTATGTGACCAATTTTTACATAGCATGCTAGACTCTAACAAGCTAGATTTTATTCTATCACGTGACAAGTTTATCAAGTGTATGAAAAGTTCTTTTCGGTATGAAATAAAAATGTTATTTTATTCTGATATCTATTATTTTGAACAAAAGATATGCATCTTTATATTACTTGGAACTCTAAGCACAATAGTTAATGTATGTTGTCATATTCATTTGGATAAAAAGGTTCCCACTTGGGTAGGGCTTGGTGGTGGAAGTAACAATGCTGCAACTGCATTATGGGAAGCAAACTAATTCAATATGTGTCCTGCTACAGAGAAAGAACTCCAAGAATGGTCAAGTGAGATTGGATCAGATGTTCCCTTCTTTTTCTCTCTAGGAGCAACCTATTGCACTGGTCGAGGTGAGGTGAGTCTAAATATTAGGCACCATCCATTGCAACTTCTTGAATTTACAATGCAACTTCCAGAAGCACTATTTTAAATAGTAGGCACCATCCATTGCAACTTCTTGAATTGACAATGCAACTTCCAGAAGCACTATTTTAAATATTAGGCACCGTTATAATTTTATTATGTTTTTATCAATGAATTTACCTTCCAGGAAATAGTATTTTAGGTTATTGTATTATGAGGTTAGATAATATAGAAGTTAGCAAGGATAGTTTTTTTATTAATAAAATTATAATTCTTCATGGTATTTTGTATTGTTTGAATTGAATATTGTAATAAAATAATAATTTTTTTATGGTATTTTGTATTGTTTGAATTGAATATTGTAATAAAATAATAATTTTTTTATGGTATTTTGTATTGTTTGAATTGAATAATGTAACAAATTTTTATTTTTATTTTTTTTAAATAAAAAAATAAAATTACGGCGGTTCTAAACCATCACTATTTTTAATGAAATATATTATATAATTATGGCGGTTAAAACTGTCGTTATTTTCAATGAAATATATAATACAAAATTCTGGCGGTTAAAACCGTCGTTATTTTTAATGAAATATATATTACAAAATTCTGGCGGTTTCAACCGTCGTAATAATATATTGGTGACTGTTTCAAAACTGTCGAGGAATTTTACGGCAGTTGGTACGACAATTTTACAAACCGTCGCAAAACAGCCTCGCGACGCATGTTTCTACGACGGAAGAATAACCGTCGTGACTTGCAGTTTGCGTCAGTTGTAACCGACGTAATCTGCCAAAATCAACCGTCGTAATTTGACAATTTTCTTGTAGTGATTCACCGAAGCACTTCTCCGCTTCGTAGGTTGGTGATCTAAATCACTTCTTCTTTAAGTTATTCTCTTCATCTCGCCATTTCGGCATTCTTTAATTGCTTTTTGTTTTGATTGCGATCGATTATGTTTCGTTATGTGTTGCTTGTGATTTGTGATTATTAATGGATTAGGATTTAAGGTGTTGATAGTTATAGGTTTTAGCATGTGTAAATAAGCCCCAATTAAGTAGAAATTAGTTTTATCATGTTCCTAGGTATGTTAGGGATCATTAGAAGTGAGTTTGTGGCCAAAAGCACTTATTTCTAAACTTTTTTCACATTCTGGTTCAGTGTTAACCGGTTAACCATTTGGTTAACCGGTTAACGCTTGCGTTTTAGCCATAAATAGTGCAGTTTTAGGTCCGTTAACCGGTTAACCATTTGGTTAACCGGTTAACGCTGTTAATTTTTGTTTTTTTTGCTTATTTGATGGCTTAGTCCTAAGTTCTAGTGCCTCTAATGTTCATAGATGTTTAGGTATTGATTTTAGGTAATTTTTAGGTCCATTTCCAGTAGCGCATTCCCCCATTTCGAGTCGTTTCGACGCGTTTCCGTTCATGTTGCATATTATGTGTTTTTGTGTTCCTTTGTGCATAGCTTGATTTCTTGCATTTTGTTGCTATGTTTAGGCATCATTTGGCATATGATTAATCATGTTGCATTCTGGTTTTACATGTTTCACATTGCATTAAGTCATTTTTCATTTCATTATATCAAGGTATGTTGCATTTCACATAATCATGTATGTATGTGCATTTGGTTACATTTGGTTGCATGCTTTATCATATCATTTACATCAATTCAATTCTGAATTTTGCATTGAGTTTGACATTCTTTGTTGATCTAACATGTTGCACATTCATGATCAATGCTCATTATGTTCATATGCCATGTTCATGTGCCATACTTTGCATACTTGTTGCATAATCCATCATGTGATGCATTCTTGCATAATCCTCCTCAAAAATGTTCATGTTCTTTTGTTTGTGTAGGTTGATTTAGGTTCAAATGCATGTTCATGATGAATTTAGTGCATGTTTTATTGAGTTTGAGCATAAAAAAAATGAAAATAACCAAATCTGGATTTTGCATTTCATAGCTGTTTTTGCATATAGGTGATGTAAAATGTATGTTGTTTGTTATGCTTGCATGCTGTATTTGATCTTTTACACCTACCATTTCATGCTGCATGTTGGCTGTAAAAAGCTGCTTTGTATTATGCATTGTTTTCATGGTTGTTTGTGTATTAGGGGGCTGTAATAGGTGCTGTATTTTTGTCTTAGCATATTTTTAGTCTTCTAGAATTAGAATTGAATTAAGAGAGTCATTAGGATTTAATTAGGGTATGTTTGCTTTATTATTTTAAATAAAAAATGCACACTAACCTTTGTTTCGTAGAGGGGAAGATTGAGGTAAGTTTCATTCACCTTATCCTTTTATTCTTATGCATTTCATTATGCATTTAATTTGCATTTAATTTCCTTTACTTTTCATAACTTGTGTTTGGTAGTATTTCCCCCTCTTTTGTAGAATCAACTTAACTTCTCTAGGAAGTAAGTTGCATTCTATTCTTTTCTCCTTAGGAATAGAAAAGCTTCACAAACCATTAGGACCACCTTTGAATAAATAACTAAAATTAGGGTTGTGTCTTAGTCTCCCTTAGTTTTTTCCCTTTTTCCGACTTGAGTCCTTCTTTCTCATCTCATAAAGAAAAAACAATAAAACACTTAATAAAAACCAAACGTTCTTGTACGACACGAGACTTTGTTGCGGAGTACTTATACGCGTCCTGTTTCAGGGCGAGGTGTAAGTATTTACCACGATGGATAGGTCTTTGTATGAGAATGTTCACAAACAAATTCAAAACATTTCTCATAAAAGACAAAAAACAAACAATAAGCGACTATCCTGTGGGAACTTCTCTTTCTCATCTCATTCACTCTGAACACAAACTCGCGACGACTTGTCTCGCATGCAAGACGCTAAACGCACTCGTACCAGACGAGCCTGCAACACCTGAGCATAGGCATACGCAGTTCAAGCCATAAAAACACAAACAAATAGTTCCCGCCTTAGTTAGGCGAACTACGTCGACTCTGATCCTCATTATCCCGATGAGGTACGTAGGCAGTGGGGTAGGGCCCGTTCGAGCTCATTCTTTATTTTCCCTTCATTTCCCCATCTTTCCTTTCGTTTTCTTTTCCAATTCCCTTTCTCATTTTGCATTCTTATTCCAGTCAGCAGTTTTATTCAGCAACATTTATTTCTCACCCTTTGAAACAAGCAAGCAAGCATGGATCCCGTCGGGTACGGCGGACGATTTAGGGTGCTAATACCTTCCCAGGTCGTAACCGACTCCCGAACCCAGATCTTTGGTTCATAGGACCTTATCCTTTCCTTCTTCCTCAGGTTTGTGCAGCATTACCTTTCCCATTCTTTCGGGATAAAAATGCATGGCTGGCGACTCTACCTTTTCCGCGCCACTTTCGCGTTTGTACTAGGATGAAAATCCCAGGAGCGACATCTAGCGACTCTGCTGGGGATCGAACCCAGAATCTCTGGTTTCCCTTGTAGAGTCACTCCTAGCGCCTGTTTGGTTTTGTTTCTTTGGGTGTTTATATGTGTGTGTTGTTGTGTTTATTTACTGTTTTCATTTACAGTTTACTTTACAGCTTTATTTACTGCTTTCAGTATTTATTTTCCATGCATCATATTATACTGGACTGTCTGGTTGTGCTGGTTTTCATTTTTTCTGCGGGATGGGAGTTACTGTGAGATAAGCCAAATACCCGGCTTGAGTGAACTATAGGATTAACGTGGACATGTTGTACTCGCATGGTTACATGATGAGTGGCGATGTGTTCCACACCCAGACTGCGACCATCTTGGGACTATTCTATGTGGGGGTTCTTCCCCACTTCAGGGTACGGCCTTGATAGTTATATGCATCTGGTGACCGATCTTCGAGGACCTTAATAGGAACACCCCTCTCCAGTGATGATAGTGGCAGACCACATTTGTTGGCAAACCCACTCGCATCCGAGGGTCCATTGGGAACTCGCATAGGATGGCCTGATTCTCTCATAGGAACCCAGTTAAAGCAAACTGTTCATATGAAGGTAGTATTGTACCCTTCGGGATAAATGTACTATTGTTTCTAGACTCAGTGCTTGAAGCTGGGGACTTGTGAGGGATGCTTGTTTTTCCGGACTCAGCTGAGGCCTCCTTGAGTAGTACATAATGCCAAACCGATTCCCTGATTTGGTCATGAGCCATTTCTCGAAAATGGTGAACGTATTATTGATATTCGGCTTTGAGAGTCTGTGATGTTGACCCGAGTAGCACACTCGTGAGATTGGGAGGGGTTTACAGGTTTTGCAGGAACCCTAACACCTTCAACATACCCTCTTTGCCATTGGTTCAGTTTTGTGATTTGGTTCTCTGGTTCTAAGATATGGATCCCGGATTAGAGGGATTGTTATTGTGATATGTTGATATTGTGGCCTTGCACCGACACCTGATTATATGATTGGCACATCACAGACACTTCACTGATCACGTGCCTCGCCTTGCATAAGCATCATAACATCATTAATCATTTGTGTTTCTTTTATTCTCAGGGTTTGCATTACTCCCGGTTCCTGGTCATATCATTGCTTTAGAATGGAAGACGTCAGAAAAAGGATTGTGAACTACAAATTTTTTGATACCAAAGTGGACTTGATTAACCAAATGGTGTCTCTTATTACCCCGGGTCATCTGGGATACTTCAAGGAAAAGTATGGTGATATTCTGGACTTGGTATTCAACTTGGATAACTCTCAAAGAAGTGCCATTCATACTTTGTTGCAGTATTACAATCCACGGCTCAGGTGTTTCACTTTTCATGACTTTTAGTTGGGTCCTTTACTGGAAGAGTATGCTGAGATTATGGGAGTGTCAATCAAGGATCAGATTCCTTTCAACTCAGAGATGACAAGACCAACCCATGCTGACATCGCTAAAGCTCTTTATTTGAGATCATCTGAAGTATCTGCAAATCTGTCTACCACCAAAGGAAAAGTACTTGGTTTCACTTTGGAATATCTGGTTAGAAAGGCTGGAGAACTTGCAGTGACAAATCAGTGGGATTCTGTTTGCGCCATCTTAGCACTATCCATTTATGGGATCATCCTGTTCACTGATATGGACAAATTTGTGGACATAAATGCTATTCATTTATTTGTGTTGAAGAATCCAGTGCCCACTCTCCTAGGTGACTTGTATTATTCAGTGCACTATAAGAATGAGAAGAAGCGAGGAGGTCTAGTTAGAGGTTGTGCTCCCTTATTCTACAGGTGGGTCATGAGACATTTACCTACCACTGAGAGTTTTACTGATCCTAATACTACTTGGGCCCAGAAGTTAAATACATTGTCTTCCAGAGATATTAGATGGTTTACTTTGAGGTTGAAAGGAAAGAGTTTCATTACCAGCTGTGGGAATTACCTCAATGTGCCTTTATTAGGAGTATCAAGAGGTATCAACTACAATCCCATTCTCTTAAGAAGACAGTTAGGGTACGCGCTCAAAGAGATTCCCGATGAATCCGAGTTATTCCAAACTTTTTACTTCTCGGTAAAAGACAATCTTTCGTTGGTCAGAAAAGTTGCAGGTTCTTGGAAGATGATCAAAAGAAAAGACACGGAATTTCTAGGAAAGAGCAATAACCGGATGTTCCATGAATTCAAAGTTTGGATAAAGGAGGAGGTTCAAACGACTCTAGTCCCTTTTTCTATACCAACTCCACCTCCAACAACGGTGCCTTTGGAAGATTACCATAAATTGGAAGCTTTGGTCAAGCAACTTAGAGTTGAGAATCAGGAGGCTTACAATTCTTGTCAGAAATTGATGATTCAGAACCAGCAGTTAGAAGATAGAGCTATCCGAGATGAAGAGACAGTTCGACTTAAGCAGAAGGACTTTGAGGAAAGGGAGCTATACTTTAGAAAAAGAGGATTGGCTGAGATCCATAAGGCGAGTCAGCGCCGGAGGGATAAGAAAGAACTGAATGAGGCTAATGAGGCCATCACACTTTGGAAAGAGAAGTGGAGAGATAATCACAAAAAGAAAAAGGAGGTAGAAGCTGAATTCGAGTTGAAGATCAAGAACCTTCAGGATGCCCTGGTTGAGCAAGGGAAGTTAGTTCAAAAGGCACAAGAGAAACAGAGAGAATACCTTCATCAAATGAAAAAGAGTCAACAAATAGCTGAAGATGTCCAGAAAGAAGTTGAAGAGCTGAAGCTTCGAGCTGATGTGAAGAAGTCAAAGGCCGAGCCGGGTCCGAGCAAAGAGAATGAGATAGCTTTCCTGCAGCAGATTGAAGAGTTACATGCTTCCTTTGATCTAAGGGATCTCCTCATCCAAAGAATCATCCAGGAGCCCGATCATCTGGATATAGCTCAGTTGTTCCAGAATGTCAAGCGTCTTAGCTGGAGGCTGCAAGACTTAGAGCTCCCTAGAGTTTAGTTTCATGCTATTGTACTTGGATTACCCATAGGTGTCGCTCCCGGGATTTTCATCCTAGTACAAACGCGAAAGTGGCGCGGAAAAGGTAGAGTCGCCATCCAGAAATTTTTATCCCAAAGTAATGGGAAAGGTAATGTTGCACAAACCTGAGGAAGAAGGAAAAGGACGAGGCCTTGCGAACCAAAGATCTGGGTCCGGGAGTCGGTTACGAATTGAGAAGGTATTAGCACCCCAATCCGTCCGCCGTACTCGACGGGATCCATGCTTGTTAATATGTTTTCAAAGGGTGAAAAATAGTATGCTGTCTGAATAAAGGAATGACTATTTGGAATGAAATGGAAGTGAGAAAAGAAATGGAATTGAAAAATGGGAATAAAAGGGGAAAATGTAGGGAAAAAGAAAGATTGTGCTCGAATGGGCCCTACCCCACTGCCTACTGTAAACACCCCAAATTTTCCCTCACCCATTTACACCATGGCTTGTGATATTTTCATATGCATAAGTTCCATCATAGTATCTCATATTGCATTTTTGATTCACTGCATTGTTTCTAAGTCATTTGCATCTATGGTTTGTGATCTGAGCAATCCAAGAGCCACTTGAGCCACTCCAAAGGTCATCAATCACTTCAAAGGGGTCCATGTGTGTTCAAGCATCATATTATATCCTCTCAAAGTCAAGAATGTCAAAAAATCACAAGAACTGAGAATGGCATGGAAGCAGAGCCAGGTTTAACTACACAAATGACCTAGAATTAGGGTTTTGGTTTCAGAGGCCATAACTCCAATTTTTTGGTCATTCTTGTTTCTATTGGTCTCTATATGGTATAGGGATCATGCATATCAATTTTCATGAAGAAATTCAATGGGGAAGTCATCTGATCAAGAGTTGACTTTTTGAGCAAGTCAGTGCAAAATCAGGGTATCTGAGGCCCTCAATGACCCAACCAAAGGGTGTTCTTCATCATTTTGATCATGTATGATCTTTATTTGATCATATAAGATATTATAAGTTCACAAAATTGAAGAATTTCAAGCCATTTGCAAAGTTGACTTTTTGGGAAAGTTGACTTATGATGAAAATTGCCATTTTGGGAAACTTTTTCAACCCTTACTTTTTGATTCAAAAAGGCTTCAAATAAAAAAACTTTGGTCATGAAAGTTGTAGAATGGATCATTCCCTTTTCAAAAAGTACAAGA
Organism: Lathyrus aphaca; assembly: GCA_963966055.1. Classification (NCBI taxonomy): domain Eukaryota; kingdom Viridiplantae; phylum Streptophyta; class Magnoliopsida; order Fabales; family Fabaceae; genus Lathyrus; species Lathyrus aphaca. Next base: position 304,809,112 of record OZ014521.1, read on the forward strand.
ACATGACCTAATTCATTTTGGATCAAAAGTTATGGTTTGTCAAAGTTGGGAAAAATCACATAATTTGAAGTTTTCTACCAAAGAGGCAAAGTTGCAAAACCACTTGCCAAGGCAAATTGAACTTCTAAATGGACTTCTAAACTTCACACAAACATGAACCAAGGCCTAAAAGTCAGATTGCATCAAGGAATCACTCATTTTTGTGACTTGTGGGACAAGAAATTTCAAAAGGGCCAAAGGTGAACCAAGTTGCAAAACCTCATTCAAACCTTAATCCACTTGCTTGCTGACTTCATAATTGATCCTAGGGCTCTCCACACTTCTTGCTGCGCAGGACACCCTATTTGTCCTTGGCTAGCTATGAGCCCATACCTCTCTTACACAAAGTTTGACATTTTGGCCAAAGATCCATACCAATCACAATAGGGCACACCAACTCCACAGGCCTATCCATGAGTGATAAGTGGACCAAAGGCAAGCCATAGCACATAACCATTCATGCTGAAACACACTCCAAGCCTTAGTTCCAAGTTTATGCTTCATTTGCAAAACCTTTCGAAACACTCTCCACAAGCATCAAACACACAAACAAACTTCACAAACAATCTCAACATGACTCACTGATCACAAACCAACCATAAAAACAGCCTGAAAGTCACTGAAACAAAAACACGATTTCCTTTCCCCCTTGAACAGAACTCTGTCAATCTCCCAAATCAGCCATCCCCAAAGCTTTCTAAGCTTCATTCCATCATCAGAGGGTTCAAAGGAGTGGGCTTGCAGCAAAGGAAAGGCCAGAAAGCTCAGGACCAGGAGATTCCATCTCAGGTAGCCATCTCAAACTTTTTTCCAGAAACTCCATTTTGAGTTCTTAAACGATTCTATGTGCTCCCCTGATCATGGGGATATGATTATTTTTGAAAATGGTTGAGAAACCAGGATGTATGATTGCTCTGAAACTTTCTGACCTAAAAATTGTTTGCTTCGATTCATGTTGTTCTTGAGTGATAAATGATTTTTGAAGATTGATTCGTGTTTAGGGTTGTTTAAGGTTTGATTCTGGAGCTTTAGGGGGTTTGGGGGGAAGTTTTGAGGAAGTTAGCAACTTTCAGGTGAGAGTCTGGCCGGAGAAGATGACCGGAGGTCTTCTCCGGCCACCTGAAAGTCATTAGTGACTTAAATGCGTTTAGGGCTAAGTTTAAACGTGGGCCTTTGATCTGGCTGACTTTTGTTGACTCTCGCGCGTTCCAATGGCCAGGATGCTTTCATTAAACCCTAATCCACGTCATTAATCCTTTTAATTAAGTTTATAAATTAATCTGGCCAGTTTGAATCTCAACCCTTAGATCTGGCGCCAGTCAATGCGCGCGTAATCCATTCAAATGCTGGCCCTTGATTCTGATTACTTCTCATTAAATTCATTTTTATTTTCATTTTATTTCATTTGTTTTGTTCATTTTATTAAAAATAGCAAAACACTTTAAAAAATTCTGAAAATTTTTATTCAAGCTTTTATTAATTTTCAGAAACCAAAAATATTTTTATTTTTATTTTTTGCATTAAAAAATATTTTTAAATCATTTAAAAGTTTATTTTTAATTGATTAATGAGAATTAATTAATTAAAAATACTTTTAAGTATTTAAAAATCACAAAAAAATTCATGAAACATTTAAAATCATTTAGAAACATTGTCCAACCTTCAAACCAAATTTCTTTTTTGATCTTGATGCATTTTGACAATTTTCAATGGATTTAATTTCATTTCAAGGCGTTATTTTGATTCAAACTTCAAAAATTCATTTCTGCCTAACCAATGAGAGTTGGACAATGATCTTTCTTGCATTGCATCTTGCATATCATGTAGTTTTTAGGATTAAATTGGCTTGAATTGATCTTGCATTTTCAATTTGTTTGACATTTTTCTTGATGAGGTACCTTAAAACCCTAGCAAATTTAGGAAATTCATAACTTTCACTAGGTTAAGAATTGGATCCTCTCCTTTGGGCAGTGAGTTTGTATAGGTTTAGGGTTCCTTTGAATGCAATTTTCAAATTTTTATCATGATGTTTGCTTCTGGTTTTGGTTTTTGCATTGTGTATTGATCATAAACCCTAATTTGGGCTTTCTTTTGCATTCATCTTCCATCTGCTTGCACACCATGACTTGCTGTAACACGGTGGGAGAACTGACTTTAGTTATATTGCGGATAGCAAGAGTCGCCACCGACTTTTATTTTATCCAAAGGAAAGGCATAAAAGAACAGGAAAGACCTTCTAAAAGTTTTTGGGTCCGGGGGGTAGGTTATCTAAAGGGAAGGTGTTAGCACCCTTTACATCCATGGTTATCCATGGGCTCTTAGTTACTTAGCTCACTTTAAAATGTTTTTGAAATGTGAAGTGTGTGAATAAAAATTTTCTTAAGAGTTTTATAATGATCCATGTACGGATGCGTAAAAAACCTTTGTTTTGAAAATTGTTTGAAGTATGAAGTGTTTGAAATTGTTTTTGAAGAGTGAGCAAGTATCTAAGAGGAACCTACCCTAAGTTTTAAGTCTTTTCTGTTCTTGGATCCTTTAAATGGTAAGACTATCCCTATTATTAAGGAATAGGTAGTCGTTACCTTGGATGTATGGGACAAGTGAAGGGTCATCTGTTATTTAGGCAACTATGGGGTGTATAAGCAATTCGAAGGGACTTATCATCTTTATTCGAAAGGGACAAGATCATTACGAAGGCAACATTCGAAAGGGGCTTGATCTTTTATTTGTTAAGAGACTAGATGACTTTATTTTGAGGGACTTTTGCTTTATACACCCTACTTGACCTTTTTGATTAGGCAACATGAGAGGTATCCCTAAGGAAGTGAGATGGCGATCAAAGATCGACTTACGTGTGTGAGTGTACAATTTTAATATTTATCTTTAAATTTAAATGATCTAAATTAATTTTAAAATACAAGTATGTTTACACTCTCTATTTACTAACCATAGCATGAAATATAAATAATAAACATTATTAATAAATATTACACCAAGGAACAATTACATAATAATAATTAAGCAAAATATAATAAGCAAAATAAATAAGTAATTATAATTGGGTTAGTGAAAATAATAATAATAAAAATAATACCAAATTAAATGGGGTTAGTAATAAATAAATATCATAAGAATATAATTAATAATAATAATGAAATAAACAAGCATATTATAATAATTAAAAATTCAATTTTATAAACAATTATTATTTAATATTAAAATATAAACAATTATTATAAATTATTATAAGGTTTTAAGTTATGTACAAATTATAAAAATAAGTTAATGATAAACATATTATAGAAAATAAAATTATAATTACAAAATTAATTTAGCAATTTTTTTTTAATTATTTCTAAACATATATTTAAGAATTATTTATATACAAAAATTAAGTTATAAACTATTTATGCCATATTATTATATTAACAAAATTAAATTGAAAATTTTAATTTTAAACATAATTATATACAAAATTTAAATTATAAACAAATTATAAACCATATGCATATTATGAAAAATTAATTATATTTACACAAATTAAGTTAAGAATTTATTTGTTTTAAACATAACTTAAAAATTATTTACATTATTAAGATTACCTAATGATAATTTGTAAACAAATAATATTAATAAAAAGTATAGAAACATAATTAACATTAAAAAAATAATTAGGATTTTAAAAAGATATATTTTTAGGGTTATAGTTTGAATTAGGATTAATAATAATAATGAACAAGCAAAAACAAATTAATGGAGAAAAAGAGAAAAACTTACCTTGGCTGGGAATTGAACCCAACCCCTCTTGCTTTCAAGCACTCAAGCCAGCAACAACAACCACTGGGCCAGCGCGCGCCTGGTGCTAAAGAAAAGAGTCCAATTGCTTTTGTTGTGTAATCCTGGAAATATCATGAAAAATAAAACAACACCAAAAAGGCCTGGGGGGATCGAACCCAGGACCTTTGCAATGCACACAAACACACTTTCCATTCCAGCCGGGAGGGCGCATCTGTCCATATAACAGCTATAATTCATTATATATTATGCCTAATAATTAAACTGAAAAATAAGGAAAACTTTGTGGAAGCCAGGATTCGATCCCTGGACATGGACATCACATGCGCATCCTTTGGCCAACTGAGCTACCACTACAACTGTTAAACAATATCAAAGACAAAACAAAAAATATTATATCCAGTTTTCAAAAATTTTAAATTCGCGCCAGGGCATCATCTTCTTCCTCCAGCCCTGGGATTTTAGCTGCGAATTCAGTTGCCAATTTTCCTGCGAATTTCAATCTGCAGCAAAACCTATGAATCCTAACTAGCATCGAAATAGTGAAATTACATCAAATTAAAAACACAGACAAGGTCTAGAGATTGATTTGAATCGATCTATGGTTTTAGAATTCATTTATACTGGATGAATTGGAAAACCCTAAAGCTCAACCGAAACCCTAAAAATGGTGAATTTCGTTCTAGGTGATAGAACTTCACAAAACCTGCCCAGAAACGATCTATAACACACCACAAACAAAAAGCATTAATCAAAATTCATTAATAACCAGTCAAAGTTTAGAATCGAAAATCAAAAAATTCATGAACATGGTGAATAGGATTATGCATATGAGGATGATTTTGATGCTTTTGATGGCTGGGATTGGTTTAAGGATGTCCAAGGAGTCATTCCATGTCTTAAAAATACCTTCAAATGCCTTGTATAGTGGAAACCGAATTTGAATTTTGTGAGGTTTTTGAAAATATGAACTTACTCTTAGGAGGCTGAAATTCGTGTCTAGTGAGTAGGGTTGTGTTATGTACTTATAATGTGATGATTCTAGGTCAAAAAACTTGAACATTGTGTGAAAGTTTTGATCCCAAAAGATTGAGAAAGATAAGCTTTAAAATTCAAATATTCTTGCATAAACACTTTCTATTTCAATCCAATCACCATTATTTTTGTATCATTCTGATCCATATTGAATTCATGACCTTCTAGAACAAAAAATAATTTTAAATCTTCACACTTGATATTTTATTTAAATTTAAAATGATTTTTAGTATAAAAAATCATAATAAATAAATTAAATAAAATAAAAATTATGAAAATATCAAATAATTTTCGTGCATGATGTCATGGATTACTTTGGGTCATTAAAAGTTCAACCCACTTAGCAAAATTTGGTTTTAAACCTCCATTTGCTTCATAAACTTCCCTAAAATTTCCCAACTTTGCAAGGGCACACATCCTTCAATTTTAATGCTATGAGGGTGTTCTTGGACATTTTAGAAAGCTTGAAGGGTCCTCTAACCAACACCATTGGTTTCATGTACATATCATTTACCATTCTCAAGTTATGCCCTTTTGAAGTTGTTGACTTTTTGTTGACTTTCAAAAGGACCTATAATGTCTTAGCTCATACCTTCCAAATGAAGCATTTTTGGGCTTGGCTTGTGAGACACAAAGTTGTAGAGAATTCAATTTCCTTCAAAATGAGCTTTGTATGGAAACTTGGTGATGAAGCATGTGAAAGTTATGGCTGGTCAAAGTTCAGTTGACTTTTCCTAAGGAAACCCTAATTTAGAAACTCCTGATTCTTGATGATCTGAAATCTCCTTGATGAATCATGATCAACCCTTGATCAAATGATGAATTTTACTTCATATACTTGATGTTGGCAAAAATTCATGAAGTTTGACTTTGGTTTGACCACAGTTGACCTCAGTTTGACTTTTTAACTACTTTGACTGATTTTGACTCATCTGATCATCTGACTGAGCAAACCTTTGAGAAAAGTTCTGAAATTTGTCATGGGGATTCTTAGACACATATAAGATGTTATGAAGCTCACTTGAAGTCTTGGAAATCCATTTAGCCTGATTAAAGTCAAAACCCTAGTTTTGGATGCACTACTTAGGAGGATGCATTGTCTGAGGGAATTGTCAAATCTTCTGACCAATGATGAACTTTGTGAACCTTGTGAACCTCATAAGATGTCTTGTGAATCTTGTGAACCTCATGAAAGGTCTTGTGAACCTAATGAAAGGTCTTGTGAACCTTGTGAACCTCATAAAGTGTCCTGCAAACTTAATGAACCTCATGGAAGGTCTTGTGAACCTCATAAAGTGTCTTGTAAACTTTATGAACATCATGAAAGGTCTTGTGAACCTTGTGAACCTTGTGAACCTTCTTAGCACACAAAGTCTTGTATTGTGAGGGAAAATTTTGGGGTGCAACAGCTGCCCCTGTTCAATTTTCTGAAACCTGAGGGGTTAGATTGGTATATTTGCCAGTCGTGACCTGGAAGGTTGAAGGGGATTGAACACAAAAGCCCAAAAATTTGCACTCACCGGTGCGTAGAGTGATACTGATGACTAGTTGTATATGCTTGAGTGGGCTTAAAGATGCCACTTGGGGCAAAGTTCTTCAGATACATTTCTTGGAGGATAAAGCAGTCCAAGATATGAAGGTATAATGATAGCTTTCAGGAAGATAAACAACGTCCCGAGGTAGTGGTAATAGCTTTCAGGAGGATAATCAACGTCCTGAGGAAATGATATGCTTTCAGAAGGATAAACAACGTTCTGAGGAAATAATATGCTTTCAGGAGGATAAACAACGTCCTGAGGTAGGGGTGATAGCTTTCAGGAAGATAAACAACGTCCTGAGGAAGTGGTAACCTTTGGGAAGATAAACAACGGCCCAAGGTAATAATATGCTTTCAGGAGGATAAACAACATCCTGAGGAAGTGGTGATATGCTTTCAGAAGGATGAACAACGTTCTGAGGTAATAATATGCTTTCAGGAGGATAAACAACGTCCTGAGGAAGGGGTGATAGCTTTCAAGAAGATAAACAACGTCCTGAGGAAGTGGTAACCTTTGGGAAGATAAACAACGACCCAAGGTAATAATATGCTTTCAGGAGGATAAACAACATCCCGAGGAAGTGGTAACCTTTGGGAAGATAAACAACGGCCCAAGGTAATAATATGCTTTCAGGAGGATAAACAACATCCTGAGGAAGTGATGATATGCTTTCAGAAGGATGAACAACGTTCTGAGGTAATAATATGCTTTCAGGAGGATAAAAAACGTCCTGAGGAAATGATATGCTTTCAGGAGGATAAACAACGTCCTGAGGGATTGATAGCTTTCAGGAGGATAACAACGTCCTGAGGAAATGGTAACCTTTGGGAAGATAAACAACGGCCCAATAGTCACAATTTGTTGATGAAATTTGTCTGCTGGAGAATTAACCTGAAAACAAGGTAGCATTCTGTATGGTAATATTAGTTTATGTATTATGTATGCATGTATAATATGATGCACTTAGGTAATGTATTATGTATATGTATGATATGATGTAAATGATGTATGTATGCATCATGCAGCCTGAAGCGTCTGGATATCTTTGTATAACAACTGCTGGCCAGGGAAAATAAATCCCGATTCGTTGCTGAAGAATATGAGGAACTTGTTCCCGTCTTGTTTGATAATATATTATACATAACCTCCCGTCTTCGTTTGATAATAGGATATACATAATCTTCCGTCTGCTGGGGATAACAAGGTATACATAACCTCCCGTCTTCGTTTGATAATAGGATATACATAACCTCCCGTCTTCGTTCGTCGTACTCCTATTGGAAAGTAAATTCCCGAATATCCGTATGAGGATAAAAGAGATGGATATAAATTCCAGGGGAGATGTGACTTTATGAAGATGGATTTGTCCTACTGGGGATTTGTAACTGCTTTGTAGAGATGAACCGGCGAAGCTTCGTTGAAATCCTTCCCTCGTTCGTCCTTAGTAAATACTATTACTGCATTTCCATGCATTTCTGGTAAACATCAATCATATTAAGCATACATGCATTTCTGGTAAACATCAATCATATTCAAAAGCATACATACATTCAAACACAACCAATGGACGTTTCGCTTATGTAAATAGGGTAAAAGTAAATCTGGATTCAAAGATGGAATTTTATTCATATCAAAGAGTGACCCATACATGGGTGAGTTTATACAAGGAGACAGACATCCTAGTAAGAGGAATTTGTCATAACAAGTTTTACAAACAAAGAAAATCAGCTACGTGGGAAATAATCTTATTGAGTTTCAATTCTACTATTGCCATTATCTTCGAGTATCTCATCTTCTGCTGTTGAGACGGAAACGATTGGATTGAGCTTTATCTGTTTGAGCATTGAGTAAGTAACATAACTGGTTGCAGTTTTATGGGTGATCCAAACGAGACATAGTCATACGCTTTAATCCCTAATTTTTGCCTGGATTGCCCTTTCAGGTTTTCAATCCACCGGGATACCCTTTTTTGCCCAAGCCGCCTTTTCAGGTTTTCGACTTGCCGGGTGTACATCTTTTTATATATATCCCTAATTTTTGCCCAAACCCTTTTGGTTTGCCGGGATGCCCTTATTTTTTCCTAGGCCAGTCAACCTAGCGGGTCTCTTTTTATGCGTAGTATTTTTTAACTATGTCTGCGTTTACAGGCTGTGGGAAGTCTTCACCATCCATAGTAGTAAGTATCATGGCACCTCCTGAAAATACTGTCTTGACTACAAATGGTCCTTCATATGTAGGAGTCCACTTGCCCCTAGGATCACCCTGTGGTAATATGATATGCTTGATTACCAAGTCACCAGCCTGATATACCTTTGGCTTAACCTTCTTGTTAAAAGCTTTGATCATTCGTTTCTGGTACATCTGGCCATGACAAACTGCTGCTAATCTCTTCTCATCAATCAAATTTATCTGGTCAAGTCGAGTCTAAATCCACTCATCTTCATCCAAGCCTGCATCCTTCATAATTCTTAAGGAGGGAATCTGAACTTCAATGGGCAGAACTGCTTCCATACCATATACTAAGGAGAATGGGGTTGCCCCTGTTGAAGTGCGTATTGTAGTACGATAACCATAAAGAGCAAATGGTAACATCTCATGCCAATCCTTGTAAGTAACAGTCATCTTCTGTATAATCTTCTTAATGTTCTTATTAGTAGCTTCTACTGCCCCATTCATCTTTGGACGATACGGAGAAGAGTTGTGATGCTTAATCTTGAACTGCGTGCAGAGATCAGTAATCATAGTGTTGTTCAGATTAGAGCCATTGTTAGTAATAATCCTTTCAGGGATGCCATACCTACATATGAGATTGTTCTTAATGAATCGAGCCACAACATTCTTAGTAACAGATGCAAATGAAGCTGCCTCTACCCACTTCGTGAAGTAATCAATAGCAACCAGGATGAAACGATGCCCATTAGAAGCAGTAGGTTTGATCTCACCAATCATATCAATGCCACACATGGCAAAAGGCCAAGGATCAGTCAACACATTCAATGGTGAGGGAGGTATATGGACTTTATCAGCATAAATTTGACACTTGTGACACGTTCTGGAGTGTTGATAGCAATCAGCTTCCATGGTAGACCAATAGTATCCTGCTCTCAATATCTTCTTTGCCATGGTATGACCACTAGAATGAGTGCCAAAGATCCCATCATGAATATCTTCCATAATCTCAGTTGCTTCTTTCTTATCCACACAACGAAGCATAGTTGAATCATGATTGCGCTTGTACAAAATCCCATTACTCAGAAAGAACTTAGCAGAAAACTTTCTCAGAAACTTCCTATCTTTGATAGACGCCCCTTCAGGGAACTCCTGAGCTTCAAGATATCTTTTCACTTCATAGAACAAAGGCTTCTCCTCTGCCCCTTCAGTGTCAATCTCATTGCAGTATGCAGGCTTCTCAAATCTATCAATAGTAATCTTGGGAGCTTCATCATCCCAACTGATCTCAAACATAGATGCCATGGTGGCCAAAGCATCTGCCAACTGATTCTCTCTCCGTGGAATATGTCTAAAGGTAATCTCTTTGAAATGTGGGATCAAAGATAACACATGCTCTCTGTAAGGAATGAGGTTATCATGCTTGGTATCCCAATCTCCTTTAATCTGACTTACTACCAGGGCTGAATCTCCATACACATCAAGGAACTGAATCTTCATATCAATAGCAGCCTTAATACCCAGGATACATGCCTCATACTCAGCCATGTTATTGGTACAATAGAAACAAAGTCTGGCAGTAATCGGGGTATGACAACCTTCAGGGGAACTGATCACAACACCAACACCATTACCAAGTGCATTAGAGGCACCATCAAAAACCATAGTGCATCGGGATCCTTGTTCAGGTCCGTCATATTGTCCAGGTTCTTTGGTAATAATCATAATGTCTTCATCAGGGAACTCAAAACTCATTGACTGATAATCATCCACTGCTTGATGAGCCAAATGATCAGCCACAACACTTCCTTTAATGGCCTTCTGAGTAGTATAATGTATATCATATTCTGTTAAGATCATTTGCCATCTTGCAATTCTTCCGGAGAGAGCAGGTTTCTCGAATATGTACTTGATTGGATCCATCTTCGAAATCAATAAGGTAGTATGAGTCAACATATACTGTCTTAGTCGGCGAGCATCCCATGCCAAAGCGCAGCAAGTTTTCTCGAGCAGTGAGTATCTTGTTTCACAGTCGGTAAACTTTTTGCTAAGGTAGTATATTGCCTGCTCTTTTCGACCAGACTCATCATGTTGCCCCAACACACACCCCATTGAATTGTCTAACACTGTTAAGTACATAATCAAGGGTCTTCCATCAACTGGTGGCATCAAAATTGGAGGTTCTAGCAGATATCTCTTGATTTCATCAAAGGCAGTCTGGCACTCATCATTCAATTCCATCACCTGGTCTTTTTTCAACAACTTGAAGATTGGCTCACAGATGGCAGTTAATTGGGAAATAAATCTTGCAATGTAATTCAATCGTCCCAAGAAACCTCTAACTTCCTTCTCAGTACGGGGAGCTGGCATCTCTCGTATAGTTTTTACTTTTGCAGGATCCACTTCAATACCTTTTCCACTGACAATGAAACCCAGGAGTTTACCAGATCTAACTCCAAAAGTACACTTGTTTGGGTTCAATCTCAACTTGTATTTCTTCAACCTCTCAAACAACTTGTGCAAATGATCAAGATGTTGTTCTTCATTCTGGGATCTGGCTATCATATCATCCACATACACCTCTATCTCATGATGAATCATATCATGAAACAAAGCCACCATAGCACGCTGATATGTTGCCCCTGCATTCTTCAAACCAAATGGCATTAACTTATAGCAAAAGGTGCCCCACTGTGTAACAAATGTTGTCTTCTCCATATCTTCAGGTGCCATCTTGATCTGATTGTAACCAGAGAAACCATCCATAAAAGAGAATACCTTATGCTGAGCAGTGTTGTCAACCAGAACATCAATATGAGGAAGTGGAAAGTTATCTTTGGGGCTGGCCTTGTTCAAATCTCTGTAGTCCACACACATACGTACCTTACCATCTTTCTTAGGTACTGGTACCACATTTGCAACCCACTGAGGATAAGAAGTCACAGCTAAGAACCCTGCATCAAACTGTTTCATTACCTCTGCTTTGATCTTCTCTGACATTTCGGGACGCATGTGACGAACCTTCTGCTTCTTTGGACGACAATCTTCTTTTACTGGCAAACGGTGAACCACAATGTCTGTATCCAACCCTGGCATATCTTCATAAGACCAAGCAAAGATCTCCACATAGTCACGTAGCATCTGAATCAATCTGCTCTTGACACTATCTTCTAATTCAGCCCCTATCTTGACTTCTTTCCTGTTTTCTTCAGTTCCTAGATTCACAACTTCGACTGGCTCTTCATGTGGCTGTATAGCTTTCTCTTCTTGGTGTAACAACCTAGCAAGCTCTACAGGTACTTCACAATCGTCCTCATTTCCGTCTTCAGCTTGATAGATCGGATTCTCGAAATTATAATTGGCAATAGTAGAACTGTTATCAACAGGATCCAGAGTGGATGAGGATCTGCATTTTAGTGATGTGGGTGTGTGTAAGAACACGTAGCTGATAAAGGTAAAAAATAAAATAAAAGAAAGACAAGGAACACAATATTTACGAAAACGAAACGTCCATTGATTTTTATTGAATGAAGTATGCAAATGAAATGACAGCCCGTAACAAGCACACCATTGTGCCTTGGGTAAGGCACAAGGCTTGAGAGTTTTAATTGTTCAAGAAATCACAAACTTTAAAAAGCAACAACACAGTAATAGTATTTACTCCTGACTAAAGGAGATAGGAATAACATCTTCAGCTTTCCAATTATTGAGTCCAACACCCACAGTAGGAAAAATCCAAGCATCCAAGTTGTAGTCTTCATCATAGTCACCCACAGCATTGATCTGGTCTTTCATAATCCCCTGATTGGTGATACGAACAGCACGAGCACGACGAACAGCCTTCTGGGACTCTGCAGTGAAACCCAAACCAAATTTGTCAGACTTGTAAGGGATATCAGGAAGCTGACCCCAAATAGTACAACCACCTTCATCCACCATAGCTCTAGCATCTTTAAGGGAGGCCATTGTTGGAGGTACTCTGGTGACCACAGGAATTTTCTTGACAACCGGAGGAGCTTCATAATCATTAACAATCCAAGGAACCACTTCAAATGTCTGACACGGAGTTTCAACGTATTCACCTTCCACTTCCAGATACTTAAAAGTGTTTACATGGCTAACAAAATATTCTCCCTCTCCATAGACAGTAACAACCTTTCCTTCTGCCGGATATCTCAGCTTCTGATGTAATGTAGAGGTTACAGCACCTGCCCCATGGATCCAGGGACGCCCAAGCAAACAAGAATACGACGGACGAATATCCATGACATAAAAGGTAGCATTGAAAAACTGAGAACCAACTTTGATTGGGAGATCAATTTCTCCATGCACCACTCTTCTCGAACCATCAAAAGCCTTCACCACTATATTACTGGGTTTCAGCACAGCATCTTCAGGACTCAGCTTATTCAGAACTTCTTTGGGCAACCCATTCAGAGAGGAACCATTGTCTATCAATACATGTGACAGGGTAGTGCCCCTGCATTCAATTGAGATATGCAGAGCCCTGTTATGATCCCTCTTGGCAGGAGTCAAATCAGCATCAGAGAAACCTAACCCATTATCATAGGTCAGGTGGGCAACACAATTCTCAAACTGGTCAACAGAAATTGCATTGGGTACATGAGCAGTCTTCAGAAACTTAATCAAAGCTTTGGCATGAGCCTCAGAACATAACAATAAGGACAGCATAGAAATCTTGGAGGGAGTATGCCCCAACTGATCAACAATGTCATAATCACTCTTGCGAATGATTTTCAATACTTCTTCCATCTGCTTAGCAAGATCATCAGCAGCTGGCACATCAGTAGGTATAGGTTCAATAACGGGACCTTTGCCCCGAGCATCAGTAGTGGAGGTAACAGCAGGAGTAACTGCATTCTTGGAAGTAACTGGAGGAGAGAAGACTCTTCCACTTCGTGTGATCGTACTAGACCCAGCAATATTATCAACATCAACAGGCACATCAGCTAAGGGTTCCTGCTTAACACCATGGATATAAACATCATACCCATAATGCCAAGGCACAGCTTTATCAGACGTATACGGAATAGGACCAGGAGTGGTAATGACCATATGAGCCACTCTAGCTTCAGCAACAATCTTCACAGGGCCTTCAGCAGTAATCTTAATTGGACCCTTATGAGTGATTTTAACAGGTCCCTTGGAAGTGATCCTTACCGGCACTTTATCAACCATATCAACCTCTTCAGTCTTCCTACCTTTAGTAATGTGGTCCACCATACTTTCTACAGACGATGGAGTCCTCTCAAACACTATGGTATATTTATCCATGAGACGTTGAATTCCATCTCTCAATCTCCAGCAACTATCCGGCTTATAGGTACAATACAAACAATCCTCACGACAACCTGGAAAGAACCCAACTTGCACTAACTTCTTCTTGATAACAGACAATGGTGTGGTCAACTCTGCAACTGAATAGATATGTAAATCTTCATCAATTGCATTGACAGTCTTCTCATGATTTGGCATGGGAGCAGTAATCACATTTGGAGTACCCAGAGGGTCAAACTCAATTTCTCCAGCCTCAATCATATCTTGAATTTTGTTCTTCAAGACCCAGCAACTATTAGTATCATGTCCCTGACAATTCGAATGATATGCACATCGTGCATTGGGATTATACCTGGGAGAGGTAACATTGGGATTCTGAGGAGCCTCTTTCAGAGTAATAAGTTCAGCTTTCAACAAGTGTTGCAATGCCTGAGCCATTGACATGTTGATCTTAGTGAACTGCCTTCTAGCCCTCTGTTGGTTGCCCTGTGGCTGCTCTGGTGTTGTAGGAGTTGGATTTGAAATATGAACTGCACTCACAGACTGATGCCTTCTATTACGATCAGGTTGACCATAAACAACATTGGATTCTTTCTTCCCAGTGGGAGGCTTCTTTGCAGTACCTGATGAAGAAGTACCCACTTGAATCTTGCCACTCTTTATACCATTTTCCACGCGCTCTCCTGTCATTATCAACTCAGTGAAGCCAGATGATGAGCTTCCAATGAGATGACTGTAAAAAGGACCATTCAGCGTACACATGAACATATCAACCAATTCCCTGTCAGTTAAAAGGGGTTGTACTCTTCCAGCTAAATCTCTCCACTTCTGAGCATACTCCTTGAAACTTTCTTTGGCACCCATAGACATGCTTTGCAGCTGCATGCGAGTGGGAGCTAAATCAGCATTGTATTGATACTGCTTATAAAAAGCTTCAGCAAGATCATTCCAATCCCTGATGTTGACACTCTCCAACTGATAGTACCACTCCAATTGAGCTCCAGATAAGCTCTCTTGGAAGAAATGGATCCATAACTTTTTATCAGCAATATGAGGTTGGATTCTCCTGACATAAGACCTTAGATGCAGCTTGGGACAAGAGACCCCATCATAAACAACAAAAGTAGGAACCTTGAAACCAATGGGTATGACTACCCCAGATATCAGACTCAAATCTTCAAAATCCAGCCCAGAAGACTTCTGCAACTCCATAGCATCCATTCTATCCACCAGCATCTTGAATTTGTCTTCATTAGGCTCATGGTAGTAATTAGCCTCAGAATCAGAGTCCCCCATAGTGTTGTGGAGACTGCCTCCCTCTTTTTCAGACTCTTCAGACTCATAATCTTCAACTGGTTCTTTGGTCTTGGCAAGACCTTTGAACCTTCTTCCCATGTTGATTAGGCCACCTGACCTTCTAGTCTTCTTAGTCTTCTTGGCCAGCAGTGTCTTCAATTCATCCTGCCCCTTGGACAGGTTCAGGATCAGCTCTTGGAACTGTGCATTTTGTGCCTGGAGATCCTTAACTGTTTGTTCAAGAGCCATTGCTGAAATAAACAACGAGAAGATAAGAAACTTGTACACAATAAACCTGTGATGCAATGATATGTGAATGCATATGCAATGTTTTCAAGGACCGCAGGATTTAAATTTGCTTAAACAAACAAGAAGGTAGACTTTTATTAGTAATAAATTTATTTTTCCTCTTGGGCTTACAGAAAATGAAATGCAATAAATACAAGAGATGGGGTTTTAAGTCTCCCATGGACGTTTCCTCTTTGTGTTGAGGTATGAGTTGAGATTCCGTTCCTCGTGAAGTTGCTTTTTTAGTTCCAGGATTCTTTCTTGGCTTGCTTTGTAATGAGCCTCAAAAGTATCCCTTTGCTCCTTCAACTGGATCCAGGATCTCTGTAAGTCTTCCATGTCAGTAGGCATGTCTGGGTGAAGGATGGTATAAGCAGTATCTCCTTCAGCAACAGGTTCCATGGTAACTGGCAGGATAGCAGGATATGGCATCATGAGAGTCTGAGCACGAGATCGCACCCATCTGAGATAAGCCTCCATAGGAATAATGTACTTAGGCTCCAGAGTCTTGCTGTCAATCCTGTTTACTTTTCCCCATGATCGTATGAATCTCTGACGGTAACCTTGAAGATCGTTGTCGTAGTCAAACACAATGCCCTGAATGAACATGTCGTGTGGACCATCACTCCGAGCGTAACCAAACTGTCGTAAATCTAGAGAGGGGTTGTAGGTGATGCCTCCTCTTATGCCCAGAAGTGGCACATTAGGGAACTCCCCACAACGATCAATGATAGTGACATTCTCCATAGATCTGGAGCACCAAGGGATATTTGAATGCGAGAGTGACATGATCCTTTTGGACCACCTGAACCCTTGCTCATTCTTCATTACTGAGCGAGGAAGGTGAGAAATAAACCACCTAGAAAGAAAAGGTATGCAGCACATCAAAGTTCCTCTTGCCCTTGTAGTACGAGTATGAAGAGAGTGTAGGATGTCTCCAAGCAATGTAGGCACTGGATTATGACTCAGAAATATGTTGATGGCATGAACGTCTATGAACTGATCTGGATTGGGGAACAATACTAAGCCATAAATCAACAAGGCTAAGATCTCCTCAAAAGCATCATAACTCATAGCCTTCAAGAACATTTGAGCCTTCTCTATTAATGCCTTAGCAAGAATACCCTTAACTCTGCTTCTCGTTTCTAGAACAATGTCAGACTTCTTCAGATGTAGAGCTGCAGCAATAACCTCAGGTTTAGGCTCTTTCTCCAAGCCTGTGAAGGGTCTTTGATCCAGAACAGGTATACCCAGAAGTTTAGAGAACTCTTCCATTGTAGGAACCAACTGATAGTCGGGGAATGTAAAGCAATGGTGCTTAGGGTCAAAGAACTGAAACAGAACACTCATCATGTCTTCATTGAATCCTGAGGTGACTAGATCCAGTAGGTGACCATGTCTCTTGATGAACTGGGAATGATCAGACACTTGAGAAACCAACTCTTTAAGCTTAGCAGGTATGCCTACAAAGTTGATCCTGATAGTGTTTCTACGAGCAGAAGCCATGACCTGCAACAAAGAACAAAGATAAATCCTTTGGTCCTTGAAATGGTTAGTGAAAATGCTATGCTTATGATGCATGATGATGTAATGATGTTATGTTCAATCACAAACATGTGGCACACACAAACAAGTCACACAATAGCCCTAGGTTTAAAGGCTTGCATGAGGTTTAAAGGTAAGTACCCTCCCCTGAAGTTAGTTGGTTCATCCTGTCCTACAAAAGTAACCAGGCTCTAAGGGATCTCAATATCATTGATCCTTCACAAGGGTGGTTGTTCAGTAGGCAACTTACTTGCCAACCAAAACCCTCCAAGTTTAGAATCTCAATGAGCGTAGTATCGAGTATCAACCAACTTCAGTCTTCACCAAAGCCGGTTATCTCACTACTTTCTAAAGGCCAAGATGGGATAACTAGGGTTCTAAAAGTTAGTTAGTGCATTGACAACATATGGCAGCCTCATATTATCCTCAACTTGACTTAAGGAACATAAGCACCAACCAAGAAGTCACACTAACTATGGCTACCAGATCAACCATATCTGTATACGCCGTACAGTTTCCTTGGTCTATTGCCATTTACCTAAGGTACACTAGATCCGGGTTAGGATCTTTCACACATAAGAGCCCAACAAGTAAGTATAAAGCAAACAAGGCAAACAATTTTAAAGTGATCTAATTCCTAAGGGTACCCCTCTTTAATATTAAATCCCCAGCAGAGTCGCCAGTTCTGTAACACGGTGGGAGAACTGACTTTAGTTATGTTGCGGATAGCAAGAGTCGCCACCGACTTTTATTTTATCCAAAGGAAAGGCATAAAAGAACAGGAAAGACCTTTTAAAAGATTTTTGGGTCCGGGGGGTAGGTTATGTAAAGGGAAGGTGTTAGCACCCTTTACATCCATGGTTATCCATGGGCTCTTAGTTACTTAGCTCACTTTAAAATGTTTTTGAAATGTGAAGTGTGTGAATAAAAATTTTCTTAAGAGTTTTATAATGATCCATGTACGGATGCGTAAAAAACCTTTGTTTTGAAAATTGTTTGAAGTATGAAGTGTTTGAAATTGTTTTTGAAGAGTGAGCAAGTATCTAAGAGGAACCTACCCTAAGTTTTAAGTCTTTTCTGTTCTTGGATCCTTTAAATGGTAAGACTATCCCTATTATTAAGGAATAGGTAGTCGTTACCTTGGATGTATGGGACAAGTGAAGGGTCATCTGTTATTTAGGCAACTGTGGGGTGTATAAGCAATTCGAAGGGACTTATCATCTTTATTCGAAAGGGACAAGATCATTACGAAGGCAACATTCGAAAGGGGCTTGATCTTTTATTTGTTAAGGGACTAGATGACTTAATTTTGAGGGACTTTTGCTTTATACACCCTACTTGACCTTTTTGATTAGGCAACATGAGAGGTATCCCTAAGGAAGTGAGATGGCGATCAAAGATCGACTTACGTGTGTGAGTGTACAATTTTAATATTTATCTTTAAATTTAAATGATCTAAATTAATTTTAAAATACAAGTATGTTTACACTCCCTATTTACTAACCATAGCATGAAATATAAATAATAAACATTATTAATAAATATTACACCAAGGAACAATTACATAATAATAATTAAGCAAAATATAATAAGCAAAATAAATAAGTAATTATAATTGGGTTAGTGAAAATAATAATAATAAAAATAATACCAAATTAAATGGGGTTAGTAATAAATAAATATCATAAGAATATAATTAATAATAATAATGAAATAAACAAGCATATTATAATAATTAAAAATTCAATTTTATAAACAATTATTATTTAATATTAAAATATAAACAATTATTATAAATTATTATAAGGTTTTAAGTTATGTACAAATTATAAAAATAAGTTAATGATAAACATATTATAGAAAATAAAATTATAATTACAAAATTAATTTAGCAATTTTTTTTAATTATTTCTAAACATATATTTAAGAATTATTTATATACAAAAATTAAGTTATAAACTATTTATGCCATATTATTATATTAACAAAATTAAATTGAAAATTTTAATTTTAAACATAATTATATACAAAATTTAAATTATAAACAAATTATAAACCATATGCATATTATGAAAAATTAATTATATTTACACAAATTAAGTTAAGAATTTATTTGTTTTAAACATAACTTAAAAATTATTTACATTATTAAGATTACCTAATGATAATTTGTAAACAAATAATATTAATAAAAAGTATAGAAACATAATTAACATTAAAAAAACAATTAGGATTTTAAAAAGATATATTTTTAGGGTTATAGTTTGAATTAGGATTAATAATAATAATGAACAAGCAAAAACAAATTAATGGAGAAAAAGAGAAAAATTTACCTTGGCTGGGAATTGAACCCAGCCCCTCTTGCTTTCAAGCACTCAAGCCAGCAACAACAACCACTGGGCCAGCGCGCGCCTGGTGCTAAAGAAAAGAGTCCAATTGCTTTTGTTGTGTAATCCTGGAAATATCATGAAAAATAAAACAACACCAAAAAGGCCTGGGGGGATCGAACCCAGGACCTTTGCAATGCACACAAACACACTTTCCATTCCAGCCGGGAGGGCGCATCTGTCCATATAACAGCTATAATTCATTATATATTATGCCTAATAATTAAACTGAAAAATAAGGAAAACTTTGTGGAAGCCAGGATTCGATCCCTGGACATGGACATCACATGCGCATCCTTTGGCCAACTGAGCTACCACTACAACTGTTAAACAATATCAAAGACAAAACAAAAAATATTATATCCAGTTTTCAAAAATTTGAAATTCGCGCCAGGGCATCATCTTCTTCCTCCAGCCCTGGGATTTTAGCTGCGAATTCAGTTGCCAATTTTCCTGCGAATTTTAATCTGCAGCAAAACCTATGAATCCTAACTAGCATCGAAACAGTGAAATTACATCAAATTAAAAACACAGACAAGGTCTAGAGATTGATTTGAATCGATCTATGGTTTTAGAATTCATTTATACTGGATGAATTGGAAAACCCTAAAGCTCAACCGAAACCCTAAAAATGGTGAATTTCGTTCTAGGTGATAGAACTTCACAAAACCTGCCCAGAAACGATCTATAACACACCACAAACAAAAAGAATTAATCAAAATTCATTAATAACCAGTCAAAGTTTAGAATCGAAAATCAAAAAATTCATGAACATGGTGAATCGGATTATGCATATGAGGATGATTTTGATGCTTTTGATGGCTGGGATTGGTTTAAGGATGTCCAAGGAGTCATTCCATGTCTTAAAAATACCTTCAAATGCCTTGTATAGTGGAAACCGAATTTGACTTTTGTGAGGTTTTTGAAAATATGAACTTACTCTTAGGAGGCTGAAATTCGTGTCTAGTGAGTAGGGTTGTGTTATGTACTTATAATGTGATGATTCTAGGTCAAAAAACTTGAACATTGTGTGAAAGATTTGATCCAAAAAGATTGAGAAAGATAAGCTTTAAAATTCAAATATTCTTGCATAAACACTTTCTATTTCAATCCAATCACCATTATTTTTGTATCATTCTGATCCATATTGAATTCATGACCTTCTAGAACAAAAAATAATTTTAAATCTTCACACTTGATATTTTATTTAAATTTAAAATGATTTTTAGTATAAAAAATCATAATAAATAAATTAAATAAAATAAAAATTATGAGAATATCAAATAATTTTCGTGCATGATGTCATGGATTACTTTGGGTCATTAAAAGTTCAGCCCACTTAGCAAAATTTGGTTTAAAACCTCCATTTGCTTCATAAACTTCCCTAAAATTTCCCAACTTTGCAAGGGCACACATCCTTCAATTTTAATGCTATGAGGGTGTTCTTGGACATTTTGGAAATCTTGAAAGGTCCTATAACCAACCCCATTGGTTTCATGTACATATCATTTACCATTCTCCAGTTATGCCCTTTTGAAGTTGTTGACTTTTTGTTGACTTTCAAAAGGACCTATAATGTCTTAGCTCATACCTTCCAAATGAAGCATTTTTGGGCTTGGCTTGTGAGACACAAAGTTGTAGAGAATTAAATTTCCTTAAAAATGAGATTTGGATGGAAACTTGGTGATGAAGCATGTGAAAGTTATGGCTGGTCAAAGTTCAGTTGACTTTTCCTGAGGAAACCCTAATTTAGAAACTCCTGATTCTTGATGATCTGAAATCTCCTTGATGAATAATGATCAACCCTTGATCAAATGATGAATTTTACTTCATATACTTGATGTTGGCAAAAAATCATGAAGTTTGACTTTGGTTTGACCACAGTTGACCTCAGTTTGACTTTTTAACTGCTTTGACTGATTTTGACTCATCTGATCATCTGACTGAGCAAACCTTTGAGAAAAGTTCTGAAATTTGTCATGGGGATTCTTAGACACATATAAGATGTTATGAAGCTCACTTGAAGTATTGGAAATCCATTTAGCCTGATTAAAGTCAAAACCCTAGTTTTGGATGCACTGCTTAGGAGGATGCATTGTCTGAGGGAATTGTCAAATCTTCTGACCAATGATGAACTTTGTGAACCTTGTGAACCTCATAAGATGTATTGTGAATCTTGTGAACCTCATGAAAGGTCTTGTGAACCTTGTGAACCTCATAAAGTGTCCTGCAAACTTCATGAACCTCATGGAAGGTCTTGTGAACCTCATAAAGTGTTTTGTAAACTTTATGAACCTCATGAAAGGTCTTGTGAACCTTGTGAACCTTCTTAGCACACAAAGTCTTGTATTGTGAGGGAAAATTTTGGGGTGCAACACATGCCATGACATTTTATGCATTCATTTGATTCATAACACATCTTAGGACATAATAGAATCATGTTTGATCATTGCATCTTTCATTTGTCATGTTGTATGTAATTTGCATTTCATGTATGTTCATGGTTCTAAGCATGTTTCTTTTGCATTCCATATGTTTGTATGATCATCCTCATGCCTTGTTTCATGTTTGCATCATCTCTTAGCATCATTAACATCATGTATTTGCTTCTGACTTTGTCTTGCACCATGCCATTGCATCTCATTTGCATTGCATTTCATTTCTTTCACTAACTTTTCAGGTGGTAAGTTACTTTGAGAAGTGAATTTGCCTTCACTTCTCACAATCTCTTTTCACCTCTCTTATGCACCATTGCTGCATTCTTTGTATGTGTTTGGATTGAGCTTGCTCTTTCTTGTTCATCTTACCTTCTTTCTTCAAGCAACTTGACTTCTTAAGTGAAGCAAGTTGTTTTGCTTCTCTTTGCTCCTTTCATCTGCTTCCCTCCTTGGTGGTTCTTTGAAGATCTTTCTTGCAAACCTCACAAACCCTAGGAATGACCAAGCATGATAACAATTAGGATTGATTAGTCCCCCACTTAGTTTTTACCTTTGTGTCTCTTTGAGTCTTCTCTTCTCATCTCATAATCAGGGGCTAAACCCTAAAGGCTTTAAGGCTTTGTGATTAAGCTTATGCCTGCATCCTTCTATTAGGATGGAGTGTATAACTTTAATCCTAAGTGTTAAGCCCTTAATGTGTTTAAATCCTTTAATCAATTCACCTAATAATCACTAAGACATCAAGCTTGTAACTTGGGCCTTGCATTAGGGTTCTAATTCTTCCTTAATTGGTTAAGAAGGACTAACCCTAGTGTTAATGGACAAGTCCCCCTCAAGTTGTCTTACAAACCCTAAAAATCGCTTCTTCATCATATCATTAACTAAAATCCACTTAATAAAGGCTTTTTTTGTCATGAGGTTAATCCCTAATCATGGATTAAGTTGAGGAGTCTTCCTCAGCTTAAACATTCTCATCTATTATCCTTCTATTAGGATGGTGTAATGAGTCTGTTTAATCCCTGATTATGGCTTAGTCTCATTAATTAACACTAAACAAAAACAACAAAAACATCTAAATAATCACAAGTAGGTTAATGATCTTAATCTTACACCATGGTGATTAAGTGTGAGATGCTGACTTCACACTTAAGGTATTCTCATTACCCCTAATCAGAGGGAAGATGTGATGAGTTTACTAACCCATTGGTTTGGGCTTAAGCTCATTAACTTATGACAAATCTCCAAAAGCAATAAAAAACTGAAAACACAAAAAACAAACAATAATCGTCTCCTCCGGGATTCTTTTCTCACCTCATTCACTCACAAACGAGAACTTGCTTCTTCCGTCTAATGCAAGACAGTTTGCACCTGAGCCAGACAGGTCATACACTTGAGCATAGACAAGTAAGCAGTTCACAAGTCAATTCATCTTTCAGTCTCTTTGGGTCGAACTACGGTGTTCTGACTTCCTCATTGCACGAGAGGATACGTAGGCATAACTTAACAGTTATCGAACAAAAGTCTCTGTATATTCCCCCTCTTTCCAGCCTTATTCTTTTAGCCTCATTATCATGAGCATTTCATTCTGTCCTTACACTGACACTTCACTTATACATTTCACTTCTCTTACACCGACACCTGTACATCCTTTTCCAGCTCTTTTATACACAAATTGCACTGACACTACCCCTTTAAAACACAAATCTTTTAAGCGTGGATCCCGTCGAGTACGACGGACAATCTGGGTGCTAATACCTTCCCAGGTTGTAACCAACCCCCTTTCTCAGTCTCTCTGGTTCGCAACCGTCTTATCCAAATCTTCCTAGGTCTATGCAGCATTACCTTTCCTTCGGGATAAAAATGCCTAGCTGGCGACTCTTGTCCTTTCTTGGGAGTTCACTCTTGCGTATTCTCACATCCCCCTTTCGCCGACCGTTCGCGTCTGTACCCCTCTTGGCCCCGGTTGTCATTTGGCGGGAGCGACAGCTTGGCGACTCTGCTGGGGACCCTTATACTGTAACCAGGGCTTCTGGTTCTTTTTGTGGGTTCCTCCTAGCGCTTGTTTGATTTGTGTTACTGGGGTGTTATGTGCTAATTGTGTTTATATAGTTGCTTTTATTTATTGCTTTATGTACAGTTTTGTTTATTGCTTTCTTTATAGCTTTATATACATCATACTGTCATACTGTTCTGGCTGGATCTGTTTTCTGTCTTGTTGGGTGGGGTTCTACTGAGAGTTTAAGGTCCTATACCTGGGACCTGAGTGACACCTAGGCTAGAGTGGTTCATGTTCTTTCCCATTCCATTTCGGTCTGGTGCGGGAATATGAAACACGGTTCAGATATGGGTTTCTTCTTGAGAACTCTGTGCTACAGATCTCCTGTAGTGATAGGGCTATCTGGGAAGCCTGCTAAGTCTGGATGACCTTTATTATGACCTTCAGAAGCTGAGGGGAATTAGAGGAGGATCTTTTATGGTTATTGTAAACAATGTACCTCCGGGTTAGAAGTGTTTACACTTCTCATAACTGATCCAAGTCTGAGGATCCTTGTTCTAGAACACCACCTGTGAGAGGGTTGGGCTGTTTACAGGTTTGCAGGTACCATTGGCCACAGCATACCCTGATACTTTGTTTGATTAAGAGTACTCCACTTTGGACAGTTCTTGTGATTTTAACCCTGGACATGTGACTCTTTATTTGAGTCCCCCACCTTGGTTACTGGACTTCTGAACCTCCATCTGGACTTCTTAAACATACATGGACTTATATCAAAGCAGTAATCAGATCCAGCTTGATCACAAACCCTTGCATATCATTTGCATACATCATCATCGCATCATTTAACATTTGCTAATTTGTTTTTCAGGGTATCCATATTACATTTGGCTTGGTTTTGACCCCTTCATCTGCATAAGACCCTTGTTCATCAGCTATCTGCTTCAGCCATCTTCATCAGTTGCCTGCTTCAGCTACTGTTATCACCAGTCTCAGCCTATCAGTAGTTCATCTTCAGTACCAGTCCTCATCATTAGCATCTGTTCTCAGCTCTTCATCAGCAGTTATGGCACCCAAGAAGAGCAACATTTCATACCACTTCTTTGAGCCTGTGCTAGCTGGCATCAGGCAGGTCCAGGCACTCGTCACCCCAGACCATATCCCATTATTCAGAGAACATTATGAGAGCATCCTTGATATGGTTATGGACTTGGACCCTTCTCAGAGGAGTTTGATTCACACTTGCCTACAGTTCTATGATCCTCCTTTGAGATGCTTCACTTTTCAGGATTTTCAGTTGGGACCTCTGTTGGAGGAGTTTTCATCACTGATTGGAGTACCTGTCAGGGGTGGTATCCCCTTCAACCCAGAAATGGCTTCTGTAACACGGTGGGAGAACTGACTTTAGTTATGTTGCGGATAGCAAGAGTCGCCACCGACTTTTATTTTATCCAAAGGAAAGGCATAAAAGAACAGGAAAGACCTTTTTAAAAGATTTTTGGGTCCGGGGGGTAGGTTATGTAAAGGGAAGGTTTTAGCACCCTTTACATCCATGGTTATCCATGGGCTCTTAGTTACTTAACTCACTTTGAATTGTTTTTGAAAAGTGTAGTGTGTGAATAAAAATTTTCATAAGAGTTTAATAATGATCCATGTACGGATGCGTAAAAAACTTGTATTTTGAAAATTGTTTGAAATGGTGAAGTGTTTGGAAAGTTTTTAAATGAAGTGAGTAAGCAACTATGAGGAACCTACCCTAAAGTTTAAGTCTTTCTGTTCTTTATCCTTTAAATGGTAAGACTATCCCTATTATTAAGGAATAGGTAGTCATTACCTTGGATGTGAGGGACATATGAGGGACATCTGTTAATGAAGGCAACTGTGGGGTGTATTAAGCATTTGGAGGGACTATCATCATTATTCGAAAGGATCTTGATCTTTATGAAAGGCAACCATTAGGGACTTGATGACTTTTCTTTTAAGGGACTTGCTTTATACACCCCACTTGACCTTATGATTAGGCAACATTGTGAGGCAACCCTAGAAAGTGAGATGGCGATTAAAAATCGACTTACGTGTGTGAGTGTTTAATTTATATTTATCTTTAATTAAAATGATCTAAATTTAATTTTAAATATAATACATGTTTACACTCCCTATTTTACTAACCATAGTATAAAAAAATAACTTAAATATTTACAAAAATTACACCAAGGAGCAATTACATAATAATTATAATAAGCAATTAAAATAAATAGCAAATAAATAAATATAAATAATAAGCAAAAATAAATAAATAGGCAATAATAAATATAATAGGGGTTAGTAATAATAATAATAATAAAATTAAATAAGGTTAGTGAAATAATAATAATAAGCATAAAAAAATAAATATATTAGTAATAATATGGTTAGTAATAATAACAATAATTAAAATAAATAGAATTAGCAAAAATATTATAAGAACATGATGAAAATAATAAACACAAAATTAGATTTTTAATATAGACATTTATTTAAAAATATGAACAATTAAATAATTATTATAACATTTTAGTTTATGTACAAATTATTAAATTATTTTTAAGCATATTATAATTACAAGATTTAATCATTATAGGTTTAATTATTTTTATGCACATATTTAGATTATAAACATATTATATAAAGAAAATAAGTTATAATTATTCTTACAAAATTTAATTATATTTAATAAATATGTACATAACAATTATATTTATAAAATTTAATTATACTAAATATTATATTTACAAAAAGATTAGAAATTTAAATCATAAAATAAAATTAGTTTTTTATTATTTAGAAAATAAATTAGGTTTTACAAAATTAGGGTTTATTTAGAAAATATTTTTTAAGGTTTAATTTAATATACAAAATTATTTAAATAAACATACATATATTATAATTTAATTTCATAATAAAAAAAAACTTAAATTGAAAAAAAAATAAAAGTGTAGAATTTTAGAAAATATAAATGTTGTTTTATATGTTATTTAAATATATATATACATGCATAATTTATTTTTTACTTAATAATAAGAAAATAATTAAACTAATTAATTAAATAAATCAAAACAAAAAAAAAAGTAGTAAAAAGAAACTTACCTTGGCTGGGTTTGAACCTAGGACACCTTGCCTGCAAGCAACAAAACGTACCACCAGGCCAGCCACGTATTGGTGATAATGGAATGAGTTGAATCAGTTTTATGCAATGTCTGGAAAAATCAGAAAAATAAATGGGAGCAAAAGGCCTGGGGGAGGATTGAACCCAGGACCTCTTAACACACAAACGTACGCATGACCATCCGGCTGGGTGAGCAAATCTGATATTGGAATGAGAACAATACATAATATATTATAACAACTTAATTCCTGGAAAAAAGAAATAAAAAGGAACCAAAGTCAGGGTTCGAACCCCTGCCCTTTGCTTTGAATACCCAAGACCAAGCAGCCAACCACTGGGACAAGCCATGCGCTTGTGATAATAACTCAACATTAAAACATAAAATATTTAAATTATAATTTGAATTTCCAGAACGCGCCAACAGCTTCTTCTTCTCCAAATTTCCTGCGAAATTTCCTCCCTTTTTTCCTGCGAATCTTGCTGCGTGTTCTTCAATGTTTCAAACCTGCGAAAACCAATCTCCAACAAAACAATACCAATTCATGAAATTAATTAATGTTTTATGATCCTCACAGTCCATACAACATCCCTATGTTCTTCAAATTCATTTATATTTAGGGAATTGAAGAACCCTAATTTGGAGGTCCAAACCCTAATCATGGCCGAATCCATTCTAGGCAGTGAAGCTTTGGTTTAATGATCCAGAAACGATCTACACAACATCACAAACAAGATTATGCAAACAAAATTCAATGAAAAGCCATAAATTAATGGAATCGAAAAAAATATTTTCAAGAGCAAGCAAGCTTCGGGTTGCACAATATGTCATGATTTTGATGCATATGAATGATGGTTCATGATCAGGGAAGTCCAAGGAGTCTTGCTATGTTCTTGTTTTACCTTCTAGAGCCCTGGAAATCAAAAACCGAATGTGAGTTTTTGGATGGTTTTTCAATTTGTGAAACTTACTTTTAGAGGCAGAGAATTCGTCTCTTTGCAATGGCAATGAGTTATGCACTTATAGGAGAGTGAATTAGGTCAAAAAGATTGATTGCTTGTGTGGAAAAATTGATATGAAAAGATCCAAATTGATCATGCCTTGAAAATCAAATATTCATGTGTGAATGCTTGCTATTTTTGGACAAATCTCATGATTTCTTTCCTCTTCAATTCAAATCAATATTAAAGACTTTCTAGAAGCTTAATCTCCATCAAATCTTACATTTTCATATTTTATTTTTATTTAAAATGATTTTTAATGAATTAAATCAAAATAAATAAAAATAAAATAATAAAAATTCTGATTTTTAATGGTTTGGGTCGTGCATGAAGTCATTGTATGGTTTGGGTCATCATTTGGCAAGCCCATTTGGAAGAAATTGGTTTTAGACCTCCATTTTCATCATAAACCAACCCAAAATTTCCCAACTTTGCAAGGGCACATATCCTTCAATTTTAATGGTATGAGGGTGTTCTTGGACATTTTGGAAAGCTTGAAGAGTCCTCTAACCAACCCCACTGGTTTCATGTCCATATCATTTACCAATCTCAAGTTATGCCCTTTTGAAGTTGTTGACTTTTTGTTGACTTTCAAAAGGACCTATAATGTCTTAGCTCATACCTTCCAAATGAAGCATTTTTGGGCTTGGCTTGTGAGACACAAAGTTGTAGAGAATTCAATTTCCTTCAAAATGAGATTTGAGTGGAGATTTGGTGATGAAGTATGTGAAAGTTATGGCTGGTCAAAGTTCAGTTGACTTTTACTAAGGAAACCCTAATTTAGAAACTCCTGATTCTTGATGATCTGGAATCTCTTTGATGAATCATGATCAACCCTTGATAAAATGATGAATTTTACTTCATATACTTGATGTTGGCAAAAAATCATGAAGTTTGACTTTGGTTTGACCACAGTTGACCTCAGTTTGACTTTTTAACTGCTTGGACTGATTTTGACTTATCTGATCATCTGACTGAGCAAACCTTTAAGAAAAGTCTTGAAACTTGTCATGGGGGTTCTTATACATATATAAGATGTTATGAAGCTCACTTGAAGTCTTGGAAGTCCATTTAGCCTGATTAAAATCAAAACCCTAGTTTTGGATGCACTGCTTAGGAGGTGCATTGTCTGAGGGAATTGTCAACTCTTCTGACCAATTGTGAACTTTGTGAACCTAGTGAACCATCATAAAATGTCTTGTGAACCTCATGGGAGGTATTGTGAACCTTGTGAACCTTGTGAACCTCATAAAGTGACTTGTAGACTTCATGAACCTCATGAGAGGTCTTGAAAGCATTGTGAATCTTGTGAACCTTGTGAACCTTCATGAAGTGATTTGTAGACTTCATGAACCTCATGAAAGGTCTTGGAAGCATTGGGAAACTTGTGAACCTTGTGAACCTTCATAAAGTAGCTTGTAGACTTCATGAACCTCAGGGAAGGTCTTGAAAGTGTTGTGAATCTTGTGAACCTTGTGAACCTTCATGAAGTGATTTGTAGACTTCATGAACCTCATGAAAGGTCTTGGAGGCATTGTGAAACTTGTGAACCTTGTGAACCTACTTAGCACACAAAGTCTTGTATTGTGAGGGCAAATTTTGGGGTGCAACAGCTGCCCCTGTTCAATTTTCTGAAACCTGAGGGGTTAGATTGGTATATTTGCCAGTCGTGACCTGGAAGGTTGAAGGGGATTGAACACAAAAGCCCAAAAATTTGCATTCACCAGTGCATAGGGTGATACAGATGACTAGTTGAATATGACTGAGTGGGCTTAAAGATGCCACTTGGAGAAAAAGTTCTTCAGATACATTTCTTGGAGGATAAAGCAGTCCAAAATATGAAGGTATAATGATAGTTTTCAGGAGGATGAAGCAGTCCTGATGTAGTGATGATAGCTGTCAGGAGGATGGAGCAATCCTGAGGTATTGATGATAGCTGTCAGGATGATGGAGCAATCCTGAGGGATGATAAGCTTTCAGGAGGATGAAGCAGTCCTGATGTAGTGATATGTTTCCAAGAGGATGAAGCAGTCTTG
Organism: Lathyrus aphaca; assembly: GCA_963966055.1. Classification (NCBI taxonomy): domain Eukaryota; kingdom Viridiplantae; phylum Streptophyta; class Magnoliopsida; order Fabales; family Fabaceae; genus Lathyrus; species Lathyrus aphaca. Next base: position 304,839,116 of record OZ014521.1, read on the forward strand.
AGAGGTTGATAATATGCTTTCAGGAGGATAAAGCAATCCTGAAGTAGTGATATGTTTCCAAGAGGATGAAGCAATCTTGAGAGGTAATAAATTTTCAGGAGGATAAAGCAGTCCTGATGTATAATGCTCTTAGGAGGATAAAGCAGTCCTGATGGAAGATATGCTTTCAGGAGGATAAAGCAATCCTGATAATCATAAGTTTGTTTGCTGGATAATTAACCTGAAAACAAGATAACATTTCGTATAATAATATTAGCTTATGCATTATGTATGCATGTATGATATGATGCACTTAGGTAATGTACTATGTATCTATGTATATGTATGTGTATGGTATGATGTAGATGATGTATGTATGATATGACACGGCCGGAAGCGTCTGGATATCTTTGTATAGCAACTGCTGGCCAGGGAAAATAAATCCCAATTTGTTGTTGAAGAACATGAAGAACTCGTTCCCGTCTTGCTTGATAGTATATTATACATAACCTTCCGTATGCTGGGGATAGCAAGGTATATATATCACCTTGTCTGCTGGGGATAGTAGGGTATATATAACCTCCCGTCTTCGTTCGTCGTACCCTTATTGGAAAGTAAATTCCCGTATATCCGTATGAGGATAAAAGAGATGGATATAAATTCCAGGGGAGATGAGACTTTATGAAGATGGATTCGTCCTACTGAGGGTTTGTAACTATTTTGTAAAGATGAACCGGCGAAGCTTCATTGAAATCCTTCCCTCATTTGTCCTTAGTAAATACTATTACTGCATTTTCATGCATTTCTGGTAAACATCAATCATATTAATCATACATGCATTTCTTGTAAACATCAATCATATTCAAAAGCATACATACATTCAAACACAACCAATGGACGTTTCGCTTATGTAAATAGGGTAAAAGTAAATCTGGATTCAAAAGATGGAATTTATTTATATCAAAAAGTGATCCATACATGGGTAAGTTTGTACAAGGAGACATAAATCCTAGTAAGAGGATTTTGCCATAAAATTTTACAAAAGGGAATCAGCTATGTGGGAAATAATCCTATTGAGTTTCAATTCTACTATTGCCATTATCTTCAAGTATCTCATCTTCTGCTGTTGAGACGGAAATGATTGGACTGAGCTTTATCTGTTCGAGCTTGAGTAAGTAGTACAACTGGTTGCAGTTTCATGGGTGATCCAAACGAGACATAGTCATACGCTTTAATCCCTAACTTTTGCCTGGATTGCCCTTTCAGGTTTTCAATCCACCGGGATACCCTTTTTTGCCCAAGCCGCCTTTTCAGGTTTTCGACTTGCCGGGTGTACATCTTTTTATATATATCCCTAATTTTTGCCCAAACCCTTTTGGTTTGCCGGGATGCCCTTACTTTTGCCTAGGCCTGTCAACCTAGCGGGTCTCTTTTTATGCGTAGTATTTTTTAACTATGTCTGCGTTTACAGGCTGCGGGAAATCTTCACCATCCATTGTAGTGAGTATCATGGCACCTCCTGAGAACACTGTCTTGACTACAAATGGTCCTTCATATGTTGGAGTCCACTTGCCCCTAGGATCACCCTGTGGTAATATGATACGCTTGATTACCAAGTCACCAGCCTGATATACCTTTGGCTTAACCTTCTTGTTAAAAGCTTTGATCATTCGTTTCTGGTACATCTGGCCATGACAAACTGCTGCTAACCTCTTCTCATCAATCAAATTTATCTGGTCAAGTCGAGTCTGAATCCACTCATCTTCATCCAAGCCTGCATCTTTCATAATTCTTAAGGAGGGAATTTGAACTTCAATGGGCAGAACTGCTTCCATACCATAGACTAAGGAGAATGGGGTTGCCCCTGTTGAAGTACGTATTGTAGTACGATAACCATGAAGAGCAAATGGTAACATCTCATGCCAATCCTTGTAAGTAATAGTCATTTTCTGTACAATCTTCTTAATGTTCTTATTAGCAGCTTCAACTGCCCCATTCATCTTTGGACGATACGGAGAAGAGTTGTGATGCTTAATCTTGAACTGCGTGCAGAGATCAGTAATCATAATGTTGTTCAGATTAGAGCCATTGTCAGTGATAATCCTTTCAGGGATGCAATACCTACATATGATATTATTCTTAATAAACCGAGCCACAACATTCTTAGTAACAGATGCAAATGAAGCTGCCTCTACCCACTTCGTGAAATAATCAATAGCAACCAGGATGAAACGATGCCCATTAGAAGCAGTAGGCTTGATCTCACCAATCATATCAATGCCCCACATGGCAAAGGGCCAAGGAGCAGTCAACACATTTAATGGTGATGGAGGTACATGGACTTTATCAGCATAAATTTGGCATTTGTGACATGTTCTGGAGTGTTGATAGCAATCAGCTTCCATAGTAGACCAATAGTAACCTGCTCTCAATATCTTCTTTGCCATAGTATGACCACTAGAATGAGTGCCGAAGATCCCATCATGCATGTCTTCCATAATCTCAATTGCTTCCTTCTTATCCACACAACGAAGCAAAGTTGAATCATGATTGCGCTTGTACAAAATGCCATTACTCAAAAAGAACTTAGCAGAGAACCTTCTCAGAAATTTCCTATCTTTGACAGATGCCCCTTCAGGGAACTCCTGAGTTTCAAGATATCTTTTTACTTCATAGAACCAAGGCTTCTCCTCTGCCCCTTCTGTGTCAATTTCATTGCAGTATGCAGGCTTCTCAAATCTATCAATGATAATCTTAGGAGCTTCATCATCCCAACTGATCTCAAACATAGATGCCATGGTGGCCAAAGCATCTGCCAACTGATTCTCTCTTCGTGGAATATGTTCAAAGGTAATCTCTTTGAAATGTGGGATCAAAGACAACACATGCTCTCTGTAAGGAATGAGGTTATCATGCTTGGTATCCCAATCTCCTTTGATCTGACTAATTACCAGAGCTGAATCTCCATACACGTCAAGGAACTGAATCTTCATATCAATTTGCCTCATACTCAGCCATGTTATTAGTACAATAGAAACAAAGTCTGGCAGTAATCGGGGTATGACAACCTTCAGGGGAACTAATCACAACACCAACACCATTACCAAGTGCATTGGAGGCACCATCAAAAACCATAGTCCATCGGGATCCTTGTTCAGGTCCGTCATATTGTCCAGGTTCTTTGGTAATAATCATAATGTCTTCATCAGGGAACTCAAAACTCATTGACTGGTAATCATCCACTGCTTGATGAGCCAAATGATCAGCAACAACACTCCCTTTAATGGCCTTCTGAGTAGTATACTGTATGTCATATTCTGTCAAGATCATTTGCCATCTTGCAATTCTTCCGGAGAGAGCAGGTTTCTCAAATATGTACTTGATTGGATCCATCTTTGAAATCAACAAGGTAGTATGAGTCAACATATACTGTCTTAGTCGGCGAGCAGCCCATGCCAAAGCGCAACAAGTTTTCTCGAGCAGTGAGTATCTTGTTTCACAGTCGGTAAACTTTTTGCTAAGGTAGTATATTGCCTGCTCTTTTCGACCAGACTCGTCATGTTGTCCCAATACACACCCCATTGAGTTGTCTAACACTGTTAAGTACATAATCAAGGGTCTTCCATCAACTGGTGGCATCAAAATTGGAGGTTCTAGCAGATATCTCTTGATTTCATCAAAGGCAGTCTGGCACTCATCATTCCATTCCATCACCTGATCTTTCTTCAACAACTTGAAAATTGGCTCATAGATGGCAGTTAATTGGGAAATAAATCTTGCAATGTAGTTCAATCGTCCCAAGAAGCCTCTAACCTCTTTCTCAGTACGGGGAGCTGGCATCTCTCGTATGGCTTTCACTTTTGCAGGATCCACTTCAATACCTTTTCCACTGACAATAAAACCCAGGAGCTTTCCAGATCTAACTCCAAAAGTACACTTGTTTGGATTCAATCTCAACTTGTATTTCTTCAACCTCTCAAACAATTTATGCAAATGATCAAGATGTTGTTCTTCATTCTGAGACCTGGCTATCATATCATCTACATACACTTCTATCTCATGATGAATCATATCATGAAACAAAGCCACCATAGCACGCTGATATGTTGCCCCTGCATTCTTCAAACCAAATGGCATTACCTTATAGCAAAAGGTGCCCCACTGTGTAACAAATGTTGTCTTCTCCATATCTTCAGGAGCCATCTTGATCTGATTGTAACCAGAGAAACCATCCATAAAAGAGAATACCTTATGCTGAGCAGTGTTGTCTACCAGAACATCAATATGAGGAAGCGGAAAGTCATCTTTGGGGCTAGCCTTGTTCAAATCTCTGTAGTCTACACACATACGTACCTTACCATCTTTCTTAGGAACTGGTACCACATTTGCAACCCACTGAGGATAAGAAGTCACAGCTAAGAACCCTGCATCAAACTGTTTCATTACCTCTGCTTTGATCTTTTCTGACATCTCAGGACGCATACGACGAACCTTCTGCTTCTTTGGCCGACAATCTTCTTTTACTGGTAAACGATGAACCACAATGTTTGTATCCAACCCTGGCATATCTTCATAAGACCAAGCAAAGATCTCCACATAGTCACGTAACATCTGAATCAACCTGCTCTTGACACTATCTTCTAAATCAGCCCCTATCTTGACTTCTTTCCTGTTTTCTTCAGTTCCCAGATTCACAACTTCGACTGACTCTTCATGTGGCTGTATAGCTTTCTCTTCTTGTTGTAACAACCTAGCAAGCTCTACAGGTACTTCACAATCGTCCTCATTTCCGTCTTCAGTTTGATAGATCGGATTCTCGAAATTATAATTGGCAATAGTAGAACTGTTATCAACAGAATCCAGAGTGGATGAGGATCTGCATTTTAGTGATGTGGGTGTGTGTAAGAACACATAGCTGATAAAGCAAAAATAAAAGAAAAGAAAGACAGGGAACACAATATTTACGAAAACGAAACGTCCACTGATTTTATTGAATGAAGTATGCAAATGAAATGACAGCCCGTAACAAGCACACCATTGTGCCCCGGGTAAGGCACAAGGCTTAAGAGTTTAATTGTTCAAGAAATTACAAACTTAAAAGCAACAACACAGTAATAGTATTTACTCCTGACTAAAGGAGATAGGGATAACATCTTCGGCTTTCCAATTGTTGAGTCCAGCACCCACAGTAGGAAAAATCCAAGCATCCAAGTTGTAGTCTTCATCATAATCTCCCACAGCATTGATCTGATCTTTCATAACCCCTTGATTGGTGATACGAACAACACGAGCACGACGAACAGCCTTCTGGGACTCTGCAGTGAAACCCAAACCAAACTTGTCAGACTTGTATGGAATATCAGGAAGTTGACCCCAAATAGTACAACCACCTTCATCCACCACAGCTCTAGCATCATTGAGGGAGGCCATTGCCATTGTTGGAGGTTTTCTGGTGACCACAGGAACTTTCTTCGCAACAGGAGGAGCTACATAGTCATTAACAACCCAAGGAACCACTTCAAACGTCTGACACGGAGTCTCAATGTATTCACCTTCCATTTCCAGATACTTGAAAGTATTCACATGGCTGACAAAGTATTCCTCTTCTCCATAGACAGTGACAACCCTTCCTTCTACCGGATATCTCAACTTCTGGTGTAATGTGGAGGTTACAGCACCTGCCCCATGGATCCAGGGACGACCAAGCAGACAAGAGTATGAAGGGCGAATATCCATCACATAAAATGTAGCAGTAAAGACCTGGGAGCCAACTTTGATTGGAAGATCAATTTCCCCATGTACTACTCTTCTAGAACCATCAAAAGCCTTCACCACAATGTTACTGGGCTTCAGCACAGCATCTTCAGGACTTAGCTTGTTCAGGACTTCCTTGGGCAACACATTCAGAGAGGAACCATTGTCTATCAATACATGTGACAGGGTAATGCCCCTACATTCAATTGAGATATGCAAGGCCCTGTTATGATCCCTCTTGGCAGGGGTCAAATCAGCATCAGAAAATCCTAACCCATTGTCATAGGTCAGGTGGGCAACACAGCTCTCAAACTGATCCACAGAAATTGCACTGGGTACATGAGCAGTCTTCAGAAACTTGATCAAAGTTTTTGCATGAGCTTCAGAACATAACAACAAGGACAGTATAGAAATCTTTGAGGGAGTATGCCCTAACTGATCAACAATGTCATAATCACTCTTGCGAATGATTTTCAATACTTCTTCCATCTGCTTAGAGAGATCATCAGCAGCTGGCACATCAGTAGATACAGGCTCAATAACAGGACCCTTGCCCCGAGCATCAGTAGTGGAAGTAGCAGCAGGAGCAACTGCATTCTTGGAAGCAACTGGAGGAGAGAAGACTCTTCCACTACGTGTGATCTTACTAGATCCAGCAATATTGTCAACATCAACGGGCACATCAGCTAAGGGCTCTTGCTTAACACCATGGATGTAAACATCAGATCCGTAATGCCAAGGCACAACTTTGTCAGACGTATACGGGATAGGGCCAGGAGTAGTAATAACCACAGGAGCTACTCTGGCTTCAGCAACAACTTTCACAGGACCTTCAGCAGTAATCCTGATTGGACCTTGATGGGTGATTTTAATAGGTCCCTTGGAAGTGATTCTCACCGGCACTTTGTCAACCATGTCAACCTCTTCAACTTTCCTACCTTGAGTAATATGATCCACCATACTCTCCACAGAAGACGGTCTCCTTTCAAACACTATAGTATACTTATCCATGAGACGTTGAATTCCATCTCTCAATCTGAAGCAACTATCCGGCTTATAGGTACAGTACAAACAATCTTCACGACAACCTGGAAAGAACCCAGCTTGTACTAACTTCTTCTTGATAACGGACAATGGTGTAGTCAGCTCATCAACTGAATGGATGTGTAAATCTTCCTCAATGGCATGACAGTCTTCTTGTGATTTGGCATTGGAGCAGTAATCACGTTTGGAGTACCTGGAGGATCAAACTCAATTTCTCCAGCATCAATCATATCTTGAATTTTATTCTTCAAGACCCAGCAGTTATTAGTATCATGTCCTTGACAATTTGAATGGTATGCACACTGTGCATTGGGGTTGTACCTGGGAGAGGTAACATTAGGATTCTGAGGAGCCTCTTTCAGAGTAATAAGTTCAGCCTTCAACAAATGTTGCAATGCCTGAGCCATTGACATGTTGATCTTCGTGAACTGCCTTCTAGCCCTCTGTTGGTTGCCCTGTGGCTGCTCTGTTGTTGCAGGAGTTGGATTTGAAATATGAACCGCACTAACAGACTGATGCCTTCTGTTACGATCAGGTTGACCATAAACAGCATTGGATTCTTTCTTCCCAGTGGGAGGCTTCTTTGCAGCACCTGATGAAGAAGTACCCACCTGGATCTTACCATTCTTTATACCATTTTCTACTCGCTCTCCTGTCATGATCAACTCAGTGAAGCCAGATGATGAGCTTCCAATGAGATGACTGTAAAATGGACCATTCAACGTACACATGAACATATCAACCAATTCCCTATCAGTTAAAGGGGGTTGAACTCTTCCAGCTAAATCTCTCCACTTCTGAGCATACTCTTTAAAACTTTCTTTGGCACCCATAGACATGCTCTGAAGCTGCATGCGAGTGGGGGCTAAGTCAGCATTGTATTGGTACTGCTTATAAAAAGCTTCAGCAAGATCATTCCAGTCTCTGATGTTGGCACTCTCCAACTGATAATACCACTCCAGCTGAGTTCCAGATAAGCTCTCTTGAAAGAAATGGATCCACAACTTTTTATCAGCAGTGTGGGGTTGAATTCTTCTGACATATGACCTCAAATGCAGCTTGGGACAAGAGATCCCATCATAAACAACAAAGGTAGGAACCTTGAAACCAATGGGTATGACTACCCCAGATATCAGACTCAAATCTTCAAAATCCAGCCCAGATGATTCCTGCAACTCCATGGCATCCATCCTATCCACCAGCATCTTGAATTTGTCTTCGTTAGGCTCATGGTAGTAATTAGCCTCAGAATCAGAGTCCCCCATAGTGTTGTGGAGACTGCCTCCCTCTTTTTCAGATTCCTAAGATTCATAGTCTTCAGCTGGTTCTTTGGTCTTGGCAAGACCTTTGAACCTTCTTCCCATGTTGATCAAACCAGTTGACCTTCTAGTCTTCTTAGTCTTCTTGGCCAGCAGTGCCTTCAATTCATCCTGCCCCTTGGACAGGTTCAAGATCAGCTCTTGGAACTGTGCATTTTGTGCCTGGAGATCCTTAACTGATTGTTCAAGAGCCATTGCTGAAATAAACTGTGAGAAGATGAGAAACCTGTGCACAATTATAAACTTGTGATGCAATGAAATGATATGGGAATGCATATGCAATGTTTTCAAGGACCGCAGGATTTAAATTTGCTTAGACAAACACGAAAGTAAACTTTTATTAGTAATAACTTTGTTTTGCCTTTTAGGCTTACAAAAAATGAAATGAAATAAGTACAAAAGATGGGGTTTTAAGTCTCCCATGGACGTTTCCTCTTTGTATTGAGGTATGAATTGAGGTTTCGTTCCTCATGAAGTTGCTTTGTTAGTTCCAGGATTCTTTCTTGGCTTGCTTTGTAATGAGCCTCGAAAGTATCCCTTTGCTCCTTCAGTTGGATCCATGATCTCTGCAAGTCTTCCATATCAGTAGGCATGTCTGGGTGAAGGATGGTATAAGCTGTGTCTCCTTCAGCAACAGGTTCCATGGTAACTGGTAGGACGGCAGGATATGGCATCATGAGAGTCTGAGCACGAGATCGTACCCATCTGAGATAAGCCTCCATAGGAATAGTGTACTTAGGCTCCAGTGTCTTGCTGTCAACCCTGTTTACTTTTCCCCAGGCTCGTATGAATCTCTGACGGTAACCCTGAAGATCGTTGTCGTAATCAAACACAATGCCCTGAATCAACATGTCATGTGGACCATCACTCCGAGCGTAACCAAACTGTCGTAAAGCTAGAGAGGGGTTGTAGGTGATGCCTCCTCTTATGCCTAGAAGTGGCACATTAGGAAACTCTCCACAACGGTCAATGATGGTGACATTCTCCATAGACCTGGAACACCAATGGATATCTGAGTGAGAAAGTGACATGATCCTCTTGGACCATCTGAAGCCTTGCTCATTCTTCATTACTGAGCGAGGAAGGTGAGAAATAAACCACCTAGAAAGCAAAGGTATGTAGCACATCAAAGTTCCTCTTGCCCTTGTAGTATGGGTGTGAAGAGAATGCAGGATGTCTCCAAGCAATGTAGGCACTGGATTGTGACTCAGGAATATATTGATGGCATGAACGTCTATGAACTGATCTGGATTGGGGAACAATACTAAGCCATAAATCAGCAAGGCTAAGATCTCCTCAAAAGCATCGTGGCTCATGGCCTTCAAGAACAACTGAGCTTTCTCTATCAACACCTTGGCAAGAATACCTTTGACTCCACTTCTCGTCTCTAGAACAATGTCAGACTTCTTCAGATGTAGAGCTGCAGCAATAACCTCTGGTTTAAGCTCTTTCTCCAAGCCTGTGAAGGGTCTTTGATCAAGAACAGGTATACCTAGAAGTTTAGAGAACTCCTCCATTGTAGGAACCAGCTGGTAGTCAGGGAATGTAAAGCAATGGTGCTTAGCGACAAAGAACTGAAACAGAACACTTATCATGTCTTCATTGAACCCTGAAGTGACTAGATCCAATAGGTGACCATGTCTCTTGATGAACTGGGAATGATCAGACACTTGAGAAACCAACTCTTTAAGCTTGGCAGGTATGCCCACAAAGTTGATCCTGATGGTGTTTCTACGAGCAGAAGCCATGACCTGCAACAAAGAACAAAGATAAATCCTTTGGTCCTTGAAATGGTTAGTGAAAATGCTATGCTTATGATGCATGATGATGTCATGATGTTATGTTCAATCACAAACATGTGGCACACACAAACAAGTCACACCATAGCCCTAGGTTTAAAGGCTTGCATGAGGTTTAAGGTAAGTACCCTCCCCTGAAGTTAGATGGTTCATCCTGTCCTACAAAAGTAACCAGGTTCTAAGGGATCTCAATATCATTGATCCTTCACAAGGGTGGTTGTTCAGAAGGCAACTTACTTGCCAACCAAAACCCTCCAAGTTTAAGATCTCGATGAGCGTAGCATCGAGTGTCAACCAACTTCAGTCTGCACCAAAGCCGGTTACCTCACTACTTTTCTAAAGGCCAAGATGGGATAACTAGGGTTCTAAAAGTTAGTTAGTGCATTGACAACATATGGCAGCCTCATATTATCCTCAACTTGACTTAAGGAACATAAGCACCAACCAAGAAGTCGCACTAACTATGGCCACCAGATCAACCGTATCGATATACGTCGTACAGTTTCCTTGGTCTATTGCCATTTACCTAAGGTACACTAGATCCGGGTTAGGATCTTTCTCACATAAGAGCACCCCAGCAAGATAATATAAAGCAAACAAGGCAAACAATTTAAAGTGATCTTAATTCCTAAGGGTACCCCTCTTAAATTTAAATCCCCAGCAGAGTCGCCAGTTCTGTAACACGGTGGGAGAACTGACTTTAGTTATGTTGCGGATAGCAAGAGTCGCCACCGACTTTTATTTTATCCAAAGGAAAGGCATAAAAGAACAGGAAAGACCTTTTTAAAAGATTTTTGGGTCCGGGGGGTAGGTTATGTAAAGGGAAGGTGTTAGCACCCTTTACATCCATGGTTATCCATGGGCTCTTAGTTACTTAACTCACTTTGAATTGTTTTTGAAAAGTGTAGTGTGTGAATAAAAATTTTCATAAGAGTTTAATAATGATCCATGTACGGATGCGTAAAAAACTTGTATTTTGAAAATTGTTTGAAATGGTGAAGTGTTTGGAAAGTTTTTAAATGAAGTGAGTAAGCAACTATGAGGAACCTACCCTAAAGTTTAAGTCTTTCTGTTCTTTATCCTTTAAATGGTAAGACTATCCCTATTATTAAGGAATAGGTAGTCATTACCTTGGATGTGAGGGACATATGAGGGACATCTGTTAATGAAGGCAACTGTGGGGTGTATTAAGCATTTGGAGGGACTATCATCATTATTCGAAAGGGACTTGATCTTTATGAAATGCAACCATTAGGGACTTGATGACTTTTCTTTTAAGGGACTTGCTTTATACACCCCACTTGACCTTATGATTAGGCAACATTGAGAGGCAACCCTAGAAAGTGAGATGGCGATTAAAAATCGACTTACGTGTGTGAGTGTTTAATTTATATTTATCTTTAATTAAAATGATCTAAATTTAATTTTAAATATAATACATGTTTACACTCCCTATTTTACTAACCATAGTATAAAAAAATAACTTAAATATTTACAAAAATTACACCAAGGAGCAATTACATAATAATTATAATAAGCAATTAAAATAAATAGCAAATAAATAAATATAAATAATAAGCAAAAATAAATAAATAGGCAATAATAAATATAATAGGGGTTAGTAATAATAATAATAAAAAAATTAAATAAGGTTAGTGAAATAATAATAATAAGCATAAAAAAATAAATATATTAGTAATAATATGGTTAGTAATAATAACAATAATTAAAATAAATAGAATTAGCAAAAATATTATAAGAACATGATGAAAATAATAAACACAAAATTAGATTTTTAATATAGACATTTATTTAAAAATATGAACAATTAAATAATTATTATAACATTTTAGTTTATGTACAAATTATTAAATTATTTTTAAGCATATTATAATTACAAGATTTAATCATTATAGGTTTAATTATTTTTATGCACATATTTAGATTATAAACATATTATATAAAGAAAATAAGTTATAATTATTCTTACAAAATTTAATTATATTTAATAAATATGTACATAACAATTATATTTATAAAATTTAATTATACTAAATATTATATTTACAAAAAGATTAGAAATTTAAATCATAAAATAAAATTAGTTTTTTATTATTTAGAAAATAAATTAGGTTTTACAAAATTAGGGTTTATTTAGAAAATATTTTTTAAGGTTTAATTTAATATACAAAATTATTTAAATAAACATACATATATTATAATTTAATTTCATAATAAAAAAAACTTAAATTGAAAAAAAAAATAAAAGTGTAGAATTTTAGAAAATATAAATGTTGTTTTATATGTTATTTAAATATATATATACATGCATAATTTATTTTTTACTTAATAATAAGAAAATAATTAAACTAATTAATTAAATAAATCAAAACAAAAAAAAAGTAGTAAAAAGAAACTTACCTTGGCTGGGTTTGAACCCAGGACACCTTGCCTGCAAGCAACAAAACGTACCACCAGGCCAGCCACGTATTGGTGATAATGGAATGAGTTGAATCAGTTTTATGCAATGTCTGGAAAAATCAGAAAAATAAATGGGAGCAAAAGGCCTGGGGGAGGATTGAACCCAGGACCTCTTAACACACAAACGTACGCATGACCATCCGGCTGGGTGAGCAAATCTGATATTGGAATGAGAACAATACATAATATATTATAACAACTTAATTCCTGGAAAAAAGAAATAAAAAGGAACCAAAGCCAGGGTTCAAATCCCTGCCCTTTGCTTTGAATACCCAAGACCAAGCAGCCAACCACTGGGACAAGCCATGCGCTTGTGATAATAACTCAACATTAAAACATAAAATATTTAAATTATAATTTGAATTTCCAGAACGCGCCAACAGCTTCTTCTTCTCCAAATTTCCTGCGAAATTTCCTCCCTTTTTTCCTGCGAATCTTGCTGCGTGTTCTTCAATGTTTCAAACCTGCGAAAACCAATCTCCAACAAAACAATACCAATTCATGAAATTAATTAATGTTTTATGATCCTCACAGTCCATACAACATCCCTATGTTCTTCAAATTCATTTATATTTAGGGAATTGAAGAACCCTAATTTGGAGGTCCAAACCCTAATCATGGCCGAATCCATTCTAGGCAGTGAAGCTTTGGTTTAATGATCCAGAAACGATCTACACAACATCACAAATAAGATTATGCAAACAAAATTTAATGAAGAGCCATAAATTAATGGAATCGAAAAAAATATTTTCAAGAGCAAGCAAGCTTCGGGTTGCACAATATGTCATGATTTTGATGCATATGAATGATGGTTCATGATCAGGGAAGTCCAAGGAGTCTTGCTATGTTCTTGTTTTACCTTCTAGAGCCCTGGAAATCAAAAACCGAATGTGAGTTTTTGGATGGTTTTTCAATTTGTGAAACTTACTTTTGGAGGCAGAGAATTCGTCTCTTTGCAATGGCAATGAGTTATGCACTTATAGGAGAGTGAATTAGGTCAAAAAGATTGATTGCTTGTGTGGAAAAATTGATATGAAAAGATCCAAATTGATCATGCCTTGAAAATCAAATATTCATGTGTGAATGCTTGCTATTTTTGGACAAATCTCATGATTTCTTTCCTCTTCAATTCAAATCAATATTAAAGACTTTCTAGAAGCTTAATCTCCATCAAATCTTACATTTTCATATTTTATTTTTATTTAAAATGATTTTTAATGAATTAAATCAAAATAAATAAAAATAAAATAATAAAAATTCTGATCTTTAATGGTTTGGGTCGTGCATGAAGTCATTGTATGGGTTGGGTCATCATTTGGCAAGCCCATTTGGAAGAAATTGGTTTTAGACCTCCATTTTCATCATAAACCAACCCAAAATTTCCCAACTTTTCAAGGGCACATATCCTTCAATTTTAATGGTATGAGGGTGTTCTTGGACATTTTGGAAAGCTTGAAGAGTCCTCTAACCAACCCCACTGGTTTCATGTCCATATCATTTACCAATCTCAAGTTATGCCCTTTTGAAGTTGTTGACTTTTTGTTGACTTTCAAAAGGACCTATAATGTCTTAGCTCATACCTTCCAAATGAAGCATTTTTGGGCTTGGCTTGTGAGACACAAAGTTGTAGAGAATTCAATTTCCTTCAAAATGAGCTTTGAGTGGAGACTTGGTGATGAAGTATGTGAAAGTTATGGCTGGTCAAAGTTCAGTTGACTTTTACTGAGGAAACCCTAATTTAGAAACTCCTGATTCTTGATGATCTGGAATCTCTTTGATGAATCATGATCAACCCTTGATCAAATGATGAATTTTACTTCATATACTTGATGTTGGCAAAAAATCATGAAGTTTGACTTTGGTTTGACCACAGTTGACCTCAGTTTGTCTTTTTAACTGCTTGGACTGATTTTGACTTATCTGATCATCTGACTGAGCAAACCTTTAAGAAAAGTCTTGAAACTTGTCATGGGGGTTCTTATACATAGATAAGATGTTATGAAGCTCACTTGAAGTCTTGGAAGTCCATTTAGCCTGATTAAAATCAAAACCCTAGTTTTGGATGCACTGCTTAGGAGGTGCATTGTCTGAGGGAATTGTCAACTCTTCTGACCAATTGTGAACTTTGTGAACCTAGTGAACCATCATAAAATGTCTTGTGAACCTCATGGGAGGTATTGTGAACCTTGTGAACCTTGTGAACCTCATAAAGTGACTTGTAGACTTCATGAACCTCATGAGAGGTCTTGAAAGCATTGTGAATCTTGTGAACCTTGTGAACCTTCATGAAGTGATTTGTAGACTTCATGAACCTCATGAAAGGTCTTGGAAGCATTGGGAAACTTGTGAACCTTGTGAACCTTCATAAAGTAGCTTGTAGACTTCATGAACCTCAGGGAAGGTCTTGAAAGTGTTGTGAATCTTGTGAACCTTGTGAACCTTCATGAAGTGATTTGTAGACTTCATGAACCTCATGAAAGGTCTTGGAGGCATTGTGAAACTTGTGAACCTTGTGAACCTACTTAGCACACAAAGTTTTGTATTGTGAGGGAAAATTTTGGGGTGCAACAGCTTCTCCTAGCAATGAAGAGGTGGCAAAGGCACTATATTTGGAACCTGTTCTGATTGAGCAGAACATGACTACAAAGGCTGGAATCCCTGGCCTACACTTGGACTTTCTGACTTCTCAGGCTATCCTGAAGGCCTCCTTGGGAGAATGGAAGGCAGTTTGTGCATTGTTAGCCCTCAGTATATATGGGGTTATACTTTTTGCAGATGAGCCCAAGTTTATCAGCAAGAATGCTATTCATCTCTTCCTTTTGAGAAACCCAGTGCCCACCTTGCTGGGGGACTTCTATTATTCTGTTCACCAAAGGAATGATAAGCAGAGAGGGAGATTGGTGAGATGCTGTGCTCCTCTATTTCATACCTGGCTGCTTAAACACCTACCTAAGACTGATGCTTTCCTGAACCCTCACCAGCAAAAGAATTGAGCTAGAAGACTCACTGCTTTAACTTCAGATGACATCAGATGGTGCACCCAGAGCACCAAAGGCAGGGACATAATTACTAGCTGTGGGCAGTTCCCCAATGTACCCCTGATAGGAGTGAAGGGTTGCATCAACTACAACCCTTTGCTACTCAAAAGACAATTGGGCTATGCTTTGGTTCACCCTCCTAGAGTGCAAGACTTGGCTGAAACCCTTTATTGTGAGATAAAGCCTAATCTAGTTGTTGTCAGACAAGCATCCTGGGCTTGGGACAACATCCAGACCAAAGGGATGGCCATTCTTGGGAAATGCAACAATGTGGCTTCAGCACAGTATTATGAGTGGTCTCATGCTAGGGCTCAGATTTCTGGGATGCCTTTCACCATTGAGGATGCACCTGGACCATCCACAGCACCCCCTCCAGCTACTGTCAGCCTAGAGGAATTTGAGAAATTGAAAGAAAGGAATGAGAATCTGACTCAAGCTCTGCAGAAGACCCTCTGGGAGAGGAGTGATGGTCGTCTAGACATTGAGAGGTTAGAAAAGCTAAAGGTGGAGCATCTAGCCAGGATTGAGAAATCAGAGGACTACATCAAGAAATCAAGAGCAGGGGAGCAAATTTTGAAGAATGCCTGTAAAGAGGCCCAGTTTCAGAAGGCTAGAACTGGTCTTTATCTGAAAGAAAGTCAAGCTAGGTGGGTCAGGATCACTGAAGCTCGCACTCAAGAAGATAAGAGAACTCAGGACAGAATTGAGCAATTGGAGGCAAATGAAAAGAAACAACAAGATGCTCTGCTAGCAGCCCAGAAGGAAATCTCAGAATTGAAGCTTAGGGCTGGTGTGAAGAGGTCAAAGGACCAGGACAGACACAAGAAGCTGACCGCTGCTATTACCACCAGGAACCTTCTCATCAGAGGCATTACAGAGCATCCGGCTGGTCCTGTAACCGAAGCACTTTTGAAGGAAGTTAAGGAGGATGAATTTGGCTTAGAGGATTGACTTATTTGCTTGTTGTTGTTTCCATTTCATGTACTTTTCCTTTTGTGTTGTATTTTGGTCCCTCAGGGGCATATGTTGTAAAAACAAACTATGTATGATTCACCATTTGTAATATATTTGTTAGCTTGTTTCATTGAGTTCCCTTTCTCTCAAGCAACCTCAAAGCATCTTCCTCAGGGTCTAGAAAGGTCAAAACCAAGTGCCAAGTCGGATACCTTGGAAACAAATAAGCATACTGCATTGCATACTAACTTTTGTTTTGTTTTGTAGGTTTTTTTGTTTTGTTTGTTACTAACTCTGTTGTGGTTCAGGAATTATTGCTCGACGTCGGGTGTTCCCTCTCAACCGTCCACACAGATATCCTACTCGCAACAATCTTCCTGATATCCAGATGGACCAAGTACAGCAAGATCTGACAGATGTCAGAACCCAGATGACTAACGAAAGGCTGGAGATGAGAAACCAGATGACCCAGTTCATGGAGGTAATGAATGGCTTGGCTCAAATCCAAGAAAGATTAAGGGCATTGGTAGAAAGGCAGACCCCAGAAGAACCCCATCTAGGGACTGGAGGAACAAGTAACAATGAGAGGGTTCAGCCTCATGTTAACCCACCAGTATATGGGCCTCATCTTCATCCAGAGATCAACATCCCTACTAATGTGCAAGGGAATGCTACTGCAGGCAGAGTCTTACAGGAAGACCCCCAAGAGGATCAATTCACTGTGATGGGAGCTGGGGATGAAGCCTATGATAGAAGGCTTGATGAAATTGCTGAGAAATTGAGATCCCTGGACTCTCAAAACTCTTTGGGTTTTGATGTCATGGATATGGGCTTAGTGGACGGGGTAAGGATACCTCACAAGTTTAAGCCCCCGTGCTTCGAGAAGTACAACGGAACTTCCTGTCCACGAACTCATTTGCAGTCTTTTCTGGGAAGGCTTAAGGCATACACCATGGATGAAAAACTGTGGATGTTTTATTTTGAAGATAGTTTGACTGGGGCCTCAAGGGAGTGGTACTCTCATTTGACCAGAGCTACAATCAGATGCTGGAAAGACCTAGCTGAGGCTTTCATCAGGCAGTACCAATATAACCTGGACATGGCTCCTAACAGAACCCTCCTGATGGGAATGTCTCAATCATCCAGAGAAAGCTTCCGGGAATACGCCCAGAGGTGGAGACAGCTTGCTGCTGCTGTCCAACCACCCATGTCGGAGAGGGAAATGGCCGACATGTTTATGAATACCCTGCAAGGGACATATATCGACAGGCTAGCTGCCTTTTCTTCCACCAGCTTCGCTGACGTAGTCATAGCTGGAGAAAGAATTGAAAGCCTTCTGAAGATGGGAAAAATTACTGATAATGGTGCAAGTTCGTCAAGCAATCCCAGGAAGCCTTTTGTGGGACCAAGAAGAACTGGTGAGACTAATGTTATTCATGCCAACAGGGGCAGACCTCATTATGTTCATAGGTCAGTGGCAGTTGTCACTATTCCAGCTCCGATTCCGCAGCAACCATCATATCAACCACAACAACCACCCCACTATCAGCAACAAGTTCAGTATCCGCCTCAGAGAAACTACAACAACAACAACAACAATCAACAGCAAAGACCCTTTCAACAAAGACCATCACAGGCAAATAGGGTGATTGACCCTATCCCTATGCCTTATGCCGCTTTATTGCCACAACTCCTGAAACTCAACCTGGTTGAACTAAGGACATTGGCACCTCCAGATCCTGCCAGTCTTCCAAGAAATTATGATGTCAACGCCCGGTGTGCTTTTCACTCCAATGCACCTGGCCACAGTACTGAGAAATGCAGAGCTTTACAAATGAAAGTACAGGATCTAGTGGATTCCAAAGCTCTCAACTTTGCACCCCCGCCAAATGTCAACAAGAATCCCGTGCCCAATCATGGGGGACCAAGGATTAATGCTATTGAGGAAGATAAACCATCTTTCTTAATCACCAGTGTTGGGCAGATTCGGACACCTCTGGTAGAAATTAAAGCTCAGCTCCTAGAATGCAAGATGTTCCCCGGGTGTGAGCTCGGTTGTGGTTATTGCAACATTTCGGTCAATGGGTGTGATAACTTGAGAAGCAGCATAGATGATCTTATCAAAAGTGGTATCCTTCAGATCACAACATCATCTCCTACAAATCTAGCAATCCCTTTGACAACAATTCCTGACTCTTCTACAACTGCAACAACAATCATTCCAACAAATTCATCAATATCATCAACAATGGCTTCATCTATCACCTCAACAAATCAGATGTCAACAACCATCTCTTCTACAACATCAGCACCCCTTCATTCAGCAGAATCTTCTACAACGCCAACAGATATCTCAGCAGTCACCATTTATTATGATCCAGCATATGTTCCTCCAAATAACAACTTTCAACAACAAACAGTGGCATCTCCTGCCAGGTCACCAGTCACCATCTACTACGATCCGCACACCATTTCAGCACCCTCCTCTGTAGCAGTCAGTCCAGTTACCATCACGGTGCCTAGACCCGTCCCATATGAAAGCAGTAATGCCATCCCTTGGCATTATGGCTCTGACCTTTACTGCAACGGGGAGAAAATCACTTTGGATTCTTCAACCTCTTCTCCACAAATTGATAATGTTGGGGGAGGCGGAGGCTTCACCAGAAGCGGACACATTTTTGCCTCACAATTGCAAAGACCTAATGCCGAAGCAGAAGCTGCTGCCAAAGCAAAGGGGAAGAGTGTGGTAGTTGAAGAGACAACTATCAAAGAAACTCAGAAGACATCTTTTGAGCAAGATGTAGACGAGTTTATGAGGATTATAAAGAGAAGTGATTACAAGGTGGTGGATCAGCTTCACCAAACTCCCTCAAAGATCTCCATATTATCCTTGTTAATGTGTTCTGAGGCTCATCGGAATGCATTACTGAAAGTCTTGCACGCAGCATATGTGCCAGAAGAGATCACCATTAATCAGCTGGAAACCGTGGTAGCAAATGTCAACACCAGTCATGGACTGGGCTTTACCAACACTGATTTAACAACTAAGGGATGTAACCACAACAAGGCTTTACACATCACTCTAGAATGCAAGGGTGCTGTTCTATCCCATGTACTGGTGGACACTAGGTCTTCACTCAATGTTCTATCTAAGAAAGCCTTGGTGAAGCTGGAGTATGATGGCTTGGCATTACGTCCGAGTAATTTGGTGGTGAGAGCTTTTGATGGCTCTAAAAGATCAGTGCTAGGGGAGATTGATCTGCCTGTGATGATTGGCCCGCAGACCTTCAAAATTACCTTCTATGTGATGGACATTCAGCCGGCCTACAGCTGTTTGTTGGGTAGACCTTGGATCCATGCCGCTGGCGCAGTTACGTCTACCCTTCACCAGAAGCTGAAATTCGAGTGGGAGGGTCAGATCATCACTATCTGTGGTGAAGAAGATATCTTTGTTAGCCATCTGGCTACATATAAATACATTGAGATGGATGGAGAGATCCATGAAACTATGAGCCAGGGATTTGAGGCCCTGAACATAAATGAAGCATCTGCTGTACTGGGAACCTCCATGACGTCTTACCAGCAAGCCAGGAAGGTTGTTGAAGAGGGGACTGCCCAAGGCTGGGGCAAGCTGCTAGCTGTGGAGAAGAAGGAAGACAGATTTGGGTTGGGTTACAAACCAACTCAACAAGATCAATCAGAGGCTGCTAAGGAGCCCAGTTTTGTCAGCGGGGGAATGCTCACCCCGGATGCAGTGAACAACTTGGAAGATGAGTCGGAAGATGAGCGCAACCTGGAGATCTGGATACGTCCAAGGATCCCGGGGAGCCATATCTCAAACTGGTCTTCCCAGGAAATTATAAGGGTTACTCCTGCAGAGTAATTATTATTTCCTGTATATTTTAAGCATGCATCAAGTCTTGCATCTTGCCCAAGATGACAAGACTCATTTTGTAATCGGGTCATCTGTAATTTTGTGCAAACAGATCAATCAATGAATATCGGACATATTTTGCAAATGAGTCTTTTTCTTTTCCGCTCACTGTTTTTCCATTTTTCTTTTTGTACAAAAATAAAATGGCAATGTTTTCAAAATGACAACTTTATTTCACTTTTCTAAACAAAGATTAAAATCAATCACTAAAATGAACAATCTAAACCCTTGCAGAGAGTGCCTTTCAGACTGCACCGACAACAGCACAACTATGGCTTCGTATGACTTTGACAATCCAATCAATCAAGCTGACGAAGGGGTCGAAGAAGATTATGTGCTTCCTGAAGAGCTAGCCAGGTTGTTAAGGCAAGAGGAGAAGGTTATCACTCCTCATCAGGAGGAGGTCGAAACGATTAATCTTGGTACGAATGAAGATGTGAAAGAGGTTAAGATCGGGGCCTGCTTACAAGACTAAGTGAAAGAGCAACTGATTGACCTGCTTCGTGAATATGTGGATGTGTTTGCTTGGTCTTATCAAGATATGCCAGGGTTGGACACTGATATTGTTATGCACAAGCTGCCTTTAAGAGAAGATTTCCCACCGGTTAAACAGAAGCTACGCCGTACTCGCCCGGACATGGCAATGAAGATCAAAGAAGAGGTACAAAAGCAGTGGGACGCCGGGTTCCTTGCTGTAACTAGATATCCTCCGCGGGTTGCTAATATTGTGCCTGTGCCTAAGAAAGACGGCAAAGTGAGGATGTGTGTGGACTACCGGGATCTGAACAGAGCCATCCCAAAAGACGACTTCCCTTTACCTCACATTGATGTATTGGTCGATAATACGGCTCAGTTCTCGGTATTCTCCTTCATGGACGGATTTTCAGGATACAATCAGATCAAAATGTCACTTGAA
This sequence comes from Lathyrus aphaca, assembly GCA_963966055.1. Classification (NCBI taxonomy): domain Eukaryota; kingdom Viridiplantae; phylum Streptophyta; class Magnoliopsida; order Fabales; family Fabaceae; genus Lathyrus; species Lathyrus aphaca. The sequence continues at coordinate 304,860,334 of OZ014521.1, forward strand.
GACATGGAGAAGACAACTTTTATCACACCCTGGGGCACGTTCTGTTACAAGGTGATGCCATTCGGACTGAAGAATGCTGGTGCTACATATCAACGGGCTATGGTAACATTATTCCATGACATGATCCATAAAGAAATAGAATGTTATGTGGATGACATGATTGCCAAGTCCCTTACAGAAGAAGACCACCTAGTAAATCTGTTGAAGTTATTCAAGCGTCTGAGGAAGTACCAACTGAAGCTGAACCCCAACAAGTGCACATTCGGGGTGCGATCTGGTAAGCTGCTGGGCTTTATTGTGAGCGAGAAAGGGATTTAAGTTGACCCTGATAAAGTTAAAGCCATTCAAGAAATGCCTGCACCGAAGACTGAGAAAGAAGTTCGAGGTTTCCTAGGTAGATTGAACTACATTTCACGGTTCATATCTCACCTTACTGCAACCTGTGAACCCTTGTTCAAGCTGTTAAGAAAAGAACAAACGGTCAGGTGGAACGAAGACTTCCAGAGGGATTTTGACAAGATCAAGGAGTACTTGCAAGAACCTCCAATCCTTATGCCTCCAGTTGAAGGAAGACCTCTAATCATGTACTTGACAGTATTAGAAGAATCAATGGGGTGTGTGCTGGGCCAACATGACGAGTCTGGTCGAAAAGAGTATGCAATATACTACCTGAGCAAAAAGTTTACCGATTGTGAACAACGTTATTCACTGCTCGAGAAAACTTGCTGTGCTTTAGCGTGGGCTGCTCGCCGACTGAGACAGTATATGTTGACCCACACTACTTTATTGATCTCCAAGATGGACCCAGTTAAGTACATATTTGAGAAGCCAGCACTTACCGGACGGGTTGCAAGATGGCAAATGATCCTCACAGAATATGACATTCAGTACACATCTCAAAAAGCCATCAAGGGCAGTGTATTGTCTGATTATCTTGCTGAGCAACCCATTGATGATTACCAGCCTATGAGATTTGACTTCCCTGATGAAGACATCATGTTCATAAAAGCAAAAGATCATGAAGAGCCTGTTCACACTGAAGGGCCTGACCCGGAAGAAGAATGGACTATGATGTTTGATGGGGCTGTTAATATGAATGGTCGTGGTGTTGGTGCAGTACTCATTACACCTAAAGGGGTTCACATGCCTTTCTCGGCAAATCTCACCTTTAACTGCACTAACAACGAAGTTGAATACGAAGCTTGCATTATGGGTCTTGAGGAAGCCATTGACCTCAGGATCAAGACTTTGACTGTGTTCGGAGATTTAGCTCTGGTAATCAATCAAACCAATGGCAAATGGTACATGCACCAGGATCATCTGATACCTTACAGGGATCTTACAAGGAGGTTATTGACTTTCTTTACAACAGTCAAGCTTGAGTATATCCCTCGGGATGAGAATCAGTTTGCAGATGCTCTTGCCACCATTTCATCCATGATCAAAGTTCAAGCTGCCAACTTTGTACCTCAGATTTCAGTGTCCAGACTTGACAGACCAGCGTATGTATTTGCAGCAGATGTTGTTAAAGATGACAAGCCTTGGTTCCATGACATTAAGTGCTTCTTGGAGGATCAAACATACCCACCTAGGGCATCTTCCAATGATAAGAAGACACTAAGAAGGCTAGCTGGTAGTTTCTTCCTGAATACCGATGGTTCCCTGTACAAGAGAAACTTTGATATGGTACTCCTCAGATGCGTTGATAGAACAGAAGCCGACTTGTTAATGCACGAGGTGCATGAAGGATCCTTTGGTACCCATGCTGGAGGGAATGCCATGGATAAAAAGTTGCTAAGGTCGGGATATTACTGGATCACAATGGACGCCGACTGTTGTGCCTATGCCAGGAAATGCCATAAGTGCCAGATCTATGCGGATAAGGTGCATGTGCCTCCCAATCCTTTGAATGTGATGTCTTCACCCTGGCCCTTTGCCATGTGGGGCATTGATATGATTGGCAAGATCGAACTGACTGCTTCAAACGGCCACAGATTCATCCTGGTTGCTATTGACTATTTTACCAAGTGGGTTGAAGCAGCTTCCTATGCAAATGTTACAAGGCAAGTGGTAGCCCGATTTCTGAAAAGGGACATCATCTGTCGGTATGGAGTGCCCGAACGAATCATTACTAATAATGGTTCTAACTTAAACAACAAAATGATGGCAGAACTATGCCGGGACTTCAAGATCCAACACCACAATTCTTCTCCTTACAGGCCAAAGATGAACGGCGCTGTTGAGGCAGCTAATAAGAATATCAAGAAGATTGTGCAGAAGATGGTAGTCACTTACAAGGACTGACATGAAATGCTACCATTTGCCTTGCATGGGTACCGTACGTCGATCAGAACATCCACTGGGGCAACACCGTATCAGCTTGTGTATGGTATGGAAGCAGTCCTACCTGTTGAAGTTGAGTTACCCTCCCTACGGGTATTAATGGATGTTAAACTGAACGAAGCAGAGTGGGTCCGATCCCGATATGAACAACTGAGTCTGATTGAAGAGAAGAGATTGGTTGCAATCTGTCATGGGCATATGTATCAGAAAAGAATGAAGAAAGCCTTCGATCAGAAAGTCAGGCTCCGAGAGTACCAAGTAGGAGATCTTGTGCTAAAAAGACTCCTCCCTCCTCATACAGACCACAGGGGCAAATGGACCCCGAACTATGAAGGACCATTCGTAGTAAAGAAAGTTTTCTCCGGTGGAGCACTCATGCTCAGCACTATGGATGGTGAAGACTTCCCGTCCCCTGTGAATTCAGATGCAATTAAAAAATACTTCGCATAAAAAATGACCCGCTGGACATAAAAACAGAATGTAAGTCCAGGCAAAAATAGGGCATCCCGGCGAGTCAAAAACAGAATAAAAGACTCGGGCAAAAATAAGGGAAAATAAACAAAAAAATGTACACCCGCTGAGTTGAAAAGCAGCATTGGACAACTCAGGCAAAAATGGGTATCCCGATGGATTGAAAACCCGAAAGGGCGATCCATGCAAAATAAGGGAATAAGCGAACAACTGCATCCTGAATTCATCTGTATCACTCACAACCTTGGTAAGCCTCAAAAGGATCAAGCTTCTTCCAGAATCATCCTTCTTCAGAAAGCAAGACGAGAAGAATGTCAAAAGTCATACGAGTCATAGCAGAGGGAAAGCTCCTTGAAGCGTCATCAACATTGCCAATACCTTTTATTTCTCAATTTGTAACAATCTCCTCATTTTAGGGGATTTGTTCCCTTGACTGTATCTTGCCAATTCAGGGCACGCGAATTAATAAAATCAGATTTTCAGTCATGTTTTATCTCGTACATTTTATTTTCATTTGCAAGATGTCCGATGTCCTTAAGATACTGATTGCATAAATACAGATGCTTCTTTTTAAACACGTGTTTACAGGAAATATACTTACTCCCGGGAGTGTCTGAACTCCTATGACGGAATCCGGTAAGGGATGCCTCGGGATTACTTGTGCGTTTCTCTGACTTTTCAGGGTTGCAGGTATTCAAAGCACAACATGGGGCATGAAAGCTTCATCCCAGCAAGCTGGCAAATCCTTATCTACTCAGCCTTAGCACCGGAGATGGTTTCCCCCCAGCTGAGTTGTCAAGTATCACCCTCAGCAGGACCCCTACAGAAATCTCCAGGAAGACCTTCCCATGGTCTTTTTTCTTCCCCAGCCGAGTTGCCATTTACTATCCCTCCGCAACCAAGTGCGAAAGCCAGGGAACCATCTCCCCACAGAGCTTCAGCCTTTATCCGAAAGAGCAATGCCTGAGGATTCCACAACAGAGTGACGAAAGCTTCTACGAACCCCAGCTGGGTCCCTCATTACCAAAGATAGGCCTATCAGTGACCTATATCCCCAAGACAGATCCACCAATGATCTCATCCCCAGCTGGGATGTCCATTTCAAGCAGATCAACCAGAAACCTTCGCAGCATCGGGATCCGAATCCCGGATTGGTTTCCTTTGCATAATCATAGCATTCGCATCATATTTCCCACAGAGCGTAGCATTCCGTCTAATACGGAGCATTACGGCAAAAATCAAACATATTGCATAATCATAAGCCATGTTTCTGAATCAAACACTTGTAAATATTGGCAATCCATCAAAGATATACGGAAACCCCCTCGAAATTCCCCACCAGAGAGCCAAGGCATTTGCCTTACACTTGTAAATACAGATACACAGTCCTTTTGGCACTCGTCCATGTCATGATTCCCCAGTAAAGTCGCCCGAGCCTTCTTTACAAGCAGACACTTATATATTACAGATACTTCTTGACACCCGTCCGTGTCATATCCCCAGCAGAAAGCCAAAGCATCCTCTTTGCACTCACAGATACATACATCCATACAAATTCCCTGACACCCGTCCGTGTCGCTTTCCCCAGCGCAGTTGCCTAAACATTTTGCAAACCATAGACTTGTTTATATCACACTTTTCTCTTTTGACACTCGTCCGTGTCACCCTCCTCATCCAGTTAAACACTCTCTTGTATACCACTCATACTTATTTCACTCATACAGATACTCGTATGTATCTTGTATATACCACTCAAATCCCCTCAGGTTCGACACTCGTCCGTGTTCTTTGTTAACCCGTTGGTACTCGCCCGTATCATCATCTCAGAACATGCGTCAAGCGTTTGTTTCTACCTGATACTCGTCCGTATCATAGTCTTAAGGATGCTCGTCCGCATCTATAATCCATACAAACACTCATGTCTTCTTGAACTTAGACACTCGTCTGTGTCTATTATTCCCTAGAAGAGTCCCCTCAGAATCAACACTCGTCCGTGTTCCTTGTTAACCAGTTGGTACTCGTCCGTATCATCATCTCTGAACACGTGTCAGTATTTGTTTCTACCCGATACTCGTCCGTATCGTGGTCTTAGGGATGCTCGTCCGCATCTTTAATCTATACACAACGTCAAAATATTTATACCTTTTATTTCTTGGATGTAAACGCTCGTCCGTGTTTACTATTCCCCAATAGGTCGCCTGCAAAGCTACCTTTTTCTATCTGACATTCGTCCTATGTCATGATAAACCTTGAGAGCAGCCGTCCCCTGCTAGGTGATCGTCCTTCACCTCTTGATGATCGTCCTTCATCATGCTCGTCCGATGGCCGTCCCCATCGTCAACCTTTTATCTGGCATTCGTCCTATGTCGTGATTTTTAGCAGCCGTACCCTGCTAGGTGATCGTCCTTCACCTCTTGATGATCGTCCTTCATCATGCTCATCCGATGGTCGTCCCCATCGTTGATCCTTTTATCTGGCATTCGTCCTATGTCATGATAAACCTTGAGAGCAGCCGTCCCCTGCTAGGTGATCGTCCTTCACCTCTTGATGATCGTCCTTCATCATGCTCATCCGATGGCCGTCCCCATCGTCGACCTTTTATCCGGCATTCGTCCTATGTCGCGATACTTTCGGCAGCCGTACCCTGCCAGGTGATCGTCCTTCACCTTAGATGACCGTCCCTCATCTTATCCCCATCAGAGCATCCGTCCCCTGCTAGGTGATCGTCCTTCACCTTTAATGACCGTCCCTCATCATTATTTCATTTATTCTTTAACCCGATGGCCGTCCCCGTCGTGGTCCCTTTTCCTTTTCCGGATGATCGTCCTTCATCAGTTTAGCCCGATGGTCATCCCCATCGTTGTTTACATTACTTTATGAACCTGATGACCGTACCTCATCATTTATTTTTACCTATAATTCCCAGAGAATCTTACAGCTTTACTTGATGGCCGTCCCCATCATAATCTCTCATATCCCCAGCATGTCGGTCGTCCCCGTCATTGCTTTATTTCCCGCATTTTTCCCCAGCATGTCGGCCGTCCCTGTCATTGCTCTTTCCCCAGCAGTCGTCCTCTGCTCGACGGTCATCCTCCGTCGCCCACACCTTACAATATACTTTATTTTCTTTTACAATCTATATCCCTTTTCTTCTTCATTCTGTGAGTGCAAATTTTGGATTGTCTTTGGTATTCAACCACAAGTTATCTTGTTTGCCTGTTAAGCCGTTGCTTACATTCTGCACAGCTAACTCATGCTTGAATAGGGGCAGCTGTAAACAACCCAAATTTTCCCTCACCCATTTACACCATGGCTTGTGATCTTTTCATATGCATAAGTTCCATCATAGTATCTCATATTGCATTTTTGATTCACTGCATTGTTTCTAAGTCATTTGCATCTAGGGTTTGTGATCTGAGTAATCCAAGAGCCACTTGAGCCACTCCAAAGGTCATCAATCACTTCAAAGGGGTCCATGTGTGTTCAAGCATCATATTATATCCTCTCAAAGTCAAGAATGTCAAAAAATCACAAGAACTGAGAATGGCATGGAAGCAGAGCCAGGTTTAACTGCACAGATGACCTAGAATTAGGGTTTTGGTTTCAGAGGCCATAACTCCAATTTTTTTGGTCATTCTTGTTTCTATTGGTCTCTATATGGTATAGGGATCATGCATATCAATTTTCATGAAGAAATTCAATGGGGAAGTCATCTGATCAAGAGTTGACTTTTTGAGCAGGTCAGTGCAAAATCAGGGTATCTGAGGCCCTCAATGACCCAACCAAAGGGTGTTCTTCATCATTTTGATCATGTATGATCTTTATTTGATCATAGAAGATATTAGAAGTTCACAAAATTGAAGAATTTCAAGCCATTTGCAAAGTTGACTTTTTGGGAAAGTTGACTTATGATGAAAATTGTCATTTTGGGAAACTTTTTCAACCCTTACTTTTTGATTCAAAAAGGCTTCAAATGAAAAAACTTTGGTCATGTAAGTTGTAGAATGGATCATTCCCTTTTCAAAAAGTACAAGAACATGACCTAATTCATTTTGGATCAAAAGTTATGGTTTGTCAAAGTTGGGAAAAATCACATAATTTGAAGTTTTCTACCAAAGAGGCAAAGTTGCAAAACCACTTGCCAAGGAAAATTGAACTTCCAAATGGACTTCTAAACTTCACACAAACATGAACCAAGGCCTAAAAGTCAGATTTCATCAAGGAATCACTCATTTTTGTGACTTGTGGGACAAGAAATTTCAAAAGGGCCAAAGGTGAACCAAGTTGCAAAACCTCATTCAAACCTTAATCCACTTGCTTGCTGACTTCATAATTGATCCTAGGGCTCTCCACACTTCTTGCTGCGCAGGACACCCCATTTGTCCTTGGCTAGCTATGAGCCCATACCTCTCTTACACAAAGTTTGACATTTTGGCCAAAGACCCATACCAATCACAATAGGGCACACCAACTCCACAGGCCTATCCATGAGTGATAAGTGGACCAAAGGCAAGCCATAGCACATAACCATTCATGCTGAAACACACTCCAAGCCTTAGTTCCAAGTTTATGCTTCATTTGCAAAACCTTTCGAAACACTCTCCACAAGCATCAAACACACAAACAAACTTCACAAACAATCTCAACATGACTCACTGATCACAAACCAACCATAAAAACAGCCTGAAAGTCACTGAAACAAAAACACGATTTCCTTTCCCCCTTGAACAGAACTCTGTCAATCTCCCAAATCAGCCATCCCCAAAGTTTTCTAAGCTTCATTCCATCATCAGAGGGTTCAAAGGAGTGGGCTTGCAGCAAAGGAAAGGCCAGAAATCTCAGGACCAGGAGATTCCATCTCAGGTAGCCATCTCAAACTTTTTTCCAGAAACTCCATTTTGAGTTCTTAAACGATTCTATATGCTCCCCTGATCATGGGGATATGATTATTTTTGAAAATGGTTGAGAAACCAGGATGTATGATTGCTCTGAAACTTTCTGACCTAAAAATTGTTTGCTTCGATTCATGTTGTTCTTGAGTGATAAATGATTTTTGAGGATTGATTCGTGTTTAGGGTTGTTTAAGGTTTGATTCTGGAGCTTTAGGGGGTTTGGGGGGAAGTTTTGAGGAAGTTAGCAACTTTCAGGTGAGAGTCTGGCCGGAGAAGATGACCGGAGGTCTTCTCCGGCCACCTGAAAGTCATTAGTGACTTAAATGCGTTTAGGGCTAAGTTTAAACGTGGGTCTTTGATCTGGCTGACTTTTGTTGACTCCCGTGCGTTCCAATGGCCAGGATGCTTTCATTAAACCCTAATCCACGTCATTAATCCTTTTAATTAAGTTTATAAATTAATCTGGCCAGTTTGAATCTCAACCCTTAGATCTGGCGCCAGTCAATGCGCGCGTAATCCATTCAAATGCTGGCCCTTGATTCTGATTACTTCTCATTAAATTCATTTTTATTTTCATTTTATTTCATTTGTTTTGTTCATTTTATTAAAAATAGCAAAACACTTTAAAAAATTCTGAAAATTTTTATTCAAGCTTTTATTAATTTTTCAGAAACCAAAAATATTTTTATTTTTATTTTTTTCATTAAAAAATATTTTTAAATCATTTAAAAGTTTATTTATAATTGATTAATGAGAATTAATTAATTAAAAATACTTTTAAGTATTTAAAAATCACAAAAAAATTCATGAAACATTTAAAATCATTTAGAAACATTGTCCAACCTTCAAACCAAATTTCTTTTTTGATCTTGATGCATTTTGACAATTTTCAATGGATTTAATTTCATTTCAAGGCGTTATTTTGATTCAAACTTCAAAAATTCATTTCTGCCTAACCATTGAGAGTTGGACAATGATCTTTCTTGCATTGCATCTTGCATATCATTTAGTTTATAGGATTAAATTGGCTTGAATTGATCTTGCATTTTCAATTTGTTTGACATTTTTCTTGATGAGGTACCTTAAAACCCTAGCAAATTTAGGAAATTCATAACTTTCACTAGGTTAAGAATTGGATCCTCTCCTTTGGGCAGTGAGTTTGTATAGGTTTAGGGTTCCTTTGAATGCAATTTTCAAATTTTTATCATGATGTTTGCTTCTGGTTTTGGTTTTTGCATTGTGTATTGATCATAAACCCTAATTTGGGCTTTCTTTTGCATTCATCTTCCATCTGCTTGCACACCATGACTTGCCATGACATTTTATGCATTCATTTGATTCATAACACATCTTAGGACATAATAGAATCATGTTTGATCATTGCATCTTTCATTTGTCATGTTATATGTCATTTGCATTTCATAACTTTTCATGTATGTTCATGGTTCTAAGCATGTTTCTTTTGCATTCCATATGTTTGTATGATCATCCTCATGCCTTGTTTCATGTTTGCATCATCTCTTAGCATCATTAACATCATGTATTTGCTTCTGAATTTGTCTTGCACCATGCCATTGCATCTCATTTGCATTGCATTTCATTTCTTTCACTAACTTTTCAGGTGGTAAGTTACTTTGAGAAGTGAATTTGCCTTCACTTCTCACAATCTCTTTTCACCTCTCTTATGCACCATTGCTGCATTATTTGTATGTGTTTGGATTGATCTTGCTCTTTCTTGTTCATCTTACCTTCTTTCTTCAAGCAACTTGACTTCTTAAGTGAAGCAAGTTGTTTTGCTTCTCTTTGCTCCTTTCATCTGCTTCCCTCCTTGGTGGTTCTTTGAAGATCTTTCTTGCAAACCTCACAAACCCTAGGAATGACCAAGCATGATAACAATTAGGATTTATTATTCCCCCACTTAGTTTTTACCTTTGTGTCTCTTTGAGTCTTCTCTTCTCATCTCATAATCAGGGGCTAAACCCTAAAGGCTTTAAGGCTTTGTGATTAAGCTTATGCCTGCATCCTTCTATTAGGATGGAGTGTATAACTTTAATCCTAAGTGTTAAACCCTTAATGTGTTTAAATCCTTTAATAAATTCACCTAATAATCACTAAGACATCAAGCTTGTAACTTGGGCCTTGCATTAGGGTTCTAATTCTTCCTTAATTGGTTAAGAAGGACTAACCCTAGTGTTAATGGACAAGTCCCCCTCAAGTTGTCTTACAAACCCTAAAAATCGCTTCTTCATCATATCATTAACTAAAATCCACTTAATAAAGGCTTTGTTTTGTCATGAGGTTAATCCCTAATCATGGATTAAGTTGAGGAGTCTTCCTCAGCTTAAACATTCTCATTTATTATCCTTCTATTAGGATGGTGTAATGAGTCTGTTTAATCCCTGATTATGGCTTAGTCTCATTACTTAACACTAAACAAAAACAACAAAAACATCTAAATAATCACAAGTAGGTTAATGATCTTAATCTTACACCATGGTGATTAAGTGTGAGATGCTGACTTCACACTTAAGGTATTCTCATTACCCCTAATCAGAGGGAAGATGTGATGAGTTTACTAACCCATTGGTTTGGGCTTAAGCTCATTAACTTATGACAAATCTCCAAAAGCAATAAAAAACTGAAAACACAAAAAACAAACAATAATCGTCTCCTCCGGGATTCTTTTCTCACCTCATTCACTCACAAACGAGAACTTGCTTCTTCCGTCTAATGCAAGACAGTTTGCACCTGAGCCAGACAGGTCATACACTTGAGCATAGACAAGTAAGCAGTTCACAAGTCAATTCATCTTTCAGTCTCTTTGGGTCGAACTACGGTGTTCTGACTTCCTCATTGCACGAGAGGATACGTAGGCATAACTTAACAGTTATCGAACAAAAGTCTCTGTATATTCCCCCTCTTTCCAGCCTTATTATTTTAGCCTCATTATCATGAGCATTTCATTCTGTCCTTACACTGACACTTCACTTATACATTTCACTTCTCTTACACCGACACCTGTACATCCTTTTCCAGCTCTTTTATACACAAATTGCACTGACACTACCCCTTTAAAACACAAATCTTTTAAGTGTGGATCCTGTCGAGTACGACGAACAATCTGGGTGCTAATACCTTCCCAGGTTGTAACCAACCCCCTTTCTCAGTCTCTCTGGTTCGCAACCGTCTTATCCAAATCTTCCTAGGTCTATGCAGCATTACCTTTCCTTCGGGATAAAAATGCCTAGCTGGCGACTCTTGTCCTTTCTTGTGAGTTCACTCCTGCGTGTTCTCACATCCCCCTTTCGCCGACCGTTCGCGTCTGTACCCCTTTTGGCCCCGGTTGTCATTTGGCGGGAGCGACACCTACGTACCTCATCGGGATAAATGAGGATCAGAGACGCCGTAGTTCGTCTAACTAAGGCTGACACTCGTTTGTGATTTTTAGGATGACGTTGCCATAGCTCTAGCTCAGGTATTATCGGCTCTGACTCGAGGGTGTTTACCGTATCGCTGTTTGAACTGTCGAGACAAGTCACATTCGTCCGCAAAGAGTATGAGATGAGATGAGAAGACGTGACTTCTTGGTTTATTGTCTTTTAGAAGAAGTGTTTTGAGTTTGTGTTTTTCGTATGTACAACACTAAAGACTATGACACAGGAGCGAATACTTTCCAAGATCGCCCCCAATGGAACGTTTGTAAAGCATCCTAGAAGAGTGAAGGAGACCTCCACTAGTCATTTCCCATATAGCTTAAGGCTCGTGGCGCATTGTACATATTTTCCTTTATTAAGTGTTTTTGATTTTCTTTTAAAGATGAGAAGTGAGACTCAAGTTATAAAAGGAAAACTTCTAAGGGAAACTAGACTTACCCTAAGTTAGTTGAATTCACGGATAACCTATGGTTAGTGAGGTTTTAGAGATTAAATCTACCTAAGAGATATTAAACTACAAATGCAAGTAAAAGAAGTTAATAGTGAACAATATGGTCCTCCTAAATCATGGTGGGTAAAAACGTGAATGAAACATAAACGGGATAAAACAATGGATCGGGTGGGTCGGTTGCGTGGTGCTGAGACGCACGACTTATGGTGTGAAACATACAAGGCTTGCTTTTGGTTGAATGGAGTGGAACGATGGTAATCGAGGGATCCTAAAGTCACATGCAATCTTTATTTATTTATTTGAAAATATACTCGACGTTGGATCGAATACCTTATTTATTTCACTTTTGAGATTTTCTTTTCTAACGATTTGTTTTCTCTTTTCTATCCTAATTATAGAAACTACAAAAGCATACAAGTTCTAAGCTATTACATCATAAAGCACACAAACATAATTGAGGCACAAAAATATCCAAGTCCATAAGCCAATCCTTAAAAAAATACCTTGCACAAAAAGCAAATAGTTAGTGAATGACATGAACCATGAATATGCATAATATGATGGAAATGAATTAAAATGACAAAAAATATCAAAAGTCAATGGAAAAATGTGAAATTAATTCCCTATGGTCTCTAACCTGGTTATAACACTATGTTAAAAAAACTCTTACCAAATTCAAAGTCTAACTATGGTAAATGATCACTTAAACTTATCTAAAGTTCCATCACAAATTTACACAAATTATACTACCAAAACAGCAGATAAAATGTCTTAAAAAATACACCAAAAATATTTTAGGTACCTTAATTTGTCCTTTAATCATATCAAAAAGAATGGGAAAAAAATGTTATAGGAAGTGGCAGAAATAAATTGTACAAAGTTATGTGTCCATGTGAAAATTCAATCTAAAAACAATTAAATGAAAAAATCGAAATTAAATTGGAAAATGCAAAAATTCAGAAAGTGAAAATGTGAAAAGTTTCTAAATTGAATTATTAGGCCACTGAATTTTTATAGAATTTTATTATGTGCTTTACTATTTTTCATAAAATTAAATGAAAACTATCCTAAAATTGAAAATTAAAATACAAAGAAAGGAGGGGGTGCGTACTTAGTAGTTTTCTCGTTAAAATGCAATGGGCCTGCGTGGAGGGGGTGCGAATAGACCTTTTCCAGGGCCCATTAGCGCAGGAAGTCTAATGGTATATGGTAGTTGTGGTGAGATAGCACACATGGGAATGTAATATGGTGGTCCAACCGGACGGTGACACGTGTCACCGTTGGAGTGGACCCTAAGGAGGAGAATCTTATCTCTTCATTTGAATTGGCGGTGGTGAAGATTGACTGATTTTATTAGATTTTCATTTCTTTATGACTCTTAATTGGTATTAATCATTGATTATTCCCATTAATCCCTAATTAAACAAAATCTTATACCTTAAACTATAGTCAGAGAAACATAAAAACAAACAAATTCCCCTCTCTCTTACGCGTTCCCCTTTCTTCCCCAAAAACCTAATCCTCTTCCCCAAAGCGTCGCCGGCGTTTCTTCTCTCCTCTTCTCCTCACCTCAAATCTCTAAATCAAAGAAAACTAAGCCTATAGACTGAATCGTTCTTGAATGAGATGAATGAAAGAACTTCGAAACCGTACCTTCAACCGGAATCGAACGGATTAATGCGGTGGCGATAGGAGAAATAAAAGACGACGACGGAAGATGATGATGGTGATCGTGATGAGACGAAAACAGCGGCGATAATGAGGAATGCTTCGGGTAAGTTTCTTGTCAAAACACCTCTTGAATCCGTTTCTGAGTGTTGTTGTTGTTGAATTCTCGCTGAGTTATATTGCACTCGCTCTGACTCGGTGTTACGAATCCTGATAATTTCCTCTTCTTTCAATTCCGTTTCTGTTATGGATGCAGGGCTATGAGAAGATTCGAAAGATTAATGCAACTTGTTATATCAGTGATGATGAAGGTTTGTTCCATTGAATATTGGAGAAGATGGATGAAGACTTTTGGATTCCGATTGGGGCTAGTAAATATGCAGAGGAGTTTGAAGGATTGGTGTTGGAGATTGGTTGAAGGCTGAATTGAAAAGAGAGGAAAATTGTGAAGAAGAGGACGAAAACAGAAATAAGGAAGGTTTAATGGAGAAGAGAGGATGAGTAATGGAGGAGATGGTTGACAATGGAAGAACAATGAGTAAGAGTCCAGATGAAAAAAATTGAAGAGTGATTAAGCCCCCCTAGAAGAACTGATTGATAGTTCTTTTATAGAGGTAATCTTCTCTCCTTCAAATCAGTTGAGACTTTTATATAAATCGGTTAGAAATTCTGTTTTGCTGTTATGAAGTTAGTTAGAGGTTATAAAAACAGTTAGGAATTCTGTTATGATTATTGGAAGATAGGAAAATTCTGTTATGGAAGTAGAAGTTAGTTGGTGACAGATGGTCTTAGCTTGATCCTTTTATACTTACTCGTAGCTGCAAATTGGTTCCTCTTTATTTGATGCACTGACAAACTACAACTTGCTCTTGTGTTAGTTTTTCTTGGATGTACCTCTTTTGCAACTTGCTACGTGTTAAATTGCGATGTTCGTTTTTTTTTACAAAAGTTACGTTGTAAAGCTGCTGCTGACGATTTATCGCTGATAGAAGTTTTGGCATGCTAGTTGTTATTTTTGTTGTTTGACCATTAGGATAATTAGGACTAGAACTGACAGTTAGTGATCTTTGTTGAATATATTGATGAATCATTGGTGTGTTTTTTGCAGGTTGTGTGTTTATCCGTGATGACGATGATGTCGCGAATATAATGACGGTGCTAGCAACGTGTTTTCGACTCTACACACTTGAAAGTGAAGAAAGGGTAGCTTACGGTCGGTGAAGGTGGATGATGAATGGGAGATTGGGGGTTGAGATTGCAGCGGGTTTTCGATGCTATGTTATGCGGTAACTGCAGTGATTCTTCCGTCGTGATTGCACCACGAAGACGAAACAATGACGGCATAGATCTTCAGGTACCATTTCTCAATCCCTTTCTTTCGATCCGTTACATTATCGACTTTGCTTCTTCTTCTCCTTCGGCGTGATTGAATTATTGTGGAGTAAAAAGTGCTGAATTCTTGACATCTCTGCAGCAGGTGTTGATCGCCGATGCAACGGATTATTGAAGATTCTCGAAGATGGTGATGCATAGAGTTTTTTTTCGGTTCTGTTTTTTTTTGTTGTACTGTAATTGGATAGATTTTCCTCCTTATGTAATCTTCTGGTTTTTGAGTTGTAAAATGAAGAACGACCCCCTTTTTTTCTTTTTTGGGTGAAGTTCTGTCACTATTTTGTTGTGAAAATATTGTGGAGGGTTTGAAGATTGAATGAATAGATAAAAAGTTTTTTTTTCTTTTCAAATTTGATTTTCTGCCTTCCAACTTAATTTCTGATACAAGTTTGTTAGTTTTAGGATTTGTTACACCAAAAACTTATTTCAAAATTATTGTATGGGCTTAGAATTGGATGGACCAAAAATATGGACATAATATGTGAGTTCAATGGTAATAATGATAAAAAAAACAAAAAAAGGACAAAAATAACAAAGACCTTGGAGTATAAAAGACAACTTTCATAATTGATAAAAATGGACTTAGAATCAATGGAAATAATGCTTGAATTTGTGGTTAAGTCGAAGAAGGGATGAAGAGATGACATTGACAAATTTTGGGATGAACTTAGATAATGGATTCAACAAATCTATAATTGTGGACTTTGATTTTAAAGAAATGAATTAGAATTTCTATGAGTTTTGGAGAAGTGTAATGTATTGGTTATTTGGTTATTGGATTGAAATATGGATAGAAAAACAACATGGTTTATTGAATGAAATTGATACGGAAATAGACATTTGAAGATTGGACTCAGAAATATCAACTGAACACTTGAATGAGCACGTCACCAAAATTCTTGTTCGCCCATGAAAACCAAACTGCATTCTTCATGACAATCTTGACTTCACCATTTCGACCACAAATGATTTGTATCACAAATAAAGACTCGAAAGCGTAACGATGTCTTGAGTATAATAAATCTTTGGCCACGAAACTATCTCAGATAACCTGATAATAATGTCTTGGAGAACCATTGAACGTGATAACATGATCCTTAATTAATGAAACGTCCATGAATTCAAACATGAATAAGAAACCCTTAAATCTCCTTGAAATATGCACTAAATGAAGAAATGCTTTGAAATGTCGAAATCCACCCAACCCTATCTCCTGGTCAGTCTCGAGTAAACCCTGATGAAGCCTTAATCACTTACTGCCTCTTGTGAAATCTTGGGACAAATACTTGATGAACCTTTGATATGGAGACCAGGATAAACATAACTTAACCTTTTGCTTTGATTTGAATGAAAGAAAACCCTACGAAAATAGGAAAACTCGATCCAAAGCAATTTATGGTCATATGTCTTAAAAATTCTATGCAAATGTATGATTATGAGCAACATGAATTCACGAAAGAATGCAGATGAAATATGAAGCATAAGCCATTTAAGGTGATAAATAAGAGGGCAAATTTTGGGGTGTTACAGCTACCCCTATTCAATCACTGTGGACGTGAATGGATGATAGCAGTTGCTTTCAGACGTTTGAAGTATGCAGGGATTGAATACTAGAAACAACCAGAAAATTTGCACTCTGTGACGGAACAACAGAGAAATATACTCAACCGAACGAACTCTGTTTGGATATAATTATGATGTGGAGAATAGTGAACAGGGGATGCCTTTTGGGTGATGTCAGACGGCTACTGACTTTTCACACTGCGGGTGGACTTTCAATAATTTGCGACCAAATTTTAAGATACTTTTCCATCCTAGGGATGGACTTTTGCCAATCTGCGGTTGGGCTTCAGATACTTTACCACACTGCGGGTGGATTGCTGGATAATTTGCCACACTGCGAGTGGACTTTAAGGGTTTGCCACACTGCGGGTGGTCTTCTGCTCACTGCGGGAGATTTTTGAAACTTGCCACACTGCGGGTGGACTTTTGCTCACTACGGGAGACTTTTGCTCACTACGGCAGGCTTTTGCCCACTGCGGGGGACTTTTGAGATTTGCCACACTGCGGGTGGACTTTTGCTCACTACGGGAGACTTTTGCTCACTACGGGAGGCTTTGGCTCACTACGGGAGACTTTAAAGAGTTGCCACACTGCGGGTGGACTTTTGCTCACTACGGGAGACTTTTGCTCACTACGGGAGGCTTTTGCTCACTACGGGAGACTTTAAAGAGTTGCCACACTGCGGGTGGACTTTTGCTCACTACGGGAGACTTTTGCTCACTACGGGAGGCTTTTGCTCACTACGGGAGACTTTAAAGATTTGCCACACTGCGGGTGGACTTTTGCTCACTACGGGAGACTTTTGCTCACTACGGGAGGCTTTTGCTCACAACGGGAGACTTTAAAGATTTGCCGCACTGTGGGTGGACTTTTGAAGCTTGCCACCCGAAGATGGACTTTGGCCAGTCTGCGGCTGGACTTTGCATATGTTGAATTGCATGGTATGTTTCCCCATGACACTGTGGATGTTATGTCTTGAGTATCGTTAATAAACTGGTGTGAATGTGAAAGAAATTCCTGACGCGGAAGTAATAAGTCCCTGCTAACTCTGTGGGGAAACACAATGATCGCGTATTCGATCCCAAGAAGTCCTGTGGGGATAACATCTCTGTCGGAGAAAAGCGTGAATAATTCATCTGTCCCGAATTATCACCTTTGCCAAAAATAAATTGGACTTTTAGATTTGAGGGTTGTGCCTGGGGATACCTCGACTATTGGGGATTATCCACTCTTATGGATCTGCTGGGGAGGAGAATGATTTATCTGAAATCTTCTAGGGGAATAGGAATTGCTTTGGATCTGTTGAGGAACCGAGATCAAGGAAAACATCTGAAGGGAAAAATGATGACTTTAATGAGGATAACTTCTATTTGCTTGTTGGTGAAGACAACACCGGGACACGTCCTGCTGAGGAGGAAAGATTTCAAGTTGTCTCGTGCTGGGGATCAGTTGCTTCTGTATGGACTTTACCTCAAGAGGATTTTACAAAAGACTTGGTGTCTTTAAACTCTTAGGTATCGTAACGACTGCATGAATCAGTGTAATAACCTTGCTGAGGAGATAACCATTGCCAATGCAGATGAGTTTGTATCTGTCAGAAGTGCTGAACGAGATAGTTGGCTTGACCAGTGACCACGGTATTCTAAACTCCGGGTAAATGTTTCCGATCGTCTGTCTTCGGGAAAGAATGAACTCTCGTACTATTGGGGTGGCCTGCCCCAGTACGAGTATTTGAATAGCTTTAATCTTGACTGATTAATCTTCGCTCTTGGAGAGATTTGAATCTCGAGGTGATTGCCCCAGTTTGACTGAAATTTGAAGAGATTGCTCGACGTAACTGCCCCGGATTGGCTAGCTCTTACCGTGACTAATTAGGAAAGTCCCTGCTCAATGAAGCTTTCTCAGAAAAGTGAACCTCGACGTGATAGTCTTTCAGGAGTTTTAAACTTCTCAACTTGGCAACCCGCATGTGATCCATTTATGATGCCAAACAAATGTATGCAAGCAAAAATGTTTATTCTTAGAATGAAGATTCTAATGCAACAAACAAGTTAATCTTGAAGTTTTGAAAATGGATCGCTAACCTTCGTGAGCGAATAACTGGTTACGGTACGACCTTATTTTGAATGAAATTATGTACATGCAATACCAACAAATGTCTTTTAGCACAACTCATAGGAGTCAGGACCGCGGTCTCGTGGTAGTACGCACTCAAATTAACCCTATTTCAGTTAGGACTTTTAAGGGTTTTATCGTGGCCTGGTTCACGGTTATAGAAACAAAGGATATAGGCTCGAAGTTTATTTGTGCCCACCCACTCTTCGTGATGTTCTCCATTCCTACATTCAGCTAGTTTTCACACGCATTCACCTTTCATAAAGGTTTCGTATTGATTGAGGAAACATTACTGCTATCAGTTCAAGCACCAATCAGGTTATTGCTGAGAGTCAGTCACTCCTCTATCTTTCATGTCTGTGACACACGACTTTGTTCTTGTTTTAAGGATCTTTCTTGTGTAATCCTTTTCGTCTTTCGCTTTTGCGTTATTTTTCTTATCCCTAACTTTTGCCTGGACTGATTCTTGTGAATCTTTGATTGTGAAGTCCAGCGGGATGCCCTAACTTTTGCCTAAGTCGCTTGTTTTCAAGTTTCGACTTAGCGGGCTTTTTCTTTTCTTTTTCTTTTTTGCATTTTGAACAAGTCGCGTGACATTGTTTGTCTTGATTGCTTCGCGAGGGTTGTGACTGCCTCATTCTTTGGTCGACGAAGAATAACCATTGTGGTTTTCCATCTTTGGACCTTTTGACTTGGGTAACCGTTGTGTTTTGGGTCTTTGGACCTCTTGATTAGCATAGTAGAATGCAATGGATCTTCAAATACACTCCTTTATGAAAGCCTGAACGCTTGGTCCGACTAGATGACATCTACCCTGCCCCTGGGTTACATGTGAGGGTTTTTTCATTTGAAAAGAAACTCCTACTTCAAGGCTCAAAGGGGTTAGCCAGGGTCTATCTTCCTTATATCTCCGGTGTTTAGCGATTTGAAACAAAGCCTGTACATCGTTAACAGGGCCTTACTCGAGAGCACACAATTAGAGATTTTGCGTTTTGCTTCGTCATCCTCCTTTATAGAATTTAAGCATGACAATTGGTATTGCGATGTACATATGCAAAGATTATAAGGGAATGCAAATGAATTACTTCAAGAAAAACATGTGAGTTTTATTATTACTAACATTCAAAAGCAAACAAATTCCATACATGTAGACAAATGTTTAGCGTATAAAAGAAACTACAAATGGAAATGCAGTAAAGAAACCGAATATTGCCGTAGTTGAGGAGGCTTGGCTCCGTCTGAACCTGTCAGTCTTGGATACTTTCAGTGATTAATAGCTCTTTCACTGACTGGTAATCTTCAATTCGCAGTTGTATACTTGACCACGGCAATCATACTTCTTCTAGTATTTCTGACTCTGACACGAGACACCTGAAGGAAAGAGTGAAGCTGGGGAGTAAAGTTGCCCCATAAGGTTGCTCGGAAAGACCTGACGATCTTCTGCCTACGTATCTCCGTTGACTGATGACCAATGAAGAATCAGAGCGACGTAGTTCCCCTCAATAGGGATGAAAATGAAAAATGAAGAAAGGCAAACACATAAATGCCACCACTGAGAGTATTTGAATACTGCTGGCTATATTTGCTTCATGAATACCCTGGCGTCCTGGGTGATTAATTCGAAGACTTCAGCTTAACGTGAACCATCTGGTAGAATAACCGTGACACCGGTTCCATTATGACTAGGCATCGGATTCTGGAGTACATTTGAGAGAGGAGCGAAATTAATCGCCTTGGAGTCAACTAAGTCATGTACTTTGTTCTGAAAAGCCCAACATTTCTCAATACTGTGCCCTTGGGCACCTGAATGGAATTCGCACCTGGCATTAGCATCAAAATTTGGAGGTAGATTGTCAAGAGCCGGAGGTCTCATGGTATGAAGCTCGACCAGGTTCAACTTTAGCAGTTCTGGGAGCAATACAGCATATGGGCATGGGACGGGATCAAATCTGCGGTTTCTTGCTCTTGTTCTTTCCTGAAACGGTCTCTGTACCTGTTGTTGCTGACCCTGTGGTCGTTGTTGTTGAACTTATGGAGTAATAATCACCGCAGCTGCTTGGTTGTAACCTTGAGAATAACTTTTGTCTCGACCTCTATACACAACATTCGTCTCGCCTTCTCTTCTTCTTTGGCCGTTGCCAAAAGGCTTTCTCACACCAGAAGAACTAGCACTGCTTGCATCCTGGATCTTTCCCAATTTTAGAAAATTATCTATTCTTTCCCCAGCAATGACGATATCAGCAAAACCAATGGACGGGCAGGCGGCCAAACGATCCAAGTAAACACCTTGCAATGTGCCCATAAACATGTCGGCCATCTCCCGATCCAGCAATGGAGGTTGAACCTGTGCGGCCAGCTCACGCCACCTCTGGGCATACTGCTTAAAACTCTCCTTAGGTCCTTGAGACAAGTTCTGCAACTGAGTGCGATTCGGAGCCATATCAATGTTGTATTGATACTGCTTGAGGAATGCCTCAGCTAGATCTTTCCAGCTTCGGATAGAGACCCTACTTAGCTTCATGTACCAGCTCAACGAAGCTCCAGATAAACTATCTTGGAAGAAATGCATCCAAAGTTTCTCGTCATCAGTGTGAGTCGAGATTCTTCCAAAGTACGCGTGAATGTGAGTCCTAGGGCACGTGCTGCCGTTGTACTTGTCAAACAGTGGTGCCTTGAACTTGGGAGGGATTCTGACTCCTGGTACTAACCCGAGACTGGTTACATCGATGCCCAAGGAATTCTAACATTCCATGGCCTTGATCTTCTCTGCAAGCTCTTCATACCTGCGATTGTTGATCTCATTCACGTTACCCATATCCGCATCTAGTAGAGTGAACTGGTCCTCTTGATTGTCTTCTAAACCTGCATTACGTGTTGTGGTCCTATTTGGATTAGGTTCTCCGTTACGGGCAGCGTTAGAATCCACATTCTCAGCCGGTATCCCCATATTCACGTTCCCATGAGGTTGCTCAACCATCATCCGGAGACGCTCCTGGTTCTGGGCCATGCCAGTCATCATTTCCATGAATTGATCCATCCTCTGTCGGAGCTCATTGAGATCAGTCTGCATTCGTTCAGCCATCCTTACTCGGTTTCTTTTAGTCGGATATCGGTGAACGCGTTGACCAGCTATATTGCCTGCAGTTAAATAAGTTAGAAACTCTGGGTAACCTACAAAAACACAAGAATATGATATGCAGGAAATGAATGTTATGGCATGTCGATCCATTTTTAGGGTATCCCATCCCCTGATTCCAGTTTTGTGGGTTTGATGAAGACAGAAGCTCTTTTTGCTATAAATAACAAGCAATGTTGATAATATAAGGTATGTGTGTGTAGCAGACGTGCCAAACAATTCCAAGAATACGAAGACCGACGTGTTTTTGCAAATGTGTCAGATGTGTCAGTGATCACAGAGTGAGAGAACACGGAATGATAGTAAAGAGATCCTTTTATGGTAAGAATTTTGTTGATATAGTCAAAACACCCAAAGCATGGATTCAAACAGAAGTACAATGATAAAAAGATTCCATCAACAGTCCTGATGGTAATCCCACAACATACAAGCAAACAGAAAGATGCCTTTGTTAATGCGATCCTCTATCTAGATCTGAGTCAATGATCGGTCCTGCCTTTGGAACTTCTACCAACTCCTTTGTCGGCACCTGGTTGTCTTCAAACCTCTTCAGCTTCTTCTGATAGCAGATCATCATCCGCTTGTAGTAAGCAGCTTCTTCTCGGGCCTTAGCAAGTTCTGCATCTTTTTCTCTCAACCTACCGGCCATCTCTTCGTCTTTATCCTTTAGCTTACTCGCGATCTCTTCAGCTTGAACTTTGTCTTGTTCCTCTCTTTTGATCCTGTAAGAAGCATGTCTCTTTCTCATGTTCTCAAAACTCAAGGTCTTCTGATCCAGTTTCCTTCTAGTGTCAATGTGTTCTTTGGAAGAACTTCTAGTAGCAAACTCGAACCTCTCATACCGAGCTAACTCAACCTCACACTGTTTCCTTGCAATAGCATGCCTCTCAGCATCTTCTTGAGCTTTCCACTCAATCTCAAGTCTGGCGTGATTAGCTTTAGCAAGCTCCTGACCTAACTGTGCATTCTCCATTAACAAACCGTCTTTTTCCGTCTTCATCTTGTTGAACTCTTCAATGCTAACTGTGGTAGGTTGTTCAATGACCGTGGGATATAGAAGAGGCGCAGGCCCAAATGGTAACAGTAACACTTCAACCCGTTCTCTTAACCATTCTGCAAACGGTGGATACATTCGACAATTCCCTACTCCCAAAGTCTTCCTCCCTTTTGTATTTCGACTATGCCAAGCATTAGAAGCTTTCCGAGCGATCTCGAATCCATCTGTTGATTGGAAGTACAAGGACTCGGTGATGTCCACAGTGGCTGGTGGTTCCTTTAAGGCATACCCGAACTGTCTAACCGTGAGAGAAGGGTTATAATTAATTCCCCCTTTCCTCCCGATCAATGGAACATTAGGGAATCCTCCGCAACTATGAAGAATGTCAATGCACCGCAATCCCTGATTAACCCAGACAATATCCTTTGCTTGCAAGCCCATCAATCTTTCCGACCATTCAAGAGTGTTCTTCGTCTTCTCAAAAGCTCCTGATTGCGGAAGAAAGCGTGTGAACCACTTGTAGAATACAGTCGCGCAACAATTCAACATTCCACCTCTTCGCTTCTCATTCTTATAATGCACAGAGTGGTAGAGATCACCTAAGAGAGTAGGAATAGGATTCTTTGCTATGAAAATGCGAATAGCATCAACATCCACGAAGTTCGGCATGTTCGGGAACAAAGTGATTCCATAGATACACAAAGCTAGGATCGCATTGAAGGCACTCCAACTTTTTGCCTCAGCTGCTTTGGTAGCCTCATCTAACAAGAAACTCAAATGATATCCTCGGAAGCCTCCTTTGCTATCAATCCGGTCTTCCAATAATGACTTGCTCAAATAAAGAGCCATTGCTACATCTTTGAAGTCGGGATCAATCTTGGTCCCAAAGAATGGTGCACAGTCCTTCACGGAAACTCTCAGGATGCTTTGATACTCCTCTAATGTAGGTGCCAACACGAAATCAGAAAGTACGAAACATCTAAGCTGTGGATCATAAAACTGTAGCAAGGTGTGCATCCCTCTGAATGTATAGTCACTGATGGGCTCTATGAAATACAAAATCCACCCGTAATCCTGCTTGAAGACATTCAGAACTTCTGGAGGAGCTAAGGCCTTCACTTTGAGAATTTCTTTCACAACAGGCTGATAAACATTGTAGGAGATAATACACTTGGTCTTTTTCTTGGATTCCATGCTCATAGATCAATACCCACAACTGGAATCAAGGACGTGATATGCAGCCCTGCAAATGAATAAACATGCGTTAGGAATGCAAGTATGCGGATGATGTGATGCAATGCAATGGCATGTGATCACTGTTGCATATACTGGGCACTGTTGTACTGCCTTCTGATTTTGCCTGAATACCAACTATCAAGAATACCAGATCATAAGTATGTGTCGGAAGAAAACCCAAGTATCAAGAACAAGGTAGGTTGAAGGTTTATTTTTCCTGCAAACCTGTAAACCCCTCCCAATCTCACGGGTATGCTACTACGGGTCAACATCACGGACTCTCAAAGCCGAATAACAATAATACGTTCACCATTTCCGAGAAATGGCTCATGACCAAATCAGGGAATCGGTTTGGCATTATGTACTACTCAGGGAGGCCTCAGCTGAATTCCGGAAAAACAAACATCCCTCATAAGTTCCTGGCTTCAAGCACTGAAGTCGAGAAACAATAGTACATTCATCCCGAAGGGTACAATACTACCGTCATACGACCAGTTGCTTTAACCAGGTTCCTACAAGAGAACAAGGTCATCCTATGCGATTTCCTAGTGGGCCCTCGGGTGCGAATGGGTTTGCCACGAAATGTGGTCTGCCACTGTCACCACTGGATAGGGTTGTTTCCACTAAGGTCCTCGATGATCGGTTCCCAGTGTTAGCAGCTCAGGTGGGAACATTCTATGGTCTGCCTAGGCAGTATAGAACATATCCCAAGAGAACCTGATCTGGGTGTGGGACTCGTGAAAACTACACGTGCTCAAGACCACGCAAGCCACACGACTGCCCACTCTAAATCCTATGTGTATACTCAAGCCGGGTATTTGGCTTATCTCACAATAATCCCATCCCACCAAGGAAAACCAGAACAACCAGTACAGTATATGCCAGTATATGTGACTGTAAAGTAAAGTGCAGAAAGCTGTAAATAAAACTGTAAAGGAAAGCGATAAGCTATAAATAAAACAGTAAAGCTAAACTAAAGCATAACAACGAATGAATAAGCACCCAACGAAAACAGAAACAGACAAGCGCTAGGATTGACTCTCAAAGGGGAAATTAGAATTTCTAAAAGTCCCCAGCAGAGTCGCCAGCTGTCGCTCCCGGGATTTTCACCCTAGTACAAACGCGAAAGTGGCGCGGAAAAGGTAGAGTCGCCAGCCAGACATTTTTATCCCAAAGGAATGGGAAAGGTAATGTTGCACAAACCTGAGGAAGAAGGAAAAGGACGAGGCCTTGCGAACCAAAGATCTGGGTCCGGGAGTCGGTTACGAATTGAGAAGGTATTAGCACCCCAATCCGTCCGCCGTACCCGACGGGATCCATGCTTGTTAATCTGTTTTTAAAGGGTGAAAAATAGTATGCTGTCTGAATAAAGGAATGACTATTTGGAATGAAATGGAAGTGAGAAAAGAAATGGAATTGAAAAATGGGAATAAAAGGGGAAAATGTAGGGAAAAAGAAAGATTGTGCTCGAATGGGCCCTACCCCACTGCCTACGTACCTCATCGGGATAAATGAGGATCAGAGACGTTGTAGTTCGTCTAACTAAGGTTGACACTCGTTTGTGATTTTTAGGATGACGTTGCCATAGCTCTAGCTCAGGTATTACCAGCTCTGACTCGAGGGTGTTTACCGTATCGCTGTTTGAACTATCGAGACAAGTCACATTCGTCCGCAAAGAGTATGAGATGAGATGAGAAGACGTGACTTCTTGGTTTATTGTCTTTTAGAAGAAGTGTTTTGAGTTTGTGTTTTTCGTATGTACAACATTAAAGACTATGACACAGGAGCGAATACTTTCCAAGATCGCCCCCAATGGAACGTTTGTAAAGCATCCTAGAAGAGTGAAGGAGACCTCCACTAGTCATTTCCCATATAGCTTAAGGCTCGTGGCGCATTGTACATATTTTCCTTTATTAAGTGTTTTTGATTTTCTTTTAAAGATGAGAAGTGAGACTCAAGTTATAAAAGGAAAACTTCTAAGGGAAACTAGACTTACCCTAAGTTAGTTGAATTCACGGATAACCTATGGTTAGTGAGGTTTTAGAGATTAAATCTACCTAAGAGATATTAAACTACAAATGCAAGTAAAAGAAGTTAATAGTGAACAATATGGTCCTCCTAAATCATGGTGGGTAAAAACGTGAATGAAACATAAACGGGATAAAACGATGGATCGGGTGGGTCGGTTGCGTCGTGCTGAGACGCACGACTTATGGTGTGAAACATACAAGGCTTGCTTTTGGTTGAATGGAGTGGAACGATGGTAATCGAGGGATCCTAAAGTCACATGCAATCTTTATTTATTTATTTGAAAATATACTCGACGTTGGATCAAATACCTTATTTATTTCACTTTTGAGATTTTGTTTTCTAACGATTTGTTTTCTCTTTTCTATCCTAATTATAGAAACTATAAAAGCATACAAGTTCTAAGCTATTACATCACAAAGCACACAAACATAATTGAGGCACAAAAATATCCAAGTCCATAAGCCAATCCTTAAAAAACTACCTTGCACAAAAAGCAAATAGTTAGTGAATGACATGAACCATGAATATGCATAATATGATGGAAATGAATTAAAATGACAAAAAATATCAAAAGTCAATGGAAAAATGTGAAATTAATTCCCTATGGTCTCTAACATGGTTATAACACTATGTTAAATAAACTCTTACCAAATTCAAAGTCTAACTATGGTAAATGATCACTTAAACTTATCTAAAGTTCTATCACAAATTTACACAAATTATACTACCAAAACAGCAGATAAAATGTCTTAAAAAATACACCAAAAATATTTTAGGTACCTTAATTTGTCCTTTAATCATATCAAAAAGAATGGGCAAAACATGTTATAGGAAGTGGCAGAAATAAATTGTAAAAAGTTATGTGTACATGTGAAAATTCAATCTAAAAAAAATTAAATGAAAAAATCGAAATTAAATTGGAAAATGAAAAAATTCAGAAAGTGAAAATGTGGAAAGTTTCTAAATTGAATTATTAGGCCACTGAATTTTTTATAGAATTTTATTATGTGCTTTACTATTTTTCATAGAATTAAATGAAAACTATCCTAAAATTGAAAATTAAAATACAAAGAAAGGAGGGGGTGCGTACTTAGTAGTTTTCTCGTTAAAATGCAATGGGCCTGCGTGGAGGGGGTGCGAATAGACCTTTTCCAGGGCCCATTAGCGCAGGAAGTCTAATGGTATATGGTAGTTGTGGTGAGATAGCACACATGGGAATGAAATATGGTGGTCCAACCGGACGGTGACACGTGTCACCGCCGGAGTGGACCCTAAGGAGGAGAATCTTATCTCTTCATTTGAATTGGCGGTGGTGAAGATTGACTGATTTTATTAGATTATCATTTCTTTATGACTCTTAATTGGTATTAATTATTGATTATTCCCATTAATCCCTAATTAAACAAAATCTTATAACTTAAACTATAGTCAGAGAAACATAAAAACAAACAAATTCCCCTCTCTCTCTCTTACACGTTCCCCTTTCTTCCCCAAAAACCTAATCCTCTTCCCCAAAGCGCCGCCGGCGTTTCTTCTCTCCTCTTCTCCTCACCTCAAATCTCTAAATCAAAGAAAACTAAGCCTATAGACTGAATCGTTCTTGAATGAGATGAACGAAAGAAATTCGAAACCGTACCTTCAACCGGAATCGAACGGATTAATGCGGTGGCGATAGGAGAAATAAAAGACGACGACGGAAGATGATGATGGTGATCGTGATGAGACGAAAACAGCGGCGATGATGAGGAATGCTTCGGGTAAGTTTCTTGTCAAAACACCGCTTGAATCCGTTTCTGAGTGTTGTTGTTGTTGAATCCTCGCTGAGTTATATTGCACTCGCTCTGACTCGGTGTTACGAATCCTGATAATTTCCTCTTCTTTCAATTCCGTTTCTGTTATGGATGCAGGGCTATGAGAAGATTCGAAAGATTAATGCAACTTGTTATATCAGTGATGATGAAGGTTTGTTCCATTGAATATTGGAGAAGATGGATGAAGGCTTTTGGATTCCAATTGGGGCTAGTAAATATGCAGAGGAGTTTGAAGGATTGGTGTTGGAGATTGGTTGAAGGCTGAATTGAAAAGAGAGGAAAATTGTGAAGAAGAGGACGAAAACAGAAAGAAGGAAGGTTTAATGGAGAAGAGAGGATGAGTAATGGAGGAGATGGTTGACAATGGAAGAACAATGAGTAAGAGTCCAGATGAAAAAAAGTGAAGAGTGATTAAGCCCCCCTAGAAGAACTGATTGATAGTTCTTTTATAGAGGTAATCTTCTCTCCTTCAAATCAGTTGAGACTTTTCTATAAATCGGTTAGAAATTCTGTTTTGCTGTTATGAAGTTAGTTAGAGGTTATAAAAACAGTTAGGAATTCTGTTATGATTATTGGAAGATAGGGAAATTCTGTTATGGAAGTAGAAGTTAGTTGGTGACAGATGGTCTTAGCTTGATCCTTTTATACTTACTCGTAGCTGGAAATTGGTTCCTCTTTATTTGATGCACTGACAAACTACAACTTGCTCTTGTGTTAGTTTTTCTTGGATGTACCTCTTTTGCAACTTGCTACGTGTTAAATTGTGATGTTCGTTTTTTTTTTGACAAAAGTTATGTTGTAAAGCTGCTGCTGACGATTTATCGCTGATAGAAGTTTTGGCATGCTAGTTGTTATTTTTGTTGTTTGACCATTAGGATAATTAGGACTAGAACTGACAGTTAGTGATCTTTGTTGAATATATTGATGAATCATTGGTGTTTTTTTTGCAGGTTGTGTGTTTATCCGTGATGACGATGATGTCGGGAATATAATGACGGTGCTAGCGACGTGTTTTTGACTCTACAAACTTGAAAGTGAAGAAAGGGTAGCTTGCGGTCGGTGAAGGTGGATGATGAATGGGAGATTGGGGGTTGAGATTGCAACGGGTTTTCGATGCTATGTTATGCGGTAACTGCAGTGATTCTTCCGTCGTGATTGCACCACGAAGACGAAAAAATGACGGCATAGATCTTCAGGTACCATTTCTCAATCCCTTTCTTTCGATCCGTTACATTATCGACTTTGCTTCTTCTTCTCCTTCGGCGTGATTGAATTATTGTGGAGTAAAAAGTGCTGAATTCTTGACATCTCTGCAGCAGGTGTTGATCGCCGATGCAACGGATTATTGAAGATTCTCGAAGATGGTGATGCATAGAGTTTTTTTTCGGTTCTGTTTTTTTTGTTGTACTGTAATTGGATAGATTTTCCTCCTTATGTAATCTTCTGGTTTTTGAGTTGTAAAATGAAGAACGAACCCCTTTTATTCTTTTTTGGGTGAAGTTTTGTCACTATTTTGTTGTGAAAATATTGTGGAGGGTTTGAAGATTGAATGAATAGATAAAGAGTTTTTTTTTCTTTTCAAATTTGATTTTCTGCCTTCCAACTTAATTTCTGATACAAGTTTGTTAGTTTTAGGATTTGTTACACCAAAAACTTATTTCAAAATTATTGTATGGGCTTAGAATTGGATGGACCAAAAATATGGACATAATATGTGAGTTCAATGGTAATAATGATAAAAAAAACAAAAAAAAAGGACAAAAATAACAAAGACCTTGGAGTATAAAAGACAACTTTCATAATTGATAAAAATGGACTTAGAATCAATGGAAATAATGCTTGAATTTGTGGTTAAGTCGAATAAGGGATGAAGAGATGACATTGACAAATTTTGGGATGAACTTAGATAATGGATTCAACAAATCTATAATTGTGGACTTTGATTTTAAAGAAATGAATTAGAATTTCTGTGAGTTTTGGAGAAGTGTAATGTATTGGTTATTTGGTTATTGGATTGAAATATGGATAGAAAAACAACATGGTTTATTGAATGAAATTGATACGGAAATAGACATTTGAAGATTGGACTCAGAAATATCAACTGAACACTTGAATGAGCACGTCACCAAAATTCTTGTTCGCCCATGAAAACCAAACTGCATTCTTCATGACAATCTTGACTTCACCATTTCGACCACAAATGATTTGTATCACAAATAAAGACTCGAAAGCGTAACGATGTCTTGAGTATAATAAATCTTTGGCCATGAAACTATCTCAGATAACCTGATAATAATGTCTTGGAGAACCATTGAACGTGATAATATGATCCTTAATTAATGAAACGTCCATGAATTCAAACATGAATAAGAAACCCTTAAATCTCCTTGAAATATGCACTAAATGAAGAAATGCTTTGAAATGTCGAAATCCACCCAACCCTATCTCCTGGTCAGTCTCGAGT